>CAMZMU010000068.1:22868712-23468712 GCA_947311845.1 Poa pratensis
CAGCGGTGCTATGTCTACGTGTCATATGCTTGTTTACATTACACACTTTGATTATTGCAATTATCTGTTGCTTGCAACTTAATACTTTCGGGTGACATGCTGGATAGCGATCCCGGGGTGGATTATTAGTCATAGATGCAGCTAGCAAGCGGTCTATGTATTTTGTTGCAATGGCCAATTAAATACTACAGTAAACTATAGCTTGTCATGATAGCATTGTCATGCCCTTACAATTTGTCAATTGCATAGCCGTAATTTGTTTACCCAACATGTATGTTTATCTGTTTAAACTAGTGAACTGTGGACCCCGGTCATTTCTTTTACACTGATAAAAACACCGTTTCCACTGTTTTCCACCATCATTTGCTCGTTGTTCATTTTTGCATTTACATTTAATTTTCCACACCATATATTTAATCCTTTGTATTTAGCAAGTCAGGGAGATTGACAACCTTCCTGTTTCGTTGGGGGCAAAGTAAGTTTGATTGTGTTGTGTGCAGGTCCACGCCAGACTCCAGTCAACAACACTTTTCTAACACCGTGTTGAAGCTCTTCCAACTCCTATTGGTCTGATAACCTTGGTTTTGCAATCAAGAAAAACTTGCTACTACGCTGCTTCACACCTTCCTCTCGGGGTTCCCAACAGGTTGTGTAGGCCACATCAGGGGCGTATCTGATAAGTGCCTCCACAAGATTTTTCTTAGCTTATCGGTTTTGGGGCACCAAATAAATCATGTATATATTTGTGTCATGTTAGATTCCATACCGCACAAATTACGCCATGGTAGGTGGTAGAATGGAACGATGGTCGTTAGTGTTGCTGTAAGTGAATGGGGGCATAAATCATCATGTCGTGTATTATATGCAACGTTTATAGTGGGACACGCGGTGGAGAGTGGTCAAGCGGATATCGCCGACTGGTCAAGTCCATCTCACTAATTTGTATGGCCCACCACCGCCGAGCCAAGATTTTACGGGCGTGTTCGGTTGCCGAGGGGCCTTTCTGTCTCGAGAAATTACATGCGCAATTTTATTGCTAGTCTCACAACTGATGATGATAGAATCGTTTGTGATCATGAACATAAAGCTGAATTTTTAAGGCGATCATTCAAACAGAGGTTGGGTACTTCAGAACAGCTGCACATGATTTTTGTTATTAATTATAATCCACAAAGCCATAACCTAGAGGAAACTTTTCCCTGCAGAGTATTAACACTTCCTTTATTACTTCAATCCCCAAGAAGGATAATCCTATTTATTCCCCTGCTTAAATACCCATTTCTTTGGTCAGGCTGGCTTTGAAAATAATTACCAAGCTTCTTGATAATAGGTTGCAAAAAGTAATAATTCTCATGATTCATAAGAACCAATATGGGTTTATTAAAAGAAGAATAATCAGGACTGCCTTTCTTGGGCCTTTGAGTATATTGATATATCAAAATTGCCTCCTGCCACGGGGGTAGCTATGCATGCAAGATCCACCAATGGATTCGGTGTTGTACGATATGCGCTAAGACACCAACAAAATCATATAGGATGGTTAGGGCGACCGTAGACCACTAACACGAGCATGCATCACCGTTCGCACTGAGGACATTCGGTACGGTAGTAGCGTGCGCTGGATATCACAAATCAAAACATAGATACCATAGCCAAAACAAGGAAATTATTGTCCTAAAAATTGACTTTGAAGAGGCTTTTGACAAGGTTCAGTACGCTTCCATATTATATCTGCTCAAGCACTTGGGATTTGGAGACAATTCCTCTCATGGATTGACTCAATATTAAATTCTGCTTCCACTTCTATTATTTTGAATGGGGTTCCTGGGAAGAACATCACATGCAAAAGGGGAGTCACAAGGAGATCATGTATCCCAAATATTATTTGTTCTTGCTGTTGAGCTGTTACAAATAGTGATTAATAAATCATGGCATGAAGGTCATGTGAATTTTCCCTTGGACACGTCATATGGTCAAGATTTTCCAGCATTATATGTTGATGATACTCTTATCATCCTCCTTGCTGACTGTGAGCAGCTTGCTAAGATAAAAAAAATATTCTCATGGATTTCTCAAACTCTACTAGGCTCGACTCAATTATAGCGAAAGCTCTATGCTTCCAATTAATATCTCAGTTGATAGATGCCAACAGCTTGCTAACATCCTAGGTTGCAAAACTGGATGTTTCCCCTTCACTTACTTAGGATTACCTATGGGTACAACCAGACCTAGGTTTGAGAATCTAATATATCTTGCTGAAAGAGTTGATAAGAGGCTTGTTTGCATTTCTCAACTCTAATGGGCATTGAAGCAACCATACCTAGGATTGAGAATCTTATACATTTGTCATTTTTGTGAAGCACATAATATAAAGTATTTCAAATCAGGATTTTGCAAGTTCGTGGGATATATCATTGGCAATATGCAGGATTTTTTTCAGATTATCAAAAATTATAAATATGATTTTTGAATTTTCAAATTATAGGGATCACTGGAGCTCGGGAGCCAAAAGTGTTTTCGGAACATTGCGGTTACAAGTTAAAGGAAGTCATTTTCTCAAAAGTTCAATCCTGAGCGTGGCAAATATCAAATAGTCTGGGATATGACACGTACACAAGGAAAAAACCATCCAGTCAAGGATCTTTCCAAAAACTGACCAAATTTCCTTTATTGAGAATTATTTTCCTCCTTCAAACTACACATCTTTCACTTTAAAGCAAAACTTTCCGGTAGGGAGAATCCAATTGAATCTCTACTTTTGACAAAGGTAACAATTTTTTTCTCAACAATATTGAGCACTAACAATTTTTTGTTCCACCACCATTTGCAAAGCAACAAATATTGTGTTTGTGCAAATCTTTAATGCCCAAGTCCCCATTCTTCTTAGACCTACAAATTATTTTCCATTTCACGAAATAGTGTTTCTTTTTCTTGCCATCACCAGCCTAGAAGAACTTTCTTCTATGTTTGTCAAACTTTTTCGTAAAACTTTTACTAAGAAGAAAATGGACACATAATACTAAGGTATCCCATATAGGCTAGCTAGAATCCGAAAGTATCAGACTTCCACCAAAGGAAGCAAAGTCATTGATAGAGTAGTCCAACTTATTTAACATTTTAGCATAGTTCCAATCAATCATTTTCAATGGTAAAGGTCACATGCATCCCCAAATATTTCATAGGAAGTTGCCCAACTTGGCAATTGAAGAGATCGGAGTAAAAGGCCGCAATTCCCCCCTCCCCCCCCCCCCCCAATAGCAAAAATCTCACTTTTCAGGAAATTCATTTTAAGGCCAGACATTAGTTCAAACATATGTAATAGAAGTTTCAAATTGACTGCTTAATCCACATCATGCATAATACCCAAAACAATATCATCAACATACTATACTATAGCCACACCATTTTCCACCAAGTCAGGAGCTAAAGCACAAAAGCCCATTTCTAAAACCATAAGAAAGGGGACATGGAATCACCTTGTATGATCCCCTTGGCACTTTGAAAATAGTTGCCAACCTGATTATCTATACCTCTTATAAAGCAAAACCCCACTAAGTGCATTAATTATTTTTCTATCTCAACATGCAAGTTATCCACATCACTTGCTATTTTAGCCAACCATTTGAACATGTCATCTCCACTTACAATAATTATTAATAGTACATCTTTCATGCATATCTATGTCATCTTTTTTTCAGCCATATAATTGTCCACGTCATTAATATTTAGTCCTTAAAATTCAACAATTTTATGAATTAAATTTAGTGTCTTGATTATTTTGATCAACTGAATCTTGACAATTGAATATTTCATGCCTCTTATACCCATTTCATTCACATAATAATATTTTAAAAATATTCCCGCTGCAACGCGCGGGGTATTTTTCTAGTTAATCATAACAATAACAGTCCATTGTGCAACATTTGATGCACCCATGACCCATGAGCACCAAAATTCACAAAAGTCCTAGCTCCGTGACAACTAAGGAGGAGATTCCAATATACCTTGTCGTATGCTTTTTCGAAGTCAAGTTTGAGAATAATACCAGTTTGTTTTTTGACATGAGTATGATTCATAATCTATTGAAGGGAGTATATAATACCATCCATAATACTTTTATTTTCAAGAGGTTCCAATCTCAAGGTTAAATTTTAGTTATGAACTTATAAATGCACATCAACACATCCATGATTAGCCCGTTAAGATGGACCGACAATTATGCCTCGAGTTGCCCTAACAAGAAACAAGTATGGCCGAAGTGTTGTTGGTGGGGACACCAAGTGTGACGCCTCTCTCACCGATCATCACTCTTGCAACCCTGTCAGTATTTATGTCATTTCGACTCTTCTCATGACCATCTCCGAATCAAACAGGCCGAACTCTAGCTCCATGCTTAAAAGAAGCAAGGCTGTCTAGCCAAGATTCCACTTGCACACAACATCCTTCCCTACACCACTCAGCCGTATAGCAGGTAGTAGCAAACACAAGCTCTTCAGTCCTACGTGCAAAGCATTGATCATGGGAGACGCGCTGTGCGATCAGCTCCTCGTGGACGTCGACGGCGAGTTCCAGCTCCCCTCCGACGCCGAGGACCTATTCAGGATCCTCGAGACGTGGGAGGACTGCGTGAACGGCGCTGCCGGAGCGCTGAGTCCGACCGCTGGCCCCAACACAGGTGGTCGTGGGCTGCTGGCTGGTCCTGCGCCGCCCGGGAACAAAGCCAGCAGCAAGCGGCGAACGCGGCAGATCGAATGTGACGGCACAGCACAGGCGCAGAAGAGGCAGAGGTGCTCGCCGGAGGAGGGAGGCGGCGCGGTGCCCAAGACGGCGCATATCACGGTGGAGCGCAACCGGAGGAAGCAGATGAACGAGCACCTCACCGTGCTGCGGTCGCTCATGCCCTGTTTCTACGTCAAGCGTGTAAGCTCATCGATCTGTCTACCTACACATGTATATCTACCTATTCATGCACCAAGCATAGCTTTCTTATATCTACCCATGTCGATCTGTTCATCTCTATTTCTGAGTACACATACTCGATCTTTACGTACTGTTAAGATGTCGATTCGTTAGTGTTAGGTAACTAACTATTCGATGATTTATTACGTTGTACCAGTACTCCAGTGCTAGTTCTGAAAGAAAAAAGTAGCCCGGTACTACCAGTACACTGGCCGGTTAGCTATCACTTTATTGACATAAATCTCTCCATGGATCTTCCTCGTTGGGAATTGGGATCTGGTCCTACGTAACGTACGTGCTACTAGCTAAAACACTGCTTGCCAAGTGCATGCATGCAGCTGAATGCACGACCATGGACCGGCCTAGCTAACAAACTGAATCCTAGTTAGCTACTTTTTCTCCTTGGAAACCCTGAGCTTACACTGTTTTCATCAAAGTCCTAAGACCATATGCATGTGGATGACATTGTGATATGTGTTATTGGATCAGGGTGACCAAGCATCCATCATAGGAGGGGTGGTGGACTACATCCAGGAGCTGCAGCAAGTGAAGCAGTCGCTGGAGGCCAAGAAGCAGCGCAAGGTCTACACCGAGCATGTCCTCAGCCCACGGCCGCCGCCGTCGTCCTACAGCCCACGCCTCCCGCTCAGCCCGCTCCACAGAACCACGCCGCCGCTCAGCCCGCTCCTCAAGTCCACGCCGCCCCTCAGCCCGCGCCTCGCCGTCTCGATCAGCCCTGCCAGGACGCCGCCGACGCCAAGCAGCCCCTACAAGCTACGGCCCCTGCCGCCGCCGATGTCGGGCTACGTTTCCCCGGCGATGACGCCGACCGGCCACGAGCCGGTCTCTTCCTACCTGCCCTCGCTCGACGCATCGCCGCCGAGCTGTCGGTCTATACCAACCGGCAGGCGCTGCAGATGCCCCTCCCGGACGTGAGGGTGGAGTTCGCCGGCGCGAACCTGGTGCTTAAGACGGTGTCGCACCGCGCGCCGGGGCAGGCGGTGAAGATCATCGCCGCGCTCGAGGGACGGGCGCCGGCGCTGGAGATCCTCCACGCCAAGATCAGCACCATCGACGACACCGACGTCAACGCCTTCACCGTCAAGGTGCGTGCTACATCCAGCTAGCTAGCCCTCCCTTTTTCCAGCATACACTGCATGAACATAGTAAAGTCGAGGAGGATTGCATTCGTTTCATAGTTTCATGTGAGGTTCCCGTGTAAAGTGCGTGTATGGCTACTGCCCAATCATGCAAGCTGAAGCCGCATGTACTGCATGCATGGCCGGCCCGGCTAGGTTGGACCCGGACATCTTCAAAATAGGGCTCACGACCTATGTACAGTCCAGTGAATGGTATACATGGTAGTGGTACAGTCTTCAGTGAATAGGTTGGACCGGACAAGTTCGATCTAGGATATGCCTGCACTCATTCACCCAAAAGTATGAACTGATGTGAAATGTGAGCAGCATATTTCAAGGAAAACTAATGGACATACATTTGCACATGCAGTTTTTGTACTAATAGTACATGCGAGCGAAACACACACTTGCTAGCTAGCTAGGTATGTGAAATCAAATGTTTCTTAAACCTGAATTTCCTTAGAACATAGGCAACTCCTGGATTCAACAACCGTCTCATCACGGATGTACTAACAAAAATGCATTGTTCGTTCGAATTACCTACCCCTTCTTGTAGCAAACATGTGAGTTTATTAACGTTGTACATGTATTGCCTTCTCACAGATTGGAATCGAGTGTGCGCTCAGCGCGGAAGAGCTGGTGCAAGAGATTCAGCAAACCTTCTCGTAAACTGAAAGTACTGTACTGGTTTGATTAAGGCCGTGCTTAATTTGGAACGCGAATTCGCCGAGAAATTAATAAACATTTTCTTGTGAAGCTCTTCTGTTGTGACCAGGGCTGAACTACTCGTCGAATTAACGCTGAACAGGCATAATATCATCACGCATACATAATTGGGGCGTCTGCGTCACTGTGAGTCTATGTTTTTAGGAAACGAGATTAAGTAGCAGAGGAGGAGATTAGTGAATAATAGCTGAGGGCCGTCAGCACTCAGCAGGCACACTTGAATGGTAGTTCAACAGGTGCAGTGCTCTAGCTAGCTAGATGATCGTTTCGTCTAGCTTCGTACCTATGTAGCTGCAGTTGTTGATATGGTGCAGTTAATTTCACAGCTCAACTCGTACCTGCCGGCCAGTTGAGGTTCATTTCAAATGCTGGTTTGGAATTTGCTTTGTATGGTACGAGTCCGGCGGCTATTTCGATTGCAGGTTTACCATCTTTGCTCAAGGAACTGGTGCATGAACATGTGCCCCTTTTTGTTAATTGTCATAGTAATGCTAGCTAGTTGCTGCAGGATTGTTTGGATTGAACTCAATAATTACAAACCATATTCGATCACCATATATATATATATACATCTCAGCTATTCTACAACCACTTGTAGAATAACTATTCTACAACCCCGTGTGAACTTCGGAAGTCACATAAGTGAACTTCGGGTTTTTTCAAGTGAACTTCACAAAAATTTCACAAATGAATTTCTCGGCTGACCATATTTTTTTTGAACTTCGCTCGTCCCATGTGTACTTTGGAACTTCACGTAAGTGAACTTCGGGTTCTTTCAAGTGAACTTCACAAATTTTTTACAAATGACTTTTTCGGCTGACCATATTTTTTTTCTGAACTTCGCTCGTCCAATGTGAACTTCGGAACTTCACGTAAGTGAACTTCGGGTTTTTTCAAGTGAACTTCACAAAAAAATCGACTGGTCATATTTTTTTTCTGAACTTCGCTCGTCCAATGTGAACTTCAGGTTTTTTCAAGTGAACTTCACAAAAAAAAAATACAAATAATTTTTTCTGCTGGCCATATTTTTTAATGAACTTCGCTCGTCCAATGTGAACTTCGGAACATCACGTAAGTGAACTTCGGGTTTTTTCAAGTGAACTTCACAAAAAATTATTATTATTAGTGGATTATCTTTTTTCGAACTTCTCAGGTAAGTAAACTTCATATTAATTCCGCTGACGAATAAGTGAACTCCGCGCATCACATAAAATGAACTTAAAAAAAAATTCACAAACGAACTTTTCTCGGTTGACCGTCGTTTTTTTCAGAACTTCGTTCATCACATAAGTTAACTTCATAATTTTTTCGCAAAATAAACTCATTTTTTTTAAGTTAACTTCACGCACAGTAGTAGCGAACTCAAAAAAAATGTTTTGGGAATGAAATTCTTGGACGGCATCGCTGGACTGTGAGGTTCAGAGCTACTCCGTTGGGAGTATAGCATCATGAGCTCGTCACATAAGTGAGCTTCACAGAAATTTCACAAATGAAAAATTTCTCAGCTGACCATCATTTTTTATGAACTTCACAGAATTTTCGCAAATAAACTTCTTGGCTAACTATCATTTTTTTAACTTCGCCCGTCCATCACATAAATGAACTTCACAAAAAATTCGCAAAATAACTTCTCGGCTGACCATCATTTTTTCTGAACTTCTCATGATATGCAGGTGAACTTCATAGTTTTTGTGCAAATAAATTGTTGGGCGGACAATTTTGTTCTTAACTTCTCGGCATATGTAAGTGAACTTCACATTAATTTTCGCAAACAAACTTCATCACAGAGTTTCTAAACTTCCTGCGACACTTAAAATAACTTCCTATTAATATTATAAATGACCGCTTTTTTGACAGACCCCTTTTTCTAAACTTCGCGTGTGACGTAAGTTAACTTCATATTAATTTTTTCAAGTGAACGGTCAGTAGTTGTTTTTACTTGGAAGTTCGATCCAACGAACTTCAGTTGTGTTTGAAGCGGAACTTCCGCTAGGTACAAATTAAACTCCCAGTGTGCGCAAAATGAACTTCAAGATAAAATGAACTGAAATAAGCTTCTGCAAGAGATCAAATTGAACTTTTCAGAAATAATATAGTGAACTATTAGGAAGAAGAAAGGAACTTTGTCAAAAAAACAAAAAAATTCTGAACTTCTCCAAAAAAAAAGTGATGTTAGAGAAGTAACGAAACAAGTGCAGTAACTCCATAAAATAAACAAGAGTAATGTTGGCACTTTTCTTTTAGATGACGGTGAACTACCTTCATTGAACTGCTCGTTGCTCGAAGTTTTGTTAAATAAAAACAGCACACTGAGAAGTGAGCGGCGGCTCTCACCAAATGAACTTTGTACACAGTAAATAATACACACAAGCACAATGTCAAAATCAAAATCTTCAGATCTCAAAATTTGGTAAACAATCTTACACTTTGAACATCTCCACCTAGCTGTAGAACGCCTCTACCTTGATTTTTACAGGATAATATCTACTACAAACTTTAACATCCATGCCACACTTTTATACTTTTTCATTTTTAGAAGCTTTTTTAATCATCCAAAAAAATCAAATAAAATGAACTTCAACCACCGTTTGAAGTGTACTTATCAGAAAAACAACCACACCTGTGCACTCTCCGGATGCAAACAACATACTTATTTGGAAATGAAAAAGTGAACTTCAACATATTAAAACTTCAGCAAAATAATCTTAACAGCTTAACAAAGCATTTTGTCCCAAGCCCGGATAAAGGAGCAGGGTTGTGATAGGCTTGGCGAGCCAACGTAAAAACTAGCCAGTCCCATGGATATGAAACCCACGAGAGTAGTACTAGGGTGGGTGACCTCCTGAAAAGTCCTCGTGAAAGGTTTCATATCTAAGGGTTGTGATAGGCTTAGCGAGCCAACGTAAAAACTAGCCAGTCCCATGGATATGAAACCCATTTGGGCGAGAGTAGTACCAGGATGGGTGACCTCCTGAGAAGTCCTCGTGACAGGGTTTCATATCTAGCCTATCTGAAATAAAAATGAACAGCCGCGTGAACAGCCACACAAGTAAAATGTCATCGAACCTTCATTTTTGGAAAAAAATTGCAAGAGGAGGAAGAAGAAATTCATGCTCTGCACCACGTTATACCAGAAAAAAAAACACTATCCATTCAGACAAAATACCGTGCGAGAGTTGAGATGGGATGCCGTGTGTGAGCTCGCCGGTAGCGCTGCAGCCATATGTATCTAACACTGTACTAACTAGTTTTAATATCAGGCAGCAGCGCAGTTTAATAGCAGCAGCTATATGTATCTAACACCGTACTCTACAAAGAAGTGTAGTTCTGAATTTCCAAATGTGTACAACTGAACTTGCTAACAACAAATTGTGAACTTTGATATTTCAATCTGCAAACTAATCAGAAAAGCTAAACAACTGAAGGCCGTTTTAGATTAGGTAGCAGTTCGGCAGCGCAGTTTAATAGCTGAAAAAGTAAGAGTTCAGACGAGGCAGCAGTTCAACTTCACGGTGTTACTTTCAGGTAGGCGGCAGTGCTCAGTATCCTGGGCGACGGCCGCGTGAACGTTCTGCTCTAGTACTGCACGAACCTGGTGCTCATGTGAGTTCAGAGCGGCACTTGTTGGAATACAAGCTGGTACTCGCGGGAGTTGATGCCAGCAATGGAGGTTGGGGTAGAGCAGAGGGAGTCCACGCTGGGAGAGAAAGGAAGTCAACGGCGGCGATGCGCCGGAGTCCAGATGGCGGCAGTGAAGCACGAGGTCCATGGCGCATCGAGAGTCAACGGCAGCGAGCGGAAGTCTGGGCAGCCACCTATCCCTTCTGCGATGGTGCTACAGAACAGAGGAATCAGGGCGTATCCATGGCGAGCCGAAGTAGAACCAGCGCTGGTGGCGCTCGGGCAGGGCGTCGGGGGCGATCGAGGAGGGGAGCGAGGCCGCCCCATGGTTGAGGGAGATCGCACCGTTGAGGAAGGAGGCCGGGCAAGCGCTGGAGGAAGGCGGCCGGGTGTTGCGCCGTCGATGTGGACAAGGTACGGCAGCGGCGATTCACACATGTGCCCGTGGTGGTAGGTAGAACGGGCAGGAGGTAGGATGCGGAAGAAGGTCTTACTGCTCGGGAAGTTCGCCGGACTCCGGAAGGTCTTCTGTTTGGGTCCAGTTCGGGATAAGATACTGCTTATTTGTGGAGGGCTGTAGAATAACTATTCTACAATCTTTTAATAGGGGTTGTAGAATAGTCTCTCTATATATATAAACTCAGCTAAAAAGGAACCTATTCCTGTTTAAGCTAAACAGGAACTTTCTGAACCTTCTCGGATATGCTAAGTGAACCTTCTCGCGCATGTCATGTGAACCTTCAGACGGAACATACATGAAGTGAACTTTTTCCCTAAACATTTTTTCGGAACGAGGTGAACTTTTTTTTTCTGTATCAAGTGAATCTTCTCGCGCATGACATGTGAACCTTCAGACGGAACATGAAGTGAACTTTTTTCCTGAACATTTTTTTGGAACGAGGTGAACTTTTTTTCTGTACCAAGTGAACCTTCTCGCGCATGACATGTGAACCTTCAGACGGAACATGAACTGCACTTTTTTCCTGAACATTTTTTCGGAACGAGGTGAACTTTTTTTTTGCAATTGCACATGAACTTTTTTTCTGTACCAAGTGAACCTTCTCACGCATGGAACGAGGTGAACTTTTTTTGGACGAAGTGAATTTTTTTTCTGAACTGCACATGAACCGTTTTTTCCGAACGAAGTGAACTTTTTTTTTTGAAACCTTTTTTTCGAACGAAATGAACTTGTGAACTTTTTTCTGAAGGAAGTGAACCTTTAATCAGATCGGGGGATTATAAGTGGATGAATGAACTGCAAAAAAATAGCAGTGAACTTTAAAAATTTATCAAGTGAACCTTCATTTAATTTTTATAAACCGAGTAAAAAGGCAGTTCAAATACCAGCTCAGATCCAATATAAGAAAAAAAAACAGTTCAGACAGTGCACGGATGACTTCATGAGTGGATGAACTGAAATGAACCGCACAGAAGAAATCTTTGCCTCGTGCATCTCCAGCATCGACAATGGTATGAACTATGAAGCCGTGAGAACTGAACTGCCGCCGGAGCGTGACACAGACTGCCGAGGGGTGAGCGACGCGATGGGAGCAGCCGCATCAATAGAATTTGAGGCAGGGAGGGTGGCGCTGGCACGGGCGCGCTGCCGGACGAGCGGCAGTGCGGTGGAGCGCCGCTAAGCGCACGGTGGACTCCTATTTCCTGTTTCCAAGCACTGTAAGCAGAAGAGGGTAGAACGAAGGTACGCCATGAATTTCCGGCAGGAGTTAGGAGGAGTTCTAGGGCGCGCCGCCGCCGCCCTGGCCGGGGCCCAGCGCCGTGCGCCGCTACCGCCCTATCCGGGGCCCCGCGCCGTGCGCCACCGCCGCCCTTGGTCATGTTCCGCGCCGCCGCCACCCTTGGTGAGGTCCCGCGCCACCGCAGCCGCCTGGGCGAGTTCCCGCACCACCGTCGACCTGGCCGAGGGCCCGCTCCGCCGCCGCCCTGGAACTCCTCCTAACTCCTGCCGGAAATTCATGGCGTACCTTCGTTCTACCCTCTTCTGCTTACAGTGCTTGGAAACAGGAAATAGGAGTCCACCGTGCGCTTAGCGGCGCTCCACCGCACTGCCGCTCGTCCGGCAGCGCGCCCGTGCCAGCGCCACCTCCCCTGCCTCAAATTATTGATGCGGCTGCTCCCATCGCGTCGCTCACCCCTCGGCAGTCTGTGTCACGCTCCGGCGGCAGTTCAGTTCTCACGGCTTCATAGTTTCATACCATTGTCGATGCTGGAGATGCACGAGGCAAAGATTTCTTCTGTGCGGTTCATTTCAGTTCATCCACTCATGAAGTCATCCGTGCACTGTCTGAACTGTTTTTTTTTCTTATATTGGATCTGAGCTGGTATTTGAACTGCCTTTTTACTCGGTTTATAAAAATTAAATGAAGGTTCACTTGATAAATTTTTAAAGTTCACTGCTATTTTTTGCAGTTCATTCATCCACTTATAATCCCCCGATCTGATTAAAGGTTCACTTCCTTCAGAAAAAAGTTCACAAGTTCATTTCGTTCGAAAAAAAGGTTTCAAAAAAAAAAGTTCACTTCGTTCGGAAAAAACGGTTCATGTGCAGTTCAGAAAAAAAATTCACTTCGTCCAAAAAAAGTTCACCTCGTTCCATGCGTGAGAAGGTTCACTTGGTACAGAAAAAAAGTTCATGTGCAATTGCAAAAAAAAAGTTCACCTCGTTCCGAAAAAATGTTCAGGAAAAAAGTGCAGTTCATGTTCCGTCTGAAGGTTCACATGTCATGCGCGAGAAGGTTCACTTGGTACAGAAAAAAAGTTCACCTCGTTCCAAAAAAATGTTCAGGAAAAAAGTTCACTTCATGTTCCGTCTGAAGGTTCACATGTCATGCGCGAGAAGATTCACTTGATACAGAAAAAAAAAGTTCACCTCGTTCCGAAAAAATGTTTAGGGAAAAAGTTCACTTCATGTATGTTCCGTCTGAAGGTTCACATGACATGCGCGAGAAGGTTCACTTAGCATATCCGAGAAGGTTCAGAAAGTTCCTGTTTAGCTTAAACAGGAATAGGTTCCTTTTTAGCTGAGTTATATATATATAGAGTGAGACTATTCTACAACCCCTATTAAAAGATTGTAGAATAGTTATTCTACAGCCCTCCACAAATAAGCAGTATCTTATCCCGAACTGGACCCAAACAGAAGACCTTCCGGAGTCCGGCGAACTTCCCGAGCAGTAAGACCTTCTTCCGCATCCTACCTCCTGCCCCGTTCTACCTACCACCACGGGCACATGTGTGAATCGCCGCTGCCGTACCTTGTCCACATCGACGGCGCAACACCCGGCCGCCTTCCTCCAGCGCTTGCCCGGCCTCCTTCCTCAACGGTGCGATCTCCCTCAACCATGGGGCGGCCTCGCTCCCCTCCTCGATCGCCCCCGACGCCCTGCCCGAGCGCCACCAGCGCTGGTTCTACTTCGGCTCGCCATGGATACGCCCTGATTCCTCTGTTCTGTAGCACCATCGCAGAAGGTAGGTGGCTGCCCAGACTTCCGCTCGCTGCCGTTGACTCTCGATGCGCCATGGACCTCGTGCTTCACTGCCGCCATCTGGACTCCGGCGCATCGCCGCCGTTGACTTCCTTTCTCTCCCAGCGTGGACTCCCTCTGCTCTACCCCAACCTCCATTGCTGGCATCAACTCCCGCGAGTACCAGCTTGTATTCCAACAAGTGCCGCTCTGAACTCACATGAGCACCAGGTTCGTGCAGTACTAGAGCAGAACGTTCACGCGGCCGTCGCCCAGGATACTGAGCACTGCCGCCTACCTGAAAGTAACACCGTGAAGTTGAACTGCTGCCTCGTCTGAACTCTTACTTTTTCAGCTATTAAACTGCGCTGCCGAACTGCTACCTAATCTAAAACGGCCTTCAGTTGTTTAGCTTTTCTGATTAGTTTGCAGATTGAAATATCAAAGTTCACAATTTGTTGTTAGCAAGTTCAGTTGTACACATTTGGAAATTCAGAACTACACTTCTTTGTAGAGTACGTGTGTTAGATACATATAGCTGCTGCTATTAAACT
Organism: Poa pratensis; assembly: GCA_947311845.1. Classification (NCBI taxonomy): domain Eukaryota; kingdom Viridiplantae; phylum Streptophyta; class Magnoliopsida; order Poales; family Poaceae; genus Poa; species Poa pratensis. Next base: position 22,883,197 of record CAMZMU010000068.1, read on the forward strand.
GCGCTGCTGCCTGATATTAAAACTAGTTAGTACAGTGTTAGATACATATGGCTGCAGCGCTACCGGCGAGCTCACACACGGCATCCCATCTCAACTCTCGCACGGTATTTTGTCTGAATGGATAGTGTTTTTTTTTCTGGTATAACGTGGTGCAGAGCATGAATTTCTTCTTCCTCCTCTTGCAATTTTTTTCCAAAAATGAAGGTTCGATGACATTTTACTTGTGTGGCTGTTCACGCGGCTGTTCATTTTTATTTCAGATAGGCTAGATATGAAACCCTGTCACGAGGACTTCTCAGGAGGTCACCCATCCTGGTACTACTCTCGCCCAAATGGGTTTCATATCCATGGGACTGGCTAGTTTTTACGTTGGCTCGCTAAGCCTATCACAACCCTTAGATATGAAACCTTTCACGAGGACTTTTCAGGAGGTCACCCACCCTAGTACTACTCTCGTGGGTTTCATATCCATGGGACTGGCTAGTTTTTACGTTGGCTCGCCAAGCCTATCACAACCCTGCTCCTTTATCCGGGCTTGGGACAAAATGCTTTGTTAAGCTGTTAAGATTATTTTGCTGAAGTTTTAATATGTTGAAGTTCACTTTTTCATTTCCAAATAAGTATGTTGTTTGCATCCGGAGAGTGCACAGGTGTGGTTGTTTTTCTGATAAGTACACTTCAAACGGTGGTTGAAGTTCATTTTATTTGATTTTTTTGGATGATTAAAAAAGCTTCTAAAAATGAAAAAGTATAAAAGTGTGGCATGGATGTTAAAGTTTGTAGTAGATATTATCCTGTAAAAATCAAGGTAGAGGCGTTCTACAGCTAGGTGGAGATGTTCAAAGTGTAAGATTGTTTACCAAATTTTGAGATCTGAAGATTTTGATTTTGACATTGTGCTTGTGTTGTATTATTTACTGTGTACAAAGTTCATTTGGTGAGAGCCGCCGCTCACTTCTCAGTGTGCTGTTTTTATTTAACAAAACTTCGAGCAACGAGCAGTTCAATGAAGGTAGTTCACCGTCATCTAAAAGAAAAGTGCCAACATTACTCTTGTTTATTTTATGGAGTTACTGCACTTGTTTCGTTACTTCTCTAACATCACTTTTTTTTTGGAGAAGTTCAGAATTTTTTTGTTTTTTTGACAAAGTTCCTTTCTTCTTCCTAATAGTTCACTATATTATTTCTGAAAAGTTCAATTTGATCTCTTGCAGAAGCTTATTTCAGTTCACCTTTTATCTTGAAGTTCATTTTGCGCACACTGGGAGTTTAATTTGTACCTAGCGGAAGTTCCGCTTCAAACACAACTGAAGTTCGTTGGATCGAACTTCCAAGTAAAAACAACTACTGACCGTTCACTTGAAAAAATTAATATGAAGTTAACTTACGTCACACGCGAAGTTTAGAAAAAGGGGTCTGTCAAAAAAGCGGTCATTTATAATATTAATAGGAAGTTATTTTAAGTGTCGCAGGAAGTTTAGAAACTCTGTGATGAAGTTTGTTTGCGAAAATTAATGTGAAGTTCACTTACATATGCCGAGAAGTTAAGAACAAAATTGTCCGCCCAACAATTTATTTGCACAAAAACTATGAAGTTCACCTGCATATCATGAGAAGTTCAGAAAAAAATGGTCAGCCGAGAAGTTATTTTGCGAATTTTTTGTGAAGTTCATTTATGTGATGGACGGGCGAAGTTAAAAAAATGATAGTTAGCCAAGAAGTTTATTTGCGAAAATTCTGTGAAGTTCATAAAAAATGATGGTCAGCTGAGAAATTTTTCATTTGTGAAATTTCTGTGAAGCTCACTTATGTGACGAGCTCATGATGCTATACTCCCAACGGAGTAGCTCTGAACCTCACAGTCCAGCGATGCCGTCCAAGAATTTCATTCCCAAAACATTTTTTTTGAGTTCGCTACTACTGTGCGTGAAGTTAACTTAAAAAAAATGAGTTTATTTTGCGAAAAAATTATGAAGTTAACTTATGTGATGAACGAAGTTCTGAAAAAACGACGGTCAACCGAGAAAAGTTCGTTTGTGAATTTTTTTTTAAGTTCATTTTATGTGATGCGCGGAGTTCACTTATTCGTCAGCGGAATTAATATGAAGTTTACTTACCTGAGAAGTTCGAAAAAAGATAATCCACTAAAATAGATAATTTTTTGTGAAGTTCACTTGAAAAAACCCGAAGTTCACTTACGTGATGTTCCGAAGTTCACATTGGACGAGCGAAGTTCATTAAAAAATATGGCCAGCAGAAAAAATTATTTGTATTTTTTTTTGTGAAGTTCACTTGAAAAAACCTGAAGTTCACATTGGACGAGCGAAGTTCAGAAAAAAAATATGACCAGTCGATTTTTTTGTGAAGTTCACTTGAAAAAACCCGAAGTTCACTTACGTGAAGTTCCGAAGTTCACATTGGACGAGCGAAGTTCAGAAAAAAAATATGGTCAGCCGAAAAAGTCATTTGTAAAAAATTTGTGAAGTTCACTTGAAAGAACCCGAAGTTCACTTACGTGAAGTTCCAAAGTACACATGGGACGAGCGAAGTTCAAAAAAAAATATGGTCAGCCGAGAAATTCATTTGTGAAATTTTTGTGAAGTTCACTTGAAAAAACCCGAAGTTCACTTATGTGACTTCCGAAGTTCACACGGGGTTGTAGAATAGTTATTCTACAAGTGGTTGTAGAATAGCTGAGATGTATATATATATATATGGTGATCGAATATGGTTTGTAATTATTGAGTTCAATCCAAACAATCCTGCAGCAACTAGCTAGCATTACTATGACAATTAACAAAAAGGGGCACATGTTCATGCACCAGTTCCTTGAGCAAAGATGGTAAACCTGCAATCGAAATAGCCGCCGGACTCGTACCATACAAAGCAAATTCCAAACCAGCATTTGAAATGAACCTCAACTGGCCGGCAGGTACGAGTTGAGCTGTGAAATTAACTGCACCATATCCAACAACTGCAGCTACATAGGTACGAAGCTAGACGAAACGATCATCTAGCTAGCTAGAGCACTGCACCTGTTGAACTACCATTCAAGTGTGCCTGCTGAGTGCTGACGGCCCTCAGCTATTATTCACTAATCTCCTCCTCTGCTACTTAATCTCGTTTCCTAAAAACATAGACTCAGTGACGCAGACAGCCCCAATTTATGTATGCGTGATGATATTATGCCTGTTCAGCGTTAATTCGACGAGTAGTTCAGCCCTGGTCACAACAGAAGAGCTTCACAAGAAAATGTTTATTAATTTCTCGCGAATTCGCGTTCCAAATTAAGCACGGCCTTAATCAAACCAGTACAGTACTTTCAGTTTACGAGAAGGTTTGCTGAATCTCTTGCACCAGCTCTTCCGCGCTGAGCGCACACTCGATTCCAATCTGTGAGAAGGCAATACATGTACAACGTTAATAAACTCACATGTTTGCTACAAGAAGGGGTAGGTAATTCGAACGAACAATGCATTTTTGTTAGTACATCCGTGATGAGACGGTTGTTGAATCCAGGAGTTGCCTATGTTCTAAGGAAATTCAGGTTTAAGAAACATTTGATTTCACATACCTAGCTAGCTAGCAAGTGTGTGTTTCGCTCGCATGTACTATTAGTACTAAAAACTGCATGTGCAAATGTATGTCCATTAGTTTTCCTTGAAATATGCTGCTCACATTTCACATCAGTTCATACTTTTGGGTGAATGAGTGCAGGCATATCCTAGATCGAACTTGTCCGGTCCAACCTATTCACTGAAGACTGTACCACTACCATGTATACCATTCACTGGACTGTACATAGGTCGTGAGCCCTATTTTGAAGATGTCCGGGTCCAACCTAGCCGGGCCGGCATGCAGACATACATGCGGCTTCAGCTTGCATGATTGGGCAGTAGCCATACACGCACTTTACACGGGAACCTCACATGAAACTATGAAACGAATGCAATCCTCCTCGACTTTACTATGTTCATGCAGTGTATGCTGGAAAAAGGGAGGGCTAGCTAGCTGGATGTAGCACGCACCTTGACGGTGAAGGCGTTGACGTCGGTGTCGTCGATGGTGCTGATCTTGGCGTGGAGGATCTCCAGCGCCGGCGCCCGTCCCTCGAGCGCGGCGATGATCTTCACCGCCTGCCCCGGCGCGCGGTGCGACACCGTCTTAAGCACCAGGTTCGCGCCGGCGAACTCCACCCTCACGTCCGGGAGGGGCATCTGCAGCGCCTGCCGGTTGGTATAGACCGACAGCTCGGCGGCGATGGCGTCGAGCGAGGGCAGGTAGGAAGAGACCGGCTCGTGGCCGGTCGGCGTCATCGCCGGGGAAACGTAGCCCGACATCGGCGGCGGCAGGGGCCGTAGCTTGTAGGGGCTGCTTGGCGTCGGCGGCGTCCTGGCAGGGCTGATCGAGACGGCGAGGCGCGGGCTGAGGGGCGGCGTGGACTTGAGGAGCGGGCTGAGCGGCGGCGTGGTTCTGTGGAGCGGGCTGAGCGGGAGGCGTGGGCTGTAGGACGACGGCGGCGGCCGTGGGCTGAGGACATGCTCGGTGTAGACCTTGCGCTGCTTCTTGGCCTCCAGCGACTGCTTCACTTGCTGCAGCTCCTGGATGTAGTCCACCACCCCTCCTATGATGGATGCTTGGTCACCCTGATCCAATAACACATATCACAATGTCATCCACATGCATATATGGTCTTAGGACTTTGATGAAAACAGTGTAAGCTCAGGGTTTCCAAGGAGAAAAAGTAGCTAACTAGGATTCAGTTTGTTAGCTAGGCCGGTCCATGGTCGTGCATTCAGCTGCATGCATGCACTTGGCAAGCAGTGTTTTAGCTAGTAGCACGTACGTTACGTAGGACCAGATCCCAATTCCCAACGAGGAAGATCCATGGAGAGATTTATGTCAATAAAGTGATAGCTAACCGGCCAGTGTACTGGTAGTACCGGGCTACTTTTTTCTTTCAGAACTAGCACTGGAGTACTGGTACAACGTAATAAATCATCGAATAGTTAGTTACCTAACACTAACGAATCGACATCTTAACAGTACGTAAAGATCGAGTATGTGTACTCAGAAATAGAGATGAACAGATCGACATGGGTAGATATACAGAAAGCTATGCTTGGTGCATGAATAGGTAGATATACATGTGTAGGTAGACAGATCGATGAGCTTACACGCTTGACGTAGAAACAGGGCATGAGCGACCGCAGCACGGTGAGGTGCTCGTTCATCTGCTTCCTCCGGTTGCGCTCCACCGTGATATGCGCCGTCTTGGGCACCGCGCCGCCTCCCTCCTCCGGCGAGCACCTCTGCCTCTTCTGCGCCTGTGCTGTGCCGTCACATTCGATCTGCCGCGTTCGCCGCTTGCTGCTGGCTTTGTTCCCGGGCGGCGCAGGACCAGCCAGCAGCCCACGACCACCTGTGTTGGGGCCAGCGGTCGGACTCAGCGCTCCGGCAGCGCCGTTCACGCAGTCCTCCCACGTCTCGAGGATCCTGAATAGGTCCTCGGCGTCGGAGGGGAGCTGGAACTCGCCGTCGACGTCCACGAGGAGCTGATCGCACAGCGCGTCTCCCATGATCAATGCTTTGCACGTAAGGACTGAAGAGCTTGTGTTTGCTACCTACCTGCTATACGGCTGAGTGGTGTAGGGAAGGATGTTGTGTGCAAGTGGAATCTTGGCTAGACAGCCTTGCTTCTTTTAAGCATGGAGCTAGAGTTCGGCCTGTTTGATTCGGAGATGGTCATGAGAAGAGTCGAAATGACATAAATACTGACAGGGTTGCAAGAGTGATGATCGGTGAGAGAGGCGTCACACTTGGTGTCCCCACCAACAACACTTCGGCCATACTTGTTTCTTGTTAGGGCAACTCGAGGCATAATTGTCGGTCCATCTTAACGGGCTAATCATGGATGTGTTGATGTGCATTTATAAGTTCATAACTAAAATTTAACCTTGAGATTGGAACCTCTTGAAAATAAAAGTATTATGGATGGTATTATATACTCCCTTCAATAGATTATGAATCATACTCATGTCAAAAAACAAACTGGTATTATTCTCAAACTTGACTTCGAAAAAGCATACGACAAGGTATATTGGAATCTCCTCCTTAGTTGTCACGGAGCTAGGACTTTTGTGAATTTTGGTGCTCATGGGTCATGGGTGCATCAAATGTTGCACAATGGACTGTTATTGTTATGATTAACTAGAAAAATACCCCGCGCGTTGCAGCGGGAATATTTTTAAAATATTATTATGTGAATGAAATGGGTATAAGAGGCATGAAATATTCAATTGTCAAGATTCAGTTGATCAAAATAATCAAGACACTAAATTTAATTCATGTAAAATTGTTGAATTTTAAGGACTAAATATTAATGACGTGGACAATTATATGGCTGAAAAAAAGATGACATAGATATGCATGAAAGATGTACTATTAATAATTATTGTAAGTGGAGATGACATGTTCAAATGGTTGGCTAAAATAGCAAGTGATGTGGATAACTTGCATGTTGAGATAGAAAAATAATTAATGCACTTAGTGGGGTTTTGCTTTATAAGAGGTATAGATAATCAGGTTGGCAACTATTTTCAAAGTGCCAAGGGGATCATACAAGGTGATTCCATGTCCCCTTTCTTATGGTTTTAGAAATGGGCTTTTGTGCTTTAGCTCCTGACTTGGTGGAAAATGGTGTGGCTATAGTATAGTATGTTGATGATATTGTTTTGGGTATTATGCATGATGTGGATTAAGCAGTCAATTTGAAACTTCTATTACATATGTTTGAACTAATGTCTGGCCTTAAAATGAATTTCCTGAAAAGTGAGATTTTTGCTATTGGGGGGGGGGGGGAGGGGGGAATTGCGGCCTTTTACTCCGATCTCTTCAATTGCCAAGTTGGGCAACTTCCTATGAAATATTTGGGGATGCATGTGACCTTTACCATTGAAAATGATTGATTGGAACTATGCTAAAATGTTAAATAAGTTGGACTACTCTATCAATGACTTTGCTTCCTTTGGTGGAAGTCTGATACTTTCGGATTCTAGCTAGCCTATATGGGATACCTTAGTATTATGTGTCCATTTTCTTCTTAGTAAAAGTTTTACGAAAAAGTTTGACAAACATAGAAGAAAGTTCTTCTAGGCTGGTGATGGCAAGAAAAAGAAACACTATTTCGTGAAATGGAAAATAATTTGTAGGTCTAAGAAGAATGGGGACTTGGGCATTAAAGATTTGCACAAACACAATATTTGTTGCTTTGCAAATGGTGGTGGAACAAAAAATTGTTAGTGCTCAATATTGTTGAGAAAAAAATTGTTACCTTTGTCAAAAGTAGAGATTCAATTGGATTCTCCCTACCGGAAAGTTTTGCTTTAAAGTGAAAGATGTGTAGTTTGAAGGAGGAAAATAATTCTCAATAAAGGAAATTTGGTCAGTTTTTGGAAAGATCCTTGACTGGATGGTTTTTTCCTTGTGTACGTGTCATATCCCAGACTATTTGATATTTGCCACGCTCAGGATTGAACTTTTGAGAAAATGACTTCCTTTAACTTGTAACCGCAATGTTCCGAAAACACTTTTGGCTCCCGAGCTCCAGTGATCCCTATAATTTGAAAATTCAAAAATCATATTTATAATTTTTGATAATCTGAAAAAAATCCTGCATATTGCCAATGATATATCCCACGAACTTGCAAAATCCTGATTTGAAATACTTTATATTATGTGCTTCACAAAAATGACAAATGTATAAGATTCTCAATCCTAGGTATGGTTGCTTCAATGCCCATTAGAGTTGAGAAATGCAAACAAGCCTCTTATCAACTCTTTCAGCAAGATATATTAGATTCTCAAACCTAGGTCTGGTTGTACCCATAGGTAATCCTAAGTAAGTGAAGGGGAAACATCCAGTTTTGCAACCTAGGATGTTAGCAAGCTGTTGGCATCTATCAACTGAGATATTAATTGGAAGCATAGAGCTTTCGCTATAATTGAGTCGAGCCTAGTAGAGTTTGAGAAATCCATGAGAATATTTTTTTTATCTTAGCAAGCTGCTCACAGTCAGCAAGGAGGATGATAAGAGTATCATCAACATATAATGCTGGAAAATCTTGACCATATGACGTGTCCAAGGGAAAATTCACATGACCTTCATGCCATGATTTATTAATCACTATTTGTAACAGCTCAACAGCAAGAACAAATAATATTTGGGATACATGATCTCCTTGTGACTCCCCTTTTGCATGTGATGTTCTTCCCAGGAACCCCATTCAAAATAATAGAAGTGGAAGCAGAATTTAATATTGAGTCAATCCATGAGAGGAATTGTCTCCAAATCCCAAGTGCTTGAGCATATATAATATGGAAGCGTACTGAACCTTGTCAAAAGCCTCTTCAAAGTCAATTTTTAGGACAATAATTTCCTTGTTTTGGCTATGGTATCTATGTTTTGATTTGTGATATCCAGCGCACGCTACTACCGTACCGAATGTCCGTCAGTGCGAACGGTGATGCATGCTCGTGTTAGTGGTCTACGGTCGCCCTAACCATCCTATATGATTTTGTTGGTGTCTTAGCGCATATCGTACAACACCGAATCCATTGGTGGATCTTGCATGCATAGCTACCCCCGTGGCAGGAGGCAATTTTTGATATATCAATATACTCAAAGGCCCAAGAAAGGCAGTCCTGATTATTCTTCTTTAATAAACCCATATTGGTTCTTATGAATCATGAGAATTATTACTTTTTGCAACCTATTATCAAGAAGCTTGGTAATTATTTTCAAAGCCAGCCTGACCAAAGAAATGGGTATTTAAGCAGGGGAATAAATAGGATTATCCTTCTTGGGGATTGAAGTAATAAAGGAAGTGTTAATACTCTGCAGGGAAAAGTTTCCTCTAGGTTATGGCTTTGTGGATTATAATTAATAACAAAAATCATGTGCAGCTGTTCTGAAGTACCCAACCTCTGTTTGAATGATCGCCTTAAAAATTCAGCTTTATGTTCATGATCACAAACGATTCTATCATCATCAGTTGTGAGACTAGCAATAAAATTGCGCATGTAATTTCTCGAGACAAGAAAGGCCCCTCGGCAACCGAACACGCCCGTAAAATCTTGGCTCGGCGGTGGTGGGCCATACAAATTAGTGAGATGGACTTGACCAGTCGGCGATATCCGCTTGACCACTCTCCACCGCGTGTCCCACTATAAACGTTGCATATAATACACGACATGATGATTTATGCCCCCATTCACTTACAGCAACACTAACGACCATCGTTCCATTCTACCACCTACCATGGCGTAATTTGTGCGGTATGGAATCTAACATGACACAAATATATACATGATTTATTTGGTGCCCCAAAACCGATAAGCTAAGAAAAATCTTGTGGAGGCACTTATCAGATACGCCCCTGATGTGGCCTACACAACCTGTTGGGAACCCCGAGAGGAAGGTGTGAAGCAGCGTAGTAGCAAGTTTTTCTTGATTGCAAAACCAAGGTTATCAGACCAATAGGAGTTGGAAGAGCTTCAACACGGTGTTAGAAAAGTGTTGTTGACTGGAGTCTGGCGTGGACCTGCACACAACACAATCAAACTTACTTTGCCCCCAACGAAACAGGAAGGTTGTCAATCTCCCTGACTTGCTAAATACAAAGGATTAAATATATGGTGTGGAAAATTAAATGTAAATGCAAAAATGAACAACGAGCAAATGATGGTGGAAAACAGTGGAAACGGTGTTTTTATCAGTGTAAAAGAAATGACCGGGGTCCACAGTTCACTAGTTTAAACAGATAAACATACATGTTGGGTAAACAAATTACGGCTATGCAATTGACAAATTGTAAGGGCATGACAATGCTATCATGACAAGCTATAGTTTACTGTAGTATTTAATTGGCCATTGCAACAAAATACATAGACCGCTTGCTAGCTGCATCTATGACTAATAATCCACCCCGGGATCGCTATCCAGCATGTCACCCGAAAGTATTAAGTTGCAAGCAACAGATAATTGCAATAATCAAAGTGTGTAATGTAAACAATGCATATGACACGTAGACATAGCACCGCTGTTTTACCCCTAGTGGCGACAGCACATCCAGAGACTTAGTCGTTTCTGTCATCTCGAGCCCAGACAGACAACAGGAGGCATGAACCCACTATCTAGTATAAATACCCCCTCTTGGAGACACTAGCAACTACTTGGCCAAAGCAACCACTATCATCGGAGAGCATGCAAGATCATAAATAAAACATATAGATAAATAGATGAACAAACTTGATCATAACTTCACAATTCATCGGATCCCAGCAAACACAACATGTAGCATTACATAAAGATGATCTTGATCATGTTAGACAGCTCACAAGATCTAAACATGGTAGCACAAGGTGAAGAGACAACCATCTAGCTACTGCTATGGACCCGTAATCCAATGGTAGACTACTCATGCATCAGTTCGGAGGCAGGCATGGTGGTGTAGAGCCCTCCGATGATGATCTCCCCCTCCGGCAGAGTGCCGAGAAGAGCTTTAGAACCCTCCCGAACTAAGGTTAGCGACGACGGCGACCTTAGATGTTTTCCGTGGAATAAGTTCGGTTACTTAGGATTTTCGGGGCGAGGAGAATATATGGGCAAAGAGGCGGCGCCGGAGGGCACCTAGGGGGCCTAGATGACCCCCAGGCATGGGCCCACCCTTTGCCGTGCTTGGGTGTCGTCTAGCCACCTAGGGTCGCCTCCTCGGCTACCCTTTGGACTATGTCTTCGTATCTTCCTAAAAATCCCCTCCGTGAAATTTCGTCCAATTCCAAGAATATTTCTCGACTAGCTTTTTTGAAACAAAAAGACAGCAGAAAACGGGAACTGGCACCGGGCATCTTGTTAATAGGTTAGTCCCAAAAAATGCATAAAAGTGATATAAACTCTATATAAAACATGTAGCATTTGATATAAAACAAGCATGAAACATCAAAAATTATAGATACGTTTGAGATGTATCACCCCCCCCCCCCCCCACACACACACACAAATCCGCTACGATATGCCCATCACTCTCTTGTAGCGAGTTATGTTTTTTCTAAAGCACTATATAAGGCTATGATTATATTGGAACCGCTAGCGATGTTCCACTGTTGGTTTAGAGGCTCACATCGGAAACGGACCAAGTATCCCGTGGTCCATGTGGCCTACCCCCACATCGGCAATGGAAATCCATTATTGACCATCCATTGGTGATGTGGGGTGCCTCGTGGTCACTCATTTGCGGCATGCCTCGTCGCACACATCTTTTTATTTCAGTCTCCGATTTGAGACCCGTGTCCAATGGGGTGTCCTTGGGGTCTTCGCGTACAAGCGTCTTTTTTATCGCAAAACCTTGTTTGCTATGGTTTCACTGTAATATGTGAAAAACATGTACATCATGAACCATCAGAAATGTTCTAGTGTCGGCATGTCTATGCATGCGGGGTATTTACCTCTGATAGCTTCATCACTATTCACTGATCACTAGGAGCTTCCTTGTCAACCCACACCATAATTTGTAAGGGGTGATGGCCGATATGATAGTAGACTGAACCCTTTGTCGCTAGCAAGAAGGAAATACCCATCGAGCACTAAGGAAGGGAGACTATCTAATATGTGATAACAATGATGTATATTGTGAAGTAAAGATTGGGGGAACTATGCCGAGGACGAACAACAATATCACAACGTAGCCATGCCAGATCGATCGCCAAGAATAGAGGCATATATATGCATCTCACCACCACACTTAAGGCCTCAGCGGAGTACCAATACATTGCTTGCAAGAAAGAAACACCATGCCGGTACCTTCGCCACCTGGTCTAGCAAGACTTACCTGGGTTACTCTTGGAACGTGTGAGGAGAAGGATCCTCCAACTTGCACAATGCCATATCCAAATAGGATTTTTTGCACCTTGATTCCCTCAGCCTTGCATTTCCATGACACTTTGCTCGATCCATTTGCACCCTGCCACGCATGAATGCAGCAGTAAACTATTCCATTTAAGGCAGACTGCGTATTGCCATTACTGATGTACACTTTTCACCGCAGTAATAACGGCAAATTCCTTTTGCCCTTCAAGTAACATGCATGCATGTTAACGTTGGCTCGCATGCATCTCAAGGTTATATTATTCCCTGCGACTGGCCACCATTAGTTAAGAAAGCTGCAATAAACCACAAAAAACTAACAAGATAAAGCCAAGGCAAGCTTATCAAGTTCGCTAAAGGTATAAAGTAGTGACATAGCAACTTGTACATGTCTCTTTGTGTATGTCTTATTGCCTTCCATGTAGTTATGTAATCTAAATAATCAACTAAGTACTTTTTTGGACCACAGCCAGAAGCTACCGGCCTAAATGCTAGCAGCTGCAAGAGGTATAACCTGTAAACTTGCCTGAATTTGGAAATGCTTTCAGATCTTTATTTTAACCTTTACATGTGCATCCGATGATCTCAATCCCACATTCCATGTCTCCTACGCTCCCGACTTTGCACCCAGCACCTCTATGCCAACCTCCGACTCACCCTCTCCCAACACATGTTTTGAAGCTTGCAGGGATGAATATTAGCTTAAATATCGATTGACATGATACAAGTGCCGCATTATTCATTAATGTCCAATTGCTACAACTATCAAATTTTTTAAATATTCTTTTGCAAAAACTACTAATATGAACTTCCACTGCCACAAGATGTTCGAAAACATAGAGTCTGTAGCATGTTAAAAAATCTTTAGAAATTTAAGCTTAGCATAAGTGTTTCCGTTTAAATCTATGCAAGAGGGGCCGGAGACCCAACCCGGATCGGCCTTACTGCAGCCATCCACTGGCACCTAACTACTTGCCACGTTGTCGTGGACTCCAGCATAGCCATAGTTGCCCCTCCTTCTTTGGTTTTTTCTCAAGGAATTACAAAAGCTAACGTCATTTTTATCTCTAAAGATAAGATGTCTTAATTAACCATCCATAGCTATCGAATCCTATTGCCCTTTGACCTTACTCCAGATAATTCTTGGTATATTTTTTCTCAAAATATTGAGAAAAAGATTCTTATAAACCTAAGATGTTCAGCTAAAATGTATGTCTGATCCCGTTGATAATGAGTAGGCAAAAAATAAATTCGGCTAGGTTAAGTGTTGAATCATACCAACTAGTTCTGACAAGTACGAAAATCCAACTCGTAATTTCTTGACAGAAATGAAGTGGGCATATGATATGATGAGGTAGGCCGGCTATAACATGGCAACTATACAAGCAAAAAATAGGACGAGAAGCTATTGAGCTAAGAAAGTGTAGCAAACACCAAACTAGGCACATTTTGAACTTTAATTAACTAGATAATTCCTAAAACTGACCGCATTAAATTGCCGCTAGTTTATTTTGTACAGTTATCTACCATGTGTTTCACCCCTAATTAAAGAGTACGCTAATTATATGTCTAGGCATATCCCCAAATATTGTTACGGATCAGAGTCCAGAATTCCAAATTACTAGTCACTCTAGATAAACCATTGTAATGCTGAAAAAAAATACCAATTGCATAAATTTCAAGCAAACTTATAGAAACTTTGGTTAAATTATTATTTAAAAATCTCCTATGGTGATTTTTTTATTATATAGTCGATATTATCTCTAGAGCCAGTAGCAGAAAGACTATCTCCCAACCATACCTTTCCTAACTCCTAGTAGCCGACAGATTGTGGCCTAGAGGGAGTATGTTTAGGAATATATAACCGGAGGGCCAAATCTCTCGCACATTGTGAAAGATATTAATTGCTCACGAAATCTCCCTTTTTATCACTTTAATTAATCTGCTTCCTCTGGTTTTACTAAATCTATTGCTTTTTTAATTAGGGATATGTATGTTGAGGGGGGGGGGGGGGGGGGGGTGGCTCACAAGTACTATCTCCCATGCAACCTGGCGGAGAACTACATGCAATTATTTAGCTCTAGAATTTAGAAATATTAATTGTGAGGGCTTATATTAATGAAAAATCCAAAAAACATAGGGGCTTAACATATTGTGGAACTTAGTTCTATGTACACTATTTCATAAACATAAATTTCACTCCTTACTCCATATCATTTCAATCAATTAACTCAATACGACCTACTCACTCCGTTTAGGTGTATTAGGCCTCTTATGAAAAACTATTTGTTTCAAAACAAACAAGGAACAAGGCCCGAATCAGTTAATTAGGCTAATAAATTGGTGGAGCATGACCAGTGTATGTAGGCAACAACCAGTGTATACACGTAAGATTCCCGTGTCACCAATGCATGTATGACAAGAGAAAATTGATTGGAACCAGTAAAAACCAATCTTGGTCACGATGCAATTCATTAGAGGCCCAATACATCTAAACGGAGGGAGTACATATACTTTTCAAAACTTAAATTTTGTTAATCCTAGTGGGTCTCTGAAATAGTTCTAGAGCATCCTTAGCACCTAGATTTGCCTCATCTTCCTTCTCGATGATGATGTCCCCTACTACCACCACCACTTACTATATCCTAGCACCTTCTATCTTATAAACCATACCCTGCTTGCTGCCACCAATCGTAATTAGATGATTGTCTTCTGGCGAACTCCAACTCGTTGCTACCTGGAAAGAAGTCATTGCTGGGATCCACAAGAAAGAAATCCCAAAATTCTTGTACCGTGTCGCTTCAGAAGTGAGAAATTTAGATGACTTACCAGAAGAGATTTAACGTGAGAAACATCTAACAAACATTTAACGTGAGAGATCTCTAACAAACTGTTCCTCCTCATGCCCTTGAAAATTTATTTGTTACTACTATACGTAAGTGTGAGCCATGAATGATGCAACACACGGAGAAGTCATGGCACAGTTAAGTAAGACGTGAATATGATCGTCCCATCTTTGCCATCGAAGTAATGGCAACTGCAGCCCCTATTTAGTGATCATCAGCTAGCCGTCGCGTCCCTCCCTCTCGCCCTGCATCCTGCGGTCCTGCCTCAACATTTACTCCCACATTAACCCCAGCAACAACCGGGTGCATTCGGAACTTAGCTAATTATCAATCTCCTCTCAAGCACGAAGCGTCTATGAAATTGCACTGGTGCATTCATATTGCATGCAATACAGTTCACTATGGCTTGTACGTAGGAGCATGCACAGCGCAGTACTGCTTTCTCTGCTCTTTGAAAGCATGTCAGGGAGAAGATGAAAACAAGGGCGAGACGACAAAGGCCAAGAAGAGAACAACAGCGAGACGACAAAGGAGGATCCTGTGTATGCCAGGACAACAATTATAGGGCACCATGCATGCAGCAGGGACATTGCATATATGATGTTATGTGCACATGTCAGAGAAACTTAAATTTCTCGTGCCATGCAGAAGCTCGATCATCACGGTGCATGGCCACCTAGCTATACCTAGCTTGAGGGTCTCACACTCACACTCACACTCACACTCACACTCACACACAGTTGCTCAGATCAGCTATGGTTTCTTGTTTTCGACCTAGCACAAAAAAACTCAACCCTAGCATATTTTTCATTTCATATGACACTCACTCTGATGGATAATTAACTATTTGCTCAATCCAGACTCGATTGGATATGCAAACAAATTTCAACAAATTATTCTGCAAATTAGTTTAGCTCAAAATTAAGATTTATAAAGTCCAAGCAAACATATAGATATCAACATATACAATATTAAATAAATATAATTAGAACCACCATTAAATATACTTTCCTATTATATGCACCTTACATTTGGATGTCGATATTTCTATCCATACACTTACTCAGACTTTTATGAAGTTTGAGTTTAAGGCGTTGGTGGGGCTATGTTCATTGGCCGGAGTCTCCTATGGCAACGCCTGTGAGCATTGTTACCCCCTTCTAGGCGTAGGTGGGGATATATTCTATTCTCCGAAGCTCGGGGCAATTCTAGGGGAAATTTTCTTGATCCATAAGGATCGAACGATGGTGGAGCTTCAATGTTCCTCCTCTTTTGTGGGCACCATACTTAGAGTTGCCTCCGGTTGGAGTGACCAAAGGTGAGAGGTGGGTTTCGTCGTAGATGGGGTTGCAACAACGATGTGGATGAGTGATGTTGGGGACGCAACAAGGTTGTGATATTCAGTTCTTCGGAGTGTTCACGAGCTCGTTGTGATATGTTTGTTGCGGTGGAGTCAGAGCTACAACGGCGAGTCAGGGTAGTGGCGATGATAGGAGACATGTGCTCCATATCGATGATCCTTCATGGAGCCAACTTGCACATTGCTCCTTTGCTTCTCACCCTCAGAGTCAGTGTTACTTGTAGCTAGCATGTGTGGCCGACTATCTTTGGCTGATCTTAGTGTGACTTCACATCATTGTTGTGTGAGCGCTCTACTGGTGATCGTCTGCAGTAAAATTGGAGTTGCTTGATCGAGAGGAAGTGATGATGATGATGCTTGTGTGCTTCCTTGGTGTTCTTTTTTTCTCAGTGGTGAACGCGTTGTATTTGTTGTTAGCCAAGTGGATCAGGTGTTCCCGCGATGCTATCGTGTTCCATGACCGCTAGCGAGGGAATTTCTATCAATTTTACGTTGGTTTTTGTTAATTAACCGGAAGATTCTCTTCTACCTATTAAATAAAATGAGGCAAAGCTATTTCCAGTTTTGTTCAAAAAAAAAAATCTCTAATCATGCTTATTTCGTGGACTTGCGTAGAAGATATCTTTGGGTAGTAGGATAGTATGATTCGAGATATCTTCTTTCTCTCGTAACTACGCTAGCTTACTTAACTTACAAAGGAGACTAGATTCCTGAATTGTGGAGATGTGCTCTCAATATAGACTTTACTTCGTCTTATTCGCTACATACAAACAACTCTTTTAATTTCCTGTATTTCTTTCTGAGTGCGGATGTTCCCATTTAGTAGATAATCCATTGTATGACATGTTTTTAGTCTTATCTAGACCACATGCAATGTAAAAATAAGATACTATAAATCATTTTACACGTAGAACCCAAATAACCGTGAATATCATAACTATGCTGTTTACTACAAAATGGTTCAAAATTTAAAAAGATGGAACTGCCCCTTTCTCTCCCCAATCTCGACTTCCATTCCATACAAGATGAAGCTTCATTGAAGCCAAGTTCAGTGCATTGAATGGCATCCACGAAAGAGGTATGACATGGAGAGATCTCTCCTTAACTTGTACAACTAGGGTTCAGGAGTTTGGGATGGCTATACTATTGCAAGCAAATTAAACGAAGAGAAAGAATATTTATTCATCCGAACATTTGAGGGGGAGATCTGCGGGCCCACATGCAGTTGAAGGTGGCTACTCCATTGCACAGTGAAGAAGTGCATAAGTGAGAGGAAATCAAGGGCAGCATGCAGCTACCTTGGATGTGTGTATAATATATGCATGGATGGCTGTCCTGCCGGTTCCTCCCGTACAGCACATTTATCAGAGCCAGTCATGTTTCGCCCGGATGTATGCCGGCCTTCCAGACCTACGGCCGGCGGCAGATTCAATGCGATCGAGGCCATAAAGATGACTTCTGCTGCTCCTGAATGGCTCATTCAGCCTTCTGCCATGCCTTGTCTCATCTCTCAAGCTACATCCTTCTCGGTGCTGGGATATGCATGGCTTCATGCATGTTGTGGGTTAGTTTCTTTTCGTTATAATAAAGGACTACGATTGGTGTATGCTGATACTTATGGAGGAGTATGTGATGTTTCTATTTGGATGGTTTAGTAGTGTACTATATCTTAGCTTGCTACCTTTTCTGTTTTAAAATTAAAGTATTATTGATTCTTTGCCGACTTATGAAGCCGATACAACCACAAAAGAGTTCAAGCCCCCGTCATCATGATTAGCTTGTTACTATGAGAAAAGAGAACATTAGCATCATGTAATGAAATCTGGGGCGGCCCAATTAAACCCCGCCATCATGTTTAGTTTTGCGGTGCTGTTTCAGGGACACAAAAACCGTGTCGTCACAGGGAGATTGAGCACTTCTCAGCGGCATATTATTTGTGACATTTACGAGCCAATTGAGGACTGTAAGTTCACTTCAAGATTAGAGTCCCTATGTTGGAATTTAGGTTGTTTGCCAATTTCTGGGGAGATGCTGGAAGTCGCCTTCAGGCGACGCTTCCGCGTCCCGTCGCTTGAAGGGAGCTCCTTCATGGGCCGAATTTGGACCGGCCCAAATATAAAAGGTACAATTTTCAGTTTTCGTTTTTTCTCCTGTTTTGAAATCTGAACAAATTATAAATTTGAAAATCTTAAAATCTGAACAAAAATCAAATATGAACAGTGTCGAATCTAAACAATTTGAATAATTTTCAAATTTGAACCAAATTTGAATTTGAACAAATTTTGAACTTGAACAAATTTCAAGTCGGAACAATTTTTAATTTGAACAGATTTCAAATCGGAACAATTTTTAAATCTGAACAATTTCCAAATTTGAACATTTTTGGATTTGAACAAAATTCGAATTTGAACAGATTTCAAATCGGAACAATTTTTGAAATCTGTACAATTTCCAAATTTAAACAAATTTCAAATTAAACAAATTTCAAATTAAAACATTTTTAAATTTGAACAAATTTCAAATCGGAACAAATTTAAAATTTGCACAATTTTCAAAATCCGAACAATTTTCAAAAATCTGAACTTTTTCGAAAGAAAAACGAAAATAAAAAAGAAAAGGAAAGCAGAAGAAAAAGGAAAACGGAAACAGAAAACGAAAAACAAAAGAGAAAAAAAAAGAAAGAAAAAATTGCCTGATGGGCCGACCCATCCACGCCGACGCGCTTGTCCCTTCAGGCGACACACGACTGAAGCGTCGCCTGAGGGCGATGTATAGGATTCGCCAATTTCTGGGTCAAGGTCAAGCTTTGCCTGTGTGTAGCTTTCGAGTCATTCCACTGTTTCTCGTCCCCTTCGACTGTTTCGTGTCCCGTTCGACTGTATTTTTTTATTTTTTTATTCACCTGCAGCCCAACAACCAACTGCTTTGGCTTGCACCTTTTCATGTTTCTTTACCACGTTCTACTGCTTCCTGGTCAACAAAAAAGTCATAGCGTCGTGCACCTTCCTAGTCAACACATGGTTTAAATAATGTTTACACGAAAATTATGCGTGTCCACCAGAATCTGGTTCCATTCATGTACACATTTTCGAGTTTTATCGATTGTAACTTCTCAATTTGAATCGATGTTCGGAACTTTTTGGACGAATTTGGTTGACGTTTGAAATATTCTTTGGGAAGGAGGTTAATCTCAACGTTTCGCACAACTTTCGTGTTGTAATTTTTTTCGTTTCGACAGTCATATATGAGAGTATTGTAGGTTTGAACGTGTTTACACTCCTCACTCTTCTCCAACATGTGTCGCCGCCTCTCGTCGCGTTTAAGTTTGTCATCGTCGCTGTATCGCCGCCGTCCCGTGCTGTCGCCGCACTGTATCGCGCCGTTGTCCAGCTTATGGCTCTTCATGGTGTTGTCAGGTAGATTTTCTAAGTTCAAAATCTGAACATTTTCGAAATCTGGATATTTTAAATATTTTTCAAAAATTGAACCATAAAAAAAAATGAACATTTTCAAAATATGAACATATTGAAATCTGAACCATTTTCAAAATGAAGTTGAACTTCGATGCCTCATTCATTCAGGAATCGAATTTCACTTCAATGGGTATGATCATCAGAGACCATGCGGCAAGGGTCATTTTCTCTGCTGCTCATCGCCTGACGGAGTGTGAAAGTGCTGAAGAAGCGGAGGCCAAAGCGATGTTGACTGCGCTCCAGGAATGCTTCAAGGCAGGCATTTGGCTAACTGTGGTCGAGACGGACTGTGCTGCGGTGTACAAAGCGGTGAACGCCGATACTAGAAACATGTCAGAACTCTGCTTCATCTATAGGGAGATTGATATGTTGAATAAGTCCAACCTGGGATTTACTACTTCCCTTCTCAAAATAGATTGTAATTCGGTAGCTCATGAGCTTGCAAAACTGAATAGGATAGAAGGAACTGATGGCTCTTGGTTTGATTCTGTTCCAAACCAAATCAGTCATTTTGTCAATGTCGATTGTAATAGGTATTTGAGTAATTGAAAAAGCCTTAAAAATCAAAAAAATGAACCATTTTCAAAAATAAACATTTTTCCAATATGAACCATTTTAAAAATGAACAGTTTTCAAAAATGTACATTTTCAAAATCTAAACCATTTTAAAATATGAAGATTTTCAAAGGATTACCAAAAAAGAAGATATATTTTTAATACAAATTTATTCAATTAGAACATTGACCTCATTTGAATGGTTTTAAAAAGTGAACATAAAATGGCGGTTTGAACGATTTAAGAAGTGAACAAAAAATAACGGTGAACATAAACTATTTTCGAGCGATTTCAAAGTGAACGGAAAAGGTCATTGAATGAAATCTATTTTTGAATTTTTTTAAAAAGTGAACAAAAAAAGTGTGCGAACGGAAATTATGTTTGAACGATTTCAGAAAAATTTAAGAAAATAGGCATTTGAATGAAAAATATTTTTGAACGATATTCAAAAGTGATCAAAAACTATTTTAGAACGATTTTAAAAGTGTAAAAAAATGTCGGTGAATGGAAATCATTTCTGAACGGTTTTTAAAAGTGAACATAAAAGGCTTGTGAATGGAAGCTATTTTTGAACCAATTTTGAAAACATGAAAAAAAAAATTTGGAAAGATTTTAGAAAATGAACAGAAAATATCGGTGAATGTAAATTATTTTGGACAATTTTAAAAGTGAACAAAAAAAGGATGGTGAACATGAACTATTTTTCACGATTTCAAAATATTGAAACGGAAAAGGGTCAGTGAACATAAACTATTCGTGAACGATTTTAGAAGTGAATATAAAAGGATCAGTGAACAGAACCTATTTTTGGATGATTTTAAAAACTTATGTGAATATGAAAAAAATATGAAAATATTAAATCTGAACCAATTAAAAAAAGCATTTTTCAAAATATGAAATTTTTTGAAATATAAATCATTTTCTAAAAATAAATATTTTTGATGAACAATTTTGAAATCTGAACCACTTTACAAATGAACAATTTTTCAAAATGAACATTTGTAAAATCTAAACCATTTTCAAATGTAAACATTTTCAAAAGTATTTCCAAAATTAAGAACATATATTTTAGATTGAAATTTATTCAATTGGAAAATTTACCTCATTTGAACGGTTTCAAAAAGTGAACGGAAACTATTTTTAAACGATTTTAAAACTGAACAAAAAAGGTCGATGAACGAAATCTATATTTGATTTTTTTTTAAGTGAACAAAAAGTCTATAAATGGAATTTTTGAACGATTTTAGAAAAAGTTAACAGAATAGGCATTTGTATGAAAACTATTTTTCGACGACTTTGAAAAGTGATCGGAAACTAGTTTAGAACAATTTTAAAAAGTGTACAAAAAATGTCGGTGAACGGAAATTATTTTTGAACGGTTTTTAAAAAGTGAACATAATAGACTTGTGAACAGAAGCTATTGTTGAACAATTTTAAAAAAAGTGAACTGAAACTATTTTGGAACGATTTTCAAAAGTGAACAGAAAATGTTGCTGAACAGAAACTATTTTTGAACGATTTTAAAAATGAACAAAAAAGTATGGTGAACATGAGCTTTTTTAAACGATTTAAAATATTGAAACGGAAAAGGGTCCGTTAATAGAAACGATTTTCAAAATGAACATAAAATGGCGGTTTGAACGATTTTAAAAAGTTGTGTGAATGGATATATTTTTAAATGATTTTGAAAAAGTAAATATAACTATTTTTGAACGATTTTAAAAAGTGAACAGAAAGTGTCGGTGAACGGATAAACTATTTTTGAACAATTTTATAAGTGAACAGAAAAGGTGAAATTGTGATTTCGTACGTGAACATTGGTTTTTAATATGAAATAAGAATATATTTTAAATTAGAACATTTATCTTATTTGAACGGATTTTTAAATAATAACATTTATCTTATTTGAACAGATTTAAAAATAAGAACATTTATCTTATTTGAACGATTCTTCAAGAGGAATATTTAACTCATTTTGAACTATTTTTTCAGTAATAATATTTTGTATTATTCGAACATTTTCAATATGAACATTTGCCTCATTTGAAAGATTTTTTAGAACGAACATTTATCTTATTAAATGATTTAAAAAATAATATTTATCTAATTTGAATGTTTTTATATGGACATTTTTGTTATTGCATTTTTTTCGAAAAAACATTGAAGACATTTGCTAGAAAAAATCTGATATTTTCATCAACATACACTTTTTTTAATATAAAAAGTTGAAAAATACAAAAGGAAAAAGGAACAGAGAAATAAAAGGTAGTGACGAGAAAAAGATAAGAAGTAGAAAAAAAGAAATGAAACATAATGAAATAATGGAATGAAAAATAAAGCAAGAAAAATAGGAATAAACAAACGAAAAAATTTAAATAGGAAAATAAATGAAAACGAAAGCCTTATGCATGCTACAGGAGGGATGGCCCTCCTCATGCAGCAAGGCATACCATACGACATACGTGTACGTGAGATTTGTTTTTTTTTTATATGTGAGAAACACGAAAGCCGAAAGGGAGAAGCAGTCGGAAGTAAATGGGCTGGGCCCAAAATCGAGAGGGGTACGAGGAGCCTATAGCGCTCCGCGGTACGCGATAAATAGGATTTGCCCTTCTTCGGCCCATGGTTCATGTGTCCATATAGCGAGACACAAGGGAGCTCATTTGCGGCGCTCGTTAGCGCCGCATAGGAGTAGCGACGCCTTCGTTGTTCCATTGCTGGGCCGGCCCATTTCATTCGCGCCCTCGTTTGCGCGCATAACGTTTCCATCGAGTACAGTTTCGCTGCTTCAATTTCTGCTCGCTCGTTAGTAGACCTGCTCCTTTCGCTAAAAAAACAAACATACTTGCTCCTTCATGGGTGGTGCTCGTGGGAACATGCACATGAGACAAATGCGGCGGGACCCACCCACATGCTTTGGTTGGTCACGCACGTCTCACGTTCGTTTTAGGTCTACTCTGTACAAAACCGTTCCAGGAAAAAAGATTTATTTCAAAAAATTCGAAAAAATTGTTTAGATTTCGAATTTGACCAAATTTTGAATTTAAACAAATTTGAAAACATTTTCAAATTTGAAACCTTTTTAAAATTTGGACTCATTTAAAAAATGAACAATTTTTAAATCTCAAACCATATTTAAATATGAAACCATTTTTAAAAACAAACAATTTTCAAATTTGAAGCATTTTAAATTTGGAACCATTTTAAATTATGACCCATTTTAAAAAATGGAACCATTTTTAAATTTGCAACCATTTTAAAAATGAACAAGTTTTTAATTGTCTAATTTTAAAATTTGGAACCATTTTCAAAATGGAACCATTTTCAAATTTGGAACCATTTTAAATTCAACACCATTTTTAAGTTGGAACCATTTTGAAAATGGAACCATTTTTTAAATTGGAACCATTTTCAAAAATGAACAATTTCAAATTTGGAACCATTTTTAATTTGGAACCATTTTAAATTTGACACCATTTTTAAGTTGGAACCATTTTCAAAATGGAACCATTTTTTAAATTGGAACCGTTTTCAAAAATGAACAAATTTCAAATTAGGAACCATTTTTAAATTTGGAACCATTTTCAAAATGGAACCATTTTTAATTTGGAACCATGTAAAAAATGAACAATTTTCAAATTGGGAACCATTTTTAATTTGGAACCATTTTAAATTTGGAACCATTTTAAATTCGGCACCATTTTTGAGTTGGAACCATTTTTAATTTGGAACCATTTTAAATTCGGCACTATTTTAAGTTGGAACCATTTTCAAAATGGAACCATTTTTAATTAGAACCATTTTAAAAAATGAACAAATTTCAATTTTGGAACCATTTTTAATTTGAAACCATTTTTAAATTTGGAACCATTTTCAAAATGGAACCATTTTTTAATTTGGAACCATTTTCAAAATCGAACCATTTTTAATTTGGAACTATTTTCGAAATGGAACCATTTTAAAAAATGAACAATTTTCAAATTGGGAACCATTTTTAATTTGGAACCATTTTAAATTCGGCACCATTTTGAGTTGGAACCATTTTCAAAATGGATCCATTTTAAAATTTGGAACCATTTTCAAAAATGAACAATTTTCAAATTTGGAACCATTTTTAATTTGGAACCATTTTAAATTTGGCACCATTTTTAAGTTGGAACCATTTTTTAAATTAGAACCATTTTCAAAAATGAAATTTTTTCAAATTTGGAACCATTTTTAAAATGGATCCATTTTAAAATTTGGAACCATTTTCAAAATGGAACCATTTTAAAAAATTAGACAATTGTCAAAAACCATAAGAAAAGAAAATAAATAGAATAAATAGAAAATAAAAAACGGAAACAAAAATAGACATAGAAAAAGAAAATAAAAAGGAAATGAAAAAAAACGAAAAAAGTAAAAAAAGAAAGAAAAAGAAAAAGAAAGAAAAAAAGAAAGAAAGAAAGAAAGAAAGAAAGAAAGAAAGAAAAGAGAAGAAAAAAAAAGGAAAGAAAAGAGAAGAAAAAAAGGAAAGAAAAGAAGGTACGTGGGTGAACCAGCGTAGTATAACGCGTGTGTGCGTGCGTTAACCCCTAATTGGGCCGGCCCGAAAAACGCTTCCCGTGGGGAGTATGCAGGCGGCGCCAGCCCTATGCGGAGACACAAGAACGGTAGTGCTATACAACGCTCACGGCGTCACTTCGTGTAAATCATATTTGCCACCCGCTACGAGCGTTCTGCTTTACTCGGTGCTGCACGGGAGATTGGCTGGGAGGGAGCAAATGACGGCCCAAAAGGCCTAGCCTATTTCTTCCGCCTAGGCACGTTGTTTTGCTGTTTCGTCTTTCTTTTATCTTCTTCTTTCATTCCTTTTTCAGTTATTTTTATGTTCTATTAGTTTTCCATTTTTATTCATTTTGTTTCTTATGGTTTTAATTATTTTCATTTAGTCTAAAACTATGTATTTTTTGTATTCGTTATTTGACGTAGGGATTTAAAATTGGATCCAAAATTTTGTTTTGTCTTGATTCTTCCTCATGTGTTTATACTTTGGTTTGCTTTTTCTAAATTTTTGTTCCTCTTTTACTCGTAATTTTTTTTATGTGTGCTAAATTTTATTCCACTTAGTCCAAATCGTGTTTCGTAGTAGTCGTGATTTGTTACTAACTTTTTAAAACATAGTTCTATTTGGTCCAGGAAAAATTCACCTCGTACATGTGCTTTGTTTCATGTTTGTTAATTTTTTCACTTAGTTTAAAATATTATTCCATTAGTATTCACGATTTGTTCTTCATATCTTTATACTTTGTTTCGCTGGTCTAAGTTTTTATGTTCCGCTAATAGTCGTGATTTTTACCTCCGGTGTTTAAAGTTTAAACTTTGTTTCACTTCATCTAAAGTGTTGTTCCGTCTGATACAAAAAATTTAAGTAAGGAAGGGTAAAATTTTGAATATATATGTAATAATAAATATGGAGGAATACAATTTAATTAAATAGACATCTCCCACCAAAAAAATTCTCTCGCTTTTTCCCACCAAAATTTTCTCGCTAATTTTTTTCGAGGAAAATAGAGTGAGCGTGGGAGAAAAGGAGGGAGAAAGATTTCAACACAATCTTTTATAATAACAAAAAAAATCAATTGGCCGAGTGCCATATGATGATGCACTCGGTAAGCAGTGCTCTGTTATGTTTGCCGAGTGCGTCTGACGTGGCACTCGGCAAAGCTCTCCGCCATCACATTTCTGGCATGTGCGGCGGCAAGTGCCACGTGGCCCAACCGTTTTGCAAAGTGCCACAATGTTGTCGAGCACGACACTCGACATATAAGTAGATAACCCTATATGCCAAGTAACACTCGGCATATAACCATGTTTACCGAGTGGTCCTTTTGACCAAGTGTTTTTAGGCTGCACTTGGCATGTAAATTGCACTCGGCAAACTCGGATACTCTCTGCAAATTAGCGATCTTCGCTCTTTGTTTGGCTGAACTAAGGCTCGGACGATACATAGCCGCCCCTGCAGGACACGTAACTTGAGTCTGTGATGTTTATTTATCTTCTCGTTTGATGACTACAAACATTTATCTGAAGTTGTGAACTGAACCACCGTCCGTGTTTAAAGAAAAAAAATACAACCTCAGTCTTTGGAACTATGTACGAGAGTTCAGTAAGCAACACATTTTGTTTGAAGTTAGTTTCGTAATGGCTGAGCATGTCCTACTTGGGTACGTCCACATGCATCGTCATCCCTGCTCCTTGGAGTGGAATAACTTTTTTTTAGATACAAGGCCAAAGGCCCGACGTTAAATTAATAACGCCCGAACGGCGACAAGGGTACAAGGTGCTGAACCCAGCTTACAACAACGATCTGCACGCACACACACAAGAAGAAGGACAACCGAAGAAACACCAGCAAGGTCGGCGCCACCTACGAACTACTCCGAAGACGCTGAGAACTAGCAGGGCGGGCAAAACTGCTGGGCCGAAGCTCGCCGTCGGGGGGAGACCGGCACACCGACACACGCTGCACACCGTCAACACGGGCAAAGTCGTCGGACCGAACTCACGGCCAAGACCGGCGCACCAACAAGCATTGCACACCGCCGAGACCAGCACAGCTTCCGAAGAGACGGCCAACAGGGGAGCAACCTCTCGCTGAGGCAAACCAAGGGGTCCACGAAGAGGGGCACCGCGAATGCAGAACAAGTCACAAGCTTTGCCGGAGGAAGCACGCCGAAGAGACCTCCGACACCAAACCTCCAGAGAGCTACCCGTGAGCTCCAAGACGGCGTCTTCAAGAAGAGAACGACGCAGAGCGCCGCCGCCGCCCGATCCGAGAATCTTGGGTTTTCACCCGGAGCACATAGGAGGGGAGAACAACCACAACGGCGCCTTCAAGAAGGGGACGACGTCAATGACGCCGCCGCCGCGGCCCTGGACAAGCGTCCTGGACGAGGGTTTCCCCTTGGTATGATCTCTCCACCTCCCACACAAGGGTAGGGGTGCCGCCAAGACGGCCACCCCACCACTGCCACGGAGCACAGCTCACCGAACCCCACGCCATCCACACGGCCGTGGTTCCGGCAGCACCAGAGTCACGGGCTCGCCCGCCAACCCACACGACTCCCGCCTTCCAGGGCCGCCGCCCCGGCGTCCAGGCTCAACGCCCCCCGGCGATGAAGCGAGACGAGGAAAGAGAGCACCGCCATCAGATCGATGGCCGGCAACCCTCACGGTTACCGGCGACACCAAATCTGGGCCAAGGCTCGAAGAGCTCGAAGAGGACCCGGGGCCCCTGCCCCGTTCCTAGATCGAGGCGGCGAGAAGGCCGCACAGCCCTTGCAGCCCGGCAGGGAGCCTCCACGCGAAGCACCAGGTCGAAGATCTTCGCCGGCCATGACCGCCATGGCCGAGCCAGTCGACCAGCCGCCGCCGCGCCCTAGATCCAGCCATCACGGGAACCGGCCGAGCCGTGCCACCCGCGCCGACAGCCGCGCCGGCGAGCCGCCGCCGCTGCCACCACAGGTGCACCAAGCACCTCACAGCCACCACGCCGCCGCCGAAGCCGCCACGCCGCCACGCCCCGCGAGAGAATGTCGCGCCCCCACCGGCCGCCGCGCCCGCGCCGCCACGACCACGCAAGGAGGAGAAAAAATACCCGCCGCCGCCGACGCCGCGCGGGCCTAAGCCCGACGACGCTCACCGGCGGCGGCGAGGGAGGGGGAGGGTGAGGGGGAGGTGGCGGCGGCAAAAGCTAGGGTTCCCCCCGTCCGCTCGCGGGAGCGGGTCGGGAGGGAGAAGGGGGGCAGTCTTTCGGAGTGGAATAACTCATCCCTTGTCTACATGATATGATCGCCGATCCAACCTTGTCTTATGCTGCTTGCCTGCTTGCGCTCCTCCAACGATATTTGAATATGTTAAGAAAAATAATATTTGAATGCCATATTTTTAATCTGATGTTGCTCTCAACCTTGAAAGTTTGAAGTATAACATGTTGTGCAGGTAGTAGTTGGGCTGATTAATACAGACGTGGACATATATGATATACTCCATGGAAATTATCATCCAAAAGTTAATGGTCAAGGCACTCAAGCCAAGTGCTTACCTGCTGCGTTTAGACCTAACTAATCATCCACAAATTAAACAGTGACTTTCCGCGTCGACCTTCGGATCACCATTTCTCTGCACCTTTGTGTCTCACGTCGATCGATTATATCGGTCGCAAGTGGAGACGGAGGTCGATCGTGTCCTGTCGTGTGAGCCGTGAGCCCGTTCGTTCCCTTTATCAATCACAAGCTGCACACCGCGCGTTCCTCCACCCACTTGTAAAGCTCACCTCCCTCTCAATCTCATCATCCATTTCTTGCTTGCTTGATCGAAGCAAAAAGAGGAAGGGAAAGCTATAAACATGGCGAGGGACATCCGGGCTGATCACGAGCCGACAGATGACAGCGCCCTCATGCTGTGGGACTGCGGCAGCACGCTCTACGACTCCTACGAGCTCACCGCCTTCAAGCGCCAGCTCGACGCCGCCGTGCTCGCCTGCCGGTCCATCTTCATGCCTCGCCTCCCCGCCACCACGACGCCGGCGGCGGCGGCCGGCGGCAGGAAGAAGCGCGCGAGGAGGCTGCCGGCTCTGCTCCGGAGGCTCTTCTCCAAGGTGCTCCTCCGGCTGCGGCTCCCTGCCTCGGTGCGCGGCGCGAGACATCACGACCGGTACGAGGGATACGGCCACGGCGAGTACTACGGCGCCACGGGTTCGCCGTGGTCTGGGGCGCTGACGTCCATCCCGGAGGAGAGAGACGGCAGCCGGAGACCGGGTTGTCGCCTCCGATCGTCGCCGGCCCGAGCGCGCTGCGCAGGGTTCAGTCCGAGCGGTTCATCGGCAGCAAGACGGCGTCCCCCATGGTGCCATTCGATGTCGTTTTGTAGCTCAACATACTAGTGATTAGCCATATCAGACTGTGCAGCGATCTGATTTATTTTACATCCAGTGTTCGTGGTGGTGTAAAAATTTAGCAGTGACAGATAATTAAGTGGCCATGCATGCCAAAACAGCGGTGGCTGGCCACATCGTGCATTGTAAAAAAGGAAATTCAATGAGTTGTTGCTTGGAGCATGAGATGAGGATGAACGGAGCACGAATCGTAATCCGGTAACGGAAGGGCGGTCGATCGAGATGGTGCACCTAAATGGAGCTGATTCTTGCGTAATCGCGCTCGTCAGCTCCCACTTGCGGTTGTGGCTACAACCTGGAACTCGCAAGTAACAGAGAAGCACGGTAGTTGATGAGGACGCTTTCTATAGTTGACATCAGTAGTGAGGTCAGGCGGGTATCTGTTTTTGTCACTCGCATGTGCTAACTGATATTTCCTCTGTCCTGTTATATAACACGTTCTGATAAGCTAAATTAGCCTCCCAAAAAGTTTTATATATTGGCACGGTATGGAGTACTAATTTGTGCCCCCTATATATTGGCACGGTATGGTGTTGTGTACTCATGACTCGTGTATCTATGCTTCTACGACTACATCGAACTTTCTATATATAATCCCTTCCGACTGAAGAAAGAAAGAGTGTTCATTTTTCTTTTCTGTCCATCACAAGAGATTGTGTCGGATCTTGAATCAATACTAGTCTTAGATAGGTGGTTTTGGGTTTAGGAAGTGGGTTCGCTAACACACCTTGTGCACCTTGGACAAACAGTTACGGATGCAACCGTGGTGAAGACGAACCTCCTCGCCAAAAATATGATTTAAAATGTACAACGTCTGTTCCTAAATATAACACTTTTGAAAGTTCAGCAAGACGTTTTGCGAGTTCAGACTGAATTTCCATAACGTCTTATATTTAAAAACAGAGGGAGTACTAGATTACAGAATGATTTGAGGTGCATCCGACAATAGGTTCATGCCACCTTGCGCAGTTCAGGAAACAGGATTCAAATTCTCCACCCTTATTTCCTCTTCAACTTATTGGTTTGCTATGAAGAGAAGAACAAGTTGGTATCAAAATAGAGGTGAAGAACTTATCTTGTTTCCAGAGCTACAAAATCTTGTTTTGAACAAAGATAAGCATATCATTTCAGGGTTCACTACCACTCATCATGACTTTTAGAGCAAAGGTAGGCTAGTGGTTTGCTACAATACATAACACAGAGACAAGAGGAAGATACCACTACTGAGGGAGGCGTTGTTTTTGCTCATAGGAGTAAATACTCTCATTATAAAAAAATCTATTTAAAAGCATTTCAAAATGTTAGTAATATCCGAAAATAAATTTCAGGTGTACATCACATTTTATGTTCACACAATATCGGAAAATAAAATATCTTTTTTTCGTGAAACTTTATATGCAAACATAGAATATCCGGATGTACACGCGAATATTTGTTTGGGAATTTTTTTACATTTTGAAAATGAGTTTTTGGGCAGTGAGAAACACTGAATGCTGGATAACCACAGCATTTTGCCATTCACTTCAGTCATATGTTTGGTAATGCTAGATAACCACAGCATCTGCACACGTGAAAAGACCAAATGCAACAAACAACTTAGATAGGAATCTACAGATACTATTTGTTTATTTCCTTCCAAAGAGACTCAGCTGGAATAACAGCAACCTAATTCCAGAGTCACACAGAGTGCAACAGAGAAGGCAAGAACTGACATATTTTAGAGCAAAGGTAGCTGCTCATCTGGAGATCTAGACAACACAAGCCGCCAGTTTTCCTAGATGCATGCAGGATAGCCCTAAGCAATCAAAGACACATAGGCATCTGTGTTTTGTCGAGAAAGATCAAATAATTACTTATAAGAAATTGCACTTCGCATAGGACGATGACAAAATAATTACTCTCAAGGAATTGTACTTCACACAAGGCAGGGGAACCGTGAAATAAGGGAAAATTCAGACAGCCTAATCCATCCTCTCCATGATGTCGTCATCAATCTCGATCGCGATGATCTCCCCGTCTTCGAACTGATCCTTCCTGGGAGGAGCAGGCGGGGCGTACAGCCGAGCTGGGCCTGTTCCCTTCTTCTTGTTACGGGGCCGTGCCTAACATGACCATACAGAGAAATAAGAATCATAATAGGTGCATCAGTTTGAGACTGTGCTAGAGGACTCACATTCCCATATGAGTGGCTGAACCTTTTGCCTCTCTTTGTCTTCCTGTCCCCTCTTCCACAGTAGACTGATCACAAAAAACAAAACAAAAAACAACAACAGAGAGAGTTCTGAAGTCAGAATTGGTTCAAAGTTTAAATGATCATCTGATATTCAACATCTGCAATCCTCAAGTATTTTTACGAGCAGACTTTTGTTTGTATTGTATAGTTAATCCACACATAAGCTCAACTGAATTGTATGCTCATCGACACACTACCAAGTACAAACTCATCAACTCAATGGTCTTTCCTGAATTGTAGTCATGTCATGGACACACTACCAACTCACACTAACTCAACTCCACTACCAAAAAGCAGAGGATTTACCATGATCTTGTGACCTTCCCTACGAAATTAATTGCCAAATTCGAAGTGAATTTTCTTCTTTCTAAACGAATTTCAGCTCCCTCGGTGTTCCATGGCATTCCCAACTAATAATATACTGGGTTCCTACTCGGTCCGTCGGTCGTACTCCTATTTCTCTGGATACTAAACGGGAGAAGAATTCCACTAACGAGCTGGCGAACATTAATGTACTACCAAAAAAAACTACGCTTGCGAAACAAGAGCAAAAGGACGAGTGAATTTACCATCAAGAACTGAGGTGAGAGGGGCCGAGACGGCGGTGGCGGCGAGGCTGGTGCGGGAGCGGGAGAACGATACGGTGGCCGAGAGCCCGAAGGAGGAGGAGGATACGGCGCCGTGGTGGTGGGAGGGGAAGGCGGCGGTGGACACGGCCATGCCCTGGACGGCGAGGAGCGCCATTGGAGGGAGCAGGGAGGTGAGAGTGCGTTGGATTCGGTGTGGATTTGTGAAGTGTGCGAGATGATGGATGATTAGAGGGGATAAGGAGAGATAAACGAAACGTAAGGCCATAGTTGGGCCCGGCGATTGGGCTACTGGGCTTAACCATATGTGAATGGGCCTTTCAAGTGGTTAGGCATGTTTTATTTATCTACTGGGCTTAACATACAATCGACCTACCCAAAGTTGCAAAAAAAACTTCGAAGTCATGTTGGAAAAAGATTAGTTAATTCTTCATGTCACCAGAATCAAAATGGATGCCATGTCAAAGAATAAATAGAAAAGTGGCAGCAAGTTTGGAGATTCGCAACTTATAACATACACTATATTCAAGAATATTCTTATAATTTAGGAGGAGTTCTAGGAGCCTTGAAAAGCATGCATTTTTTGTGATAAAATACTTTAAAAAAAATGAATCTCCACATTGTTTGCTTGGCAACGCCTTCTTTTGCCAAAATTAGCAGTAACAACATCGTGCATGAAGTCAATTGGGTTTGTTGAATCATCAATTTGCTAAAAGATAACATGTACACCCTCCGTAGCAAATTATAAGATGTTTTAGATATTTTAATGTAGACTAGATACGGATAAAAATGAGTGAAAGTACACATTAAAACGCGTCTAGATACATCTGAATTAGCAAAAAGCTAAAACATCTTGTATTTTGGAACTAGGTAGTATACAAAGAAAAACAACGAACCAATAATTAGTGCTTAGTATAATAATATTGGAGCATCTGCCCTTGGCATTCATAGTAGGCCGACCCGTTTTACTCATTATTATTAGTGGATTTCTAAATTTCTCCCCGTAGGGAATAATATTCATATTCTCGGTTGCTACCTTATGCTGGACAATCTGGAAAACAAAAATCGAGCATGTTTTGAGATAAAGTTCATATCTTCTCCAGATGAACTCATTTGCTACATGTGTGCCTTTTACGTTACTCGGCAGATCTTCAACTCAAAATGCATGATGCAACTCAAGATGTGACGTTCAGAGCGCATTATGCAACTCAAAATGCACGACTCCATATAGACGATGCAGAGGATGCAACTGACATGGAAAAATTAGATTGGGAGAAAGAGCTGCTTCAGGATGGGGGTGTGAAGAAGAAACAAAAGTTTGTGATGTGCAGTTCAATGCTTCTCAAAAATCTTGTAAATATTCCATATAAAATGGTGAATGCCCCTTTGGTTAGTTTGATCGACAGTGTTATCGTGATAGTTCTATTAGCATACTTTAAGTCCACGCTTTCTCTGTTGTTGTTCTGTTACCACTAGTGGGGTTTAGTTCAAGCTAGGGGGGCCACGCGCCCCCCCCCCCCCACCCCCTCCCTCCCCCCAAGCTTTGGACAAAATTGTGTAGAAACTTTTATGGGAACAGTTTGGATGCAAAAATATTAGTATGCCCCCACACCACCAAACATTGATAATTTATCATTCGCCCCCTTAGCTATTCATGTTAAGCTCCGCCGCTGTCTCTTATCCTCTGACTAGATCACCCATTGAACCACCGGCGTTAACGAGACAGTATTTTAGCCATAAGATTTATGACAACCCTTTATTTAGATTTTTTATATACATGTCCCAAGAAAATGGCTCAAAGGAAGAAAAGAAAACGCAAAATACGACCAGGTAGAGAATGGAGCAACATGCTAATTTAGACCAAAAGTTGTTTGCAAATAAAAGATTAACGTTGTAGATAATACGTTTAGCTCATTTTTAGCTGCATGTAAAGAATAATAAACCAAAACTGAAAATAACATTTCATCATCTTCAATCATATTGATCCTACTTTGCAAACACATGATCGAGATAGTTGTAAACATAGGTGATAAACTAAAATTACACATAACACACATTAGGTTTGTTATGTTTACGTAGTAACTTGAATTCAGGAAAAGGGGTTCTTCCAAGAAAAGAAATATGGGAGCAAGCTTTTTCAGTGATGGCTTTGATTTGTTGTCTTTTGGATGGTGTAAATTACGGTACATAGTGAAAGTGCATGTCCCCTCATGTGTGGTTTTGGTAATTAATGACAATCTCTATGGACTAATGTTTGCATTGAGATATCTTTATAGATCTTGTCCATGAAAAAGATTGGAGTTCATGTGTTGGACTCTAGAAGATTATATGATGACCAAGGTTCTATCCAAGAGTTTATATAAAGAATGGTCATCTAGAGTTGAGCTTATTGCAAGCATGGCTTGAAAAGAAGATTGGGTGAACATTCATGTTTATCTCCAAGCCATCAAATACATCAAGAGAAGAAGATGAAGTGCAAGTGGATACATGAAGACGGAACTTAGCAAGGCTCTCCCATCATGGAGTATGGGGGAGTATTTGGAGAAGTCTTCATCAAGCATGTGCTAGCAAGCACAATCAAGAAAGGTGTTCCAACTTGAGGGAGTCAAGATCGTCATCATCTAGCTCAAGTGGAATACACAAGGCAAAGGTATGATCTTGATAGGGTTTCTATTTTATCGGTCTCATGGTATTAGTGGGAGACCGGTTATAGGATAGACGGCGTACTATCAAGAGGGGCTCTCATGTGAGTAACTTGATCGCATCTTTGTGGAGAGCTCAAACCTTTGCATACTTGGCATATCATCTTTCTTGGTTCTTATTTGGCTTTTATCCATGTGAGGTTTTAGAGCTTGTGTTCATCTCCATACCAAGCTCTAGTTCATCAAAACCGAATTTCTTGAATATCTTGTTGAGTTTTTTATGATGGAGGATTTACCGGTTGTTCTTTTTTAGAGAAGGTTTACCTTTCTACATTTGGTTTTATCCTCCTTTGTTGGACTATGATGGTTATCTGCATGATCTTGTAAATCTCTTTGTTGTGATTCCAACGAGCCCAAGATCATCGAAAACGGAGTTCAGATGCCCAAGATATTGCCGTTTTCGTATTGGTGTTTCTGCAGTTTTCTGAAGGGGCGGAAGTTTTGGACTTTGGGCCCAAAGTTCCGGCCCAAGTCCAGTAACGATTTTTAGCCTTTTTCTGGAGGTCTTGAAGTTCTGGGCCGGAAGTTCCAGCCCTGGAACCGAAAGTTCCGGTCTAAGTGTGGCTGCAATGGCTATTTTTGTGGGAGGGGCTATAAATACCCCTCCCCTTCTTCAACCTTGAGCTACTCGTTTTTCTCTCTCTCCCACCATTGTTGACCGTGGAAAGCTTGCCCCTCTCTCAATTCCTCCCATGATTCTTGCATATCTTTGAGGGAAAAGTGAGAGGAGATCTAGATCTACATTTCCACCAATCCATCTCTCCTTTAAGTGAGGGGAACCTAGTGGATCTAGATCTTGGAGTTCATTTGTTGAGTTCTTCTTAGTTCTTCCTCTCTTATCCCCTCCATAAGCATTAGTTGCTTTTGGTGGGATTTGAAAGTGAAGGATTTGAACACTTGTGCTCTTGCCATTGCTTTGTGCTTCGGTTTGTGCTCTCCACGAGGATTCGTGGAAGTGAAAGTTTATGAACTTGTTACTCTTGGGTCTTTGGACCCTAGACGCCTTTGTGGTGGTTGAGACCTTTGTGGTCACTTGTAGCCGTTTGGGAGCCCCTAATCCAGTTGTGGGTTGTCCTTCGGATTGTTGTTGTAAATGCTCCGGATTCCGCCTTGAACGATTCCGATAGTGAAAGGTGAATCAAACCTTTGTGGTGGGGTTCATCGGAGAAGAAGGTGAAACCATTGTGGCTATTGAGTTGACCTTTGTGGTATCTCACACCTCTCCAATGAGACGTACTCCCTAAAAGGGAGGAACTCGGGAATACATCCTTGTCTCCGCGTACCTCGGTTATTTCTATACCCGAGCTCTTTACTTATGTATTTTACATTGTGATAGCCTTTGTGCTTGAAGTATTCTATATTGCTATCACTTTGTTGCTTGTCTTGCTTAGCATAAGTTGTTGGTGCACATAGGTGAGCATAGTATATTTAGGTTGTTGGCTTGTTAATTTAAACACCTAGTTTTATTTCGCAATTATCAAGCCTAAACCGGAAAAGTTTTAATCGCCTATTCACCCCCCCCCCCACCCCCCCTCTAGGCGACATCCTTGTCCTTTCAATTGGTATCAGAGCCTGGGCTCTTTTTTTTGGGATTTACCGCATAGAGAGTAAAGATGTCATTTAGAGAATTTGTGCACAATCCCATTTTTAAATTCGATGGCACAAATTATGATGTTTGGAAAATCGCTTGCTTAACCTTCTTCGGGACATAGACCCAAATTTTAAGAGAATTGTAGATATGGGTTTTTCTCCTCCAAAGTATTCCCAAAAGTTATCTTTAGAGGATGAGTAAAACTCTTATCTCGATACCCTTGTATCTAATGGTCTTATATGTGTTTTGAGCGATGTAGTTCTTGCATCAATCATGCCTTTTCGGAACGCTCATGAGCTTTGGACCAAGCTTCAAGATAAATATGAAGTGTCCAATATTATTGAGGATGATTGTTCTCCCTCCACCTCCGGCCATGACGAGTTTACAACTTCTTCCACTTCACCAACATGTGATTTGTCACAAGGTAATGATATGGTGAGTGGTGATAGAAATTGTTTTGTTGATGGTGAATATTCTATTGACAATACTTCATCTCTATGTCATTGTAATGATCTATCTTTGGACTTAAACACTTCTAGCACTCCAAATGTTTTACATGCTAGTGTTGCTAGTCCTTGCATATCATGTAATAGTTGCTCAACTAAATCTCATGATGATATGCTTCCTATGTCTTGTTGCCATGAAAATAATTCTTCCATATCCTCTAGTATTTGTGTGGCTAACAATGTAGAGGAATCCCAACATTTGTTGGAACAAGACATGGGTCTCAATGGTGCTTCAAGTAATTCTTCATCATCAACTTCCATTACCCACTTTTGTCTTATGGCTAGAGATTCAAAGGTATCTCCACCTTTGGAACCCTCTACATCTTGTGATGATGTGGATGAGGATTCTTATGGAGAACATATGGATGTTGAATCCTTAACAAAGAAGGGTGAGATGGTATTTGGTGCTCTCCCCAAAGGTAGCAAAGCTATCCCTTCTATATGTGAAATCATTACTTATGCTATTAAGAGTAGTGAAATCATTGAGGGTTTGGATACCCAATTTGATGAGAAATGTAAAATTGAGAGAGAGGATGCTATGGAAAAAGCATCATTAGAGAATGCTCTTGAGGAAGAGCATGAGCTTAGGGCTTCTCTTGAAGAGAGACTTGTGTCCCTTGATGAGTCTAATGATCTTATTATTGCTAAAATCATTAAGGAAAGAGATCATGCCCTTGCAAAATATAAAGTGCTTAAAAAGGAAAAAAATGAATTTGGTGTTGGCAATGCAAAACTAATTGAGGACATAGAGAGACTTAACAAAGCTCACAAGGCTTTAGAAAGTGAACACTCTCTCCTTATCAAGTCTCATGATCAACTTCAAACTCAACTATCTAAGAATGATGAGCTTTCCAAGTTGTCCTCTTCCATTTCTAATATTGATGATGCTTGTGCTACTAACTCCACTTCTTGTGAAGCATCTATTTTGAAGGAGAATGTTGAGCTAAGGTCTCAACTTGAGTTGCTAACTAGCAAGTATAGGAAATTGGAAGAAAGTCATGAAAAGCTATCTGGCTCTAATGATGATCTTCTAGCATCCTATGCTAAGCTAAAGTCGGCTCATGAGGCTATTATGTCAAAGGTAATGATGGGGGAATTATAACCCGGTAGGCCCATGAAGAGGGAAGCGTGACCCGCCAGGCAGAAGGCCCGGCCAAGACTGCTAACCGTCAGCATGGGCCGGTTTACGTCGATGGGCCAGCAAGCTTGTTGGTGACCCGGCTTGTGCAGGGAAGATTCTAGAAGACCCGGAGGTGGTACGCGTTATGGAATCCAAGACTTGGAGAACACAAAGATTAGAGGATGTAGAGTAGGGCTCCGAGTACGGGTGGAACCCGGCTTTACTTTGTATCGAACCAGGAGACCCGGCCGTCTATATAAGCGGGCTCCTAGGTCTTGGTTAGACATGTTTTTGACTGGCGAGAGAACCCGAGACATCATCGCTACCAAGCGCACCTTGTAAACTAGATCGAGATCCGGCTCTGTTGTCGTAGCCGGGTTATCGAGATCGAGATCAATAATAGCATAGCAGGAAGTAGGTCATTATCTCCAATGGAGAGGCCGAACCTGGGTAAATCTTTTGTCCACGCAGAGCTAAACAAACTCCCAGACACTAGTTTCGCCTGGCCCAACAACTCAAGTTACCCTATGGTAACATCTGCCGTGACAACCCCACGACAGGTAACATCTTGTGAGCCTCATGTGGACAATGGCACAACTTCCTCTCACAATGCTTTATTGCCATGTGCTAGTCCTAGTAATTCTACATCACATACTATTGCTAAATCTTGTGATGAATTACCTTCCTTGCCTTGTTGTTCTAACAATGAAGCATCTACTTTCTCTAGTGTTTGTGTTGATACTAACCATGTAGAAGTGATAGGGGTTACATTCTCCATGGGCTCATCTCTGTCCACCGGCTCTTCAACATGTGCCTTCATAGGAGAAGGCTCTGTTGTTACTGGAGGAGGAGACGCCGCTGGAGGAGAGTTCGGGTCTTCATCTGCAAAGGCCTTGGCACTGAAACAAAATTGTGATTTAGCCAAGAGGATAGAAACAGAGAAGTGTGGAAAAGATATGAAAATATTTCTAACCCGGTGTTGATCTGGAAATCCTCGGGTGTGCTAACACTGTCCGAGGATGAAGCTGACAAAGAATATGATTTAGCGGCCCGGATTTTGCCAGCTAAAGGGTGTGTCTTCTGGATGGATTTGGCCCAACTGGCTAAGGAGCATGGAGGGATACATGTGTTCAGAGAACCCGGGTTTGTAGCAGACCGGGTTCGAGGTTTCTTCTGGGATGCAGTTTGTTTCTCAAGCTCCTTCGCCTGTGTGTGTGCTTGGGATTGAGATGTGTTCATTGCATAATTTGAAAGACGAGAATAAGGTACCTTTGCAACAGTAGCTCGAGTCCTCTTGAGAGTGGCGAGTTCAGCAGTTTGAGGACCCGGCGTTTCATCAGCAGCCGGGTCAGAGGGTCCTGGAACAACAAACGTCGGGTTATCAGTTGAGGGTTCCTTTGCGGTGGTTTCGCTGTTAATCAAGTCGAGGAAGAGCCGGCCAGCTGAGTCTAACTCACCTTCCTCTTCTTCTTCGTCACTCGCGTCTGTGTCTTCATTAACAGGAGGAGACATAGGGGCATAGTCAGCTTTCCACCACTCTGGGTCCTGAAGTGAAAAAAGATGAACATATAAGAGTATCATGCGAGAAAAAAAGGGTTAGTGAGACGGAAAGCAAAAGAGAGTATCATACAGTGGGTGGTTTGTTCTTGGCACTGAACAGGGCAAGCCCGGTCAGTGCAATGTCATGCTTGGTCTCGCCAAGCAGTTTCTTGGCGTTCTTCACTACCTGATCATCAGTGAGCATTATCTCGGAGTAACGCATGCTGTCAGTTGTTTCTCCGGTGTATTCGTGGAATAACCAGGTCCTGATGCTAAGGGGCCGGATGAACCAACTGATCCAGCACTTGACTAGATCTGTGCCGCGGAGGCCGTGAGCGAGCAGTGCTCTGGCCCGGACGCGGACTGCTTCAACTAAGACCCGGTTTTTGTCACTGGAATAGCTGTTCATTTTGGGATCATAGACCAGCGGAGAGTTTCTGAAGGCCGGGAAACGGGCCTCGTCTGACTCGGGGGAGGTGTCCTTGCAGTAGGAGTAAGAGTTTTGCCACCCCTTGGGGTGGCTGGCAAGAATGAGAGCCGGGAAATTGCACTCCCTCCGGCGTTGGATGGAAACACCTCCATAAGGGCCAAGAGGCTTGTTCTTGTGAGAGGGATTGCAGTAGAAAATTTCTAAAAACAATTCAAGGCTAGGAGCCATCTGGAGATAATCCTCACAGAAAACTACAAAGTTACTGATGTTGAGAATGGAGTTGGGAGCAACATCAATTGTGGTAAGGCCGTAGTACTTGAAAACTTGGCGGAAAAACAGAGAGCTCGGAGGGCGAAGACCACGGGAAACATGGTCGAGCAGGACAACAATTTCACCTTCTTTGGGGTTGGGACGCGTTTCTTCTCCAGGAGCGCGCCAGTGGATCTCGTTCTTGGGCGGAAGCTCGCCTCGATTCACGTACGTCTGCAGCGTCGTGTCTGTGGCACTGGATCTGGTCCAGTTCACCGGAGCGGCTGCCGCGGTGGCGCTGGAGCTCGCTCCCTTCTTCGCGCCCTTCTTGGTGGCCTTGGGTCCTCCAGACTTCACCTTCTCCTTCCCCATTGACGCAGAGCTGTTGTGGTGCCCAATCTCGGTGAGAGAGATGAACTAACCCTAGCAATGGAGGTGGATGTGAGGAGAGAGAGAGATCTGGAGCGGTAGTGGCCACGATTGAGCGTGGAATCGAGGGCGCAGCACGGCTGGATGAGTTGGTGGTGGTTGCGAAGCTTTCTATCGAGGTTTGGAGCCCGATTTGAGATGGGATCGTGGCGGCTGCGCGAGGAAGAAGATGAACGAGCCAAGGAGGAGAATGGGGAAGTAACAGTGCATTTTACCCTAACCCTATACTTATAGGCGCAGTAAAAAGCCCTAGGGGTGTTGTGGTAAAAAGGCGAAGGGATAAGGATATTTGACCAGAGGTCAACGACAAACAGAATGAGAATTACGGGATATTAATTGACAAGATCACAATTGAGATAGACTATAGATTGATTTATAATTGGGCTACAGTTTTCGCTAAGTGTTGAGTGTGAAACCCGGAGGCGTATGAACCCGGTATGATTAAGCCGGGTTACAATATGGACCGCCCCAGAGAGCTGGCCTAAGTGACCCAGTACTTAAGTTTTTGTATGTTTGTTCTTATTTCTTCAGGGGGCTAACTCGAACATCGAGAATGGCGACTTCACCTGAGGAGTAGAAGCTTGAAGCTAAAGAGAAGCACGCCAAACCTGACGTCCAAGTTAACCTGGGGGCTACTGATGGAGGAATAATAACCCGGTAGGCCCATGAAGAGGGAAGCGTGACCCGCCAGGCAGAAGGCCCAGCCAAGACAGCTAACCGTCAGCATGGGCCGGATTACATCGATGGGCCAGCAAGCTTGTTGGTGACCCGGCTTGTGCAGGAAAGATTCTAGAAGACCCGGAGGTGGTACGCGTTATGGAATCCAAGACTTGGTGAACACGAAGATTAGAGGATGTAGAGTAGGACTCCGAGTACGGGTGGAACCCGGCTTTACTTTGTATCGAACCAGGAGACCCGGCCGTCTATATAAGCGGCTCCTAGGTCATGGTTAGACAGGTTTTTGACTAGCGAGAGAACCCGAGACATCATCGCTACCAAGCGCACCTTGTAACCTAGATCGAGATCCGGCTCTGTTGTCGTAGCCGGGTTATCGAGATCAAGATCAATAATAGCATAGCAGGAAGTAGGTCATTATCTCCAATGGAGAGGCCGAACCTGGGTAAATCCTTTGTCCACGCAGAGCTAAACAAACTCCCAGACACTAGTTTCGCCTGGACCAACAACTCAAGTTACCCTATGGTAACATCTGCCGTGACAACCCCACGACAGGTAACATCTTGTGAGACTCATGTGGATAATGGCACAACTTCCTCTCGCAATGCTTTATTGCTGACGAGGTTATACTCTGCGGGTACCCCACTGTAGAGGTACCTGGTGCACATGATGATCAAAGAAGCCTAAAGATTAATCGAAGCCCACGAAGAAAGGTCCAAGACAAAGAGTGTTTTCCAAGTTAGATCAAGTTATGGTCGGTTAGGACTTTCCATACATGTAACCTTGGTCGGTTATGTTTCCCGAGACCCAGCCTCCTATATAAAGGCTGGGAGGGTGATCGATCAAGGCAAGGAATCCATAGCCACCAAAACCTCGACGAGATCAGCAGCTCGTCGAACCCTTGTAACCCTCATATTCATACCATAAACACAGACAAGCAGGAAGTAGGGGTTTTACCTCACTCGAGGGCCCTGAACCTGGGTAAATCCAGCTTGTCAGCCGTCGATTCCACCGATACTACGCGTTCTCTACCACACAATCAACCCTAGGTATAGCAACCATGGGAATTGCCGAGGGCACACCTCGACAATTGGCGCCGTCTGTGGGAAAGGTAGTATTGGGCTCACGGTTTCGCCGGTTTCATCATCAAGCGGCCACCCGCCGATCGCATCTGCACAAGGTAACTCGCCTACTACATCATCAAAAAGCAAATCACCGACCACCGCTGCAAACGGCAACTCGCCGGCAAGATCGACCAGCATCAATTCAAAAAGCGATCACTCGCCAAAATCTCCAAGGAGGCTCACGCCGCACTCGATGGAAGCTCAACAAGCCTTTGCCGGACTCGAATCAGGTTTGGATATTACAGTTGGAAAATTTAACTTCTTTGTCGATAAAGATGGTGTGCAGGACCTGTTAGACCCACTCGACATGGAGACACTCGACACGGAGACAATCGACAACGCTTCGACTGCAACACCATCCATCTTGGGCGCGACATCGTCACAGATCGTCCCGATCCAATCGCCAAGCGACTCTGCAACATCCATGACCTCGCAAGAGTTCCGTGACGAGGTGGCAAAAAGATTTGGAAGAAGCGAGATCGAATCTGCGTACCGCCCAAACAACTCAATCGAGTCACTCGACAACGTCGTCGACTGCAACGACGTCGCGGGGAACGAGGAGAACATAGATGACAACATATACCTCGCCGATCTCAACGGCCCAGAAATCCGTGCCAGCCACGAGATATTCACCTGCGACGCAATAGCCTGGACAAAGCACTCGAAGATCAACTCGATTGCGGCAGAAACCCCAAGCAAAGCAACCCCAGCCTGGATGACGACGCCGAATCCATAATGCGCATTAGCAACACATGGGCAGAAGATCGGTGGTTCCGTATCAGGTATACACCGCGAGTACAGCAGAAACGTCAGCAGCTGCAACATGCCGTCGACCTACAGAATACCCTTGCACAGTCACCATGCCTGACGGAACAACCACGCTGACCATCACCGCAGAGATGGCGGAAAAAGTGAGCAAAGTAATCGAAAGCTGCACAATGCTACCAGCAAACGCAACTCCGGAAGAGGTATTGACCTTACAATACTTCCAGTGGCAAGAATCGATACGGTTGAAGAACTACCGAGCAGTACTCGAAGAACGCAAAAAGCAAGCCAGCATATCGAGTGCTCGGCGAAGAGCATTGTCTACAGTTCAACAGGCAGAAACGACCCCGCGAATAGGTCACGATTCATAAACCTCGGAGACGCAGATCGTGCAGCGGTCACTCGAAACCTAAACCCAGCCTTTATGGCAGTCGACGCGGAAGGAGTCCCCATACCTACTGAGCCAGCCGGGGCGCTGATGACGCTAGGCACCTATCTCAGAACAATCGAACCTCCTGCAGGAGACCCAAAGAGGGATCAGCACCTCCAACTGTACAAACAACTGGCAATAGCAGCACAAGCCATACAGCATCCACAAGCAACTCCAAGGAGAGATACAGATCGGGACCGTCGCAGTC
The DNA here is from genome assembly GCA_947311845.1 of Poa pratensis. Taxonomy (NCBI): domain Eukaryota; kingdom Viridiplantae; phylum Streptophyta; class Magnoliopsida; order Poales; family Poaceae; genus Poa; species Poa pratensis. The sequence continues at coordinate 22,926,880 of CAMZMU010000068.1, forward strand.
GAAGTCCTCGGGAAGGAGCAGTCGAAAAAGCTCACACCGTCATCGTCCAGCAGGAGCCACTCGAGGAGGTCATACAGCAACAGCTCAGACTCGGAAGCAGAAATCGGCCATGTGGAGCGCTATGCTTCACTCGACGATCCGGGAGGCTCGTATGCCCAAGAAATTTCGCTAGCTACCACGCCAAAGTTCAACTGCAAACAAGAGCCATCAGGCTGGCTAGAAGATTACAGGCTGGCAGTCGGATGTCAGCGCGGCACCACAACTACAGCTATGCAGTACATACAACTCATGATGGAAGGAACAGCTCGCGATTGGCTCAAATCGCTACCCGAATCATACTACGATTCGTGGGAGCACTTCAAAGGTGATTTCATCAAATACTTCGAGCCTCTATGTGAGCGCCCCAAAACTTTCGAGGAGCTCCGGACCTGCAAGCAAAAGTCAGATGAATCTCTGAGATCGTACATACGGCGGTGGACCACCATCCGTAACTCAGTAGGCAACGTATCAGAAGATAGGGCAATCGACGCCTTCAAAAACGGACTCTGGAGAGAAGACTTCAAAGAAACACTTGGTCGAGAAGATCCAAAACAATGGCGGCACTCATGGTACTCGCAACAAAGTGGGCAGATGGAGAAGACTCCGTACGAGCACTCGACCCGCACCCTCACATGAAAATCACGAGGGTGGCAGTCGAGACCGCAGAGATAGCTACAGAGATGATCGAAGGCGCAAACGCAAGCATCGTTATCACGATGATGACCATCCAAACTTCATCGCAGCAGGCTTTGTCCAGTCAAGGGACAGCCGCGACCAAACTGACAGACGACCCGACGATCATCGTGATAATCGAGATCATCGTACGACGACCCGAGGTAATCGAGACCATCGCACAGACGATCGACGTGACAGTCGAGACCACAGACGCGACGACCGCGATAGCTACAGAAGGCCAGAGTGGCGCAGGCGAGCAGACAAAGATCCTGAGCGCTCAATCGAAGAAAGGATGGACGATTATTGCAGATTCCATCTTTACAAAGGGGACGATGGTAAGCTTCGCTCTAACCACTCGCTGAGAAATTGCAGGGAATTCGATCAACTTGCGATTGAACATATACTGCGACTGCAAAGAGATGGACGTGCACCTCCTCAATTGACGCAGACTCCATCGACTACACCACAAACAGCCTGTTCAGGCATATCCAGCACCGCAACAAGTACAACAAGCACAGGTATATTCCATACCACCGCAAACAGCCTACTCAGGTATATCCTGCACCAACACCAGCGCAACCGACGCCAGTGTACATGGTGCCAGCACAACCCGTTACGGGAACACAAATGGCAGCAGCCGTGCACCAGATGCAGCAAGGAGATGAACAAAAATATCCCGTAACTCGCGGGCAGATGAACATGATCCAGCGAGGACGTCCCTCCAATAGAGAGCAAAAGTTACACACTCGACACGTCAATATGGCGGTCATGGCACCCCCAGCTATACAGATTTTTTGAAAGGATCAGAAACTCCGATTGTCTTCAATCGAGAGGACCATCCACCCGCAGTATATCGACCAGGGCATGCAGCCTTGGTACTCGACGCCCAAATCGGAGGCTACGCCATGACCAAGGTCTTCATGGACGGAGGTAGCGGCCTCAACATAATCTTTGCAGATACGCTACGCAGAATGAACAAATCAGTCGAAAATCTGCCAAAGTCCACAAGTACCTTCCACGGTATCGTCCCAGGCAAAGCAGTGCTCCCAGAAGGCACCATACAACTCGATGTTACGTTTGGAGATCCTACTCACTTCAGAACCGAGTCGATTGAGTTCGAAGTGGTCGATTGGAAGTCACAATACCATGCAATACTTGGGCGCCCCACTTTCGCTCGATTCATGGCCGTCCCACACTACGCCTACCTCAAGCTCAAAATGCCAGGACCAAAAGGAGTCATCACGATCAACGGGAACTTTCAAAGGTCAGATTCATGTGACCGTGACTTCAGCAAAATCTCAGAGATGTACGGGATGGAGCAATCACTCGCCGAGCTTGAGGTCTCCAATGACCGTGCACCTCTACCAGAAGCAAGAAGATGGCAATCGACAGAGGGCTCAAAGCCATCAACGACGCGATGGAGCACAAGGGGCACCCGACTGGACCTTCAGGACGGTCAACATGTCGTCAAGTCACACTAGTACATAGAGGGGCGCATCTGCGTCAGTTCTATGCATAGATATGTAATAAGTGCATAATGTCGGAAGAACCAGCAGGTTTCAGACGCACTCTTTTCCCTTACCAGGGTACCTAAGGGGACTGGAAGGTTTTTAATGAGGCGGCTTGCTGGTCGAAACACATATTTCGAATAAAGATACATGTTCATCCATATTTCTCATATATGCCTTTTATTGTTTACCCACTCGATATACTCGGGGGCTGGGTCAAGCATAAAAACTACAAAAATCCCACTCGATATACTCGGGGGCTGGATCAAGCATAAAAACTCAAAAATCCCACTTGATAGACTCGGGGACTGTCACAAATATACGCATAAAAATACTTCGCCACAAATACAATAGTACATATTTACATTTGGAGAATGCCCCGTTTATACAAAAAGTCTACAAGTTAAGAATCTGACTCATCCTTTGTATCCAGTACAGGACCAAAAAGCTGCTCTTTGCAGCAATCGATGAGTTCCTCAGTAGCAGAGCGTGTCTCGATTAAATGTGATTGGGATACAAGTGTGCCAATTGCAGGAGGTCGAATAGCAAAATTTGGCTTACGACTGCGGATGTAAGCCATAGTGGCATTTGACCCAAGAATAGCAAGCTGCATCAAAGATTCTTTGACTGAATCTGTTACTCGAAAGATATCAATCAAAGGAAACAACCCTTGAGGCTGAGGTCCTGACGGGAAGAGCGCGTAATTTAAGCGAGTGAAGATACGCCTGCAAATCTCGTGTACTTGGGCGTTTCGCCATACTCGATCCTTCAAAGTAGCAAGAGTGCGAGCGTGCACCTTGTCCAAATAAAAATGTTGCCTGCCAGTAGTTGGTACATCAACAACATTATCGAGGAGTCGATTGACCCTCCTATTATCCTGCTGGGCATCAGGCACAAAACCTGCAAAAGGCCAAAGTTACTGGTCCAAAGCATAATGCAAACAAATGAAAACTTTTAAGCAAAAATGATGTCATAAACTCACATTGGAGTTGCCTGTTTATGTTGTCCATCTCGCCAAGAACATATTCCTCGCGTTGGGTAGCAAAACTTGGCCTGGAACGCAACAGCTCCAACTCAGCTCGAGTGCTTTTGAGTTCTTGCTCTAGTTCACTCACTCGATTCTTCGCAAAAGCAAGTACCCTCGCATCATTCCTTGTCTGACCAGATGTTCGAGGACGAGATGGAGAAGGTCCACCAGACTCGCATTCTTGTGGCTAGTTCATAAAACGCAATATTCAGAAACCCAGACACATGAAGTTGCAAAATTCAGGCGATTCAGCAAATTTCATTCAAGCAAAAGCACCCAAAAGTATATGCTAGAATAAACATAAGTAGCAAAACATACATGCCAAGTTCGAGTAATCAAATTACAGAGTAAAAAGTTCCTAGGCATGCGAGATGGATCCTGCCCTATTTTTACGCGACTGAGCCCTAACAGCTTCAGCTCGGCGTTCCATAGTCTGGACGCAGATTTCGCTCAGTCGCGTAGCTGGCTCGGTTACACCCCTGAATGATAGCGGCCTTCCATCAGGCTTTTTCGGGTAGTCCGATAAAGCACTGTTGAAATCGGCCTCTACACCATTGCCTAACAAAATCCTGAGGGTGTACTCCGAGCCGCGTACCGTGAGTTCGCGGGCAAAATCCGCCACAATCGATGATCCTTCGCCAAAAGCTGCAATAAGTCCTTTAGCAGTCGAAGGAGGGGCAGCTTTAGGACACATCCCCGCGTGCAAATTGCTAAGGGTACTAGTCACGTTAGCCAGATCGCCTTTGGTTTTGGATAGCACAGACTCGAGTTCCATGATTGCATCATCGAGTGACAATGAATCACTCGATGGCTTAGTGGAAGTAGAGGCGCCTTCAGAACCTTCAAAATTCAAAAGCAGAAGCCATGAGCAAAAGCTACTAAAATGGCCAAAGAGCTACTACTCACAAAGACAATGCGTTCACCTTTGGCAGCACGGGCTATACTCGACAGGCGTGCAGTAAGCTCCTTATCGCGGCGAGTGGTGGCGTCCTGAGCATCAGCAAGTGCTTTCTTCGATTCAGATTGCTGGGTAGAGAGCTGGGCCTGCAAGTCCTTCACCTGTTTCTCCAGGTCCCCCACACGCTCCTCAGCGGATTTTTTATCTTCTGCGGAGTTCACAAACATTCCCGATTAATGTCATAACTTCAAAAGAAGGGAAAAAGTTTTAGCAAAAAAATGCTTACGCGCAAGCTCAGTCGAAGTTGACTGCAGGGAGTTCCTCTCTTGCTCCACCCAAACAAAGGCCTGAATCCACGAGGCCATGGCAGCATACATAGGCTGAAACAGAGTACGCATGTTACCAACGCGTGTAGAAGAAACAAAAATTGAGTACAAGTAGGGACAGAAGCACTCACGTGATCAGTCCTAGAGGCAGGCTTGGAGGAGGAAGCCATGGCATCCGCGGTTGGGGCAGCTTTCTCCTTGTTCAAATCAGCAACCATCAGCTCAGTTGTGTCCTTGGCCGTTTCAAGAATAGTGCCTTGTGCTGCTTCTGGAGGGATAGATGGCTGCGCCACAATCGACGTATCCGCGACTGGAGGTGGAGATTGCGACTTGCCACTGGTATCATAAAGCAAAAATACATCCACTCAAAAAACAAAAACCATAAAGGCGCGGCCACAGATAAAGGAATTGATCATAAAGCAAACCTTGGCTCATCTTCTTCATCGGAATCAGGTTCGTTACCAAGGGAGAAAACGCCCAGTCGAGAGGTGTTACTCGAAATTGCAGGAGGACGAGAAGCCAGAGGGGAGATAGTCAAGGGATGGCTTTTAGCAGGAGAAGGGATACCTGAATTACCGGTATCCCCCTGCTCATCCTCTGTACTCGAAGACTCCGGAAGAACCAAACGCTGGCGTTTAGGCTTGCGAGGACCCTGCTCAGCATCTGATTCATCTGAAGCATCTGCCACAACCTGTTCCACCTCTTCCCCTGTTTCTTCGGGATTATCCTGAGGGGTCGAGTGGGCAGAAGCAGGGTCAGCAATGGGCAGCTTGGTTTCCTCCTGCATTGCCGTCTCCAAGGTAGGCCCGGCCTCGGGTAGAGGAGGCAGAGAGGTGGCAGTCGAGTGACCCTATGTAACAAGCACAATTCATAATCATAAGAACAAAAGCAAAAAGGATGCAAAGGCAGATGGCGAGGCATAAAAACGGCAAAAAGAATCACTCACTGCAGGTAAGGCCTTCTCTGGCCCATAGGGGACGTGCGGGAAGTTGAAGTCGATTTTTGTGGAAGCTTTGATGCTCGTGATCTTCTTCACCTGAGCACTAAGCTTTTTCTGCGTCAACTCGGTGGTACTCATCCTGGTGCTATCGAGTGGACCCTCATACTGCCACATCGGGTGGGCACGAAGGCGCATGGGCCACACTCGCATCTTCAAATAAGTGCTGATCAACTGAATACCAGAAACAGTCTTCAGCAGCTTGCCAATCTCATTCAGCAAAGGGGTGGCTTCTTTGGCTTCAGCAGGAGAGATAGGGTGATCCCAGGCCAGCGTTTTCTTTGGAGAATTCTCAATCGAGAAGGTCGGGAGCACCACCTGGTCGACTGGCACGTAGAACCATTTGGTCCGCCAGCCTTGGGCAGAATCGACTGTCTTCAAGCTAAAGTAATGCGAATCGCCCACTATGCACAAAACCCTAGGAGGTCATGATGGCGCGACGAAAAATACGCCACGTCCGGTCAAATCAAAGCTGAAACGGCGTCTTCTACGGTCAAAACTCTGAGCGTTGGGCCCACACAGACACGTCTTGTCAAAATGGCGAGCGCACGCCTAAGACGTCATGAATGACGTCAGGGGCAGAGATAACGTCCACGTTCGAGTGGTGGGACTACAATCGACAAAATGATTCGACTGGCAAATGTACTCCCATGGGAGTATATCAAAAAATTCTTGCGATTGAAAAAAAAGGAGCAAAATTATTTCGATTGACAAAAAACAGTACAGAAGGATGATTTGAGATTGTCCTCTATTGCAAGACAATAAACCACAATCTCGGGGGCTACTCCCATGGGAGCACTGTCGCGCTCCCATTGATTTCAAAACAATGTAAGAAAATTCACTCGACTACAGATTCGATTAAAATGCATTAAGTACTTCACAAATCAAAGAATCAAACTTTATAAATTCTCGGACTATACCAATCGCAGATGTTTCGGATGTTGCATACGCAAATGCAAAGGTAAGACCCGCCGAGCAATCGAGATGGGCCGAGGGACGCTCCAACAGTGTTTTCCCTTGAAATTTCCCGTGTCAATAGACATGATGAAAATCCTGACAGACACGTTAGGTATCAAAAGTTAAACTGCAGAACGAATCAGTAAAACCTACAACGGCTTGAGTCGAGTCTGTCCAGTATGTTCCAGCTTCGAGTCCGGGGACTCGAACCTGATTGAAGGCTAGTATGGTTTCGCCCAAATGTGCGGTTAACTGAGCTCGATTTTTGAGTGAATCAGGCCTACTATGTCAATATCCCTAGGCAAAAGTTGCAAAAGTGTTCCAGCTTCGAGTCTGGGGACTCGAACCTGATTGAAGGCTAGTATGGTTTCGTCCAAATGAGCGGTTAACTGAGCTCGATATTTGAGTGAATCAGGCTTACTATGTCAATATCCCTAGGCATAATCTTTCGATTGCGTTCCAGGCTCAAGCCCAGGGACTCGAGTCTGACTGAAGGCTAGTAAGATTTTTGCTCAAGTGAGCGGTTAACTGAGCTCGATATTCAAGTGAATCAGGCTTACTATGTCAATATCCCTAGGCATAATCTTTCGATTGCGTTCTAGGCTCGAGTCCAGGGACTCGAGTTTGACTGAAGGCTAGTAAGGTTTTTGCTCAAGTAAGCAGTTAACTGATCTCGATATTCGAGTAAATCAGGCCTACTATGTCAATATCCCTCGATTAGCATACACATACAATTGAAACAAATTAGAGCTTGAAGAACTACATCGGGTCAGAAGGACAAGCTCAGAAGATTATGACGTGCACGATGAAGGGAGCACATGCTCGATTCTTCGAGTCAAGCAAGTACTCGGGGGCTAATAACGAGGTTATACTCTGCGGGTACCCCAGTGTAGAGGTACCTGGTGCACGTGATGATCAAAGAAGCCTAAAGATTAATCGAAACCCATGAAGAAAGGCCCAAGACAAAGAGTGTTTTCCAAGTTAGATCAAGTTATGGTCAGTTAGGACTTTCCATACATATAACCTTGGTCGGTTATGCTTCCCGAGACCCAGCCTCCTCTATAAAGGCTGGGAGGGTGATCGATCAAGGCAAGGAATCCATAGCCACCAAAATCCCGACGAGATCAACAGCTCGTCGAACCATTGTAACCCTCATATTCATACCATAAACACAGACAAGCAGGAAGTAGGGGTTTTACCTCACTCGAGGGCCCTGAACCTGGGTAAATCCAGCTTGTCAAGCCGTCGATTCCACCGATATTACGCGTTCTCTACCACACAATCAACCCTAGGTATAGCAACCATGGGAATTGCCGAGGGCCCACCTCGACAATTGCCATGTGCTAGTCCTAGTAATTCTACATCACATACTATTGCTAAATCTTGTGATGAATTACCTTCCTTGCCTTGTTGTTCTAACAATGAAGCATCTACTTTCTCTAGTGTTTGTGTTGATACTAACCATGTAGAGAAATTAAAAGAGCTCAAGGCCCAAGTCACTTCTTTGAAGAAAGACTTGGAAAAGCGTCATGTTGGGAGATCCACACTTGACAATGTGTTGAGTGTTCAAAGACACCCCAATGACAAGAGTGGACTTGGATTCAACTCCAACAACAAGAACAAGTCCAAACCTATCAAGAAGAACAAGCGCCAAGAATAAGTCAAGTATTCGGCCAAGATTGTTTGCTTTAAGTGCAAAGTTGAAGGGCACCATGTTAGATCTTGCCCTTTGAAAAAGATGTCTCTTAGTGAGAAACAACAAGGAAAGAGGCCTCAAGTTCAAACTCAAGTTTCTCAAGTTAAAGCAAGGCCTCTTCCCAAGAAGAATCAAACTACCCCTCCTCGAGTCAAGACTCCAACTAAGAAGAAAGGAGGAAGCCAATGTTGCTACATATGCCGTGAGAAGCGCCACTATGCTTCTTCATGCACTAATGGTACCTTATCCAACCCCATTATAATTGATGATGTTCATTCTCTTCGGAAGGATAAGGTTGACAATGTGTTTGCCAAATATGTTGGTGCTCAAAGTGGTGTCAAGAAAAGCACCATTTGGGTTGCCAAGCCTATTGTGACTAATCTCTTAGGACCCAACTTGGTTGGGGACCAACAAGCTAAAACTTGATCAATATGTGTTGTTGGAGGGCATTGGAGACTTGGCTACATCATGAAGAATTAAGAGATCTTCATCAATTATATTATCTCAAGCCAAGTCATTTGGATTATATGGTTCTATCTCATATCCAATATTTCTCCTTGCAGTAACTTTTATTTGAATCATATATACATTGAAAGTTGCTTGTACCCTTGCATGTGTTAGGGTTTGTACCTTGCTAGTCTTTGTATGTGTTGTGCTCTCTACTTACTTATCTTGAGTAATCAAATATGTGTATGTTGGTTTGCATACCATTTACGTGCGTTGAGTCTTATTGTTTTTATTTGATATCTTATCTTGTTGACTCTCTTTTTGAGAGATTAATGGACTATCCCATTTTGGGGGAGTGATATGCTTCGTGCACTTCACTATCCTAAAAATGTGTATACCTTGGATTGTTGTTATAAAGGCTCCGGATTCCGCCTTGAAGGATTCCGATAGTGTGAACCAAATCTTTGTGGTGCGGTTCATCGGAGAAGAAGGTGAAACCTTTGTGACTGTTGAGTTGACCTTTGTGGTATCTCACACCTCTCCAACGAGACGTACTCCCCTAAAAGGGAGGAATTCGGAAATACATTCTCGTCTCCGCGTGTCTCGATTATTTCTATACCCGAGCTTTTTATTTATGTACTTTACATTGTGATAGCCTTCGTGCTTGAAGTATTCTATATTGCTATCACTTTGTTACTTGTCTTGCTTAACGTAATTTGTTGGTGCACATAGGTGAGCCTAGTATATTTAGGTTATTGACTTGTTAATTTAAACACCTAGTTTTATTTCGCAATTATCAAGTCTAAACCGGAAAAGTTTTAATCGCATATTCACCCCCTCCCCTCTAGGCGACACTGTTGTCCTTTCACATAGTAATCTGGATTAAAACCCATATATTAAACAAACTGGAAATGAGAAAATACTTGTTGCTGCTCGCTCATGTCATCGTCCGCAATCCGGGCTTAGCTGGAAAAACGATATAATTGAGGCGTATGTTCAGAAAATTCTGATCTCCAAACTCATTGCATTTAGTCAAACAAGAATTCCAAAGACTAATGCTCACATCCTTTCCAACTGGCTCTGCAGATACTTGCACCATTTTCAACCGATAACTAATGATGATAGCTTGACACCTGTGTAAAATCACATGACAGTTCTTGTCTAGCTTTGACCCGGCTTTGAAGCTTCACGTTTCTCCTCTCTGTTTGTTTGACCATTCCACTACATTTTGTCCTTTCTTGACTTTGTCACCGTAGGCCCAACCTATAAAACACGTTCCCAATATCCGAATACCCAATCACTAACAAGACGTACTCTGTATTGACACAGATGGTCAGCTCTCGTAAGCTTACAGCTCTAGCTCTAGCGCTGCTCTGCGCAGCGACCATCATGGCGGCGCTGGCGCCGGCGACAGCGGGAGCGGACATCCAGACCTACAGGTACCCCGTCTTCTTTTTTTTTTTTTTGCGAAAAGAGGATGATACAAAGGTCTTACAGATAGGTCCAGAAACAAAGGAAAATTACATTGAAGCCCTCAAGATCCCACCGACGACGAAGACGAAGAACCGGTGCTGACAATGGCGCGCCGCTGCAGAAACTCCCCAAATCTTGGATCGCCGGAGTCCACCACGTTGCAGACGGGAAGTCATCGAACACCGCCTCGAAAGAGACTACAGCCGGGGCCGCCTGCGCCGCCACGAAGAACCGCTGCATCAACCTCTTGAAGATCTCCCTCCAGATCCACCGCGTACTCGGATCTGGCCGTGGTGAGCCGAACCAGAGAAATCCGGAGATCCTCGAGCTCAGACACGTCGCGCACGAGACGGCGGAGCTCCAAGGAGCAGCACCGACAGAGGGGAAACGCGGCGACAGCAAAAACCGATCCGGCAGCACCTCCACCTCCGAAGCTCCGCCGGCCGGCCACCCCCTACACCCTACCTTATATACACGCCGTGAGACGGGCTTCCCCCACCCTCCTGCCGCCGGAGCGGCCGACGGAGGGGGAGGAACCCACGCCTCACCGGCGGAATCGGTGGATCGACGGTGAACTCTCAACAAATCTCCTCTCTGCACTGTAGCGGAAAGAGGAAAGGGAGGGCGACACTCTCTCTACAGGTACCCCGTCTTCGACGCCAACACGACCGACAGCCTCGTGGTCGCCACAAACATGTCCGTCCTCGCGCCGGCGTCGCTCCTCTTCCAGCCCGAGCGGCCCTTCCCGGAGGTCAACGCGTCCGAGGGCTTCCTGCTGCTCCCCGGCACGGTCGACGTCTGGCGCGCCGGCGCCGACGGCGGGGTGCCGACACGCGAGGCGTCCTTCAACACAAGCTTCACGGTGGAGAGCTCCGCCTCCCCCGTCTCGTTCGTCATCCTGCTCGACAGGTTCCCGACGTTCAACAACCGGATCGGCCTCCGTGGCGCCAACGACTCGGCCACCGGCGCCGTGCCCAACACCACGGCGGACGGCCTTCCGCGGTCGAGGTCGGCACGGTGAAGTCGTACGCGCCAGAGTCCCCGGACGTCGGCCTCAACGTCACCGTCACGCCCAACGGTACCGCGGCAGCCGCCGTGTGGATCCAGTACGACGCCGCCGCGCACCTCCTGCGCGTTTACGTCGGTGCCGCCGGCGGGGAGCCGAGTCTGTCAAAGGCTCTCGTCGAGGCGCCGCTCTCTCTCGCCGGCCAGCCCACCACGCAGACCGCGCTCGCTGGTTTCTTCGCCGGCACCGTCCGCGATATCTTCGTCGGCGTCCGTGACTGGGACCTGACGGTGGACAGGTTCGACGGCAAGAAGAAGAAGGAAACGTCATGGTGGGTGATACTGATCGCGGTGCTCGGGTCCGTGGCGGCCATAGCCGCCATCGTCTCCGTGGCTGTGTGGTGCTTCGTGTCGAGGCGCCGGGCGCGCAACATGGAACCCAAGCTATAGTTTGCGCCGTGTCCACGATTCGCCTGTGCACGTATATCAAAATTGAAAGGCCGTGGTAATTACCAAAGAAAGTGTTTTCTACTTTTATACCGTCGATTATAAATGAGTAACAAATTAACACTCCCAAACTATTTCACAAGTTTAAACAATACATTGTTGATCAATGTAAAAATATTTTTATATTGTCCTGTAACAACGCACGGTCATTTAGCTAGTAAATCTAAAAATTCACATACGGCGCGCTCGCGCGCGTGTTCGATTCTTTTTGAAATAGGACGCGGAAATCTTTCTCAGGAGGAATGGTATCCGAATCCGATATGATTAGGAATTCGACGACGCGCCGTCTACCAAATCAATCGCCCCTGCGATAAATACCCACGCTACGGCTTCCCGTACGCATCGCACAACTCAAAGCTCGGCAACCGGCCTTGAGGTAAAAGATGGCAGATCAAGGAGCCAGTGGCGGAGCTCCAACAAAATAGCTGGGCGGGCCACACTAAGAGAGAGCGGAAATTTTTTATTGACTAAGAATTTTAGAAAAAATAGTGAAAAATCATGCTATTATCCTGATTTACTGAGAATTTAGGGGAAGAGAATTTTACATGTGCTAGACTAGCTAAGTTACACGATATGTTTTTTTGTAGCTTAGATACACGCTCTTCTGAACTACTAGTATCTAGCTAGCTTGCTACGGAGACAGCTTTGTTTTAGAAAAAAGAAAAATCTACGAAGCAATCAAAACAGCGCTGTGTCTTCCTGGGCTATTTTTCCATTGGGCTTTCTCGCCATCCAGCAGATTGGGCCAACAATATAAGTTGTATAGATGTTTTTTACCAAAATCCTAGGCGGGCCACGGCCCAGGTCGGCCCCTATGTAGCTCCGCCAGTGCAAGGAGCGCTCACAATCACAGAGACGTCCGCGGAGGCAGCAGCTGCCGCCAAGCGAGCAGAATTCGAGTCTGGCACGGCCGCCGACCCGGGGAACCAGAAACTGTGGATGCGCTTCGTGAACTTCGAGCTGGAGGACGGCGGCGGCGGCATCGTGGCCGCCCGCTCCGTGTACGAGCGAATACTCGCCGCGCACCCCGACAAGGCGATGTCCGTGTACTGGAGCTGGTTTGTGATGGAGCGCGGAGCCGGCGACGTCGACGGCCAGCGACGGGTGCTGGAGCAGTGGGTTCGGCAGCTCCCGCGCGGCGGCGGCTTCCTCGGCAGCAAGCTGGGCTGGCAGGAGTACCTGCAGTTCGAGGTCCACAACGGCGGGGTGGAGCGCGTGCGCGCCGTCGGCGAAGGGCTCGTGGCGGCCTTCCCCATGGACCCGCACGCGTACGTGCACTTCGTCAGGGCCCTGGCCGCTCTGTGACTCTGTCGCGGCACGAGGAAGCCTTCGCCGTGGCGGAGCGCGGCTGCAAGGAGCTGTCCGGCTGGTGCCGTGGGCACGATGAGTACATCAGGATCTTCATGGCCAACTATGTCAGGAGGCTCAAGGCGAAGCGGAGCACAGCTTGGGAGGACATGTTGAAGGATTGATTATAGCAGCTGTAACGAGCGATAAAGTTTTTACAATAATATGTTCACTACAGAAGATTAGTAGAATATTTCTCCTCACCTCTTCATATGTTCACTACAGAAGTTTTTACACCGAAACTTCTCCTCACCTCTTCATATGTTCACTACAGAAGATTAGTAAAATATTTGAAAACTTGCTGTTCGTTCCAGCAAGCCGCATTTTCCTTCCAAGCTCAGAATTTTCACCAGACATAAATAACAGAGGCATGCAATGTAAGAAAGCTCAAGTTTTTCTATATCGATACAAAAAGGTTAGAAATAGTGCGAATATGTACACCATCGTAATTTACATGTATAAAGGATGATCGTGACACTGACCAGCCTTCGATAATTTCTCATGCTATGATATCTACAAGTTAAGTCTGACAATACTACTGGTAGAGGATATCGTAGTGCCCTGGTCTATACAGCAGTGTCACACAAGGAACTAAGGGCAAAGTCGGTGACTCGCAGATGATGTGGGTGTTAGGCTCCGCGATCCCTGAAATGTCGATATTGACAATTTGGAGGGGCACACGTAGCATGTCGGTGAGCGCAAACAGCACTTCTTGTTCTGCCTCAGCGCGCATTGGGATGACTGTCTCTCGGCAGTACTGCAATTCAGAAACAGACAAGCTGAGGACTTCATATCAATTTTCTACAAACAAATTCCCCTTGCTGGTACAAGTAACATGATGTACAGACTATGAATTTGCAGCAGACAAAAAGCATAACCAGCAGACAACAAGGCAAATAACAAACTTATTACTAGATTTTAGATCACACGGAAGGTAAACACTCACCCATACAAGATCAGGATTTCCTCGATCACGCTCGGCTATGTAATCACGAAACTTTTCAGGCTTTGAGCATATCTCAAATGCTGTCAAGAGTCGAAGATATGATAATACTAGATAATAAAAATAGTTGGAGTCAGAAAATTGAAGTAAGGTAGCAAAATAACTAAGAAAATTGTTGTGTTTTCTCACTGCCGGTGAACTTCTGCTCATTTTGACTCTCCTGGAAAAGCCAGTCTTCATAGTCACTGCAGAAACATTTACAACATAAGTGAAGCAGCATTGTTTATTGTTGCAAAAATGTCAATGTGAACCCACCTTACTGATAGTGTTTGTCTTTGTTGCATACATTCCAGTATCAAGCCCACAAAGGCCTAGATGAATTACAAAACTATGAATATATTGACTTGATTGCATTTGGTATTCCTGATCTGTAAGATTAAACAAATTGGTACTGAAACTATGCAAAAAGTCTTACATTATAACCATCAGAATATGAATCAGGCCAATGAAGCCTTTGAAACTTCTCCAACATTGGTTCAAGTGCATGAAGTAGACGTAGTTCCTCATCAGGAGATGCTTTCACAAGCTGCTCCTACAGACCCAAGGGACAAAATGAAATCATCACTAGGCGCCAAAGATGTAGAACTGGAAGAAATTTTGGCGACAAGAATTATTCAACAAGATATTAGTGTACCAGATATGAATATATAAATGATCTATAGAAGCAATTCCCATCCCCAAGTACTTTCCGATATCCAGAGTAATTAGCCAAAAGCATCTACAAAAGCCACACAATACGTGAGAACACATAGCAAAAAAGTGAGTAAACAGATATAGAAATTTAATGGTTCACAAGTGGAATTACATGGGATTTCTCTTTCATAGCCTTGTAAACAAATTCAGATTGTAGAGAAGGTAAAGGTTCCTGCATGAAGAAGATTTGAGTTAGTATAACACAAACCAATGCAGTTTCCCCATATTGTCATCTCTTAGCCTCCAACATATGAGCATGCTCGATAAGATAATTAACCTTTTCATATATTGTGCTCCTGCAATTTTGTGATGTCTGCAAAACCATAGAAAACTGAAGGTACGAAGAGGTTAACAAAGAAATACTGTATAAGAAAAAACCCTCACATCATCACATGCTTCATCCTCATGTCTCCAAAAGGAATGCTCAAGAATCTGAAAATGAGACTATAGATGATAAGGGGTATGCATTATGTGTAATCTCATTTGAGCTCCACAAAACAATATAAATGATAAACAACAGCCTGCTGGGGATAAACAAACATAAACCAAACGGAAGTGTAAATGGGATACACCCGATGCCTATTGAATCGTACATCAATCAAAACACCAAGGAACAGTCAGTAAGACACACTCTCTACTGTAATGCGGACATTTTCAATACAATGATGTGTATCATGTACCCTGGCTATCCAGTATCCACACATAATGCCCCGTCTCTTTAATATACAGATTTGGAGTATTTCTCTGAAAATATACTACGAATTGGTTGCCACTGACTAATGAAAGGGAAATATATTTAGTATTGCAATTTGACGTGTTGATTCCTTGGAACAAAAGGATGTCTGGAAGTTAAATTTGATATTCCGTCCGTTTGGGATGGAACTTTTATAAAGATAACTAAGTTTTGTGCAATGAGTAATTGAAAGGAGTAACTAGTTTGACTTCCAGATTTTTTAATACGCAATCAGTAGTATACTGGAAACTATTTTGGATTTTCTACATACAAGATTTATGACATGCATACACTCTGTACTTAAATGAGCAATTCATTGTTTTTTCTCAGTTCTCACAGCCTTTTGAGTTCAGGATGTTATGTTCCATAAGGAATCAACTAATTACAAATGGTTAGTACATTTAATAACACAAGTGCGAATATTCTAAGCAAGCTAGCCCATAGCTACGATTCCTATCTGTCATCCTTTGGGCAAACTTTGAGTTCTGATATGTGCTGCTCTGGTTTTGCTTCAGCAAGCCGATATAGAAAGTGCACCTAAACAACAAGCATCTGTTGCATAACTGAACAACATAAGGTTTAAATAACTAATTGGTGGAGAAACTCATATCAAAAAAATTACCAAGATTTGCGGGGAAAAGATAATCTCAGCTAGCGAGCTAATGAACTTTCACAGGTACAGACTATTCATGTTACTACCGATACTTATCTGTGCAATCATTCTATTTTTATACAAACAGCTATACAACGATGAAATTCATAAAAGGCCAAAAGATAACGTGAACTTGAAGAGCATAAAAAGAAATGACCTATGACCAAATAGCATTTAGTATTAGTACAATTGCTGCAGTCTAAAATCTCGACCCACGCTATGTAAACTCCAAAATAAAAAAGAATGAATAGATATAGAATCCATAGGTTTGCTTGAACCACAGTCCACAAATCCACAGTCCACACACAAAATTTATGGCCAATATTGCTTTACTAAAATGACCCTTTGAACATATTGGAACAGAAATATGACTTCAGTATCACAATTTGTTTTCCTTCGCTCACTCCAAAGCTGAGATCACTGATGACTTTGGATAATTATTGCTGAGATTTTTCAGAGGACATTGCAGCAATCAGGACCTAGTCAACAGGCAGTCAACCATGTTCACAATCAAACTTACCTGGTTACATACACCCGGAGGATGTACTCTTACAGGAAACAAACAGACTGAACGATCACGGACCAGGGTTTGCCACAGAACAACAAAATTAGAAAGATTTACTAAGAACAAAGTCCTCAATTCAGAGGTTATAGCATTCTCTCGCCATCTCCTCTGTACTATATAGTGCACGGTACTTCGTGCCTGCATTTCCACACCCTCGAATTATGACCAAAGATCTAAACACGCCATTTCAAGATTCAATCTTTCACAAGAAGTCGTAAGATTGTTCAAAGATAGGGTTTCTTGCAAACCTGGTCATGCATCTGCGCACAGGAAGCTGGGTCACCGAAGAAGGTTCGGTAGTCGTAGGCGTCGGGAGAGCTTGTTGAGGCTGAGACGCTGCCGCCTGTGCGGTCGCTGAAGCCGACCCAGCTGTCGTCGTCCTCGTCGGAGTCGAAATCCGAGGCCACCATGGGGCTGCTCAAGACCCGCGGCCCCAAGAGGAAGGTGGCATCAGTCTTGTCCTCGATCTTGGCGGAGGACTGACCGGAGGGGTGCGCGCTCGCAGGGGAGGCAGCTGGGTCGTCGGCGGGAGGAGAGCGGCGCGCGCCGGCCATTTCTGCAATTGGAGGAGCGGGAACGGAAAGAGATGGCCGGACATTTTTCCTTAAGTGTATTTTAGTAGTGATGACAACTATGATTAGGGTACTAACGAGATATACAAGTATCTGCATAGTCTTACATCCCATGACTGCAAGAGAAATGTGGAACAAGATCGTTCAGAAGAGCGGATAAGGTTTACTTTGTGTATTTTATACTTGTTTGAGTGACATATGCTACACTATTAATGGGTATTTTTGTTGGGAAAAAGGGGTGAAGACACATAAGCTCTCTCCGTATATTCATCCCATCCAAAAAAGAGAGCCAAAGATCTTTGCAAAAGGTCTTGTTGGGCAATTTTTACGTATCTCCTTTTTCAAATTTGGAATGTTTTTAAAATATGAACAATTTTTGAATTCAAACATTTTTTTAATTCATAATATTTTAAAATCTAAACCATTTTCAAATTTGAACAATTTTTAAAATCTAAACAATTTTCAAAATCTAAAACTTTTTTCAAAATCTGAACGTCTTAAAAAACCGAAACAAATAGAAAAGAAAAAAAGAAAAAACGAACCAGAGACGAAAAAACAGTAAAAAAAATCGCGCTGAATGGGCTGGCCCATCAACTCGATCCTTCAAGTGACGCGACCATCAAGCGTCGCTGCGGGGCGATGCGCAAATCCTATATAACGCCCGTTAGCGGCACGAATCGGCCATGCCGCTAACGGGGACCTTCTGGCGGGCCGACCCATCTGATGGATTTTTCCTTTTTTTATTTTGTTTTTCTTTCTTCGTTTTCCTTGTTTTTCTTTTTCTTTTTCGTTTCTTTTCTGTTTTTTGTTTCTTTTTTTGTTTTCCATTTTCTTTTTATATGAATTTAAAAATGTTCAGAGTTGAAAAAATTTAGATTCAAAAATTGCTCAAATTTTAAATTGTTCATATTTGAAAATTGTTCAATTTTAAAATTGTTTATATTCGAAAATTGTTCAAATTCGAAATTTGTTCACATTCGGAAATTGCTCACATTCGAAATTTGTTCATATTAAAAAATGTTCAAATTAAAAAATCAAATTCGAAATTAGTTCATATTAAAATTATTTAAATTCGATTTTCATATTTGGTAATTATCAAATTTATAAAAGCTCAAATTTAATAAACGGTCAGATTTTAAAAAAGTTTCAGAACTGAAAATTGTTCCTTTTCAAAAACATTTTCTAATTTTTGTTTCCATTTTAAAAGTAACAGAATAAAACAAAGGAAAAGAAAGAAATATACCTGGGCCAGCCCACTAGGCCAGGCGCGCGTGCGTCCTTCAGGCGGCGTTTCATCACCCCGCCGCTGCGGGGCGTTATACAGCACCTCCCGGGGGCGACGTACAGTGGTTCCCCTATTTAGCGCCTTAAGCACAGCTTAGCGAGGTGACGCGCACCCGCACGACCTCGTCTTCGTCTCCGTCGCGCGTCATCGCACCTCTGCCCGCCTGTTCCACCCCTCCGGATCCCCCTCCTCCTCATTCGGCCAGGCCGCCTACTGCCGCCACCCGCGGCCGGCGATGCAAGCGCCACCTCGCCGCTCCGCCCTCCTCAACCGCCGGTCCGCCGCCCCCCCAGCCTCCTCTCTAATCCCCCTGTCCCTCTTCTTCCGCGACAGCACACCCCCGCACCACACCCCTCCTTTGTTAAGGTTCTTCCTCGCCTCCTTCAGCGACGCCGTGGCCAGCCCCGTCGTCCCCGTCTCTGGCGAGGTCCAGGCCTCGCCCCGCCGGCGATGTCGCGGCCAGCCGCGTCGTCTCCGTCTGCAGCGAGGTCGTTTGGCCACGGCGCGTCTCCTTCCCCATCCCTCGCTCCTCTCTTGCGCTTCCATCGCCGCCGCCTCCATCTCGACTGTGGGCCGGCCCAACAAAGAGCGACGCGGGCAGCGCGACGTGCACAAGGGGGTGCGCGAATTTCTGCTAACCTCTGCAGCGGGTGTAGAATAGGAATTGGCGATGTATAGGGTTTGTCGTCTTTTATGCGTTGTGCTGGATCGAAACCCTATAGCCCATCGTGGAACTAAAGCCTAGCCCACCAGAATCCCATCTGACATTTCCTAAGAACATAAATTGCATCCCACTCCAACTCACGCACTCTCTGCTCTCGCAGGTGATTAGGGTTTCCTGTACCATCTCCGGTGATCTACGATTTCTGGCGGAGGGGGTGCAGAACGCCTCGATTGGATCCGCCTCTCGCCTCCCTGCGAGGGCGCTGCTTGGGCTGATCAAGGGGCCGGCTCACTCGGCTGCCCGGCCTTGGCGGTTGCTCTCATCTAGCGTTTGGCGAGGCGAACTGATCATGACGGTGGCCATGGATGAAGACGAAGGGGACGACTCGAGGAGGAAGGTAATGCAAGAACCTACCCTGGAGGAACTGTGCGTACCCTGAACCTGGAGAGGAGGGACGTGGGTGGAGTCTGTGTGGTGAAGGGAGAGGTTTTGCTGCTTTCCACACTAAAGGAGGACGAGAGAAAAATTGAACCGGCGGCCTCGGTGGAGGGCCGCCTGAACCAATGAGTGTCTTAAGTGTGAACGGCCGGGGGTTGGGCGGCCCGGCGACAGTTCGAGATCTCCGCTTGTTGGTGGAGAGACATGCCCCGACCATGTTCTGTGTGGTAACTCCATAAGCAGCGGGTTGAAAGTTTAGCAAAGACTTTGGGTTTTGAAAAGAGTTTTGCTGTGAGCAGTTCTGGCCGCAGCGGCGGCATTGGAATGTTTTGGAATAATTCAACAAAGATTGAGGTTTTACCCTACTCCCAGTACCATCTCGATGTGATTGTGGCGGAGGGTGGGAGCGATCCTTGGCGCCTAACGACCGTTTACAGCGAGGCCCAAGTTAATGAGCGCCACAAGACGTGGATGATGCTCAAATATATATGCTCGTCTAATGCCCTTCCTTGGCTGTGCATCGGTGACTTCAATGAGGTCCTCCGACACGAGGAGCACGAGGGAATGAACGAGCGGAGTTGGAGCTAGATTGCTGGCTTCCGTGATGCTGTCGATGTGTGTGGACTATGCGACCTAGGATATATAAGGGTTGCTTGGACTTTTGAGAAGAAGGTTGTGGAAGGATCCTATTGCTGCACAAGACTCGACCGAGCTCTTGCCTCGGCGTCATGGCTCTCTCAGTTTCCTGAGGCGGAGGTGCACCATCTTCCGATGTTCGCAACATCGAATCATCTACCGATCTTGCTAAGATGATCCCCTAGGCAGCAGCGTCGGAGTGGAGATCGCCTTTTCAGGTATGAGGTAATGTGGGAAACTCATGCAGATTTTGCTACCATGCTTGAGCAGGTCTGGAACGGGTCTGAGAAGAGTACAACAATGTTGGAATTGAAGGATAAGCTCTCGGCGTTGTCAAGCGGACTGGCAAGTTGAGGAAATGAGACCTTTGGTAGTGTGCGTCTGACGTGGGCATACCCTCCAGGCACCCCCACTATTGGTATACCTGGTGCGTTCCAGACGAAAACCCACCTGGCGGCCCAAAGAAGCCCAAGAAGCTACAACTTGGAGTCCAAGACAACAACTCATGTAAACCCTACCTGGCTCCCTTTATAAAGCCAGGCAGGGGCACCCTTTAGAGGGGGACAGACATACACGCATAGCATAGCGAGACCACGTCTCACACCATTGCCATTACGGCCACCATGTAATCATACATATATACAGATCAGACAAGCAGGAGTAGGTATTTACCTCACAATGAGGGGCCGAACCTAGGTAAATCCTTGCTTGTCAGCCGTCCGAAACTACCAGCGTGCCAACTTCTCCCTCTCTCAAAACCCTAGGTATCCTGCCGATGGGATTTGTCATGGTACCCCCACGTCAGCATCTCCAAATCTGCAGGCTACAGAAGGAGCTGTGTGAGTACAGGAGTAGGGCAGACAGAGATGGACCGTCGTACGGTGAGCTCAAAACGGTGGAGCGCCTTGCAGAGGTGCTTCATCGGGAGGAGGTTATGTGGAGACAAAGGTCACGTATCCAATGGCTCTCGGAGGGTGACAAGAACACTCGGTTCTTTCACTTGCGTGCTAGTCAAAGTAAGAAGAAGAATAGAGTATGTGAACTTGTCAAACAGGATGGGACTGTCACGTCTAGTGAGGAGGAGATGGGCAGAATGGCAAATGATTTTATAGGCAGTTGTACACATCATAGGGTGTGGCGGTTATGGAGGAGGTTTTGAATTCTGTACCCAAGAGAGATGGTGTTGAAATGAACCACCAGCTTGACCGTCTGTTCGAGGAAAAGGAGATCAAAATGGCTCTGTTTGAAATGTACCCCATGAAAGCGCTGGGGTCGGACGGGTTTCCAGCTCATTTCTTTCAGCGGAATTGGGATATTTGTGGGGGAGAAGTGACTGAAGCTGTTCTTCAGATTTTGAGGGGGCAAGACAGTCCGAGCAGCATCACTAAAACATTTATAGTTCTGATACCGAAGGTGGCCAGCCCGAAGGAGTTGGGTCAATTTCGTCCGATCAGTCTTTGCAATATTATTTATAAGATTGTATCGAAGGTGGTGGCTAATAGATTAAAGGGTATTCTCCCCGAGATAATCTCAGATGAGCAATCAGCGTTTGTCCCGGGAAGATTAATTACAGATAATATGATCACGGCATATGAGTGCCTCCATTTCATGAAGCGCAACAAAGCAAAGAAACATTGGAGTTGTGCACTTAAGCTTGATATGCGGAAGGCCTATGACCGTGTTGAGTGGAGTTACCTCAGGACCATTATGTTGAAGCTGGGGTTTAGCAGTTCATGGGTGGCACTAGTCATGCGTCTGGTGTGCATTGTATCTTTCTCGGTGTTGTTTAATGGAGCACCGCAGGGGGAGTTTCAGCCTTCTAGGGGAATCCGTCAAGGAGACCCAATTTCTCCCTATTTATTTTTGTTGGCAGCAGAGGGCCTCTCGTGCCTGTTAAAATTTTATGATGAGTCGTCAGCGCTTCATGGAATCAAGGTGGCTCCCACCACACCAATGGTGAACCACTTGCTCTTCGCAGACGACAGCCTGTTGTTTTTCAAAGCGAGTAGGGAGGGAGCTATGGAGGTGAAAAATGCTCTGCAAAGTATTGCAATGCCTCAGGGCAGAGGATTAACGTGGAAAAGTCATCCATCTTTTTAAGCAAGGGATGTCCGGAAGTAATAAGAGAGAGTGTAAAAGCTGAACTCGAGGTCCAAAGGGAAACACTCAATGAAAAATATCTTGGGATGTCGTTGGATGTTGGTAGATCCAAGAGTGGAGCTTTTAAGTACTTGAAGGACAAGGTATGGAAGAAGGTTTTGGGATGGTTGGAACAATTGTTGTCAGTGGGTGGAAAGGAAATTTTAATCAAACGGTGGCACAGGCAGTCCCAACTTTCTCTATGTCCTGCTTCAAATTACCGTGGGGTTTATGCAAGCATATCACCACCATGATACGGAATTTCTGGTGGGGCAGCAAGGAAGGGAAACGGCGCACTTGCTGGGTCTCGTGGGACACAATGATACAACCAAAATACTCCGGAGGACTGGGTTTCCGTGATATCGAATTGTTCAATATTGCGTTATTGGCACGACAGGCCTGGCCGTTATTGGAAGAACCTTCATCGTTGAGTGCAAGAATGTTGAAGGCTGTTTATTTCCCTACATCCGATATCTTTACAGCTGAGCTCGGCTCTCACCCTTCACAAGTGTGGAGATCTATCCTGGAGGGGCGAGATGCTCTAAAGCTTGGACTTATCCGTCGAATTGGAGATGGGAAGACTACCCATGCGTGGGATCAGGGCTGGCTTCCGCGGGATGAATGGCTCCGGCCGGTTGCTGCACGGAAGGCTGACCCTCCTCGTATGGTTGCTGATTACATCGACTCCACGTCGGCGACATGGGTTGACAGTAAGCTCAAGGAATGGTTCTTACCGATGGATGTGGAAGTCATCAGAAATATTCCTCTAAGCACGAGGATCCAAGGGGATTTCTGGGCATGGCACTACGAAAAAACGAGCATTTTTTTTTAGTTCGTTCGACATATAAATTGCGGGCCTCGATGAAGAAAACTCGAAAGGACTGGCTAGAGGGTTCTGCAGCATCTTCGAGTGGAGCAGACGAGGGGAAGAGCTGGACTAAGTTGTGGAAGTGCAAAGTTCCGTCCAAGATTCGTTTGTTCCTATGGAGATTGGCGCAACACTCGTTACCGACGGGGCATGTTCGCCACCATAGGAAGATGGCGACGACGAGCGCCTGTTCTCTATGTGACCAAGAAGATTCGTGGCGACACTCGCTGCTAGAATGCATGATGTCGCGCTGTGTTTGGGCGATCACAGATCAAACAATATCAGAGCACATCAGTTTATCGAGGGAGCCGACAGTAAGGCAGTGGCTATTCTCCATGTTCGAGTCCATGAAGGAAGATGACTTGACTAAAATGGTGGTCACACTCTGGGCCATCTGGCACGCTAGGAGGAAAGCGATTCATGAGGATATCTTCCAGAGTCCAATGGCCACTATGCAGCTTGTCGAGAGCTTCATCCGGGACCTCGAATGTGTGCCTGCAAGGAAGAATGGAAAGCAAGGGGGGCCGCCAGGGTACGCCTACGCCGCGATGGTTACCACCACCAGTGGTAAGCTGCAAGTTTAACGCTGACGGAGCTTTCACCAAGACAGCGAACAGAGGGGCAGTCGGTGTTGTCTGCAGATGGGAAACATGCATATATATATTGGGCGAATAGCTCAGGTACTACATCTTTCTGAGGAATTGGCTCTGCAGCGACATATTTCTGAATAATAGCTCACATGCGGCATCTTTTCGAGCAGTAATTGCTCTGCGGCGACATGGTCGTCAAGTCATGTTCCCCACGCTGTAACCCAGGTTTGACCGGTACATGGAGTTGTTTTTCTCGAGTGGGACCCATGCGTCAGTGAAACCGACCTCTGTTCGTGGGGGAACCGTCTCTGCCACGCGCCGGCGTCCCGCGGAGCTCACTCCTCACTCTGTCCCGTCGTCTCGGTTTCTCTGGGCTGGGGCAAATTTTCCTGGTGACGGCGAGTCGGTGGCAATGGAGCGGGCGACTCGAGCAGTGGCAAAGAGGCGGGTGATTCGAGCTGCGGTAATGGAGCGGGCGAGTAAAGCTGTGGCGAGGGGGCGGGCGACTGGAGCGCCGGCAATGGAGTTGAGCAAGCTGGCGGCGAGTCCTGCGGCGAAGGGAAGAGCGGTCGCGCGAGTCCGGCGGCGGCACCCGGAGTCGAGCAAGCTGGCGGTGACGCAAGGCTTGGGGTGGTGCATCGAGGGAGCGACGAGGGAGGATGGAGGATGGGGTGGTGTGGGTACACGGTCGCAGAGGCGACCGGCGGCCCGATTTGTGTCTCATGCAGCGGCAAGGGGCTCCATCTATCTCGACGGCAAGCGACCCTACCGGATTTCAGTCCAGCAGGTACTGAAGCAGGCGTGGAAGCGTAACGGCTACTACGGCTCCAAGGGTTTTCTGCTCGGCGGTGATTCGCCGCCGATGACGAGGCAGAGGTTTGCCTCGATGCACAAAATTGTTGCGTTTGACGACAGCAGCTCGGGCGGTGCTGCGGGCGACGAGAGCAGCTCGGGCGGGAGCTCATCGAGCAGCAGTTCAGCAAGCTCAACCCCGAGCCTGGACTTCGATGCCGCGTTGAGCCTAGAGGCTTTCAGCCTAGTTGCCGGGATGGCGACGGACAGATTGGTCTGCTCCGAAATCCTCTGCGAGATGAAATCGAGCTAGAAGATTGTGCTGCAGAGCCATGGCGGAGGGAAGATCGTGCTGCATTCTGTAGATAACTAGTCTAGTGAATTTTGTTAGGTGCCTGAAACCATTTCAGGCAGTGTTTGCCCAGCGCTGGGAGCGTGTGGTGGTAGTTTTTTGCGAAATGGCAATGTAAGCACTACGTCGAACACCTGGAGGCGTGCTGTGGACGTGCCCTGGACGTGCTCTGGACATGCCGTGGCACGTTCCGGTAGGTGAAACCTAGTTTTTGTAGGTGAAACCTTGTCAACAAAATGTAAATTATTGTCTTCCTTGTTTTAGTGTTCTTTGTGGCATTCGCACGCCGTGAGATTGTGGCATGCACACTGTCGAACACCTTTGGAGCGCGCTCTGGGCACGCCCGATTGTGGCATTCGCACGCCGTCGGATTAAAAATGAGTTGAAAGAGTTGAAACATTGTCAACTAGGTAGAGGCTTATGTCATCTATAGACAAAATGCTTTAATTTTTTATTTAACTTACCAAAATTTAAATATTGCTAGTGTTGCTAGTGTTACCAAAATGTAAACATTTGTAACTATTACCTCCAAATGGTGGTAGATTTTTCGCAAACAGAGGCATAGCCTAGTGGCAAAGGGTTGATGCTCCCTTTGCCCACCTAAGTTCGAGTCCCCTTGCTCGCAATTTAGGTGTTGCACATTATATGTCCTAGTCCAGTAGCTTTGTGGGTCGGGCATCTCATTATTATAGAATTTCTATAATAGTGAGTTGTCCCATCCATTAAAATATTGCACTTGGACAAATTCTTTTGAATTTTTGAATATTTTTTATATTTTGATTCAACTTTGAATATTTGAATTCAACTTTGATGTACATGTTATTTGTGCTAGACTTGGATGTTGCAATGATTTCATACTATTATGTAGTAGGTTGATCTAACTTGGTCATCCCCATTTCTAATCCTGTCATTTTTCACATCGGTTCTCCAAAATGAGCTACAAATGAGCCCCAAAGGTAGCCCAAACAGCCCATTTCTAATCCTGTCATTTTTTCGACCTTCTCCAAATGATCTCAAACTCTAGGGTTAACATATATTGCACTAATATAGTGTCCTAGAACAATTTTTAACTCAAAACTTGTTTAAAAGTTGGTTTGATTTTAGTTGACCAATTTTTGAAATATTCAAAAAATATTCAAAAAACATAAAAAAATGCAAATCCAGTGCACATGGTCTTAGTTTATCATGTACTAACAGCTCCAACTGATAAACAAGGTCTACATACATATTAAACAAGAAATGCTTCACATGGTATGAAATCTCACAACTCAAACTATAGAGTTCATAGTTTGAGATGTGTGATTTCACACCATATTGAAGCATTTCTTGTTTAATATGTGTCTAGACCTTGTTTATCAGTTGGAGATGTTAGTACATGACAAAATAAGACCATGTGCACTGGATTTGCATTTTTTTTATGTTTTTTGAATATTTCATGAATATTTCAAATTCGGCCAAACTCAAGCCAAATCAGCATTTAAACAAGTTTTACACCAAAATGGAAAACTAAGCCTGGATCATTCTTAGTCACACCAAAATGAAACTTTGGTGAGGTTTTGGACAATTTCATGTTGCAAATCTCAAACCACCTCTCTTCACACATAGAGTTCATAGTTTGAGATGTGTGATTTCACACCATATTGAAGCATTTCTTGTTTAATATGTGTCTAGACCTTGTTTATCAGTTGGAGATGTTAGTACATGACAAAATAAGACCATGTGCACTGGATTTGCATTTTTTGATGTTTTTTGAATATTTCATGAATATTTCAAATTCGGCCAAACTCAAGCCAAATCAGCATTTAAACAAGTTTTACACACCAAAATGGAAAACTAAGCCTGGATCATTCTTAGTCACACCAAAATGAATCTTTGGTGAGGTTTTGGACAATTTCATGTTGCAAATCTCAAACCACCTCTCTTCACACATGAGAGTTCAAATGAGCTCTAAAGGTAGTGTAAACGGCTCCATTTCTAAGCAAGATTTTTTTCCACCTTCTCTAAATCAGCCAAATAACTATCCTACACATCTACTCTATATATAAAAACCATGTGCACTGGAATTTCATTTTTTTTATGTTTTTTGAATATTTTATGATTATTTCAAATTCGGCCAAACTGAAGTCAAACCAACATTTAAACAAGTTTTAAACATGAAAATGAAAAAATAAGCCTGGATCATTCTAAGTCCCACCAAAATGAAGGTTCTGTGATTTTTTAATTTTTTCTGAATTAGTTGGTCAACCCACACAAAATCCTATGAAACTTCTGTGATTTAACCCTGGCCGTCTGAGCATGCCTTCTAGAAGGAAACCCCCCGATCCGCGCCACTCCAGTTCTGCGCTCTGATTGGCTCATGTTGAATTTTTTTAGCTGCAGTGTTTCGAACGCGCATAGGCCACGACCCAACAAACTCCACGGCCCAACAATTTTTTTAGCTGCAGTGTTTGATTAATTTCAAAAGCGCATAGGCTACGGCCCAACTCGACGGTCCAAAATTCCCACACTCGCCATGTCGTGCCCTAGCTATTTCTCTTCTTATCCACTAACCCTGTCGTGCCCTAACTATTTCCCCCATTCCCCACCCTCGCCGCCGCTCGCATTAGCTCGCCGCCGGTGATCAAATCGAGCTACGCCAGTAGATCCAGCCCCGCCGCCCGCCGATGTTTAGGAGGGGAGGTCCAATCGGCGGCCACGGTGGCCATTCCGGCGGTGGCAACGGCTCCGACGAGGAGCGGAAGGGGAAGAGGCGGGTTCCGGCTGACCCCGCTAGGAAGGCCGTGGCCGCTTCCGACGGCGCTCGTAAGCGAGGCGCGCGTGCGTGGACGAACCGCGGAATGCGGCCTCCGCCTGCGTACGAGCGCCGCGAGCTGCCTGCGTACGACCGCCGCATGGCGATGGCGATAGTTGGAAGCTCCTCCGGTGCGGGAGCTCCTCCATTGCTCGGTCACCGCTGCCATCGCCGAAGAGGGAGGAGGAGGAGGAGCAGGAGCGCCCACCGCGCAGCGGTCGCCCCCTCCTGCCCGGGGACTTCGTCTCCGACGAGGTCCTGCCCTGGGTCACCTTGGAGGTGTTCCAGCGCATCACAGAGGATGAGAAGCGCCGTCAGATGGAGATTGAGCTCGACGAACGCCGCCTCGAGGTCGGGATTTACAATTCCCTCCATGAAGTCATCGAAATCAGCTCGGACTCCGACGGGCCCGGCTCCCCCGGGCTATTCGACACCGACGAGGACTAGGACTGAGCGGCGCCGCAGCCTCGTCGTCGCCGCCGCACCCCCGGGGCTCCGGTGTGAGCCCAATTTTGGGTCGTAGCTAGGGGTAGTAGCAGAGCAGCGAACGTCCCCGCCTGTAATTTTCAGTTCATCTCCGCGTGGCGCCCCTTTTGAATCTATGAGCCACGAGCTTCTGTAATGTCGAGCTTATGTGTAATATAAAGTTTATCTACTATATGCGCCCGCGGGTTTATTTTATCTTCATTTATTTATGTTTTGCCTCGCCGGTGTTGCGGCGCTGCGTCGATGTCGCCGGATAGGAAGAAAAAGAAGCAGAGAAAGCGCGCGCATGGGAAGAGATTAAACGGTCGTCGTTGCTGACGCGAGCAATTGTGGGTCCCACCCGCCTGCCTTTAATCATAACTGACTGCGATTAAGAGCAATGAGTTAGGGAAGATATTTAAACTCAACGAGACGTCGCATGTTAGCTATTTCATCGAACGATGTCGTTCTCCAGTGAATAGCGTGAAAAGATTTAGTACCTGAGCTATTCGCCCATATATATCGGAGCTTCAGCAGTTGTCTTTGAGGGGATCACTCACCCGGGCTGCCTAGAAGCATTGGCTTGCCGTGAAGCACTAGCTTTGGCAGCTGATTTACATGTTCGGGACATCATGGTTGCATCGGACTGCATGGAAGTGGTCCAGGGTTTACACAATCAAAATCTGGGACTACTCAGCAGTGTGCTGCGAGAGATTTCTACCACGGCCAGGGAGAGAGGCGGAGTATCTTTCCGGCATGAAGGTCGGGGGTCAAATGGTGAAGCTCATTCCCTCGCGAGGACAGCAACAGCGCTGCCTCCAGGTCGCCATGTTTGGTTTTCCAACCCTCCTGAGGGTTTAAACTTTCCTGCAACCCTCATGCCGCGTACCGCAGGCCGGAGTGCCACCTGCATCTTCCCCTCGCCCAGCCATTATTGCCGCCCTGTTCACGTCTCGTACAAGTAGCGCCCCCGCGCGCGGCCACTCGTCGTTTCTATTCCTGCCGCCGGCCGCTGGCTGGAGGTGCAGAGTCAGCGCGGGCCGCCTGGAGTTAGACCAGCGCCGCCGCCCAGTTCTCCTACATCCCTCTCGCTCTGCTTCATCCGGCTGTCACCCGTCCTCTTCCATCCTCCCCCTCTCTCTGAATCTTTTCGTGCGTCAGCCAATGCGACATGGACGCGCTCTCTTGGGCCGATCAAACCAGAACCTGACCACGACCACTCTCTCATTTGATTCGATGCAGCATGGTAAATACGATAGCCTATTACGGAAGTTCTGTTGATCAGAAATGTCGACTGAACTGGTACTAATGTTGAAGAATGCAGAGATGCTGTGCTGGTATAGGATTCTTGATCGTCAGTTGACGTGTATAATTGTAGGACTAGCCATGCGTACTACCCGATTGAATAATTTGTTGTTCAATTGATGATCATCAAAATACTGGAAACGTATCTTTCTCGTGATTCATCATTCTTGTGTATTTAACTGGGACATCATTTTCTATTTATATTGCATTATCATATGAAACATTAAAAATTATCATTTTCTTTCTAAAATGCCTGTTTACATGTTATACACTGTACCAATCGGTGTTATACAGCCAGTTAGAAACAATTTTTAAAAACTTACATGCATCTATACCTCTTATAAAGCAAAACCCCACTAAGTTCATTTATGATTTTTCTATCTCTACATGCAGCATAGCCACATCATCAAGTAATTAAAGCGTCCGATTAATTTTCTCATCCGTCGATTTTTGCTGGCGTTCCTTTCTGTTCCGTTCAGCTCGACGTGTCTACGACTTAAGTCCAAAGCAACCCACCACTCTATGTTGGGCCTTCATTCCTTCTACGTGGGCTCTATTAGGCGTCCTGACGAGTAGCCCATGGACTTCCTATACTACCAACCTAGCACCAGAAAATAATCGATCGTTTGTTGTCATCTGCATAACGACGATCTGTTCAGCTTCTCCACTGCCGCCACCTCTCCTCCCTGATCGCCTCCTCCACCAACTCTTCTGGCATTAATGTCTTTCTTTTTTTGCGTAGGGAATCAAATGGGGAAGAAACTGATGGCAGTAAACTAACTCCAAAGTGCACCCGGGAGCATGTGCTCCCGGTTTTTTGAAAAAATATAGAAAATTGAAAACTTATTAAAATATTCCGAAAAAAATCATGCACGTAAAGACGCAGGGCGGCCACGATATCGTTTCGTCGCCAAATTTGACACGATGGTGCGTGACATGCTCAGGTACGTGCATGATTTTTTTGGAATATTTTGATAAGTTTTCAATTTTCTATATTTTTTCGAAAAAACTGGGAGCACATGCTCCCGGGTGCACAACGGCCGTGTCAACCGGCTTCGCCTTTATAAACTTGGAGGCTTGGAGCAACTCGATTCATTGCTATGGTACAATTGTTTAGGTCCCAAACCACAACGCTGGTCTAAAATATTTGCACCCTCTTCTCAACCATCTCCCTCTTTTCTATCTCTAAAGCTTAATTTTGGATTTTGCAGATTTGGATGTACGGCTGATGGCATGGGTAATAGACGATTTGCTGAGGAGCTCTAAAATTTTCGGCACAATTTTGGGCTTCGATTGTCGTACAAGCACCCTCGGCAGCCTGCAGGCGCCTTCATCATATGTATATCCTCCGCCTGCAACTTCCATCCGCGAGGGGTTCGCCATATCTTTTTGTTTAGTTGGTATAATACTTAATACTGATGTACTCTTTTTTTACTGTTATCTGCGGTTCTATGTGCAGGGTGTCGGATGAGAGAGACCTTACAACCTGATGAAACTGCTTCTATGATCATTTTTTGGTAGTTGCCCAGTTCCGGTGTGTAAGAAATAATACATGCGGTCAATACCTAGATTGTTTAATGGTAGGTTTGCAAAATATGGAGCGTTCTATTTGCTGACATTTGTCAGCGCTCTTTGCGATCAGAGGGGTTGGACGGAAAGTGACAAGCATTACTGAATGTAGGTGACACAGTTGTGAAAGCATTTATTCTTTACACCATATTACTTCTTATCATCTATTCATCATATATAAAGTTTGAATATTCAGGGAGTTAGGATCCCTCCTTGAATTTCATCCAATATATCATCTGTGTTCACTCTGAATGTTGATTATGGAATTTTACGAACTCATTTTGTATGATCGGTTATCCAAGCTTTTATTCCAATGTACGTCATAGATTAATTAGTAAAGTAGTTGGAACGGAATAATAATAGTGAATACCATTATCTGATTCCCAACATCTCATGTACAATATCTATTTTCTTCCTTTGTACATACGACACAGCTTTTCCTCGGAGTATAAATGGATATGTGCATATTTGATAGATAACATCATGTTTCAAATGTATAATATTCTTTTATTTAAAAAATAGAGTTCATAGAGAGATTCCCGTTGCAACGCGCGGGGTATCCTTCTAGTTATACACAATACGTACCAACCCACAGTTTCACGGTCGTTTCAACCAAACAATTTTCAGCTTTTCCACAGTCCGCTAATCACAGCTGATTTTTCACACCTCACAGTTCACAGCAGCTTTTTCAGAAATCACAGTTAAACCAAACACACCCCTAATGTACTACGGTACTAAGAAGGATTCTCAAAAAAAAAAAAAAAACTCACGCACTCTCTGCTGCGGTTCCTCTCCCTGTCTTCACGACTTCCCCTCTATAAATCCAGAACTCGGCGCCGCCGCCACGTCCGTCCGTCTCTACCCCGCTTCCATCTCGCCCGACGCTGCGTCTGCCACCGTCGCACAACCCCACCGCCTCCCCCAGCCCTCCGGAGCCCGAACCACCGAAAGATCAATCTCGGAATGGCGAGCCAAGAGAAGCCCACCGCGTCGTCGCCGCCGCCCCAACCGCCGGCGCACGAGGGAGCCCCCCGCGTCCGGGGGTTCGGCGGAGGCGCGGGGGGCGGTGGATACCCTAACCCGCCGGACGCGGCGCCGCCCGACGCGGCCACGCTGCGGGAGCAGTGGCGGTTCGCGGTGCGGCAGTACAGCCGGATGTACTCCCACGCCTGGGGCACCGCCATCCTCGCCGGCGGCGCCTTATTCGCCCTCGGCTGGCTCGTCAAGGGCTCCAACCCCGTTCTTTCCCGCGCCGATCCCCATGCCAGCAACGACGCCGACGGCAATGAGGAGAAGAAGTGACTGGTGAGATCGCACGATTCTTTGTTGATCTAGTTCTCGATTTGTTTAGATTCGACCTCTTATCTGTTGTTACATAACCTTGACGCTCGAATTAGTTTTGGCAAGATTGGACTGGTAAAGAGTGTTAGGTTATGTGATACATTACAGAACTTTTACTTTGTGTTTAATCAATAAACTAGAGTCTATGAATTAGTTTTTCAACTAATTGAATGAAATCATTTGAAAATCCCGTTAATTTGAGCATCTGAAAGCTTCAGAGCGGAAGTGCATAAATTGAATATTTAGTTGTGTCTTTGAGGCTTGGAGGGGTTAGGTTAGCCGAAGCAGTTGTGGTAAATGGCTCATTGTGACCTCTTGGCTATGAACCATGGGATCATTTTTTTTCTAGAATGTTCATTATCTCAATTCTCATCACATACAGTTGCTGAATTGGATTTTTCATAGTGGACTTCAAATTAATTTATCAAATACTTAGAATGGAAGGAGCTTATTTTGGACAAAAATGATAGTAGTTAGTTGCTCTGGAATTAAGTTTGTGCACATGGTTGCGGACGCAACCATTTCGGGTTAGCAACTTTGCCTAAGGAATACACTGAAAGTAGCAAAAAAAATTAGAAAGGCCAACCTAGTTTGTTATGTGTTCTGTTTTTCAGTGGATATGCTAGTTACCTTGTAATTTTTTTATACCATGGTGTTTTCCTCGGTTCTTGAGTATCACTTAATGCACAATACTACCTCTCATCTTTGGAAATATTGGAGAGAATACATTTTGTGTTGTTAGTCATGCATAAATTTGCATACCTTATTAAGACAAGTATGCAAATATGCATATCATAAACAAGTCGGGGATGAAAAATCCAATCATTTGAGTTCCTACATGTAATTTGCGGATGAGAAAATAGTTCAAGTAAAAGTAGTAAGTTTATGTTCTAAGTGAAACCTAGGCCAGTGATGCAATTTCAACCAATTATAGTGAGAAAAATCCTAATGACTTTGCAATGCTATCGGCTAGGATAAACTTGCTAGCGCATGACAAAAGTTAGGAGTAGTAGTTAGTTCTTAGTTTACCTTTAATTTAGACATGCAAAATAATTTGGAGGTCAAAATCTAGGGTGCACACTGCCACTGCACTATGCTATTCTTGTCGACACTGCACTATTCTCGTCCTTCAGAATTTATGCATGGACCTAGCGTCACATAATATTATCTCTCGTCTTCCAGTGTTTCATTCTTTCTGTAGATGAGAGATGATATTTTGTGCGGAAACTAAACTCTGCAACTGATTGTACTCGCAGCTCATGTTGAAGTGGCCCGTCTGAGTTCTCAAGAAATGTGAAAAAACATTATGGGTATAAGATATGCTACATCTTCTGCACGTACAAATTTCATCCATAAATAAGACCATTTGTGGCCTGCACAAGAAAAAGGAGTATTGTGTGAATAGGTCACAAATTGTCATATTTTGGATGGATTTTTTAGGTGAACAAGATAACAACATATTCGATGTCCTTCAATCTTTTTTTCATTCTTGAAAACTCAGAAAGACTACATGCAACATGGGATGCGAGTGCAGCTAGTTGTGGAAAAGCCATATTCCGTGCTTAGTAATGTTCTAATGCTTAGGAACACAAATACACACCATGATATAACAAACTAGAAGGTACACTTGAATATATAATAGAAACACTCCCCATTTTCATTTTGTAAGGCGTTTAGCATTTCAGGGTTCAAGTTTGACCGACAATTAGACTAATAAAATATCGGTTATTTGACCAAAAAATGATATCATTGAATTCGCATTGAAACACATTTTCTAATGATATTACCTTTGTGTCATATAATCCACATTTTATTAGCCTAGTTGTTGGTCATACTTGAATCTTGTGATGTGTGAACGTTTTGTATAATGAAACATGGAGAGTGTAAAATAACAAACTAGGTTAGTCGTTCTACAAGAAATTCCTGATATTTTATTGGTTCGTTGTGAACAAAATATACTGATCCACTTCCCTTAATGTTTATCTAATTGAGTTTAACATGCTATACCATGTCTGTAAGACTTTGATGTGTTGCTTAACTGTCATGTCAGGTATAGGAGAAACAGTGTTTTGGTAAAATTACTTCTTACTCCCTCCGTTCCAATGGAAAGGGGTAAAACTTTTGGCCCTGGGATTAAGGAGAGCCATGCACAGCGGCAAGGATTAAGTGTCGCTCGACAAGTCGCGACAAGTCGCACGACTTGTCTACTTGTCGGTACCCCAGCGACAAGTTCAAAACCTCGACAAGTTGCGACAAGTTGCGACAAGTCACGACTTGTCGCGCGACTTGTCTACTTGTCGGTACCCGAGCGACAAGTTGCGACAGGTCGACTCGTAATCCTTGCACAGCGGTCTCTTTCCAAACCTGCCCCCTAATTATTACTCCTCGTTTCTAGTATCCAGCCATGCATGCCCAATCCGAGGGGAGCTTTTGTTCAGGTGAATTAACTATCACCAGATTTTGCGGGAGGAAGCGAACCAGATGGATGGTAATTTCGGGAGAACAGCAACAGACTTCACCACGCGTCTTACTTTTTGGGAAAAAAGGGAAAAAATTCACGCCTTAAATAAAGGAAAGGAGGGAGTACCAATCAACTTCTGCTATGCATCGAGCTAATATTGTCTAAATTGTGGTTAGTTTATCAATGGATATTTGAGTGACTAAAGTCTGCTCTCTACTAGATTTATAATTATCACTAAAAAGAAGACATGAGGTTTATGGCATAAGCAATATTAAGCCCAAGTAAAATCCGGAAGTGACTCCCTTGCTCTGAGCATTCTTGCCTAGCTGCCCTGGTCATCTTTGAACCAACACTGGAAGAAGCAAAATTTTAACAGCATAGGAATTGACTAAACAAATTATGCCAGAGCGAAAAGACCCCTATCACATGTAACAAGAAATGAAACTAATTAATTCCAATATGTTGTTCTTAATCTTTTTTTTTTGTTGAGGAATTACAGCAGGAGAGTCTCCTGCTGCTGCTATATTAAAAAAAATGTTGTTCTTAATCTTCGCCTGCTTGATCTTAAGATCAAAAATAGAAAACAACCTCTATTTCTGAAAATCTGAAAACAAGACTCTGGGAGTATTTAAATCTGAAAATCCTGTCTTTACTAAGCTACATTTTTCTCCTCATGGATGAGTTGGATCTGTGTAGGATAGTTGAAATTTGTTTATCATAGCATATATTTCTTTTATGCTGGCATATACTGCAAGCAAGGTGATTTTATGATTGTAGCTGCCTTGCAACTCATTGGCACCCTAACATTCTCTTGTGATTTTTTTTGTTGAGGTGTTGTTGATAAAGGTGCTCCGGAGAAGCCTTTCTTCCCACTTGTACAAAAGCGACCAAAGCTGGAAGAGAAATTCTGCATGGTTCAAAAGCTTTGTGATCTTCCACTGTTGTGTGTATCTGCTTAGTCCACAAAATAAGAGAACATTGCGTTGTTGTAGCATGTAAGTGAAGCTCTCGAGTATCTTGTAAATATAACGAGACGTCCGGATTCATGTCAGTTAACAAAGTTTTTTTAAGACATACTCCCTCCGTTCCAAAATAGTTGACTTCCATTTGTACAAAAATAGATGTATCTATACACGTAACATGTCTAGATACATCCATCTTTTGACAAATTGAAGTCATCTATTTTAGAACGGAGGGAGTAGTTATTTCAGAACTTGTTACTTTTGGATGTTCCATATCTTGTACGGTTGTACCATTGTACATATTTATTTTTGTAGATTTTGGGTTAAGGCTTTAGGTTAAGCGTTTATTTGTGAAGTGTCTGGTTTGGTGAACATACTTTATGACGATGACAGGATTTTGGAGAGAATCCATCAGACTTAGTTCAGAGGATGCTCATGCATACACGACTACTCAAGAAAATGTTGCGGTTGCCATCAAACTTGCACCAAAACTGTTGATACGAAGCTATGGAAATAAACCTACTATACTCACTACTCAGACTACACAGGAGATCCATGACAATCTGATGAGCTAAAAACTTTGTCCAATTTTTCACTCTGGTGTAAGATTCCTTGATTATTCTACTATGTTTACTTGTTACAAAATGTCTATAGAGGCCAGAGAGCCAGCAGCATGCTGAAGTCCAAACAAGCCAAGTAACCAGAGCACTTGGCGCGGTACTTCTGTTGTAACCGGCGACACCGTTTTACAAGTCACAACACACCCCAACAGCTATAAGTATGCTTCCTAATACTACTGGACATCATGAAAGTGTGCCAGCAGAAGATGCTCCAGTTTCTGTACCATGACAAAATTAGATGGCTTGATCATTCTTGCGACAGATCCTTTGCCAACATCTGCATGATGATATCGTTCCATGCCTCGATCGGCCCAGGCAAGCACCAGTGCAGGCAGTCATTCTGGACTTTGCCCGTCCTCTCCTTCACGAAAGGATGATGTATTCTGTAAGGCCCGGCGTGGGCATCAGGCCTCTGCAGTGACATCTCAAACGTGTCGAGCAACTTCAGACGGCCAGCGTTGCTACGCCCATCATCTGCTGCTGCCTTGGCAAACTCCGCTCTTTCGATCCTCCACATAAGGTTGTCCAATGCTCTATCACCAATCTGCCATGGTTTGAATGGCACCTTCCGGTCGCAAGTACCGCCGCTGAACCATTCACCATTCTCAAAATGCGATGGCAACCACGTCCTGTAGAAGACCACCGGTTTGTGAGGCGACGTCGTGATGAACTTGAAGGACTCCCTGAGAGATCGGCGGAAGGAATGCTCAATGGTTATCTCTTTCAGGCTCTTATCCTTGCAATGGTGGCAGCCAATCGCAGCTCCATTCTCCAAGTAGACTGCCATTTTGAAGAACCATTGCCCTGTCGATATGATGACATAGTCAAAGCTGTTCCACTGGCTTATCCAGTTTATGTCAAGAGCGTCAAAGTGCAGCCGGGGTTCAGAAGACGATATCCCATTCTCATCCTCGAATATTTCAGCCTAGATTAGATATGGCGCCCAGACAAGAGAGAGTGTGAAATTGTACGAAGGGAAGTGCCATCTCCTGGATTGCCAAGTTTTCGAATGGTAGACCTCAGTAGGATCTTCAGCCTGAAATTGGCAACGGAACAATTTGCTTGTTAAAAGGTTTTGTCTTCTGATAGATCGTATCACTACAAATTCAACCAAGCACAACAGATAGCATCTACATGCAGACTAAAATACCACACACATCTGAATGTGGGAAAGGGCAAGATGGAACTTACAAACTAGAGCTTACTATGCACTAAAATGACAGATCGTAAGCAGATCCATCATCTTTAACAAGAACATAATCCATCAAAGATCCTCCAGAGTTAACTCAATTATATAGGTGGATTTTTATCAAATACAAGATTATAGTATAGATATAGTTGAAGACACAATGTGAACTGTCTGTTCGAAAGGAGATAAATTCATAATCTGCAAGGCCCATCAAAGTTGTGGTGGCAACTATATAGAGAGGGGTCAGATGCCTCGAAGGATCTTAGTATGTTAGTAATATATAAACTTCAATAACTACGTAAATCTGGGCAATTCGTATCCTTCTCTTTATGCTTGATATAGTTAGTCATGCATACTAGAAAAGTAGTAACAAAGACTAAAATAAACTGTGCAGCAAAGAAAGACATACGCCAAACAAAATGTGTTACATGTGTAATTATTAAACTGTTCATCTTATAGTGCTTTATATAGATGCATAACACAAAGAATTAATCACACAACACCCTTAAAACAATTGCATGTAAATAGTACCTTGGAAAGAAGGCAGAGCAGCGACTGGACGTGATTGCGCAGGATCGAATCGCCAACCAGCGCCCAGTGTTTGCCCCGCATGTCATCCAAAAACGTCTTGCCCTCAAACGGTGGCAGCACCTCGCAGCCATACGGCTTCCATTTCCAGTAAAAATAGCCATCGTCAGGCCTTCCATTTGACATACAGTTCTGTGGAACCTCAAGGAACCGGCAGGTTGCGTTGGTGTAAGCTGGGCCGGACGAATCAGGGACCCATTCCCCATGGAAGAGATCGCACTTTGCTGCACCTGTCAAGGAGAGCATCACTGTCAATCAGGGCACTGCTAGCTTTGTACTAGTACCACCGACAGTTCGTACTAAATTAATGGAAGGGATCAGTGGATCAGTCACAGCTTAATTTCTAACGGCAAGGCATTCTCACCAAAATAAAATAGAATAAGCGCACCGCAGGTACGGAGGTACCTGATGGCACTGATCAAGCCTACTGAGAGCAAAACATGCATCTGGAAGGAAAAAAATAGTCGCGCTATTAAAAATAGCGTGGCCCTCCTCCAGAAACTATACAAGATATAGCGTGATATAGCGAAGTTACATATAAAATAGCGTGATAAAAGTTGTAAAAAATAGCCCAAATATTAAAGATTTCAGCACTATTTTTTTCCAGAAACAATACATGCATAACCAGGTAACCATATTCAAATGTCAAGACCAAATCCATGGCACGAATACAAATATGAGGCTTAAAACCATGAAAAAGTAATAAACTAAAAGATAAATATTTTAAACTTTAATCAGAATCATTGACATCATCTTCAGAATAACTAGAAGAACCACCAGATTGCCCGCCATCATCATCACCTAACGTTATTTCCAGACTTTTTATTAGCGTAGCTATAACGTTACCATATTTAGTGTGGTTTCAAGCGTATAAGACGAAAATAGCGTCGTAGCGTCAACTTTAGACTAAATATAGCGTAGCCTCTCCAAATACGCTATATCGTGCTATTAACCGGGAAATAGCGTGCTATTTCTTTCGTTGATCTGGATTCTAAGGTCAAACTAAGGTCAAACAGAGGTCAATACAATAAGCTCAGGAAACGAGACGGGATCCACATGGCCACCGGAACACTAAACTAAATTGAGGATTTCTGCACATGATAAACCATAGAGCAGAACTTTCTGGGTTGGGAAAGTTGGATCATTTCACCCACGAAAATTTTACCCTTTAGTTTTCACATTAGAAATTGTACTTAACCAAGACCCCGTTGTGAAATCATACGCATCCGAATTATCCCTCATTTTTATGAAAGCGGCAAATATCCCCCAGCTGAATGTATGTCAGTAGCCAACAAAAGGCATCTTTTTATGCTGCAAATCCGAGCAATTTGATCAATACATGCCAAACCCCAAAATTTAACTCTTACCGGAACGCCAACTGCTAATTCTCCCTTCCCATCTATCTGTCGGTAGTAAAGACAGCAGAGCAGAAAAGGAAAACAGAAATGGCAACGAACAGAGAAGCATTCCAAGAACCACCCGCTCACCGTTGGGAGTTACGGGTGGGTCGTTCCCACCGTCGGCGTCGGTGTCCTCCGCCGGCGCCGTCACGGCGAACGCCGCGGCCTCCTCCGGCGCGGCGGTGGGCGGCAGGCGGTAGGAGGCGCAGTGGTCGGCGAGCAGCCTGAGCGCGAGGCCCGCGAGGAGCACGGCCAGCAGAAGCTTCAGGGCAGCAGCCCGCCCGCCGCCCGCCACCTTCTTCTGCGCCTGCATCGGCACCGGCACCGGCTCGTACTCCATCCCCATCCCTCCGAACAGCACCGACACTCCCGCGCGCGCGCTCGCAGTGTGAGTGATGCAGGAGCGCAGCTGGTCGGTGGTTGGTAGGTACTCGGTGGGGTTAGGGACTGAGCTCGTGATGCCACCACAGTGAACCGCGCCGCGTGTGGCAGTCAGTGTGTGTTTTCTTGCTATATATGTGCGCTG
Organism: Poa pratensis; assembly: GCA_947311845.1. Lineage (NCBI taxonomy): Eukaryota > Viridiplantae > Streptophyta > Magnoliopsida > Poales > Poaceae > Poa > Poa pratensis. The sequence continues at coordinate 22,966,981 of CAMZMU010000068.1, forward strand.
GCGGTGCGGTGCGGTGCGGCCCTGTGTGTTGAAGACGAGGAAGAGGACGAAGGGCAATATCCGCAGATGGAGGAGGAAATGGTGCCCGTGGTGATTGTTCAACTCGCTCGTGAGTGTGTCGGCATGGAACTGTGTTTGCCGTGTTTCCAAATTGCAGGAACCACCTCAGGTTTTCACGAAGGTGGTCGTCTGCAGAGGCTCTTTTTTATTCGTTTATGTACTTTTCCACTTGTATATATCCCGAGTTGTTTTCCTGCTTACCCGGCACTTGCCCTTTCATTTCATTAGACAAAGGAAAAAAGAAAAACAATAAGGGAATGAACAAAAGGAAAACGCAGAAATAATGTAGGAATTGGAAACTTTTCCTACGGTGGCACTATTCATACGTTTGGTTTAAAGGAATTGAGCAAAAGAAAAACGCATGAGATTTTCCTTTATTCTCACCTTCAAAGAAAAAAACCTGGAAATTTTACAATCCATTTGATCCTCCTTTTTCAACCTACGGCATAATAATATGCTAATTATACTTTCTCAAGTATGGCATAATAACATGCTAATTATACTTTCTAAAAAATTCAAAAAAAATTTTATACTTTCTCAAGTGGTTTGATTTTGATTTGACCATGTTATTAGTAATCTTGTATTTTTTCTATTTCGGTGAAGCAAACAACGAAGTTTACATAATTCATCTGTTTTTCAATTCTACGTTTTGCAGATGCATTTCTATTATTTTTCGTGTTTTTTCCTTTTCATATGTTCCGAGAATCTTATGAACCAAACAAGGCCTAAAATGTTTAGGACACAAGGAAAGCAGCTGAGACTACATTCCGTAATTCACAAGCTAATAAAGCAAGCTCGCAGACTATAACCCTCCTGAACAAGGAAAGCTATACCTCAAGCACCGACAAATGCTTACTTTGAAAAGTACCCCCATCCATCGCCTTTTCTCATACACCTTAATAAGTATATAGAGAAAAATCTTACTCCCTTCTTCCCGGTTCAAAGAACACACTTCAGAAATCATGCAGTCCCAAAATCCCCCCACTTCCTAGGCATGTTTGCATTAATTCCCTTCTAATTAGAGGTTGGTTACCTCTCCCCACCAATACATGCAAAATTTTAGGGCCAATCAGCGAATACTTAGGGCCCAGAGAATTGACATCCACACCCTTTGAACCGGGACAGAGGGAGTACTAAAATTGTTCCACTCGATCAATGGGAGGGAGTTCAAACAATTGTATAAGGAGATGAATACCCAAAAATTCTGAATGACATAAAATGGGATTTGATGTGCTCACACTTCCCTAGCGAAAGCTAACTAGCCCAACGCGTAGACACATATAACATGACCGAATGGAGTTTCGACAATAAAAAGAGGGACAAAAATTGTCACAAGATGGACCAAATTGCCTTCGTTGATCCTAATTTGCGGCATTTTCGTATGTGTCACATTAGTTGCATGCCTCTGGCGTGTTTAACTAGAGCTATATGTTTGTCAACGCCACTTTAGCCAATTAGGGCGACAAATGTTGAAAGTATTTTATGGCAAATTGGCATGTTGCCAACTTTATCTGCTTTCGACGTTATCGATATCATTTGTCCGGTTTCTTGGATAATATGACATCATTTCAAATCGCTGCCCAAATATACATGATTTTGTTAATATCACCCGATTTTTCTATGATTGTATACCCAATTCACTTCGAGGGAGGCAGCTTAAATCTATTTTGAAATATATTTATATATAAATTTGTTCGCGCGTAGATATTAACATTCTATGTGTGCATTGCATGTAGTTTTTTGACAAAACCCAGTTTTTTTTTGCGACCAGTGTAAAAAAGACAAATTTTGGTGCCAAAATAAGACTTTTATGTGACATTTTTATCTTTTTTTCACAGGTCACAAAAATTATTAATTTTCCACGAAATAACTTTGTCAACAAAGAATGTGAACATGTATCCACAAATTTTTATTTCCTATTTTTTTATATTTTGAAATGTGTTTTTAAAATACTGGATTCATCTGCACTCGCGGCAAAATGGATTTCACATTCGCTTCTTCTCGAGCAGTGATAGATGCAAATCGCGCATGGCCCACATATCAACTGCCCCCGGAGAAAAGACGGACAAACGATTTCCTAAAATTACAGTACCATCGCTGCTTCGCACTGGTAAAACTTTCTGGCCCAGCAACCGCTGAACACTCGTCCTCCCGTGTGCGACGTGTTGCCCGCGTGCCCATTCAACAAGATCAAGAAGCCATGACAGTGAGAGAAGTGTCCCCGTTCCCCTCTCTTGTGAACAGTACAGAGAGGCGAATCGGAGTTTCTCCTCGGTGCTCGTCGGCGATCCGCGGGCTCCTTCGCCCTCCGTCAGCCGTTTCGGCGACGGATGGGTGGGGGAACCCCGGATCTGTACATAGGGTAGGTAGGTTTCCAGCCGGCGGTGTCCTGGAGGCGGAGGTGCTGTCGGTGTGGAGGTGTGTGGTGCTGGTCTTCCTCCTCTGCGTCGCCGTGCTTGGGTGCGGCGGGGTAGGACCGGCGTCTTTTGGTGCTCGGGGCTCCTCGTCGAGCTTCCGTCCCTTGCGTGTGGCCGGCGAGGCGGCGTCGTCGGTTGCAAGCTTTGGGGTCCCTGTCCTCCGGCCCCGTCGTCGGTGTGCCGTCGTTTCCTCCTCGGCGGTGAGGGGTGTGTGGGGTTGTGTGCTTTGGGGGAGAGGAGGTGCTGGTCTGCTGTCCTCAAGTCTCCGACCGGCCGTGGTGGCGAGGGGAGAAGGGGGCCGGTGTGCTGGTGCTCGGGTGCGGTTGCTGCTGCTGGTTTGAGGGAAGTTGTGGAGAGAGATCTGGCCACTTCATCGGAGGTGGTGCGCCGCTGGGCTCAGGTCTGGAGCAGAGGTGGTTCGGGTTTCGTCCCGGCCGATGTGCTTTATCTGCTTGTAGATCCAGCTTCATGGAGCTGGTGGCGACTGCGGCTCGTCAACGCCTCTGGGCTAGGAGCTCCGTCTGCTCCGTGGTGCGAATGGGTGCTTGCTGCTTGCTTCTTCGACGGTGGCTTCGTCGGAAGGCTGGTGGGAGCTCTGTTCGTGAGGTTGAAGATGAACTCCGAGGACTTCTGCGTGTTTTCGGCTTCTTTGGGGGTTCATCCTGTAAAAGTGGCGCAGCAGCGCTGTATTTCCGTATCCTTTGTGTCTCTGTATGCTTGTATCTGTACCTGTATTTTCCTTATCGTTTGAATACAAGTATTAAAAATAAAAAAAATAAAAGATCAAGAAGCCATGCACGGCTTGCGTCGGTGCGCACGCTACATAAACTTTGGTTTATCGGACAAACAAACGAATTTCGTCTGATGTTTTGTTTTCTTTCTCCGTCCTGAAGTCATCTTCTTTGTTCATCATCGATTCATGAATGGCGAGTGTGGGGGCTGATCTAGGATGTGTTCGGTTCCAGAACGAGGAGGGACGGAACGGAATGGTTCCGTTCCGAGGTCATGGAATGGTTCCGACCCCGTGTTCGGTTCGGAAAAATTCGAGGAATGGAACGGTTCCGTTTTCTGTTCGGTTCTGGAATCGTATCGAGGAACGGAACCGCCTAAACGTGATTTATTTGCCAAAATCAAAATCAACACAAGGGGAAAAAAAAAGCCTGGACACCATCCCCAACCTCCATCCACGCCGGCGACCACCCTCCCTGCCCAACCTCCATCCCCGCCGCGCAAACCCCTCCCTGCCCGGCCTCCATCCCCTGCTAGCCGCCACCCTGCTTGCGTGTGGTCGCCGCCGCCCCTGGCCCTGCCGCCCCACCGCATGGTCACCCCCGACCCTGCCCCTGCCCCTGCTCACCCGCCGGAGCCCTAGACCCGCGCGAGCTCGCCGCCGCAGGCTGGACCCGCGCGAGCTCGCCGCGAACGGCGCCTGGCCCCGCGCGTGCTCGCCGCCGCCGGCGCCCTGGACCCGCGCGAGCTCGCCGCCAACGGCGCCTGGCCCCGCGCGTGCTCGTCGCCGCCGGCGCCCTGGACCCGCGCGTGCTCGCCGGTCCGCCCCCAGCTCTGTATTTTTTGGAAACGAACGAGATGCTTTTTTTTCTTTCGTTGACAGCGATAATATGCGGCAATCAGCAAGCCGTTCCGCGCGATCCGGCCGATTTGGCCGGACGAGTTGGTTCCGTATATAGGGGCATATGCCGTTCCGAGGAACTACTTGGTTCCATTCTTTTGCCCCAACCGAACACAGGAACGGGTGCTAGGAACGGAACCATTCCGTTTCGTTCCTCCTAATTCCAGAACCGAACACATCCCTAGTGATCTGTGCAAAATATATGACACATTCATGATGATCTGGTGCTCTCATTTTAGTTTCTTTTATAGTATATAATTGACACATTAATTCATGACGATCTGGTGCTCTTGTTTTAGTTTCTTTTACTCCCTCCGATCCATATTAGTGGGCATAGCTTTGTCTAAATTCATATGTATCTAGTTAAGTATTTAGACTAGATACATGTATATCTAGATAAAGTTGTGCCCACTAATATGGATCGGAGGTAGTATATAATTTGCACCGGATCGATCGATATGGCATGGCATGCACGCTGCTGGAGGAGTAAGTGCACTAGCCCACGTAATGCAACATTGTGTCAGCACCTATCTCTTCGTTTCTAAATAAAATCTCCGCTTGCATCAGCGAGACGAGGAGTGCATGTCGCGTACCCACCTAAGAGACGCGTACCAGGAAACTTATAAACAATTCTTTTATTGATTCCAGTTGTCATATATAAACCCCGGTCATATAAGGATGACGTGGTCAAGAACACATAATTCGGATCTCCACAAAAAAACATACATAAATTCGTAACTGGAAATATGACCTATGCCTGGAATGAGAACCTGCGCAAACGTTGTGCCCCCATGTTACATACATGTATTGAATTTTTCCAGGTTTTTGTGTGAGGGATGTGGATTTGTTACGACCGCTACATACACGTATATTTTTTGCTGCATACTCACATATTTTTTTGCTACATCACTATTCAAAAAAATCATGTTTGTTTTTGCGGTTTTGACCCATCGAGGAAAAATGCAATGCTAGAATAGCATTTTTTTTTTTTTTTGTTACGGCGAGATGCGAAGAGGCTAAATTGAAAGGACATACGAGATTTCTCTTTTAAGTGAGATCTGGTTAATTACGCCCACGACTTTCTAACCCCTAGTAGGAGCCATGATTAATTGCTACTAGTGTCATTTCCTCAAATTCATGCGCCTATCTTAAGAAAAACAATATCCTAGGCCGACACTTTGACAGATGCAGCAAGCCCCTCAAATCACTCATCAGAGAATACAGCACAACTCGTCTGCAACTACTACCGGATCCCCTTTTCCCCAGTAAACTTTTGTCTTTTCCTATCACCCTTAATTATAATCATTGGATCCTTTATTGATGCAAAACTTGTTGTCGTCCGTCTCGGAGATTCGTTGCTGAGTAGCCAGCCCCACGAGTCCTCGCAGAAAGAAGAAGGCAACGGCGTACGAGGATCCCACGGGGCACCGACATTTCTGAGGCAGCTAGAGGTAGGTAGCGTAACCGGAGATGGAGCCGGATTACCAGCTCCGGACTCCAAGTGACAGTGAGATCCACCGATCCGTCATTCCCGGCCTGCTGATTGGATCCAACGACATGCTACCTGCAGGTGGGCCGTCTTGTGTCTCCGAATTTCGGGCCATGGATTTGTGAGCATCGACGTAGATGATGAGGAGGGTGAGTGTCTTTCACTCCTTGGCTCACATTCTCTCTTATGGCAAACCTCGCTCACGTGCCGTTGTCGATCTCCGCTGCATATTCCGTGCTGGGCAGATGCGGTTATGATTTGTTTTGTTGCGGGGAGGTTAGGTTAAAGCTTTTCTGTTGTTTGGTATTGCTCAACAGCACAATAACAGGAGATGAGGATCTCTATTTAGCCCTCCTTTTTATCACAAGATTACAAAACATAGGAGTACGAAAAACTCATGAATTTGATTACAAGAAAGAGAAAAACTAGAGAAATAATCATTTGGATGCAATACTGGAAAATGTAGGGAAAGTGTCTCGAGCCTAGACGAATCAGTGTAGAAAACATTAGAGTGGATGTTGAAATTCCTATGGGACTGAGGTGCATGAATGCAATCTATAGTAATTTTTAGAGGTGTCATTTCTTTGATTCAAAGGGTTACCATGGAAAAAAATCATACACGTTGGACTCCTCTTAAATTTCTCTGATTTTTTTTTAAAAAAAACATGGGAAGAAGAATGTACGAATCCATGTCATGACACGTGGAACCCTTTAAAAAAGGAAACACAAAAAATAGAATTAAAAGTGCTTTCTTTGCACAAAAAAGGGAATTGTCCATGGAGATTAGGTACATATCATGGTTGTCGCAAGCATATAAGTTCCCCCCAAGAGTTTTTTTTCTTACCTCTTTGAATCCTATAGAAGCAACTAAGAACTGCTTCAAAAAAAATAACAACACGCGACAAAAATAATTCTGATATGAATCTACAAAGTGGCACAAATTGCTACCAACATGTATCATCTGCCAAAAAACAAATGCAACATTGTACTGAGGATTAACTTTGAACCTCATGAACAATTCTTTTGAACTGTATGAATATAACCTTCAGATTAAAAACTTTCGAACATTTTTTAATGCACTTTGAACTATTTTTCCTCAAGAGTCTAAATATATTTTGTTAAAAAATATTTATTTGCTCCGGGCCAACGAAATATTTACCGCGTTAAGTGTCGTATATAAGCTCCACTCGTCCCTAGCCCATTTGCCATCCACAAATCAAACTTGGGCCTGTTTTCTTACATATCCAAATATGTAAAACTACAGTCTTTGTTAGAGTCAAACACTTCAAAATATTTGAAATCATTATATTTTTCAGAAACCACGGTTTTCTTGGAACACTTTAGAAATATTTTGCGTACAAACACACCCGTGCTCATTTGAAATTGGCATGGACAGCCCGCCACGTAAGCTAAACCGGCTGACAGACCGGTGATAAGGCAAACTTTAATCAGGTTCAGTTATGTTAGGGGGTTAACTATAACAAAAAAAATAGATTAGTGGTGAAAGTTTCCCAAACATGATAGTTTAGAGGATTGAATCGATGTTTTGAGGCAAATTTAGAGGGTTAAATAAACTTATCCCGCGTCGTATAGGAGCTTCCCTCGCCCCTAGGCCCTAGCCCATTTGCTATCCAACTTGGGCCTGTTTGGTTCCTTGGTTGATTCCTCTTGGCCCGCACCCACAATGCAAGATCTGTTTTATTGGCCACGTGACGTCACGTTCGGGAACTTGCGTGCGTGCATAGGAGGAGTCGTGCCCGCGATGCCATGGTGGAGTGACGTACGAGTACTAGCCTTCACCTTCACGCTCGCGTGACCTCCACGCTACCTAGCTACCCATGCCATCCTCCTCGCCGTCCAGAGCTCGATCGGCGTGGGCAGATGACGTCGTTCGTCGCTTCCTCAGCCCTGAATCCTGGTCCCGTCTTCGATATCGATCGCCGGCCCTGACACGAATAATCATGGCGCGAGAAAAAAACAGGTGCGAGCTACTAGGGTATTTTTTGCCAAATCTGGCCCTTTTCCTAAACTAATCTCACATCTGGCCCTTGCGTGAAACTATTTCTAGATCTGGCCCCTCGGGTCGGCGCCAAACCATCCGGCGCCTACAATATACGTGTCGGCGCCAAAGTGCCTGGGCGCCGAAGTCCGTTGCTGGGCCAGATGAAAATCCGACGTGGCGGTCGGCGCCGTCCCATTGGCGCCGAACTTACGGATTGCTGAATTCAGTGTCGAGTGTTCGGCGCCTAGAGGCCTGGCGCCGAACCTGGCATCTAATTTGACCTACCTGGACCCGAGCCCTCACTCTGATTCATCCGCACCTAACAACCCGAGCCCATCCCCGTCGCCGCCATCCCGCACCGCGCCCATCCCCGCCGCCGACCACCCTTTCCGCGCCCATCCCCGCCGCCGAGGTCCGTCGCCGCCATCCCCAGCCCCCGAGCACCACCGCCGCCATCCCCAGCCCCGAGCACCATCGCCCCACCCATCCCCGCTTCGGCCGGCGCGTCCCCAGCCCTAGCCACCGCGGCCTCCCCTGATTCCCCGTCGCCGGCGCCGGCAAGAGCCCGCCGGCGGCCTCGGCTCCTTCTCCGACAAGGTATAATGCCTGCTGCCCCACCTCCTTTTCCTACAGCAATGGAAATCTGTTCACCGAATTTCAAAATCAGGTGTACGTGAAATTAATTTGTCTCAATTTAGTGTAGTATGTTGGTACCAGTGGAGTCTATATTCGAGATAGGGCATATGTCAAATTTGTAGCCGAATTTTATGTTATGTTAATTTGGTAATGGTGCGAATCGTGTGTATAATAGTTGGTATCATATTAGAGCTATTTGTTTGGGTAAAACAAGTTCTAATGGCAGAGATATTTTTTGGTACCGATTATAGATGGCATACTCAAAGGTTCTTCATGTTCATCACGGAGGCCATGTTGTGTCCTCTAGCTGTGGTGTTGAGTTTGAGGAGATGACAAGTAAAGTATTGTTCTCCCGCATAGTCCTAGTTTGCGTGAGGTTGTTTCGAGGCTTGAAACGGTGCTGGGTTGGTCAGGTTCCGGTGTTGGTTTGGAAGGAAGATACGATGCAGGTGGCTCTAGGTCTTATACTCAGATGATACCTATCGGAGACAACGAAGAGTGGGAGCTGTACAAAGAGCTTGTTGACAGCTCTCAAATCAAGTCACTTGTCCTTGTTGCCTTCAAGGTCGACATAAACGTTAGTTCAATAGCAAGAGTTGTCCCGGATTTATGTTATCTTTTTGCAGAAATTGGTCAAGCGGTCCCGTAAGTTGGTGACAAGGCTGGGATGCCGGGATCCAACGGCTGACTTGGATGATGTCCAACCCACCCCTGAGAATTCAGCATCGTCAGATGATTGGTCACTGGACGATGACCACGACATTCAGGACGAGATGATCCTCTCGCAGAGCCGCGGTGCACCGGAGCCTAGCCAGACTAGTCCGGAACCTAGTCAGCGACCGAGGAATACGCGAGGCGGTCAGACTAGTCGACCTTTTCTACGTAGGGGATCTCGGCAGCGCCGCCCCTGCTACTGTCAAAACCCCTCCTACGGACGCACCGCGGAAAAGGAAGGGCCGCTAATGATGAGTCCATGTTGCAACAGCTATCTTTGCTATCTATGTATAAGACTACGTTTTTCTTTCTTCATGTGAGACCATGTCGTCATAACTATGTTAGGTGTGTGGATTTGTGAGAACTATGTTACCTCAGGCCCATCAATCCATTGGAAAAAATAGCACGTACAATACTGCTGTCAAATTTGTAATCAAACAAGGAATCAATAATAAACAATAACATTTTGAATTTAAGCATGGGGATAAGAAAAACTCACGCGGCGATCACTGCACATATAGAATGCACGACCCGCCGTAGCGGGGTGCGTGGATTGCGAGATGTCACACGGTTTGTCGCAAGGACATTTAGGTACTGGATATCTTGGTGGCACTACAGCATCTTTGCATGATATATTGGGGTACTTGCCTTTGGTTTTTTCTACCATCTTCATCTTACGTGCAATTTCCTTGTAAATGTCAAGGGAATCTAGGACAAAGCAAGCAAATATGAAACATATTAAAGCACTAAGACAAAGCAAACAAGTATGAAACATACATAAACACGGTATTTTGAACATCCTAAATTCGTATCCACCACATATTTATCAACCATACCTAGCACAAAGATAATGCATCTATTGCCTTATAAAATCTTAGTTCCTCCTAAAATATAAGAATTCTACAATACATTTAGTGGCTCCTAAAATCTTAGCCACCACATTTAGTCACCATAAAGCAAAATGATAACAAGGACTAATGATTTTCGGGTTTCACAAATAAAAACCGAAATAAGAGCTAAATCATGTTCAAATGGATGGAAAGAAATGGAGTAGAGAGAGAATACCGTGGAGAAGAGTTGCCATGGTCGGGGAGGGCGGCGACTGGAGGTGAGGGCGGCGTTCGGCGCGGCGGCGGGAAGGGCAGCGACCGGCGGCGGCGCTGATGGGGATGAACGAGAGGAAAAAGGCCAGATCCAGCGACTCGCACGCTACATAACCCTAAAGGTCGGCGCCAGGCCGCTTGGCGCCGAACTCCCGACACTAAATTCAGAAACTGCACCAGTTCGGCGCTAAGGGGTTCGGCGCCGACCGCCACATCGGATTTTCCTACGGCCCCAGCGGAGGACTTCGGCGCCAGGACGGTTTGGCGTCGACATGGGTTACCTCGGCGCCGCGCGGGTTGGCGCCGACCCGAGGGGCCAGATCTGGAAATAGTTTCGCACAAGGGCCAGATGCGAGATTAGTTTAGGAAAAGGGCCAGATTTGGCAAAAAATACGCTACTAGGCGCTAGGCCGCTAGCTCTGTAACTCAGGTGGACCCAGAAACATGGCTTCATCAAGAAATGAGCAGGCGCCCGCGCATGGGCTATGCCGGTATTGAAGACCGAGTCTCGCAATCCTTCAAGACTATACAATCTGGGTTCAGGTTCGTCTACAAGATTTATAATCTGGGTTCAGGTGCCTGATCCTAATTTCTTCACTTACATACTACTGCACAAAAACCTTTACTCCTGCAAAAAGAAAAATCTCAGGATTCCTTTACTCTCATTTACATAAGGTCCCACTTGGTGCATTTCAGACTCAAGGTATTTTTTCTTGTTGCGAAATTTTCAGACCCAAGGGAGCAAATGTTCAGGTTCCTCTTGCAAGGTGTATCAAGAAAAAATGTACGAACACGCAAAACAAACAAACTATCCACTAACTAGGTGGCAAACTACAAGCATGCCTCCAAATGGCAGAATATATATAGGAGGGCAGGCCTCACACTATAGCTAGGAAAATCTCTCAAAATCTCCCTAATATCTTGACATATATGTTTCAACTCTGACCTATCATTCTCCTCATCAGCTAACTGATGTATAACCTCTTTGTCATCCGATTCCATAATAATAGTCACATGCCGTTGTTCTGGGTTTTTTTTTAACAACTGATGGCGCCACGGGCGCCCATATATTTCAGCTCAAGTGCAACATATAGCGTTCTGTACAAAATCCTGCCTCTAGAAAGATTGTAAACTAGAAATGTCAGGACAATCTGTCTCCCTGTGAGTTGAAGAATTGCAACTAAAGTTAGATTGGTATAGGCTATGCCTGAGGACCTGTTTAGCACTGTTGTTTGCTATCTCTTTGAAGCCTCTTTTGATGTGATCAACATGTATTGCTAAGTCTGAAGTGGCCTGAAGGAAGTCTGCAATTGCGTCCATGTAGTTCCAGTGCAAGAGGGGGTGGTTTAAACATCTGGAAGCCGTCACCTTCGCGAGAACCTGATTATCCGTTAAAAATGTATGCCTCTGACAGTAGGTGTTGCGCCACTCTCCCTGCAAATGCTAAAGCTTTCGCCAGGAACATCGAAGAAGTGTGTGGAGCGGAAGCCTGAATATTATTTTGCATTCCTTCCTGTTTAGTTCGGCTTTGATGAAGACTCCGATCCCTGTGACCTGCTAGTGGTTGTCTCCCTAGTTTGAGCTCGCTTTCCATGCTGCATCTGAAAAAAAAATTACCGGGCCTGCAAAACTTATATTAGTATCCATGGTGGTTTGTTGTTGAAGACCTGGCTGCTGATTTGCCTTCCTTTGCACGTGCCTATCCCCGGAACCTAAACGTTTGGAGTACCAATTGTTAGATTGATCTCCACCGTGTGGGCCCAATGGCCCACCGGGCCCTTTGACCTGCGCCCTGATCGGGGGCGCCTAGTCCACTATGGCTGACGGGCCCTTGTCATCTGCGCTATATAGAGAGGTGGGGGCCGGCGGTACGCACTACGAGGTTCGTCGCGCGCCGCACACCCCACCGACACACCCATCGATTAGGGTTTGCGCAGTAGTGACGGGAAGCACCGCCGCCGCCACTGCCCTCTCACCGTCGTCGCTGTCCACCCTCCACCATGGCCGATTTGTCGGGCTCATCGAGCCAATGTGAAGGTACACCTCTTCCTCCCCATCTCTCGGTTCTCTCTCTCTCAGATGCTCACACCGATACACAGATAGTTGGTTCTACCGATCTGATCTAACCTAGATGATCCTAAGGAAATTAACATTGGTATCAGAGCTGCTAGGTTGTAGATCCTACTCGGGTAGACAGTATAGAAAAGGAAATCGAGACCTATTTTTTCTAGATCGATTAAAGAAAAAGCAGTAAAAGAAAGATCCACGACAGTAGAGCCGCCGGACCGTCGCCTCACCTTCGGGTCCGTGCAGCACCACGACTGCACGAGGGCGATGGCCCCGCGACGCCATTCATCTCCTTTCGGAGAGGATGAACGGAAGAACGCGCTCTGACGCGGAATGGATGAAGTCGACAGAGGGCTGCCGCGCCTCACGCCGCCGCCGTCGGCAAAAGGACGCCGCTCACCGGCATGCACAGAACGACGCGAAAGCCATGCTCGACGGACGAGCGCGATGGACTAGGTCCCGCGCGCGCTCCTCCGGCGAGCACCGCCACAGCGCCGGCATGGCAAAGAGGAAGGGCAGCGTGCCGCTGCCGTCGCCGAGTCTCTCTCTCACGGGAACGAAGAAAAAGACGGGGGGAATAGAAGAGGGGAAGGGCTCGCCGGCGCGCCGGCGCGGCGGCGCCGGCGTCGACGAAGGAAACCCTAACCCTAACGGACGCGAGACGCGCGGGACAGAGGAGTGGGCGAAATGGCGCTAGGGTTTCGGGTCAACGCAGGGGTGCTGGTTTTGATCCAGCTAAAAGCTCGCTGGACCGTCGGATTGAATCTGACGGCCAGGATCACGGCCAGATGGAAACCCTAACTCGCCCGGGCCTTTGGGCCGAAAGTGGAGGAGGCCGTAGCAGCGGGCGGGAGCGCAACGGGCCGTGGGCCGTTTTTCGCGTCGCTCGGGCGGCAGAGAAGAATCGGCCGCTCAACAGGCCGTGGGCCGAGCGGGCCGAAAAGAACAGTTTTCTGTTTTGTGTTTTCCAGAAGCATGTTTTATTTGTTTTGTCCATTTTTTTGGCAAATTTCATCCAGTTTTTTCCTATTCAAAATTATCCAACGAAAATTTTGTTTAGAAAACAGAAAAGTGACAGAAATGTTTCTGAAAAGTATAAAGTTCATAAATTTTTTATTCATGTTTTCCGCTGCAAATAAATTAAAGTGCTCTTTTAAACGTAAAAAGAACTAAAGTAGGAATTAAAATTTAAAGAGCATGTTAAAGTGATTATTGAAACAATTGTATTCTGTTATTTTTATGACCAACGTTGTTAATAACATAATCATGATTTATTGCTATTATATGTGCATTTATTTCTATTTTCTGCCCAACGGTGATATAGTTTTAATTGCACAAACAGTTGTATGTTTTAATTTTGACCAACGTTGAATTATTGCATGTAATTGTTGTTATGATCTCACTTCATTGTGGTTTTTAGGAGGTTACTACTTGATGAGCTGCATCAAGGATGTTCCAACCCTCAGAGGTGATAACTACACTGAATGGAGAAAGAATGTCGACTTAGCTTTTGTTTCTGCTGAGGTGGACTGGGTTGTGGACACTCCACAGCCGGTCAAACCTACAGAGCCAGTCAGAGATGAAAAAGATGATGATGTTGCTTGGGAGAAAAAGAAGAGGGACTATGCTTCTGTAGCGCCCCGACCGCAGAACTATACAGTGATGCTGTGTGTCACAGGTTATACGATACAACCGGAGGTTACAGGTTTACCACTCCCCGACCAAAACCTTTGGCAGGCGTTGCTCGGAATGGATCATCGGCAACGCAACACCCCGATTGATGCCATAACACAGGCACAATTATCAATGCATAATAGAGAGATCAAGACTTGTGGAACAACTGGCATATCACAGACTCTACGACACAAAGCATTATAGTTCAACTCTTATAATAGAGAAAGATAGCAAATATTACAACCAGAGGTCACAGACCCAACAGTACATCATGCGGAAGCAAAATATGTTGTTCTAAAATTATGGCCTAAGAGGCCTATAGATAAACATTCCAGCGCCAGCTGTTCCGAGATGTCCCAAGCTGCCACCTGGGAACCTCCAGACTACTCGTCGATATCCACATAGAACCCACCCTCACGGTCGGTGAAGTCCTCAACTGAAAATAACAAAGCAACGTTGCCTGACATTAGCTCTCTTCCGGGGAAAGCCGGCTGAGTGGGAGCGCTTACAACCTTTACCTTGTTTGACGCTAACCCAGGATCATCAGTGAGGACGGGACAGGTTCAGTGCCTCCAACACCCTGCCCCGTGGCCACTCATTTTCCTAAACACCACCATCCTCATCCCGGTCCTGGCCACCATCTTCACGCACACGCAAATGGAAGCTCAAACTAGAGGACCCTGGCTAGCCCCGCCCAAGTTATTTGGTCGATGGGGGTTCCATATGGCCCACCGATGGAAGCAGGCTCGATCTTGGCTCGAAGGCGAAAACTCGCATCTAGGCAGCGAGAACCAGACAACACACCACATCCACCGTGGCCTCTCATCCCTGCCTTTAAGCAGTTTATTAATGTCACCACAAAATTCTACCACATCCGGTCATTCCATCAACTGTTCCGACAATGAATCATCCACCGGACAACTACGCATTTACTAAGCATGGCTAAGCATATACATAGCAGGTATAATTAACTCAGGCCAACACTTCAATCCTATGGATATTAGGAAGGATACAGGTAATGGCAACAGGTATCTAATGCAGCTAGTAGGATACTCTAATCCAAGCAAAAGACATTTTGAACCCAATGCAATATTATAGTGGAGAAAATAATTGCGGAAACATACGAGGAGACATGCTCAGAGGGGGATTACGCTTGCCTTGTTCAACGGGCTGGTAATGCGGGTCGTCGGGGTATTGTGGTGGAACCCCGACTGCTTGATCTATCGATGCATAAAAACATCGAAAAGAAACAATCAATACACGCATAACATATGCAATGCACAAACACATGATGGCATGACATTTTAATGCACTGAAATCGTTGTAAAACTACCAGGCAATTTAAATGGGGTGCACAAATAATTATTCCCACAAGGGACAAATATAACCCCATATTTAACTTAATGTTTTCTTTAACCCCTAAAAGGTACAATACTGTAATTTTGATCAAATATGCACGCAATTGAGGTTTCTGGACAGTTCATATTTTTATGAGCATTTTGGTGTATTAAAAACAATTTTCTGATAAACAAATAGAAAGTTATTGTATTTATAAATTCCATTTTCAATCTGTCATTTTAGCAAATCATTTTAAACAACACTAAAACTAATTATACATGCTTAGAGAAGTGGTGAAACATGAAGTATATTAAGTGCTGAACATGTTGATAGGTCAAACTTAATTTTTGGATCATTATTTTTAAAGTTATTGATTTTCCAAAATTGCTTTCTTTTCTGCCATTTTAATTATTTTAATAAAATAGCAACTAAACTAATTTAGCTGGGTGTGTGAGTTATGCCAACATACACCCTTTATTTTTCTGAACATTTCGGTATCTTATTTGTAATTTTTGGACAAGTATTTAAGTACATATGGATTTTTCAAGTTTTATTTGAATTTCTGCCTTCTTTAATATTCCCAGAAAATCCCCCGGAACGTTTTGCACACGGGCTGGGCTAGCCCGTGTCACTGACATGTGGGCCCGAGGCCACGGCGGCAGCCACGACGACGCTGAGGCCCACGGCTCATTGACTGCGCCGAGGCCACGACCGGCGCGAGCGCACGACGGTGACCGCGACGGTGACGCGCTCGGCCTCGTCAGAGGAGCACGCGCTGGGACGATCTAACGGCTGCATCCGACGCGCACGGCCACGGGCTATCTATTGGCGGTGCCACACACCAAATGGTCACCGGAGGCGGCGACGATGGTGAGCTCCGGCGGCGGCGATCTACGGCCTAACGGCGACTCAACGTTCTACGACGAACAGGGAAGCACAGACATGTCTAGGAGTTGCGTTATCTCACCCTCGACGCGTGCGAACGACTCGTTGGTGCAGAGGTGGGCGGAGTCGGCGGCGAGCTTGCTCGGAGTGCGTCGGCCAGAGAGGAAGAGGAAGAACTCGTGCGCTCGATTCACAGCTCCCCTGCTCGATTCCTTGCACGGAGAGGAAGAGGTGGACGAGGCGGAGACGATGCGCCTGCTCGATCTGCTCTGCGGTTCCTCTAGCGACGGCAATTCGACGGCGAGCTCGGCTCAACCACGGCCATGGCAGAGCATAGAGAGAGGAAGAACGAGGGGAGCAGGTGAGCAAATGAGGGTGAGGGAGCAGAGCGTCGTGGGTGGCCTCCTTATCTTCCTCGACGCGGCAGGAGGAGCGGGGGGGGGGCCTGGGCGCGCGGCGAGCACGGCGGCACTGGCGCCATGCCGTGCGTGATGTGTCTACAGGAAGACGATGACATTTTTGCAAAAACCCCCTTGCTTACTCGTTTCTATTCACAACGAAGCCCTTTTCTGTTCTGGATTAAATAAACAGCCCTAGTTTTGAATTATTTGGGACACTTAGACATTTTAGAAAAAATTGAAATTATTCATGTAGCCTCCCCATCACATGTAGAGGCTCCACAAAAATTGGTGTGTCAAAATAAAATGCTTTGCACAACTTTTGTTCATAGGGTTTGGATATGGCAATTTTCTTAAATACCAATTTATATCCCTTTCGAAATTTTAAAGCGAGTTCCAAATATTATTTTGGACTCTTGGAACTTCCTTGACAAACATAGGATGTCGAAGTATTCTTGTTTTGCAAGTTTGAGTGCTTTCATTGATTTGAATTTGGAGATGAGACAATTCATAGTTGAGGTTTTTCAATGTTATATTTTCTAGGGCAATTCCAATAAGGATGCCATGATGCAATGAAACACAAAAGTGGTAAATTTAGACACATTTTTAAGGTTCTCCAACTTTGGGCTGTTACAATTCTACCCCCCGTGCAGGAATCTCGTCCCGAGATTCTAAGATTGCGAGAAGAAGTCGGGATACTCCTCACGAAGACTAGACTCCCTTTCCCAGGTTGCTTCTTCTTCGGAATGCTGAGACCACTGAACTTTTAGGAACTTGGTGGTCTTATTACGAGTCTTTCTTTCTGCTTCAGCCAGGACACGGATAGGATGCTCGCGATAAGTGAGATCTTCCTGGAGATCCAATTCCTCATGATTGACTCCATGAATAGGATCTTTGAAACAACGGCGAAGCTGGGATACATGAAACACATCATGCACATCTGGGAAGTTGGCTGGTAACTCCAATTGATAAGAAAGATCTCCTCGCTTGGCCAGAACAGTGAAAGGGCCAATGTAGCGAGGGGCCAATTTTCCCTTGATCCCGAAGCGGCGAACGCCTCGAAAGGGAGAGACACGGCGGTAAGCTTTATCACCAATTTCATAGTGAACCTCCTGATGATGCTTGTCATAATAACTCTTCTGCCTAGACTGGGCAATCTTCAGATTCTCTCGTATGATTCTAACCTTCTCCTCAGCTTCATTGATAATATCCGGAGCAAAGAGTGCCCTTTCTCCGGTCTCGGACTAATTCAGCGGAGTTCGGCATTTTCTTCCATACAGAACCTCGAAGGGGGCCATACCCAGACTAGCTTGATAGCTATTGTTGTAAGAGAACTCCGCGAAGGGAAGATACTTCTCCCAACCTTTACCAAAGGAGATCACACATGCCCTGAGCATGTCCTCCAGAACTTGATTCACCCTTTCGGTCTGACCATCGGTTTGAGGATGGAACGCGGTGCTAAAGTTGAGACGGGTTCCCATAGCTTGTTGGAAACTAGTCCAAAACTTGGAGGTGAACAGACTTCCACGATCAGAGATTATCTTCTTGGGAACGCCGTGAAGTACGATTATCCTGGAAGCATACAGATCTGCCAACTTGGCAGATGTGATGTCCACACGAACAGGGAGGAAGTGCGCCACTTTTGATAGTCGATCAATGATTACCCAGATGGCGTCGTTCCCCTTAGGAGACTTCGCAGTCCAGTAATGAAATCCATACCAATTTCATCCCATTTCCACTCCGGAACTGCAATAGGGCGAAGAGTGCTAGCAGGCCTTTGATGCTCAGCCTTTACCCGACGACAGGTGTCGCATTCAGCAACATACTTGGCGATTTCTCGTTTCATCCGAGTCCACCAGAACTGCTGCCGTAGGTCTTGGTACATCTTGGTACTACTGGGATGAATAGAGAGAGGTGACTCATGAGCTTCTTGGAGGATCAGCTCCTTCAGATTCCCTTTCTTCGGCACTACTAGGCGGTCACCAAAGTAAACTACTCCGGAGTCATCGATAGAGAAACATTTGGCCTTCCCGCTAGCAATGTTCTCCTTGATTTTTTAATACCCTTATCACGTGTTTGAGCTTCCTTTATCTGGTCTTCAAGCGTAGACTTGATCTCCAAATTTGCTAGATAGCCGGGAGGAACAATTTCGAGGTTCAAACGGGCGAACTCTTCATGAAGAGCCGGTTGAGCCTTTTCAACCATCAGGTTGTTGCAATAAGACTTCCGACTCAGTGCATCAGCCACGACGTTTGCTTTGCCGGGTTGATAGTTCAGACTTACATCATAGTCCTTTATTAACTCCAACCAACTCCTTTGCCTGAGATTCAAATCTAGCTGTGTGAAGAGGTACTTCAGACTCTTATGATCCGAGAAGATCTCGCAACGGTTACCAAACAGGTATGGTCTCCATTGCTTCAGAGCATAAACAACAGCGGCAAGTTCTAGATCATGAGTTGGGTAGTTGTGTTCATGCGGCTTCAATTGGCGAGAAGCATATGCCACCACATGGCCCTCTTACATTAGGACACAGCCCAAGCCTTGAAGGGAGGCGTCACAGAAGACGACAAAATCCTTGCTAGTGTCCGGCAGGACCAGCACAGGAGCAGAGGTGAGTTTGGCTTTCAGTGTTTTGAAGCTCTCTTCAGCTTTGTCCGTCCATGCAAACTGTTTACCCTTCTTGAGAAGGTCAGTTATGGGCTTAGCTATCTTGGAGAAACCTTCGATAAATCGGCGGTAGTAACCCGCCAATCCGAGGAAGTTTCGGATATCCTTGACTAACATGGGAGTTTTCCAATCTAGAATAGATTGAATCTTGTCGGGAATGACTGTCACACCATTAGCGGACACCACATGACCAAGGAAGACAAGTTTATCCAACCAGAACTCACACTTGGAAAACTTGGCATACATGCAGTGTTCTCGAAGTCTTGTCAGGACTAACCGAAGATGCTCTTCATGCTCTTCGTCGGTTTTGAAATAGACGAGGATGTCATCGATGTAAATGACGACGAACTTGTCGAGATAATCCATGAAGATGGAGTTCATGAGCCTCATGAAGGTAGCTGGAGCATTGGTGAGACCAAAGGACATGACGGTGTACTCATATTGGCCATAGCGAGTAACGAAAGCCATCTTAGGAATATCCTCCTTTCTAATATTGATCTGGTGGTACCCTGACCTCAGATCAATCTTGGAGAATACTGTTGCACCAGCTAACTGATCAAACAGGTCATTGATCCGGGGAATAGGATACTTGTTCTTGATTGTTACCGTATTCAGTGGCCTATCATCAGTAACCAAACGAGGAACGGTTGAATCCCTCTTTTTCCCAAAGAGCACAGGACAACCCCAAGGTGAACTGCTAGGCGGAATGAAATCCTTCGCTAACAGCTCATCGATTTGTTCCTTCAACAGAGCCAACTCTTCCACCGGCATACGGTAGGGTTTCTTGGAAATTGGGGTGGTACCGGGGAGCAAGTCTATGACAAACTCCACACTTCGATCAGGTGGCATGCCAGGCAATTCCTCTGGGAAAACATCTGGGAAGTCACACACCACATGCACTTCATCCATTTCAGGAGGGGATAAGCCTTCCATAAAGTAGAGGCTGATCCCCGGTGAGAGGGGAATGATTGAAGATGGAGGTTTTGACAGTGGAGCCCAGTATTCCACAATAACACCGGATGCATCGGTCACTGTAAAGGACTTGGCTGCACAGTCAAGTTTAGCTTGGTATTTCACTAGCCAATCCATTCCCAGTATGGCATCAATGCCGCTGGTCTTCAAAGCTATCAGGGTAAAAGGGAATAACCAGTGACCTATAGAAATCTGGACCACAGGGGTAATCCAATTGGTTTGCCATGTGGACCCAGGCGTGGAGATCACCAAGGGACATCTCATATCCTCAAAAGCTATGTTGTGGTCTTTAGCAAAATCTATCAATATGAATGAATGCGATGCTCCAGAATCAAACAAAACGATAGCATGGTTGTCATTGATTCGAAGCTCACCCATAAAGATGATGGGGTCCTCCTCAGCTTCTTCAGCAGAGACGTGGTTCAGACGACCACGTACCATAGGACCAGCCTTGCCAGCTGGTGTGGCGGGGCTCGTGCAGGTGTTGCCGAAACAGGTGCCTTTTGGGGGCACTCCCTGGAGTAATGGCCAGACTGAACACAGCTGTAGCAAGTGTTTCCAGGTGGGGCAGTTAGCTGAGGAGATACCCACTCCCGCTCGGCCCAAGTGTCGAAGTAGTGGGGCGCGGCGGTGGTGGCATGTATCCCGTGGCCCTCGGCATGAAGGGAGCACGCGGCACAGCGCTGTAGGGAACGAAAACCCGGCACTTCTTGGTCTCAGGAACAGAGGAACTCGGGTGGTCCACTTGTGATGGCCTCTTGGAAGCCTCAAGTTCCTTCCTCCCCTGCTCAAGAGTAAGCGCCTGGTTGAACAGCTCCTGGTAGTTCTGGAACTTGAAGGGCAGCAGCTCATAGCGGAGCTGTGGCGCAAGCCCTTTGCGGAACAACTCTTGCTTGTCGGCATCATTGGTCACGTCCCGAGGGGCGTAACGAGAGAGATGGTTGAATTGGCACCCATAAGCTCGAAGGTCCATACGACCCTGGTGCAGATCCAGGAACTCACTCCTCTTCAGGTCCATTATTGGCTGAGGTATGTAAGCCGCACGAAAGGTGGTGTGGAAGTCCGCCCACGTGAAAGCATGGCCTGGCGCGAATAGTGCCACATGACTCTCCCACCAGCAGCCAGCCGCACCAGTTAGGAGGTAGGTGGCGAAGTTGACTTGCTCGGCCACTGGGACATGCAGCACGCCAAACTGGCGCTCCAGAGCGCGAAGCCAGTCATCAGCGTCCAGTGGCTCCTTAGCATCAGCGAAGGTGGGAGGCTGCGACCGCAGGAACTCAGTGAGAGTGTTGCACTCATTGTTCTCCTCCATGGCCATCAGCACTTGGGCCATTATGGGTGGCGGCGGCAGATCCTCATCATTGTTGTTACCGCGGCCTCCTCGAGCCATTCTGGAGAATTAACAATGACACAGTTAGTATCTTTCTCCAAATGGTTGAGGCAATAGCATTAGCGTCTACTCAAGTACACAGACTAGGGACGATAATACTTTGTGTAACAACGAACAACGGACCAACAAGATGGAACTTGGGTCAGCATCATGTACTACTAGCGTGAGATTCAAATGGTTAATGTCGTGGGGTTAACATGGCAGATGTTACCATGGGGTAACTTGATGATTGGGGCAAGGCGCCTTGGTCCTTCAGGAGATTGTCACGCTCGTTGGGGAAAAAGGGTTTACCCAGGTTCAGCTCTCCATGGGAGATAAAGACCTACTTCCTGCTTCTATGTTATTGATCTCAAGGTCTCGATAACTCGGCTACAACAACAGAGCCGGGTTACGAGACAGGTTACAAGAGTTTCGCTTGATAGCGGTGATATCGAACTAGGGTTGAAACTTAGCGCTGAGAACTTGAGACTTGTCTATCTATGTTCTGGGAGCCCATTTATATAGATGCCGGGTCTCCCGAACTTACAATGAATACGAGTTACATACGAGCCCGGAGTCCTACTCTAGGTTCTTCTAGACCTTCCGTAGCCTCCAAGTCACCCGTTTCTTCCTTCACTCGGACTCCAGTTCTTCTATGTCCTTCCTTCCAGGACGAGTCATGTTAGGCCTATTGGCCCAACTATAACCCGGCCCATATCTTGTACACATTACTCGGACCTAGCCTTGGGCCGTCCGACTGATTCTTCCTTGGTCATGAGTATACCGGGTTATTATCCCCCCAACAGTAGTCCCCAAGTTTGACTTGCATAAGCTCATTGTTGCTTCACTTGATACTCTTGATCTTGATTCAATTACTCGAGGGTAGTTGCTGATGAGATTATCCGAGTTAAACTCCTGAAAACAAAATAAAAACATTAGCACTGAATGGCCGGGTTATGTTTCAGACCAGCTCCTTTTGGCGGTTCTCTTTATAACCCGGCTTTTCTCTCACACTTAACCTCTCGTCAACGACCAAGGAACATTCTCTGACACATTCTCTCGTATCTTTGACCCATAATCAAAACAGAATCTTATCTCCTCGTTTCACGCTCCTAGGGTTTCACCCTGGGCTATAAATAGTGGGCCGCAGTAAAAAAGGCTTTCACTTTTCCCCATTCACCGCGCCCCTCTTCTTCAACCTCCGTCCTTCTCTCTCCCCGAGCTAGGGTTAGGGTTCCTCCAAGCTCACCGCGCCGCCGCCGGCCATTGGAACCCCGCATTACCACAGCTAATCACCGGGAAATCAGCTCCGCACCAGATCTCCACAAGCTCTGGTAAGTATTTCTTTCCTGCATTTGGTTTCCATCTGGATCTTGTTTTGTTCATCCTTGAGCTGTTCTTGAGCTCGGTTCTTTTTCTTTTCTTGTTATTTTCCAGATCTTCAGATTTGATGGCACCCAAGGATCCGAGGAAGCTGAAGACCAAGGCCAAGGCCGGTGATGGCGCCACCGCATCGGCATCAAAGAAGATCAAAAAGACCACCAAGCCAATCTGGGATTACGGCCAACTGGGCCAAATCCATGGCTACACACCAAGCTTGAAGAACTGGCTGAAGCCGTGTTCTTCCTCTTCAGTCGGAGATCGATGGAGAGGGACTGAAGAAGAGACTCGGCCTCCCCCAGGAAGGTGAAGTTATCTGTTTCTTGAACATGTCACCGGGGTTTTCGTCCCCCGGGTCATCCTTTCTTTAGGGATCTTCTTCGTCACTACGGCCTCCGGGTCTTCGATCTCGGACCCAATTCCATCTTGAACATTAGTAACTACATAGTTCTTTGTGAATCATACTTATGCACTCCTCCCAGCTTAGCTCTTTTCCTGGAGCTATTCTTGTGCAAACCTCAGCGTGAGCACAAGAATGGCCCCCTCTTGGTCTGTGGCGGTGTTTCTATTCAACGCCGCAAAGGCTCTGCTATGCCTTCTCTAGAACTTCATACCCACGTGAAGCATTGGCAAAAATCATACTTTTACTGTAAGGCCAAGATACCTTCTGGTGAACACCCTTTACCGGGTTATTCGGTCGAGCCCCTCATTCTCAACAGCAACATGAACTCTTTTGCCTCTGACGCTGAGAGAGAAGCTCTCCAGCCTCTCCTCAAGAAAATCTGTGTTCTGGTCAAGCATGGACTTCGGGGAACCGATCTGATCAAAACCTGGATGGGCTGGAGAATTCAACCCAACAGTATTCGCAAGAAACTCCTTTGCGATTACTCGGGTCATCTAACTGACTCCCTCCGTTACTCGGAGAAATCTTATCCAAATACTGCTCTAAACAAGGCTATCAAGGCCTTCCTTGCTGAAAAGGTTGAGACAATCAAAGAAAATGGCCTTCTGCCATTCAGTAAGAATAACCCGGCACCACCAGTAAGTACCGACTGATAAAAAATCTTAATAACATACTCTTTCTTAATTGTAAACTGATTATTTTGCTTCTACTTTTTCACTAGGAATCTGATGATTGGTGGCAAGTTGAGACTCCCCCTGCCACTCCTGAGGCAGATGATGATGAGAGATGATGATGAAGCTCAGTCCTCAAGCGAAGAAGAAGAAGAAGAAGAAGAAGAAGAAGAAGAAGAAGAAGAAGAAGAAGAAAAAGAAAAGGAAGAGAAGGTGAACTTGACTCCCTTGGCCACTTGTTCATAAGCTTAATTGAGAACGAAACTCAACCCAATTTATCCACTGATGCCCACTTTATAACACCAGAACCGGCTGAAAAGGCAGCCACTCCATCACCCGGCCATAGCTCTGAAGCCACTGAATCTGCTGCTACCGGGAAAAGGAAGGCTCGCACTATTTGTGCCAAGGTGCCATATTCTCGCATATCCACAGAACCATATTCTTATCCTGCTATGCAAAAACTCAACCAAACTCTTCTTCAAAAATCTTCGCAGAGTTCTGCTGAACCCTCTGCCAAGAGGAGAGCTACTCGGACCTCCCCTGGTGAGGATCCTCTTAACCCGGGAATCCCAAATCATCCATCTCCACGCCGTCCTGGTACTTCTCTTTCCAACTTTGAACCACAAAAGCATCCCTCTGATAGTTATCCTTTAGCTGGTCAAATCCGAGTTTCTAAATCATACTCTCTTACAGCTTCTTCAGGCTCCAGCAACGACCTCCCTCGTGACTTTCAAGTCAACACCGGGTAATACATACATCCAACTATCACTTGTATTTACTTTCATCAACTCTATTTTCTTATGTTCTTTCTTATATTATCTTCGTTCTTTGCAATTTCAGGGCAAAAGCAACTCTTAGTGACAATCCAAGCCCTCCCATTGCTGAAGAGGATAACTTGGAGAATACCCCTGAAAAACATGCTGAGCCGACTGACAAAGAGCAGACAACTGACCAGAGAAAAGTTTCTCCTCCTACCGAAAACCCGACTGATCCAGAAGTCGTGATCACAGGAACTTGCTTTACTGAGAAAACCTCTCCCCTCAAAACTGCAACCAAGTTTGTTGCCTCTGAAGAAAAGTCCAAGGCGACTGATAAGGGCGAGGCTTCCACTATGCCACACTATGGCCATACAAACTTTGAAGGTCTGCTAAGTGAATACAATACACTGAAGCTTTCTGAGGGCAAACTCGTGGATTCTCTTGTCCAAGAACACCAGGTATACATCTTTTCCTCTTCATATCTTATATATCCAACCTAGTCCCCAAGTATCAAGTAAACTGTCCCCAGTCACTCGATACTTGCAAATATAAATCTATTATTACCTTTGCCAACATTTTGAAAACTTCAGAATATCCCAGTCCCCAAGTTCCGAGTTATCTGTCTACGATAACATGGAACTTGTTTTACTTTCTGATTTCAAATCCTCATTAATTCTGCCTTTCACCATAACAATACTTTCAAATCCTCATTAATTCTGCCTTTCACCATAACAATACTTTCAAATCCTCATAACCCCCAAGTTCCGGGTAATATGTTAACAATTTATCTGGAACTTTGAAAATGCATTACTGAATAACTTGTAAAACTTTTAAAAGACATACCAGTCCCCAAGTGCCGAGTGATCTTCTCTTCGGTCACTCGGAACTTATATAAATACTCTGCCTGCATATAATTTCACTGTCAACTTACTATTTCTTTCAATTGCCGACTGAAATATGTTCAGTCCCCATGTTTCTAACTTGCTATTCTTTTTTCAGAGATATGTGTCCCATAATGACCAAATACTTGCCAAGACCAACCAACTCCTTGAAGTTGAAACCAAGCTGCGCAAGGAAACTGAAGTTCATGCTTCAGACTTGGAGAAAACAATTGAATCTCTAACTGCAGAGAACACCAAACTGAAGAAGGAGTTGGAAGAGGCTGGAGATAAGTACAAAGTCTGCTATGACAAGATGATCAGTGTCCAGAAATATTTGGACACTCTGAAAGACCATATCAAGGATATCCTCAATCCACTCATTGGTAAGCACCACTTCTTTTCACTTTTTCTTCTTTACTCGGCTTTCACATACTAACCCACATCATACTTTTCAGGCGAACAGAATGCTGCCATCAGGAGATCATATCCAGAGAAGTTGAACTGCTTGAACACCATCATCCGGCAGTTCCAGTTTGGCACTGCTGAGATCATGAAGCGTGTTAAGAGCAACTGTGCTCCTCCCCAAGTGATATATGAGTCCCTGCATCAGCTTTCCACAATCCCCGAGTGGTTAGACCTCTGGACGCGCTCAGCATGCCGGGTTGGCGCAATGCGCAGCTTAGCTCTTGCCAAAGCTTACAACCCACGCCTTAACCCGGCTCCTTTTGTCAAAGGATTCCCTCAGTACAACGCTGATGGCACCAAGTTTGGAGGAAAAGATTTCAAGGAAATTTCTGCCCAAACCCGGCCTATTGCTTGCAAAATAGCTGAGGGCCTCAATCTGTCAGTTTTCCAAGATGCAGTGGATGAGAACAACACTCCGATCCCCACTCCTGAACCCAAGCATTTTGATCTACTGGCCAAGCTGAGAGACTCCATTGCGAAGATGAAGAAAGCTGCAGCGCCAAGTACCTCTACTCCAGTTGTCCCTGCACCCAGCCGTGCCCCCACTACGCCAATCATGGAAAAGCCGGATGATGTTGCTAAAGAGACTGCAGAAGATCAAGGCACTGCACCGACTGATTCCCAGGCCAAAGCTCCTGAAGATAACCCGACTTCTGCCGAAGCTGAAACTGCCAAGGGAACCTCAACCGATAACCCGGCTATCTGAGCCAGCTTTCCTGCTTCACCTTTTCCTGCAAAACAATTATTCGGCCAATGGGCATTGTAATATGCTCTGAAATACTTTGCCTTTTATTTGATGGTGCGTCTATGCACTTTTGATACACTCTCTCTTATGTAATAACTATATTTTCATGGTTTAGATGACCCTTTTGGTTTATCTTTAGCATCTATCAGTCGGCTTTCACATGACTTTCTCTGTTGCCTCCTCTCTGCAAAACAGGGTCAAACTAAGTCCCAGTATAGGCATCATAGTTGATTGAATTTGACAGGTGTGCAATCAGGCCATAAAATGTGAGTCGCATCAAACTGGATAAGCAAGTATAACCAAGAAATAACTGGTGACATAAAAGCCCGGTCTTAGGATTGCAGCTACAAACTATTCAAGTAAGAGCCCCCAAGATCTGGATCAATGTCTAAAGGCAAGCGCTTAACTCTGCCACATTACCCCACTGATCCAAAATCTCTATGCGTGCTCTCTTGGGCAATCAACTATAGGACATCAAGTCTCTATGCGTGCTCTCAAGGGCAACTGCTAAAGGATATATCTGCTTAGCACTCCTTTTAGACAAAGATGTCGAATAATAATCAGTCCAAATAAGTTAGTACTTACAAATAATTATACTGATGGTGTACATGCACCCTGAGGATTTGCTTTTTTCATGAACATGATATGTCGTTCTGCAAATCCTTTTGGTTTAGATGACCCTTTTGGTTTCTTTAACTATGAGCCGGCTTTCGCATGGATTATCTCTGTCGCAACTTTTCTGATAAAAACAGGGTCAGGCAAGTCCCAGTGGGCCTCATGACTGATTGAATTTACAGGCGAGCAATCAGGCTTTATAAGTGCGAGTCACATCGAGCTCAATAGTAAGATAACCAAGAAAATAATGGCTCTAAAATTGGCCGGATCATGAGATTGTAGTTGTACCTTTTCATAAGCAATCAGCCCCCATGACCAAAGTGGCTTATTTGCCGGGTCTTGAGTTTGTAACTGCGCTATTCAAGCGATCAGCCCCCAAGACTTAAAATTTACAATATTGCGAAGCACTCCTGGGCAGCGCTAACCGAAGTTGCGTAGCACTCTCGGGCTAAGCTAATTTTTTGTTGCAAAGCACTCTTGGGCAGCGCTAACCGAAATCGCGTAGCACTCTTGGGATAAACTAGTTCATTACTACAAAGCACTCTTGGGCATCACTAACCGAAGTTGTGTAGCACTCTTGGGCTAAGCTAATTTTTGTTGCAAATCGCTCCTGGGCATCGCTAACCGAGGTTGCGTAGCACTCTTGGGGTTATTGATGCATAAACCGGTCTAATAACAGTGAATATATGATGATAATGTATGAGACGGAATACGGCAATTGACTACGGCAATAGAGCCGGAGCGAGATGTTGGCACCTTTAACGGCGCACTTATTATTAAGAAACCCATTGCGAGCGATAAATAACTCGACTTTGATAAATCCATTGCGAGTTGTAGATAACCCGACTTTTAATAAATCCACTGATCATATAAATGCTTAATACTGCTTCCGAAGCGCTCACGGGTATCGCTAAGCAATATAAAGGCTGAGAGATGTTTCATGGATCGTCCTCTAATATGTTTCACGTGTGGGGTTCAGTGTTTGTAACCCAAACGTCATCACACGCGTCTTTTAAGAAGTAGGATCCATATCTTCAACACAGCGATCGGTAAAAATGTGCCGACTTTATTTAATGACTGAATAATAAAATATGAAACTTAATCATAAACATGACTTAGATGTCTGAATGTTGTTGGCGTTGATGATGTTGTGGAGGAGCGCGGACCGTCACCGGAGACAATCGTGTTGTTGGAGAAGGCAGCCTGCGGCCGGGTCATCGTTCGTTAACTCAAGCCGGCCCGGCCGGGTCCTCAATCTTGCCAAGGTTGGCGACTGATACTTGCCGCATCTATCCTCTTCCTCCTTCTTTCTTTGTTGTTACGTGAGCTGCTTTATTAAATGCATGGTCACGTAACTGAGGCAGCAAAATCTGATTTTTCTTTCTTCTGACCAACTCGCTCGACCATGAATGTCATGCTGGATTGGTGCTGTCTCTCTCAAACGCTCATGCAGCATGCGCGTGTAAGCTAGCAATCTGATGAATTTTCTTCTCTTCTCTGTTTGATGGCATGATTGCTTGTGCTGGCCTGCCGCCGGCTCCCGGGATGTTGCCGCGCATCGAGTGCTGCTTTGACTGATGCGCTCATCAGCTTCCTTCAACGAGCCGGCAAAATAGGAAAACTAGCTCAACTGTTGATTATACTGATGTGGATTTTTGCCTTAGCTACTACTCTGTCGGCTTACATATTCTTTCTGAACAGATAACCCGGCTATTTGGGTCAAACCTTGGTGACCCGGTTTGTTTGGGCTGTATGATGGGTTACCCATGGTGGGTCGCACCGCGACGAGGTCGAGCCGTTGGAGAGACCGGCGTGTGGCCGGGTCATCGAAGCATGCAGCGGCCGGGTCCTCAATTGTGGCCATCTTTGGCAAAGCCGGCCTAACACAACTGAGACAGATCGATGGAGCTAACCACGCATTACTTTCCTTTTTTTCTTCTTTTCTTTGGCACGTACGTGACCTGCCTTGACTTTTAAGCTGGAAGTAGTAGTATTTTTCGAGTCGGACAAGACTCTACTTCAATTGATGATAGCTCG
This sequence comes from Poa pratensis, assembly GCA_947311845.1. NCBI lineage: Eukaryota > Viridiplantae > Streptophyta > Magnoliopsida > Poales > Poaceae > Poa > Poa pratensis. The sequence continues at coordinate 22,996,357 of CAMZMU010000068.1, forward strand.
TCAGATGTTTCCTTTTCTCTTCGGGACTTGATCCATACGTGATTGATTTTTTTTGCCTTTGATTCTTTCATCACAAACCAGGCTAGAACCTGAATCCGACTCGTACTCCTGCGCGGAAGAAATCAGAGAATCGATCTGCCGGCCGATGCCGGAATCCGGCCGTGTCAAGCTTGCCTCGTGCGATTCGAACCGCTCAATCCGGCAGATGCAGTGAACGCCTGCGCGCGGAAGCGATGATGATGTCGAGCCTCCGCGCACCGATCCGGCGAATTGAACCAACTGCACACTTGCCTTTTTCCTCCTTTCTTCAGCTTACGTACGTGATGTTCATGAAACGGGATAGCAAGCTAGCTTTTGCTCGGTACTTGTTCCAACGATCCTTGTGAATGTCCAAGTAAGCACTAATTGGGGTTTCGATTTCCTCATAGCCGTACACCTAGGCCGGCTTGTTTTTGATGCTCTTGCACTGGCTTGTATCCTATGAATCAAACTGTAAACGTGACTCCTCCATGACCGGTTCTTCTGGCTTTTCAATACCGGCTTCTCTTCTAGCAAATCTGTTTTCTGCTTGTAGCCGAAACAATGGATGATGCGATTTTCTTGCTGATTGTTGATGATCTCGTCAACGGCGATTTTCTCCATCCCTCGCAGCGTTTCTCCCTTGATGAGAACACACTTGGACGCAGGCCCCACGGTGGGCGCCAACTGTCGTGGGGTTAACACGGCAGATGTTACCATGGGGTAACTTGATGATTGGGGCAAGGCGCCTTGGTCCTTCAGGAGATTGTCACGCTCGTTGGGGGAAAAGGGTTTACCCAGGTTCAGCCTCTCCATGGGAGATAAAGACCTACTTCCTGCTTCTATGTTATTGATCTCAAGGTCCCGATAACTCGGCTACAACAACAGAGCCGGGTTACGAGACAGGTTACAAGAGTTTCGCTTGATAGCGGTGATATCGAACTAGGGTTGAAACTTAGCGCTCAGAACTTGAGACTTGTCTATCTATGTTCTGGGAGCCCGTTTATATAGACGTCGGGTCTCCCGAACTTACAATGAATACCGAGTTACATACGAGCCCGGAGTCCTACTCTAGGTTCTTATAGACCTTCCGTAGCCTCCAAGTCACCCGGTTTCTTCCTTCACTCGGACTCCAGTTCTTCTATGTCCTTCCTTCCAGGGATGAGTCATGTTAGGCCTATTGGCCCAACTATAACCCGGCCCATATTCTGTACACATTTCTCGGACCTAGCCTTGGGCCGTCCGACTGATTCTTCCTTGGACATGAGGACACCGGGTTATTATCCCCCCAACAGTTAAGTAGCCACGTGATTCAACACACGCTAGTTGGCACAATCCGGGACCTTTTGTTCAAGTCCTTGGGTTAAAACCCAGAAAAGGAATAAGTGATTAGACTCGGTAAGAATAACTGGGTTCGTAAACGTCTGAGTTGATTTCGGATTGTAGCGCAGCGGGAGCAACCTGACACATAACACTAAAGGTAGAACCCAACCCCGTTTCTTTAGGATCACGGAGAGTAAAACTTTTTAACTCAAATAGAGATAAGATTGCTCCGAGATTAGAATGTAACCAGATAAGGAGTAAAAAGAATCCTAAGATGATTTTCACAACTCATTTTTAGGTTAAAATATTTTCACTAACACTAGACTCAACGTCGACCAATAGAAGGGTTTCCTACAGACAGTCCTGCTCTGATACCAACTTGTAGCGCCCCGACCGCAGACCTATACAGTGATGTTGTGTGTCACAGGTTATGCGATACAACCGGAGGTTACGGGTTTACCACTCCCCGGCCAAAACCTTTGGCAGGCGTTGCTCGGAATGGATCATCGGCAACGCAACACCACGATTGATGTCATAACACAGGCACAACTATCAATGCATAATAGAGAGATCAAGACTTGTGAAACAACTGGCACATCACAGACTCTACGACTTAAAGCATTATAGTTCAACTCTTATAATAGAGAAACATAGCAAATATTACAACCAGAGATCACAGACCCAACAGTACATCATGCGGAAGCGAAATATGTTGTTCTAACAACAAGACCCAAATTATGGCCTAATAGGCCTATAGATAAACATTCCAGCGCCAGCTGTTCCGGGATGTCCCAAGCTGCCACCTGGGAACCCCAGACTACTCGTCGACGTCCACATAGAACCCACCCTCATGGTCGGTGAAGTCCTCAACTGAAAATAACAAAGCAACGTTGAGTTCGACGAACTCTGCAAGATTACTAGAGCTACTAGCTCGATGATTGGCTTACAAAGGTTTTATGGCTGTTTTGCATAAAGCTAGTTTTCTTTATAAAAGACATCTGGCATCGACTAGTCAGAATATTTTTAAAAAAGGGGATAAGAAGCAAACTATTTTCTTTTGACCTCCTTCATCGACAACCACCATCAATCACTGCACCTATCTACAGAGGCGCCTCCCCACATCACCCTCGAGGAAGCTCACCTCGTATTCCTGTAGTAGTACCTTTAGTACTCAGGTTTTAATCATTCCGTTCAAATTTTCTATGGTCTCTGAATCCGGCACCAAGTCGTCCATAACCGCGGACACGACTTTTTGAAAAGATTTATCCTGCAAGGGTGTGCTACTTTACAAAGTCATATACCCGAGGGTATACAACTTTACCCACCAGTACCGTCCGGCTCATTGCCTAACATTAGCTCTCTTCCGGGGAAAGCCGGCTGAGTGGGAGCGGTTACAACCTTTACCTTGTTTGAGGACCCAGGATCATCAGTGAGAACGGGACAGGTTCAGTGCCTCCAACACCCTGCCCCGTGTCCACTCATTTTCCTAAACACCACCATCCTCATCCCGGTCCTGGCCACAATCTTCACGCACACGCAAATGCAAGCTCAAACTAGAGGACCCTGGCTAGCCCCGCCCAAGTTATTTGGTCGATGGGGGTTCCATATGGCCCACCGATGGAAGTACGCTCGGTCATGGCTCGAAGGCGAAAAATCGCATCTAGGCGGCGAGAACGAGACAACACACCACATCCACCGTGGCCTCTCATCCCCGCCTTTAAGCAGTTTATTAATGTCACCACAAAATTTCACCACATCCGGTCATTCCATCAACTGTTCCGACAATGAATCATCCACCGGACAACTACGCATTTACTAAGCATGGCTAAGCATATACATAGCAGATATAATTAACTCAGGCCAACACTTCAATCCTATGGATATTAGGAAGGATACAGGTAATGGCAACAGGTATCTAATGCAGCTAGTAGGATACTCTAATCCAAGCAAAAGACATTTTGAACCCAATGCAATATTATAGTGGAGAAAATAATTGCGGAAACATACGAGGAGACATGCTCATAGGGGGGATTACGCTTGCCTTGTTCAACGGGCTGGTAATGCGGGTCGTCGGGTATTGTGGTGGAACCCCGACTGCTCGATCTATCGATGCATAAAAACATCGGAAAGAAACAATCAATACACGCATAACATATGCAATGCACAAACACATGATGGCATGATATTTTAATGCACTGAAATCGTTGTAAAACTACCGGGCAATTTAAATGGGGTGCACAAATAATTATTCCCACAAGGGACAAATATAACCCCATATTTAACTTAATGTTTTCTTTAACCCCTAAAAGGTACAATACTGAAATTGTGATCAAATATGCATGCAATTGAGGTTTCTGGATAGTTCACATTTTTATGAGCATTTTGGTGTATTAAACACAATTTTCTGATAAACAAATAGAAAGTTATTGCATTTATATATTCCATTTTCAATCTGCCATTTTAGCAAATCATTTTAAACAACACTAAAACTAATTATCCATGCTTGGAGAAGTGGTGAAACATGAAGTATATTAAGTGCTGAACATGTTGATAGGTCAAACTTAATTTTTGGATCATTATTTTTAAAGTTATTGATTTTCCAAAATTGCTTTCTTTTCTACCATTTTAATTATTTTAATAAAACGGCAACTAAACTAATTTAGTTGGGTGTGTGAGTAATGCCAACAGACACCCTTTATTTTTCTGAACATTTCGGTATCTTATTTGTAATTTTTGGACAAGTATTTAAGTAGATATGGATTTTTCAAGTTTTATTTGAATTTCTGCCTTTCTTTAATATTCCCAGAAAATCCCCCGGAACGTTTTGCACACGGGCTGGGCTAGCCCGTGTCACTGACATGTGGGTCCGAGGCCACGGCGGCAGCCACCTCGACGCTGAGGCCCACGGGCTCGTTGACTGCGCCGAGGCCACGACCGGCGCGAGCGCACGGCGGTGACCGCGACGGCGACGCGCTCGGCCTCGTGAGAGGAGCACGCGCTAGGACGATCTAACGGCTGCATCTGACGCGCACGGCCACGGGCTATCTACTGGCGGCGCCATAGATCAAATGGTCACCGGAGGCGGCGACGATGGTGAGCTCCGGCGGCAGCGATCTACGGCCTAACGGCGACTCAACGTTCTACGACGAACAGGGAAGCACAGACATGTCTAGGAGTTGCGTTATCTCACCCTCGACGCGTGCGAATGACTCGTTGGTGCAGAGGTGGGCGGAGTCGGCGGCGAGGTTGCTCGGAGTGCGTCGGCCGGAGAGGAAGAGGAAGAACTCGTGCGCTCGATTCACAGCTCCCCTGCTCGATTCCTTGCACGGAGAGGAAGAGGTGGACGAGGCGGAGATGATGCGCCTGCTCGATCTGCTCTGTGGTTCCTCTAGTGACGGCGATTCGATGGCGAGCTCGGCTCGGCCATGGCCATGGTAGAGCAGAGAGAGAGAGAGAGGAAGAACGAGGGGAGCAGGTGAGCAAATGAGGGGTGAGGGAGCAGAGCGTCGTGGGGGGGGGGGGGGCTCCTTATCTTCCTCGACGCGGCAGGAGGAACGGGGGGGGGGGGGGGCCTGGGCGCGCGGCGAGCACGGCGGCACTGGCGCCATATCGTGCGTGCTGTGTCTACAGGAAGACGACGGCATTTTTGCAAAAACCCCCTTGCTTACTCGTTTCTCTTTACAACGAAGCCCTTTTCTGTTCTGGATTAAATAAACAACACTAGTTTTGAATTATTTGGGACACTTAGACATTTTAGAAAAAATTGAAATTATTCATGTAGCCTCCCCATCACATGTAGAGGCTCCACAAAAATTGGTGTGTCAAAATAAAATGCTTTGCACAACTTTTGTTCATAGGGTTTGGATATGGCAATTTTCTTAAATACCAATTTATATCCCTTTCGAAATTTTAAAGCGAGTTCCAAATATTATTTTGGACTCTTGGAACTTCCTTGACAAACATAGGATGTCGAAGTATTCTTGTTTTGCAAGTTTGAGTGCTTTCATTGATTTGAATTTGGAGATGAGAAAATTCATAGTTGAGGTTTTTCAATGTTATATTTTCTAGAGCAATTCCATTAAGGATGCCATGATGCAATGAAACACAAAAGTGGAAAATTTAGACACATTTTTAAGGTTCTCCAACTTTGGGCTGTTACAGCTTCATTGGAGATGTCGTATACCCTCGACAACAAAAAGTGGCTCACCGCCAATAAAAAGTGCATGGCTTTCATAAAGAACACAATTGAGCAAGCTATTGTGGACTCAATTGCAGAGTGTGCTTCCGTTGGGGTTTTCTTGAAAAGATAAAGAGCCAGTTCACTGGTTCTTCAAAGATTTATGCTACCCAGTTGCTAAAGCAGCTGGTGACAGAAAAGTACACAGGAGGTGGACATGGCATAAGAGAGCACATCCTCAGGATGAGCAACATGGCAGCTAAGTTTAAGCCCATGGACGATGACTTGGTGCTCAAGCCTGCACTCCTTGTTCACCTGGTTATGGCTTCACTGCCAAAAGAGTTTGACACTTTTGTTATCAACTACAACATGTCACCTAAAAAATGGGATATTGAAAAGACAATAGCCATGTGTGCAAGAAGAGGAACGACTTAAAGCCTCATATGGTGGTTCTCAGAACTATGTCAAGGATAATAAGAAAAAGAACTACAATCAAAATAGCAATGCTTCCCCTTCAAAGCCACATGGAAAAGCTCCCACGCAATATCAGCATCAGCAAAAGTCTCTTCCAGTGGACAAAGACACATGTCTCCACTGTAAGAAGACCGAGCATTACAAGAAAGATTACCCTGTTTGGCTAAAGTCCATATATAATGGCAAAGAGAGGTAACGACATTGTTTTCTTTGTAGATGAATCCTTGTATACACAGTTTTCGTAATCTACTTGGTGGATTGACTCAGGTGCAACTGTTCATGTTGCAAATTTATTACAGGGATTCCATTCGACGCGGACTACGCAAAGCGGCGAAAGATGCATTGAAATTGCAAATGGAGTTCAAACAGACGTTGAAGCTGTCGGCGACATCTCCCTGGAGTTAGCTGATGGATTCATGATTCTGCTTAGAGATATTTTATATGTTCCTTCATTACACAGAAACTTGATTAGTGTTTCATATTTGGGCAAGTGTGCCATATGGTTTAATAATGCTTATGTGGGTGTTGCTTTACTTCACAATGAGCTTTATTTATTATCCCTACGTGAAAAATTGTATTCTGTGTGTAATGTGAATGAGCATGTTTCCGCGCCGGATAAAGAACAAAAAAAAAGAACTCATGACTCATCGGAATTATGGCACTATCGTTTAGGCCATATTTCGAGGGGGAGAATAGAAAGTCTAGTTAAAAATGAAATTATTCCTCCATTAGAGTTCTCAGACTTAGAACAATGCATAGATTGCATTAAAGGAAAGTACGTAAAACAAATAAAAAAGGGTGCAAACCGAAGCACAGGAACACTAGAAATCATTCACACTGACATTTGTGGACCATTTCCTGTGAAAAGTGTGGATGGCTATGACTCGTTTATAACATTCACAGATGATTACTCCTGATATAGTTATATTTATCCAATCAAAGAAAAGTTTGAAGCGTTGGATAAATTTAAGATATTCAAAGCTGAAGTAGAAAATTTGCATGATAAAAGAATAAATATATAGTGAGACCTGACCGTGGGGGGAGTACTACGGTCGGCACCCTGGATCTTTTGGGAGGTTCTTACAGGAAACTGGCATAGTAGCCTAGTATACAATGTCGGGCGACCCTCAGCAAAATGGAGTAGCTGAAAGGCGTAATCGTACACTTATGGATATGGTGCGCAGCATGATGAGTTACTCCACCTTGCCATTGGGATTATGTATGGATGCGCTTAAAACCGCCATTCACATTCTCAATAGAGTACCAAGCAAGTTGGTGCCCAAAACACCGTACGAGTTGTGGGCAGGAAGAGTACCTTCTCTACAACACTTCAGAGTGTGGGGGAGCCCAGCTGAGGCCAAAGTGTTTAATCCAAATATTACAAAGTTAGATCCCAAAACAGTCAGTTGCCACTTCATTGGCTATCCTGATAGATCAAAAGGTTTTTGTTTCTACTGTCCAGACAGATACACAAAGTTTGTAGAAATGAGACATGCAGTCTTCTTAGAGGACGAAATGATGAGGGGAGCATGGAAGCTTGGAAAATTGATATTGAGGAGAAGAGGGTGTGTGTGCACCTTTTCTGATAATTCAGGAGCCATTTTTCACACTACATGTTTTACCTACACCAACAATCCCTGAGGTTGAGGTGCAAGCACCTATTGTAACTCCACCCGTGACAACTGTGGGTGAAGATCCGAAACCTGTCCGTCAGGAGCCGACTGAACCCGTTGTTGAGCATGAAAGGGAGGTGCAGCAGCCACTTTTAGAAAATGAGACCCTTAGAACTTCTAAAAGAGCTAAAAGGTCAGCTATTTCCACTGATTATATTTGCAACACAGAAATAGCTCATATGGAAGGTGATCCCACTTCATATGAAGAAGCCATGAGAAGCCCTCACTCGTCGAAGTGGATGGAGGCAATGGAAGATGAGATGAAATCGATGAGTTCCAACGATGTTTGGGACTTAGAAAATATTCCTAAAGGAGCCAAAACAGTAGGTTGTAAATGGGTCTACAAAACTAAGTATGACTCAAAAGGGAATGTAGAAAAGTATAAAGCACGACTTGTGACAAAAGGATTTACACAAATAGAAGGGGTAGATTACAATGAGACATTTTCCCCAGTCTCATGTAAGGATTCCTTCAGAATCATAATGGCACTAGTTGCACATTTTGATTTAGAGCTACATCAAATGGATGTAAAGACGGTATTTCTAAACGGGGATTTAAAAGAAAATGTTTACATGAAACAACCCAAGGGTTTTATCATGGAAGGCAAGGAGGATATGGGATGCCGCCTGAAGAAATCCATTTATGGATTAAAGCAAGCCTCTAGACAGTGGTATCTAAAATTTAATGAGACAATTAAAGGATTTGGATTTAAAGAAAATGTTGAGGATAACTGCATTTATGCAAAGTTTAAAAATGGGAAATATATTTTCCTAATCTTGTATCTGGATGATATGAAAGATCTTGGTGAAGCATCATATGTTTTGGGCATAGAAATTCACCGAGATAGGAAAAATGGAGTCTTAGGACTATCGCAGAAGGCATATTTAGAAAAAGTTCTTAAAAAGTATAATATGCATAAGAGTAGTGCCACACCTGCTCCTATAGTCAAGGGCGATAGTTTTGGGAAATATCAATGTCCCAAGAACAAGTACGAGATCGATCAAATGAAAGCAGTACCATATGCTTCGGCTATTGGAAGCTTACAGTATGCACAAATGTGCACTCGCCCTGACTTAGCTTTTATCACCGGGGTACTCAGTACATATCAAGAGAATCCAGGCAAGGAGCACTCGAAGATAGTAAAGAAAGCATTGCGTTATGCGCAAGGCACAAAGGATCTCATGCTAACATACAGAAGATTTGATTCCCTAGAGATAAGAGGGTATTCAGACGCAGATTTTGTGGGAGACAGAGATGATAGAAAATCCACGTCTGGATACGTGTTCACTCTCGCTGGAGGGGCTATATCGTGGAGAAGCTGCAAACAGTCAATAGTTGTATCATCCACGATGTACGCATAATTTATAGCATGTTATGAGGCCACGGGGCAGGCGATATGGTTAAAGAAATTTATACCCGACTTGAAAGTGGTAGATTGCATTGACAAACCACTAAAGATGTACTGTGACAACCAGCCCGCAGTATTCTATGCTCACAAGAACAAGTCGAGTAATGCTACCAAACCAATAGAAATAAAGTATTATGTTGTGAAAGATAAAATACAGGATCACACTATAAGTCTCGAGCATATAAGGACAAAGAGTATGCTTGCAGATCCGCTTACGAAAGGCTTACCACCCAATGTGTTCATGGAACACTTAGCCGGCTTGGGTTTAAGCGAAAGCCTATGATTCCTGGATCATGAGAGGCCCGAAAAGGAACAAATTTTATTTCAAAACAGAGAGGTATGTTGTAGCTGTCTGATTCTATCGGCAATTGAGCTGTGACGATGAAACATGCTCTATGTATCGATCCGTGAAGAAACGAGTAAAGTAAAAAGTAAAAGTTGAGATCAAGGGGGAGAGTGTTAGATTGATCTCCACCATGTGGGCCGAATGGCCCACCGGGCCCTTTGACCTGCGCCCTAATCGGGGCGCCCAGCCCACTATGGCTGACGGGCCCCTGTCACCTGCACTATATAGAGAGGTGGGGGCCGGCGGCACGCACTACGAGGTTCATCGCGCGCCGCACACCCCACTGACACACCCACCGATTAGGGTTTGCGCGGTAGTGACGGGAAGCACCGCCGCCGCCACTGCCCTCTCACCGTCGTCGCCGTCCACCCTCCACCATGGCCGACTCGTCGGGCTCATCGAGCCAAGGTGAAGGTACACCTCTTCCTCCCCATCTCTCGGTTCTCTCTCTCTCTCAGATGCTCACACCGATACACAGATAGTTGGTTCTACCGATCTGATCTACCAATATCACACAGTTCTAGGTTAGAAGCAATAGCATGAGCTTGGATGCCAATTTGATATGGCTCTCCTGTTTTCCTGTTAAAAAGGCAGTCATTTCTAGAATTCCAAATACACCACATAAAATTGAGAATGTTCTGAAGAGAAGCACGTGGATGGTTCATATTAAGAATCTTTAAAATGATCTGAATTAACGTGTTGCAACCTTGTATAAGGATATCTACCCAAATAAACCAAGGATGAATAAACCATACTGCCTTCACAAAAGGACAGGTGAAAAACAAATGGATTTCATCCTCCTCTGAGCCACACCTACAACAGAATTTACTTATGTGATTGGAGAATCTGCCCACTCTAGTTCCCCGTTGTTCCATGCTGACAAGATGTTAGGATTTTTTTTGTTGCAGAGAGGTTAGGTTTACTTTAGAGATTTTCTGTTGTTTGGTATATTTCTCAACAGCCCTATGACAAAAGAGCATTCTAAATTTCGTAGATTCCTCCTTGGAGGCGTTGTCTTGGAGGCCCGACCTTAGCTGCGACTGCCCGATTCCTTGCGGTTTTGTCTCGCTGGCTCATGCGGAGGATGTTTAGGAGGCGGCCTCGAAAAGGATGTCGAGAGCCGTGGTGGCGGCCCCGGATAACCTTGGTGGTAGCAGCTTCATGGGGCGGAGCAGTTGCTTGCCTTGGCTTGGGCGTCAGTCTTGTGTCGCTAGTGCAGCGAGGTTGTCGGCTCGGTCGACGCGTCTCAGTGGAGGTGGTTGGACTTTACGTCTTGGCGGCAGCCCTGACCCCCGGGTGTTGGTGCGGCGGCCGTGGTCTGCGGGCGGTTTGTTGGTGCAGCTTGGGCTGCAAGCAGCTGGGTCGTGCGGCGTCGCGGCTGATCGCGAGGGGTGTTAGGTCGGGACGGTGGCCCCGGAAGGTGGTGCTCTTGGTTGTCCATGCAGGGCGCTGTGGAGCAGCGGAAGTCGGAGCGACGACTCTGAGTGTTCGGCAACGTCGAGGGTGTTTGGCCTTGTGTCGCGCAAGCGATGAGGTCTCTGGGCATTGGTCGTCGATGTGTCAGGCACCACTTCTGGCGCTTTGGGTCTTGCGGATGCAGTTCATCACCTTTGTGGGAGCATCCCAGGTCTATTCCTCCCATAGCAGGCGTGGCTTCTTCTCTTCGGCAATGGTGGGAGATCGGCTAGTTTGGTGGAACGGTTCTCTCTTGGTTGTGTTAGTGTGGTTGGCGTCCTTTGTGGTCTCCGACATGTCGTCAGCATGAGTGGGCATGGCCCTGTTGTGTTCGTGCTGGAGTGGGCTTGGCCCTGTAGTATCTATTTTCGCCCAGTTTCCCTCTAATTAACCGGGCACTCCCTCTTCTTAATTAATGGATAAGGCAAAACTTTTACCTCCGTTTCAAAAAAAATGGTAGGATTGTAAGGTGTAAAAAATAAATAATCATTTGGATGGAACACATGAAAATACAGGGACATTGTCTCTATCGTATGCAGACGAGTGTAAAAAATAGGTTAGACTGGATGTTGAAATTTCTATGAGATTGAGATGAAGAAATGCAATCTATATAAATTTTAGAGTTGCCATTCCATTGATTAAGGGCTTCCTTAGGAAAAAAATCATATCGGATCGAATCCTCCAAAATTACTCGAAAAATCCTTCAAAGGTGGCCCTTAAGTGGATTTGAATAACAGGAACAAGAAAAATGTACGACGTCATGACACGGGGAAACCTATAAAACCAAAAACACAAGAAAGATAAATAAAGGTTCTTTATTTGCACAAAACAATTACTCGATTTATCTGTGGAGATTAGGTACATATCATAGTTGTCATATTCATAATTGTTTCTAAAAAATCATTTGGATTGGAATCCTCTAAAATTTCTCTGAAAATCCTTCAAAAGGGTCCCTTAAATAGATTTCAAAATGTGAACAAGATAAAGTGTCATGACACGAGGTACCCTATAAAAACCAAAACCACAAGAAATAGAAATAAAAGTCCTTTCTTCGCACCCAAAAAAATATTATAATTATCCTTGGAGATTAGATACATATCATGGTTGTCGCATATATATAATTTTGTACCCAATATGTTTTTCGTACCTCTTATAAATCCTAAGAATTTTTACTAGGTTGTTATTGGGGAACTTATAATGCACTCAATAGTCCTAAGATTCAAATACGAGTTCGAGACGAGACACACAATAGTCCTCCATCGGTGGTCTGACACCTCACACACAACAACTCATATGGCGGAATGCGTCATGCCAAATGCCCCCTTGTCGACGTGGTTGCGATCAAGATGGCACGTATGCGGTCAACGCTACGTTGGACCGGCTAGGATTAGAAATGACTCGCTTACGGTACTTTTATGACTAAAATGTGCAAACTAATTGAATAAGGACTAAAATGGCCCGGCCCCAATACTCTTGGGACCTCGGTGCACTTTACTCATTATTCTAACCCCTTAAATAGTTATTTTGCAGTGAACTTTTTTTCAAATCTCGCGAACAATTATTTTGAACTGTATGAATATGTTTTGTCTTTCGACCTTCACTATTAAAACCACGCAAACATTCTTTTGAACCTTATACATTTTTTCCTCAAGAGTCTAAATATATGTTCTTAAAGTTATTTTTAATACATATATTTTGAATTCTAATAAAAAATGCACAGTTATTTGGGCCGCACTAGATGCGGCCCATCCACGAAATATTGAGTCATGGGAACTCCCCTCGTCCCTAGCCCATTTATATCATCAGATCTAGTGTTGCCTTCTCCTTGCTCGGTCTTATGTGATTGTTTGCATGTTCACTAAGTGTCGTCACCAGATTAAACGTGGGGAGGATGCGAGAGAAAGGGATACGGAAGGTGGGAGGCTAGTTTTTCTTTTTATTTTTCAAAACCAAAATTTCAAAACGAAATATCTTTAGAACCGTTAATCCGAATTACGAACCGTTTTCAATTTTGAGCTCCTCGCGTCGAGATCTTCAAAACTAGATTCCATGTTGATAGGTTTCGACAAACTTTTTTTTTACATCCGGTTCTGTATAGTTTATACATTTGATAGCAGTGTGGGTGTACATCCCGTAGCAGCAACGTGGAGAGGATGAGAGAGAAAGTGATATGGGGTGGGAGGCTAGTTTTCCCTTTTATTTTTCAAAACCGAAATTTCAAAACAAAATATTTTGAGAACCGCTAATCCGAATTACGAACCGTTTTCACTTTTGAGGTCCTTGCGTCGAGATTTTCAAAATTATATCCCATTTTGATAGGTTTCGACAAAAAAAATTGTACATCCGGTTCTGTATAGTTTGTACATTATGTTCTATGTACTTTATACGACCACTTTTGTGTAATTTGTACTTTCTGTTTTGTGCAATTTTATACTCCCTTTTCTGTGTACTTGTACTACTTGTGTCATTATTTTTTGTACTTAGTGTTCTGTGTACTTTGTACAATCTGTTCTGTGTAGTTTGTACACCGTATATTTTTATATTCCCAATTCTGTTAATTTGTACATCACCATTCTTTGTATAACCAATAGGTTATAGTTTGTGGAATTTGATATTCATGTTGTACAACTACCTTAGGCGCTTAGTTGATACACCGGTACGTATGTACTTTCTGTACATCTGTACGGTGCACACGCACGTACGCGAGACGGGGGCCTTCTACGGAGGAGCATCCGCGGGGGGGGGGGGGGCTTCGTTTCGCGGTCGTACGCGATCGGGCAAGGCAGGGCTTCCTACATACGCGGTCGTACGCAGCCTCCGCTCGATTGTGCGTCCTGCCACGCGGTGACGTACCGAACTTCGCTTTCTCCGCTCGCGATTGAAATTTGTCAGGCCAACACGTGGTGCGCTCGTACGCTTCGTTTTTTTCCCTTTGCAAAGGAAACTCTTTTCCTAATCGCACCCGTTTCCTCTTTTTTTTCTTCGAATCTTGGTTGATTCTTCTTGGCCTGCACCCACAATGCATGAATGCAAAGGTCTGTTTTGTTGGCCACGTGACGTGACGTCGGGAACCGGTGTCCCATCTATCAGAAGATTAGACTAACGCGAACGAGGACAATCAGATCGGGCCCTCACGCTCGCGGAATTCACGTACGCACTGATGGCCGTCGTCGTGTTGTTCGCGGCCGCGATGCTCGTCGTGGTGGAGTGACGTACAAGCCTTCACCTTCACGCGCGCGTGACCTCGCCGTCCAAGCAATGGCGTATCGTCGCAGACGTCGCTTCCTCAGCTGGTAGCAGCCCTTATTCCTGGCCCCGTACGTCTTCGATCGCCTGTGCTGACCTCACACGAACAATCATGGCGCGAGAAAAAACAGGTGCCAGCTACTAGCCGCTAGCTCTGTAACTCAGGTGGACCCACAAACATGGTAGCATTGCATGCCTTAGGGAGGGAATTACAAAAAACTACCACAATTGGGTCTAGAATAACGGGTCAGTACCAATTATACTAATTTTTTCAAAAACAGGTAATGAAAACGCATGGCGCAAATTTCTATCTAACCGCATTTTGACAGCACTGCTGACTAATGGAGCCCACCTGTCAAGGCTGACTAGGCAGCCCATGTGGAGAACTAGCTGACAGGGGTGTGGGGCCCACTCGTCAGCCCACATTTTTTTTCCACTTTCCTTTTTTTCTCCCTCGCGTCTCTCTTCTTCCTCCTCCCCTCTGCCCAGCTAGACCCGTACCAGAAGGTGGAGCAGGAGCACGTCGGCGTGGGGCGGCGGCGGCCTGCACATCGGGGAGGCCCACCCCCACCGCCCGCAGCGCAGCGGCGGCGCCTCGCACCTCGGGGATGCGGAGCGAGGGCGGCGGTGACCCGCACATCAGGAAGATGCGAGGAAGACGAGCTCAGTGGCGATGAACGAAGTCACTTAGTCTCGATTCCTTGTACAGAAACGAAGAGGACTACGAGGCAGTGATCCCGGACATGATGGAGAGGCGCGGGGTCGCGTAAGACGTCGGCGGAGAACGCGGCCGGCGTTCCAGAGCGCGCGCCCAACGGCATCATGCTCCTCCTCGTCGGCGTGGTGAGGGGCGTGGTGCGGGGGAGGCGCGCGGCGGTGGTGAGGGGCGTGGTGCGGGGGAGGCGCGTGCCGCTAGTGAGGGGCGTGGGGCGGGCGGCGCACGGTTGTGGTGAGGGCGGGCGGCGCACGCCGGGATTGAGAGAGGAGGAAGAAAAAGATGGGCTGACAGGTGGGCCCCACTTCCACGTCAGCTCCACATCCACGTGTGCTGCCACCTAGGCCCTTACTGATGGGTCCCATCAGTCAGGGCGTCTGTCAAAATGCGGTTAGATAGAAATTTGCGACATGTGTTTTCATTACCCCAGTGTTGGTATGTTTTTGAAAAAATTAGTACAATCGATACTGACCCGTTATTCCAGCCCCAATTGTGTTAGTTTATTGTAATTCCCTCTGCCTCAGGAGATGAGCAGGCGCCCAAGCATGGGCCTGATTGTTCAGGCCCAAATATTTTTCTTCAGGTACGGCATCTGTCTTCGAGCGATATCACCATTATGCTTGTGCTGTTGTGCTTACAACATTTCGCCTTCAAGATTATACAAGCTGGGTTCAGGTGCCTGATCATAATTTCTTACTAGTAACTTACAATCTGCAAAAGGGAAGTCTCAGCATTCTTTCCTCTCCTTTTCAGAAGGTCCCACTCGGTGCATTTCAGACTCAAGGTAGCAAATGCTCAGGTTCCTCTTGCAAGATGTATCAAGAAAAAAAATGTAACACGCAAAACAAACAAACAATCCACTAACTAGGTGGCAAACTACAAGCACGCCTCCAAATGGCAGAATATATATAGGAAGGCAGGCCTCACATAAAACAATGCAAGAAGCACGAGAACTAGCCGCACAAGCGTGAAGCCGAGAGGAATTTCTGGAGATCTACCATGTCCTTGATTTATCCCGGAGCTTTGTTCAACTCTCTATGTTCTGAGATGCAGCTAATGTCATTGACTTATCCCCGAGCTTCTCCATGGGCTATGATTGTACCGTGTTGACCTGTCACGATAAGTTTGGGGACCCGCATCCCGAATCCGCGCCTCAGTTTCTCAACACTGCATTTAAAACAAATAGATAAAAAATGTTAGAACCCAGATATACGCTACAGCTACAGCTAGTATGGTCACTGAATGATATCGGTGGGTGTGGTCCACGGCAGAGAAACCATATCAACCGAACGGATACCCAAACTGTTTCTGAACATGGAGCCATGTGCGCGTTGATCATGCCAGTTCGAGAATTTCGTAAAAGAATATCTCTTCAAGAGTAATCGACATCTCAATATGCTGTCTAGTTATGACCAATCGGGACAACACTACTATTATTCAAGTTTTCAGTCACATGGATGGTGAATTAATGTTGCTCTTGAGAACAGGCTGTCCAAAAGCTATGTATGTGCATGGTTTTGGATTTGCCTACAGGCAGTCCTAAGGATCACGCTCTGCTGCTCACACCTGGCACTTCATAGATGTGAGACCGATGATGCCGTACAATTTCCAAACACTGTTACTAGTTTACTATGAGTGCTATATTAAAAAGTTAAAAAAATTTACTTGCAATTCAAGAATGACTTCAGCAAAAAGAAGCTCTATATTTTATCTGTGTCTTATGGCAAACAATATTAAGCACAATGCACTAACGTACTTGCATAAGCTTAGGTTCCTACTTTTTTTTTTGAAAAGGAGTTTAAAACCCAGGTTCCTAATTTATATAGTATGACTCCTTAGCAATAGATTCAATATGACCCTATATTTTCTTCACCATAAACAAACATATCCTTGATTCAAGTTATATCACTACATGAAGCAGTATCACAGCAAGATTATAGTATTGCACTAACTGCACTTGTAGGCAAAACGTATTCAGATGAGGGATTTGCCACTAACGGAAATAATCTCAAGTACTTTGCATTAAAAGTATTTAAACGAGATACTTACGTTGGTGCAAGCTTTCCAAGGCCATAAAGCTCTTCACCAGATGCTTCATCTGTAACTTTCCCAGAACTTTCAACTATATAAGATCTTTCGGGGGAATCAGAGAGTCCTCGAGCTGCAAGTAACTCCAAATCCTTCTGGTGGAGTTCTCTTCCGTTAATAAATATGCCAGTATTTCCATCACCACATTTCTTGGGCATAGGGTAATTAAACTCTTGAATATAAGGCTGCAAGCAAAAGATCCACTTAGAAATTTAATCAACACAGTGCAGAATAGCGAATTGCATAAAATCCACAAGCTCTTACCGGTATCATGCCAAGGCAGGGCTGGCCAACAACACCCCAGAACCCAGCACGGTAGTCATACCTAAGTAAGAAATATTAGAAAATATTTTGAGTATTCAATACGAGAAAGCAGACTCTTCTAAATACATAGGACATAATTATTTATGAATTAACTAAAGCATGCCTCCTAGGTTAGTGAAGCTTAGCTGCCTGAAATTTAAAATCATGTGGTGGAATTTACCAGTAATCACCAGGATATATTGCTCCAGCTAGCTTCTCAGCCTTCCTGACTGCACGGTCTGAGATAGGGAAACCATTTACAAACACCCTTGCTCTTCCATTGCGTGTTCCGCTGTTCATTTTGAAGCTCTTTTTTAAAAGATTGGTGATAAATGAATCGCCCACCTTTGTCACCCTAGCGTGGCCAGAATCTTGTGTCAGGCCAGAATCTTGCGGCACATTAAATGTATCTTGTGCGTAATCAGGATCATCAAACTCATCATCTGACGACTGCATCTCATTTGCTACACAGACATCTTTGATTGAGTTCTGCTTGCAACTTTCAGTTAACAGCACAACCTTTTCATGTTCAGAACGGGTACTTCTGCTTCCTATTCCAGAACCTTCAGATGGTGACAATCCACAATTATCACGACGTGGTAAACTCGGTGTGCGGGAAATCGCATTGCCTTCGGCAGGAAGATCCCTGGATTGAGGACTATCCTCAAATTAGTCCCTAGAGGGGTATGCTTGCGGTTCGATTCACTTGAGTTTGAATGCTTATCATTTTCCTGAGAATGATGGCTTCCCACAGAAAAGGAATATGGTGGAAGCAACCTCTCATCAGCAGTAGCACACAAGTTATCTGCCATGTTATCACCAACGCTATTTTGCAGTGCAGGAGATAAATGTGCGCTTGGTGCAAGTTCTGATACATCGAGCCTGGTACCATCAAGCTTGACTACAATTGTGTGTGAGCATGATCCACACCGCAATTTATACTCCTTCCCCAACAAAGAAGGTTTCTTTGGTAGCTGCAGTACTTCGTAGCAGTTGTAGCATATGGTGAAAGGAGCACCACCGGCAATTGGCTCACAAGTTTGTGCAGGCTTCTTGCTAATGTTGACCCTTGGGTTATTCCTCTGCAAGGAAATATTAGCGCCTCTTGAATTGTACCTTTGCTGAGCAAGCAAGGGACCATCAACAGGATAAGCCCCATAACTGTTCACAAGATATGGTGCTCTCTGATCATTGAAACCCAGGGGAGTTCCCTGTACAGGCAAGAACTCCCGGTTGTAGCAGTGTGGGCAAGAACAGGCAGCCTGATGGTAAAAACCTTCGTGGTGGCAAGAGAGGAGAGGATCAGGATCATGTTGTCCAAAGAAATAGTTATCGAAATTTCTCCATGGGTAAGGGCCAGCAGGATAGCTAGCGGTTCTTGTATGTGCAATAGGTTCCACATATCCATGAAGGTTTTGCTGTGTAGGCAATGGACCATAACCATGTGGAATGCTAGGACTCCGCACATTCATGGAGGAGAGTGATGAGAACCCTTCCGATGCAATTGAGATCGATCATGCCTCAACTGAGCCAACCTTTCATGAATACCATATGAACTTGAGGCATCTGCTGCTCTATTGACTGCACTTGTATCCGGCCCATTTACCTCACAGGATTGCTGCACCTGATCTCTCAACTCATCAAGCATCCTCAACAGCTCGGCCCGATCTTTCTCAAGACCCCTGACTCTGCTTGGACCATCCAAATCTGTTTCACTGGCGTGCTCCCTATTGGAATATGTGTACCTCGACTTTGAATGGTGGTCAACAGGGCCTTCTCCCCGGAACGCACTGGGTGGAACACTGTCCATTGGGGACCTTGGGCGTATGTCAGATACACCTCTTGCTCTTACCGGAGGTGCAGTCTCTCCATTTTCCACATTACGGAAGGGCATGTACTTAGCCTCTCTGACATCGTCTCTTAGGTTAGATTTGACATTTGAGGTGCTTGGCTCTCTTTTAATCCGGCTGTTATCACGGCTGTAAATTGATCTACTGTGCAAAGCTGGCATTCTACTGGGTACTGATTTACTATCGGTGGTAGCTCCAGCCATTGCTTCAGATGTCTCTGGCACACTGTCCAGTACTTCCAGGTATCTCACATTTCCATTATCAGAGGTATCCAAAGCTTGGCCCGGGATTCTTTTCTTGGCTGTAAAATTTCAGGAGTAATGGTGTCATATCCAGATTCATACTAGCACTGGATGATAGACAGAATATTATAGAAGAAGGCTTAAAAACACCAAGTCATGTTATGACAACCAATTATGAAGTTAACAATGATCTCAGAAGAATGTGCAGAACACAAATACATCCCCATCTCCTAGACTTGCACCACTGGCATCGCCTTTGCCTCCTATATTGGCCCCAAGAGCTACATGGCAAGTGGCAACGCACAACCGAAGACTAAAAGAGCAACTAGATCCTAAACTAATACTACTAATAGCAAACGACAGGACATACACTAGATTTAAAATTGGTGAATCATCGTCAAGTAATTTAATACATGTAGGACAAATTCAACATATCTTTTTGTTCGTTGACTCCGATATGATGCTATAAAATTACAACCAAGATAGAAAACAAAGCTTCCTAAGTACGAACTAGTAATATACTGAGCTCTCAGCTTCGGTCTTTTTACACGAGACTTTTTCGAAATTTAATCTTGCAAGAAATAGCAAGGGAAAAAAAGACCTGGTCCTCCCAAATCAATACTATATGCTTTCCGAGAGGGTATAAAATTTTCAGAAAAATACTCGGAAAAAGCAACCGACATTGTTTAGCCTGAACTCGAAAAAAATATTCACAGAGGAAAAATGGTGGACGAATCTGTGCCCACGAAAAGGAAACCCGTAATCTGCTGCGAAAAATTAAAACTCGTTAACTGTTCCTCGCAGCAAGCGTCAGCATCCCAAGGCAAGATGACATAATGCAGGAATTGACTAATTATGTCTTTCTCAAAGACACTAATCAATTCCCCCCAAAACCACCCTGTCTGAAGCCAGTGGATGACAAAAAGAATATACAAGCCAGTTATAGCAAGTATCAAGAATGCAATCGACGAGCAAAAACAAGAAACACAGCCCCGAAAACCCTTATCCCGATGCCTTTGGCCCGTGATAAACGAAGCACGCCGCTGAAGAATAAATGAAGTACGGAGTAGTACCTTGGAGGGTGGCGCCGCATCCGCCGCAGACGTAGACGGAGTATGCGGGCAGCTCCGGCAGGAACTTGTCGCACCTGGGGCAGCGCACCACCCGTATCCTCGCCGCCGCCGCCTCGTCCCCTTCCATTCCCGACCGGACAGGACGGCCTCCCCTCCACCGAACAGCTTCTTGCTCCTCCTCGCCCTTTCCCCCGGTCACAGACACCGCCGCATTAACGGAGAAAGCAAGGATCCCCAACAAATGAACAGCAAGGAGCGCCGGCTGGGTCTTGCAGAGACGGACGTACAGACAAAGATACAAACACCACGAGGGCAGCGCAAAGAAGCCCTCCCTCCCGTCGTGATCCCGGGAAGGCGGGAACCAGCCGCCGAGGTGGGGAACGGAGGAAGGCTGGTGGAGGTGGGAAGGAAAAATGGTGGTGGGGGGGAATGGCAACGGGAGGGAGGTGGAGGAGGTGAGGTGGTTGCTCAAATTAAATTGACCCGTCACGAGGTGGCCTGTGACTCCAATGCTTCGGCTTTCTTTTGTTTGCTGCCGCAGCTCAGCTGGGTCTCGGTGTTGCGGCTTTGGCCCGTTCTCTTTCCCGCTCTTCAACGCGGCGCAGAGAGAGCAACAGTCGTGTGTAGTGGTGGTGACAGGTGGCCATACCACAGCTGAAATTGACATCGTCGTGTACATTGTTTTTTCGGAAAAAAATAATCCATTTTAAACTAGGGGTTGGACAAATTGAACTCTGAACTTGAAATCCCGGTCATCTGCACAATGGACAAATTGACCAGTATACACTATAAAGAAAATCTCAAATCGCTATGCTCACTGACAGACATTGATCCACATGTCATAATCCTCTCTCTCATCACCGTGACAGCTAGCTACTAAATGCACAACGCACACACCGGCCTCCCAGCGTCATGAAAACGCCCATTCTCGCCGCTATCATACACCCTCGCTCGGGAGTACGATAGGAGGTGCTCGCACAAGGCTAGCTCTGGGCCTGTACGGTTGCGTCTGCCGAGTTTCCCGTCCTTGTCGCTACTCAAGTGATGGATGACCTCCGCTCGCTCAGCATCAACTCCATAATTGGATCAACGTTGCGTCCGGGCTCCCTTGCTCATCGTCCTCGGCCTGCCCTCGCAACTCTTCTGCGTTGCCTGGCTCTCCCGCCAGTAGCCTCGTGCTCGTGTGCCTCTACCTCTTGTCAGACAGACCCTCGCTTTCTAACTTCAGCTCACCCGCATGCCGCATTACAGTGGCTGGATAGAGGCCAACCCGTGGTTGTGTTGGCGATGATCTAATGTGTTCCGACAGACGTGCTAGGTGAGAGGTGTGACCCTTGTTCAAAAAAAAAAAAAGAGAGGTGCAACCAGTGGGGGACCTGGGACAGAGGGTGGAGAGTGAGGCGAGGGAGGAGAAAGATTTAGGAACAAGGGTCTTACAAATAGGGACTACATGTGAGTGAGCGTAATGTGCAATGTCGGTCGGGATCTTCGCATTCCTGTTGCACCAAACATGTCTGGAATTCAATTTAAACCGGGATTCACAAGTTCAGCGTGTCAACGAATTTCAAGTTCAACAGTTCAATTTCTCAAGCCTACCAGCTTAAATTTTAAGATGGACTTTTTCCTTATTTTTCAAAAGGAGATATGGAGAGGGTGGGTTGCTCAGCTACACGTTACCGCCGTCACTGCTGCGGTAAAAAATATGCTTATCCGCCATTCGGGTGGTGCGTCGGCCTATGTTCTTTTTCCACTCGATCCGTGTCGCTGCCTTTGACGTCGAACAATGTTGAATCGGTAGCACTTTACGTCAGCAACGCACGGATACGTACGTGACTACGTGTCCGTACAAGTTGGCAGAAGGAAAGCGGCTGAACAGGTCGCGCTTAAATTTCTTTCACCCGGCTTGATGAAGTGGCAACCACGACAATGAAAAGGTCGCCTGCGCGCGCACCAAATGCCGACTTTGTCTACTCGCAATATTTGTCTTCCTTGAGATGCCTGGCTTGGCTTATTATTATTCGAGAAATCGGCAGGATAACTCGCTTTTTTTATTTTCATTTGCCTACTTGCAATATTTTTACATGACCTCGAGATGTTCAACTCTCTGGACAAACTCACACGTCCGCTAAAACAATTACTCTCAAGAAGTGGCGGAGCCAGGATCTAAAGTTTGTGTTGTCATTTAAAATAAGTGATGTCAAATTCATATATTTTTACTAGTTTTTAAAAAATTTCTTCATTATTTATTCGTGTATATAAAGGATTTGTCAAAAACTTGTGTGGTCAATTGACCACACTGGTACCAACGTGGCTCAAGGGTCAAAGACATCTAGCGGCTGATTCGCTTTAGTCCTCGTGCCCACGAAATGTTGATTTGATACCTTAAATTTGTCTTACTAGCTTATTTAGTCCGAAATCGCACCGACTATGAAATCGATGACGACCCTTTAAAAAAACATTGTGGTCTCCAACGGCTAGTGGATCTAGCTAGGAAAACCGCCCCCTACTCGCATTTCCCGGTAGATACAATTAGGAAGGGGATTCAAGATAGGCTCCGATGCCGCTCGTAAGGCGACAAGTCACGCGCTTTCCCTTGAATCCATCCTTCGACACTATAAAGAAGTATCCTTCAAGAAAAAAAAAAGTATCCTTTTAGATCAAATTTGGTAGTATCGATTTGTTATGTGATGGCACATGTGTTGGATATTTGTTCTGCAAATCAAGTTCGTGTTTTTACATGATTGTGGAGATTAAATTGGACTTTTTCAATGTTTGAATCAATGAGCACAACAATTACTTCATGATTCAGCTATTCCATACTGGATTTCCTTTTTGTTGATTCTAGAGTTAGCCGAGGGTATATTTGTGACACGACTAGTTTGATTTCATCAGAATTGATAGATGGTCTCTAGTTTGGTGAACTGGGAGAAGAGATCGAGCCTATATAGGGCAGTCATGTTCATATGGACTACACATTCTGATGAACGGAGCTGGGCAGCTGGCCGACAATATGGTTTTGATTGAAAGATATGCCCTATCTTATGGTCCATTGTGCAAAGACAGGATAAAGTCGGCGTCATCTCTTTTTTATTCATGTTCCTTGGATCCTGGCCGTGGAGGCATCCGAGCTGCGTCCACTTGCTGCTGCTGCTGTTTCTCACCGCAGTGCTCCGGAGGGCGGAGCCAAGGGTGGGAGGTGGTGGAACTTCAGCGTCCCCTCCGTTCTTCCTCAATAAGCTCGTTGCTGGGTCAAGGTTTGTGTCCTTCCTCATCTTTGGGCGTTGTGGAGACGTGCAAGGTTGGGGGAGGGCTGGATCTGTTGACCTTGCTCTGGATCTAGTGGTGGAGGTTTGGTCTCTGATCTTCTCATCTTCTTGCTGCTGTCAAGGCGATGGGGGTGGAAGAAGAGATGAGCAGGGGCCCCGATCTTCTCGATTGGGTTGTGCTTCTCCCTCTGCAGCATCTTGGACCTCCTTTACCAATGAATTTATGGAACCATTTTTTTTCATACTTTTACTTTCTAGCATCATTCAAATCACCCATGGCTCCACGTTGAGGTTGTTTTGGATACTGATTTTGCTTATGTGGCACGGGAATGACATGCAATGCTTGAAATTTAAACACCAAAATGTTTACAATGATGACCCACTTTTCATATAATACGTCATTTTGTCTTCCTTCTATCCTATCATGTCTCTTCTAACCTACCTTTTGCAATTCATTTTTTTTTAGAGCGGAGAGTATATATTATCGTGGGATCACCCATGTTCTTGTCGTACAAAGCAAGTCCTCTGATGTGGTTAGGAATGAAACCTCTAAATTCTTGGTTTCCCTCTGTTCTAGCCATCTTTCCGAGCGAATCCGCGGCGGTGTTCTGCAATTCATTCATTGCATCCTCCTACTCATATTCGATGCTCTCTCTATTTCCTTCATCTCTAACAATACAACATGAGTGGAACCGATTCTCCAGATCTAGCCGATGTAAAGTGGTGGTAGGAGATGTGTCATAAGCACTTAGGATGACTCCAACGGGGCGACGCAAACGGACGCGCGTTTGGTCCGTGTTTGGTCTGTTTGCGTCGGCTACAGGACGCGCGTCCGGCCTAGGTCCGCCCCTTTCCGGCCACTGGCCCCAACGGGCGACGCATCCAGTCCGGACAACTTTTTTGTTCTTCCAATATTCATTATACATTGGGAATTTTGGAGATTTACATTGAGAATTTATAATAAAATACGACCTATAATCTAGGCCTTCTCCTCGTCGTCGTCCTCCTCCGGTGGTGGTGGTGGAGTAGCCGGCGCATCGATGGCCGGGGGTGGCGGTGGAGATCCCGGCACGTACTCCGGCGCCACTGCCGCTTCTGGTTCCGCGGCGGCCGGAGCCCACCTTGGGTTTGCCAAGGCGAGCCGAGATTCCCAGGGAGACCAAGGCTCCCAGGGATTGTACGCCGGAGCAGGTGGGCACGGTGGAGTAGCCGGCACGGCATCCTCCTCCTTTGGCACGGCGTCCTCCTCGGGCACGGCGTCCTCCTTCGGCACGGCGTCCTCCTCCTTCGGGGCGGCGTCCTCCTCGGGCATGACTTCCTCCTCCTTCGGCACGGCAAGCGCCGCCTGCACGGCCACTGCTTCGTCTTCCCGGTTTGCCATCGGTGCGATGATGAGCAGCGGACCGCGGCGAGGCAACTATATAGCCGGCCGTACGCGGTTTTGGAGTAGCCGGGCCGTCGGCCTAATGTGAAAGCCGGCCGGCGATCCATCTCCCTACATTAATCTACACTATCTAATTAATAAGGTGGGAGATCAAGGGCTCCGACCTTGAGGAACGTCCAGCCAGCCGCCCGTTTGGCCATGGACTTGCTGGCTCTTCCTTCGCCACGACCGGGGCCAGCGACGGACTAGCTGGCTCCTCCTCCTCTCTTCTTTAGTCGCTACGAAACACGTAGCACCGCCGGCGTTGTACCAAAATTGGCCGCACATAGGCGGCGCCGCCGGCGGGGATAGGGCATCAGTTGGAGCCTCCTGCTCCTGCCGCCTTGGCGGCATCGGCCTTGGCGGCGGCCACAACATCGCGTTGCCGCTTGCGCCTGGCTGCGCGTCTGGCTGTCTCCGCCGCGTGACGTGTTTGCTCCATCTCGGCCTCCTCTGCCGCGTCTGCGACGGCGCGCAGCGGACATGGCCTCCTCTGCGACTCCGGCGACTCTGACGGCGTAGGCTTCCTCCTCGGGTCGTAGACGTCCCCGTAGGCATCCTGCAGAGCCCTCCTCGCCTGATCCGGCAGCTGCGGCCGCGGCGGCTGCGGAATCATTCCGGCCCACACCGGGCTCGTCACCATGCGGCGGGAGAAACTGCCGCGGTGGCACCCTCGCGCGCTCTGACGTGCGCGCTCGACCTGGTCGACTAGATGTTGCGGCGGTGGATCCATGCCGGAGAGTGGAGGTGGTGGCCGCCGTGGTTGGGGGGAGGAGAGCTAGGGTTTGTGCTCTTGGCCTCGGCCGGCCGGAGCACATTTAAAGAGCTCCACCGCTCCACTGCTCCACCGCCCACAGTTAATGTGGGGTAGGTGACCGTTGTATCACACTGACACGGGGGCCAAGCGCGGGCCAGGGGCGGACTAGGGCAGGACACAAAAGCGCTCCGCTCGCGTCTGCGGCCGACGCATCGGTGGCCCAAATTTGGTCCAAGAATGGGTCGCGACGGACCAAAAAACGGACCGCGGTCCGTTTGCGTCGCCCCGTTGGGCCGTGTTTTTGGCCCTCGCGGACACGAACGGATGCGCGCGGACTCGATGGGTCGCCCCGTTGGAGTCATCCTTAGTGTGGAGGCATCAACTCCTTGTTCGTCAATCCTGTTGCGCTCACACTCACTGCATGCTTTTTTTGAACGGGAGAAGCCTGAAGCACCTCGAAGCTGCATTAACTTGCTGTGGTGATGTTACAGATTACAATACGGACCCCAACACTGAAAGAAATATAGAACAATTCCTAACTTTTGCAAGAAGGACCCTAGATCTAATCTTCGAAAAACAACCAGGTCCTCCATCATCATGAGAGCAGAGAGGACCACCGTTGAGGCCTTCGTCGACGGTGCGGGGGACAAAACCACCTTGCATCAGAGAGAAGGGAAACGCCACCGCTGGTCTTCGATGGGCCTCCACTTGGAGGTAGAAGAGACACCGGGATCAATGGCCAGTGCAGCATAGAGCCACCTGTTGGCCTTCAGAGTTGGCAGCCAAACTTGTGTCGCCGAGGTTGTTCTCCTTGTTGCAGCAAATAGCCACCACAGCCGTCCGAACCCAGCAACATCGCTATCTTCCTCCACCCCCTCACCACCACAGCCTGCCACGGGGAGAAAGACAGCGCCACCACCACGGCAAGGACAACGGACCACACCGAGCTAATTGAAGAACCCACTTGCATAAGTACTTCCCCACTGCACCCTCCACCATGGAAGGCAACATAGAGCAAGCATCTACAACATTCACTCACTGCATGGTGAGCTTAAGCTCGGACACAACACACCACGTCTATGAAACCACCCTCTATATCCCATTGCAGAGGCACACGGTATTTGAATGGTTTTTGAAAGACTAGCAGATTAAATACAAGGGCTGAAATAGTCCAAGTAGCATAAATTAGTAGTATCTTCATTTCCATGAAAAGTACTCCCCCCTCCCGTGTCGCTCCCGAGCGGGCGACCCCACCCAAACCCTAGCCGCCGGCGGTCCTCCACGCCTTCCCCGCCGCTGTCGCCGCCGTTTCCTGCCGCGATTGCGGCATCGCTCGTCTCCCAAAGGGAGCGAGCAGAGCGACGTGCCCTGAGCGGAGGGCACCCCGCGGTGTTGGCGCGGGCCACCGTCGAAATCGAGCTCGGTGCTAGAGCTGGCGGCGACACCTCGACCGCTCGGGCGGTGAGGTGGCCTCGCGACGGATGTGGTGGCGCTCGAGCATCACCCTCGGCGGATGTGAAGTTCCTGACGGCCGGCGGTGCGTCGTCTCCTGTAGCGTCGCGCGAGGTCGCCTGGGTTCGTTGGGCAGCTCCAGTGCGGAAGAAGGGCGATAATGCCCTTGCCCTGGCTTCCTGTAGCGCAGTCCCGACCGACCTTGAGCTCCAGTGTGCAGGATTTGGAGCATGCCTCCAGATTTGGCGCATGCGGGCTTTGTCGGGTCGGTTCGGGCTGGTCGTCGACATGGGCTTCGAAGGTGGTACCGCCTGCAAAGTGTGGCATTTTGGAGATCGTGGAGCAGATCCGGGTGAATACCTTGCTTTTGGCCATTGGCCGGAGCCGATGATGGCGTTGTGCGTCGTTTCCTTGTTAAAGGCATCGCCGAGGTGAAGCTCCCATCTCCTTTGCTACCTACGGGGGAAATGATGGCGGCATTTCCGCGTCGCTCCCCTCTTTGTGCATCATTCTTGGAGTTGTGTTTTGGTCGGAGAGACCAATGGTGTGCATTGGTGGTGGGTGCTCGTTCCGTGTGGTGGCTCGCGCGGCAACGACAATGGCGATGAGTGATGGTGTGGTTGCGGCAAGGCTTTGTTAGTCGGCCTCTTGTTCCGTCGTGTCCGACTCGTCTTCATGATTGGAGAGTCCTCTACTGTGAAGTCGGAGCTGCTGACCGGCGTGTCGAGCGGCAACGATGACCTGCATGGGGCGGTCCGGCCTTGATGACCTTCGTCGGCGCGGGTCCTGCCTATTTCCTCTTCGGAGCTCGTTTTCATAATAAAAGCTATCAGTCTCCTACACGAAAGGTCATCTGTTTGGCATAGGCCGGTGTGGGCTTCTCGAGGCCGCTTCGATGAGGTCTTCTTCGGTGGTCGCTTCTTCGAGGAAGTCGGAGTCGCTTGCGAGGAGTGAGTGTGACGATGACGTCGGTGCGATGCCTCGACGATGACCCTCGTCTCTAGCAGTGCGTGTGCAGTTTGCGTTTGGTAGCCAGGGTGGCCGTGTGTGCCTTCCTGACGCTCGTGTTCCATGACGGTCGGTGAGTGTGTTTGTACCGGTTTTAGGCCAGTTTCTCGCTAATTAACCGGCCAATTCCCACTTCTTCTTATAGTTAATGAAAATGACAGGTCTGTTGGCTCGGTTCAAAAAAAATTGCGGTAACGATGTTCTTTTTACATAGTATAATCACACGTATATTTGTACTCAAAGCTGAAACAATGTAGATCCCCTTAAGCATTCTTCCCTTAATTTTGTTGACGACCACAAAATTGACAACCTACGTGTTGAAGATTCATCGGTCACATTCTCCTGTCCATGTTAATTAGAAACCTCTCGCAACTGATAACCCTCTGAAAGCATGGATGGCGTGCGCCAGAGACTCACACGGCTCAATTTGCATCACCATGAGCTGGTCCAGCCAGCCCGGGATCATCCTGAGCCAGGAGGAAGAAGACGACGCTGCTTTCAGTTCTCCTTTTTGGTTCTTTTCACAGGCGCTGTTTATACTGTCGCAATGCTACAGTCATACAGCTGCTTCACTGTTCCACGCGGCCGTCGCTGCCATTCCACTGCACACGTGATCACCTCTGCCTGCTGCGCAAAACTGAACCGGATGCTCATATGTACTCTGAATAGTATGCTGCTACTTAAATGTATCTGAGCAAACTTTGCATACTTCAATACGGCCCCATTGTTAAATTATTGTGTGACCAAACTACATGGAAACTATAGCAAAACGCATCATGATGTCCTTCGTATCATAAAACATTCGACACTAACATTGAAGAAATGTTTACATTATTAATTGGATCACAATGTCCTGCATATCTATCACAAACACATGGCCATGAACGCAAAGGATGTCATCTCTGAATTTTATACTGGAATTCGGCTTATATCAGAGGCAATCAAGTGAGCTAATACATCCTTAATTTCAGGAGAAAAGGAGAAGCAGTGATCAGACCAACCCCCATAATGGATGTTGGATCTAATTTTTATTGGCTCTCTGCATATATAACACTAAATTCTGCAGGCACTTACATTACATGATGGTCGAGGAAGTTGATCTGCATGAAAAGGGTAGAAAGTCACCGGCTGGCCAAATTCAGTAACGGGAAAAAAGTGAAAGTGTGTATGGCGACGCACTCACATTACCTCTGTGATCCCCGAAAAGGATCTCCGGCGATGCGGATGTCGCAGCGGATGGGATCACAAACCGATCGAATACATATATAGTACCATTTCGTGGGACGCCTACTCTGGATGTGTACATGATCTTGGTCCCAAATCTACTGAATTTCTTTACCATCGCATCTAAACGTGCTAAGACAGTGCAGACCACCGTTCCTGGCAGAAAGTGAGCATGATGGCGCAATTCGCATCAAAAGAAGGGCGGTAAGGAGCAAAGCTAAAGATGCAATCATCTTTGACCAAAAGATTAGCCAGCCAACGCATCCTTTAAGCTCTCCCAAGGAAAAAAGAACTCCCAACATGCATGTTACAATCGCAATGGATTCAACACAAAATCTTCTTTGAGAGTGCGGAAATTTCGTTTCTCTGCTCGAAAATTCGAGGGCGATCCCCTATTTCCCGGGGAAACTTCCTCACATGGAAGCAGGGGCTTGGGTCTGCATGTATGCATCAGCCCTTTGCATTATGATTCAAGTAACATGTACTGTAAACAGAAACATTGGTTTTACTTTTAAAAATAACATGAACCAAACATACCCTATGTTTGAACTGCTCGTGGCGCAATGGTGTTGCAACGGTGCAACCGACTCCCATCAAAAGGATGGCAAGAAAAGAAAATATGGAAGAGCGGACCAAAGCAAACGTCGCAATCATGTTTGCGCCAAGGATCATCATCAGCCGGCCAATGCAAAACTTTTTTAGGATCCCGAAGGAAGAAACTTCCCTGCACATTTCGACACTAACGAAACCGACATGAAAACCACTTTGAAGGCTCCAACTTTTGTTCCAAATCTGGATGCCCATTTCTGTCTTTCGAGACGCCCTGCCCCGGGAAACTTTGGAAGATGAACAGGAAAGAGGGACATGAGCGAGCGTTCCTCTCTTCCTTCGTGCACAGAGGCCGATGCAGCAAGCAAGCATTGCCCTGCGCCTCAAAGATGCCCGGTGTTCTCTGTATCTCAGCCTCGTCTCTCCTGAGAGGATGCATCATGCAAGGCCTTTATGATCTTTGGCACTTTAGCTCTTTGTTTGCTTTGGTCTCAAAGTCGATGTTCAGATTTATTTTGGATTCCGAAAGCTGGCAGGGGGCGCCACTGCACCAGTGGCCACTGGCCTCACTGCTCGCCCAGTTCGTTGCAACCGGTGGCAGAGAGGTCGACAGTCTAGCGCTCACCACTGGCTGAGCATGTGAGTAGCGAGCAGTGTTGTGTGTATGTAGTAGAGAGGATGACCTAGCTTGGTGGTGTCATTTTGTGCGTGTCTTCGAGTCTGGGATACAAACAAGCAGATGTAGCCCGAGCTGACTTGGCCTATCTGTTGACGTTCACTAACATGTTGCCCCAATGGTCAAATGATATGGTTCGTTTGAGTCAGCCAAGGATGCCGCCCGTAACTATGCATAATGCTAAGATTTCCCTTTCGATGAAGCTGGTTTGTGATTTGTGTTCCGACATTTCAATAAGTAAGTTAGACTGTATGATACTAGTACCATGGTCCATGGTATGACCAACTGGCAAACGAGAATCCAATGTAGTAGTTCCGCAGCTACAGTACATGGGGTTCTTATTAAATGTCTCGGATCGATTCAGAGCTTCCTACTATTCCAGCACGCAGAGCGGCACTGTGGCAGGCAATGAGACAAATGTTCGCTTGGGGTAATTTCATCTTTTGACAGTAAGGACACAAGACCAGTTGAAGCTTGATGAGGCTATTTCAACGATTAATTTCGTTGCTTGGTTCAAAATTTAACTAAATCTTCAAACACTCAAAGACAAACCACCTCTTAAGAGGTCCTCTTTTTCATTAAAGTAGTAGTCGCTTTTTGCGAGAAAATTGTAAGAGTTCGCAAGTGCAGGAATATATTTCACCCGAGAACAACAATGTGGGCCAAACTTTAAAGCCCCTAAGACTTCAGGCCCATCTGTTCGTACAGGTTCTCAATCGAATTTCAGGCTGCCGACGTCTCTGTTTTGTTGCTAGGAACACACTCCGCTGGTAGTTTAGCACCAGTTTTTTGAAATCAAAACACCACTATATTAAGCAAGCAAGGAGGCTCATTAAAAACCTTCTAGTCCATTTAAATACTCTGGTAAGGAAAAGAGTGCGTCATAAACTTGCTGCCTCAAATATCAACAGTTACATCATTGGTCGAGATGCCTAGCACCGACGCATCGTTTGCTAAAACATGCAAAAGAAAATCCAGAGGGTCATCAAGCCAA
Organism: Poa pratensis; assembly: GCA_947311845.1. NCBI lineage: Eukaryota > Viridiplantae > Streptophyta > Magnoliopsida > Poales > Poaceae > Poa > Poa pratensis. The sequence goes on from CAMZMU010000068.1 coordinate 23,028,097, forward strand.
ACAATCGACTGATTCCCCTCTAATCTATTGGCTAGCACATGCGCTGCCATATTAGCTTCTCTAGGGCAATGACTAAACACAACCTCCGTGAAGTTACCACAAAGCAAGGTGCACTCCTCGTAGATTGCAGCAGCAGGTCCCAGAGAATTGCCACCCTCCTTCACGACATCAATCACCTCGACGTAGTCCGAATTGACCTCAATCATGTTGCATCCAGTTTGACCGGCAAGCAAGAGGCCATCACGTAGAGCCTGCGCCTCAGCTGTGGCCGGATCAGCGGCAAATGAAATTCCACGGTAGTTTAGCACCAATTAACAAATGGGAGAAACAATATTTAGTGTTAAGCTCAACGAATACAAGTGAGTTATATTCAGCTTAGGGAACAGAGGTAACAAAACCATGGCGAACATATAGTTTCAATCAAGGGACAAAACACAGATAATCAGCATCTCTCCGTCAGTCATACAGCTTCAACAACTCAACGAGCAAACCGCACAAGGCATGCAGGTAAGAGGCAGCGCAAAATCCACTTCCCCACCCAACACGTAGGGGAAAAACCTTCTCTACATCAGATTTTGGCATGGTGGCACTGATCTCCAACTGTGGGTGAGTAACATTCACAACAGGCAGGCTCTCGATGTTCATATCAGTCGTCGTCTTTGTCATCTGCCTTATGTTTCTTCCACTTGTTAGCAGCCTCAAATATGTTGAGGTTCGGTGCCAGCGCAACCTCATCAGGGTCTCAGGGATGATATAATGAACATACTCATCGTACCTAAGAGCATCTCCACCGCCCCCCCCCCAATTGCCCCCCAAAGGCTCAATAGGGTCCGGATGCAAAAAAACGCCCATAACGGCACCCCAAGTGTCTTCTTGGGATGGTGTGGTGGCGGTGACATCCTAAAGTCAGAATAAGATCTTTCCCGTCCTATCCTCGATCTGACGGTGCGCCTAACGCCGGCGGAGGCGCGTGGAGTTGTGTGTCCGACGGATCTTCTGGGATCATGCCCATTTTCGTGTTCTTTCATGTGGTTGCAGGTTTGGCTTTTCCAATCTACGATTGTTATCTTTGACGATGGTCGCTGCTCTCGGGCGCTGATCCTTCGGGGTCTTAACATGACGAATTCCTGTGTGTCTACTACGACAAGGTTTACCCGACTCCGGTGAGGGAGGGGTGAGGACGACGGCGCGTTTTCAGCTCGCTACAATGCTTATAGTCGTTGTTAGTCGGCCAGAAGACCTATATAGAATTTTATTATTTCCAAAATTCTTTATACCGTTGATGATGATTAATAGATCAGTTGGCCTTTTCGCAAAAAATAAAAAATAAATATATTTTTCAAAATTACTGGAAACTGCAAAGATAAACTGCAAAGATGTATTATCTGAGAGCTATATACATCCATTGTCCAATATGTTGTCCGACAATGTGCAAACTAGTCTAACTAGTTGAAAGTTCGGGCCAGTTGGTACTAAAACTTGCGGTGCGGTCCAAAACTAGTCCAAATGATTCTAGTGCTGACATATATTTTTGTGCGAAAAAGACCCTACAATTTTTCATATGTACTCGATGTCAACTCTATGATATAAACCATATCACATGCCCATAGACGCGTCTCAAGAAGTATTTTTTCAACCTACATAAATCTTTGGTTTCATATTTCAATGGAATAACGCAGATATATGAAAGAACAACAAAACCGGGGGGTGAAAATGAGAAGAGAAGTTATGAAAATGCTGGAAGTGCTCGCCAAAGCTGGCCACTTGGGCCTGTTTGCACGCGTGCTCCGCCTGTCAGGGGCTTGGCCCGACACGTGGCTAAACGGGCCGTGCCTGGCCCGCGGTACGTCTGGGCCCATGCTTAGGCTTCGAGGCCAGACCCGTGTGCCGGCACGACACAACCCCGTTTAGGGGCGAGGCACGGGGAGGCCCGTTTAGGGCAAACTGATAATGCTACTTGCCCGTCCTCAGTTTCTCACATCCTCTCGAACGAGTCGAACCCCTGCCTCTCTCCTTTGTTCTCCCAGTCCCTACACTAGGTCGTCGAGACGTCAACCCTATAGCCGCGCCTCCACGGTTCCGACCCTTTCTACCACCGCTGTTCCATGGCAGGAGCTAGACCGCCGTTCGCCGCCATGGCCAACGAGGAGAGTCGCGCATGCTCCGACCGCTCCTTCTCTCACCTAGAGCTCCGACCTCGTCCCTCCAACTCCTCCACTACTCGCACCGACGCGTGGCCTTCCTCGACCCCGCCGTCCTCCTCCCTGGCCGGCGAGCTCTGTTTATTTCAGAATATTTGGGCAAAACCATGTAAAAAATAGAACGCGGGCCAAAATTGGCCCATGATGGCTAAACGGGCACATGCTGGCCCGTTTACAAGCTGTGCCATGCTGGGCTTGAGGTGAGACCCACGGGCTGACACGGCACAGCCCGCCTAATAAACGGGCCACCACGTGCCGGGCCGGGCCCGAGCCGGCCCGTTGGCCAGCTTCTGCTCGCCACGAACACCATCTCCAGTTCTCCACCGGTGCGCTTCTGCTTCCTGCTCTGTTCTCAGGCAGCTCCCCAAGACCCGAACACCAAAAAATACGAGTGGAGAGCAGTAGGAGGCGAAGAGGCGTAGGAGGAGACGATGCAGTGGTACTTCGTGGCGGCGCTCCTCACGGTCCTCACCAGCTCACAGGCAACACCCCTAAACCCTCGCCCCTTTCTTCCTTTTTGTCTGTTAGCAGTCCGGATCTCTCTATAAACGCGGATTGGTTGCGCAATTCGATTGGTGCGCGGTTGGAGTTCCGTGTTAGGAAGCGGCGGCGGCGGCTTCGATCTGCAGTGTTGTGCCCAAATGCAGCTGTGGTTCTCTTATTCATGAACTACCAGTGCGGTTCAGAATAATGGCAGCTCGACTCCTGGAGTAGTGGAGTGGTTGAGGTGCTAACGAGATGCGCTCTCCAAGTCCCACTTATATTTTTTCTACCAGTTCGAGATGTACTGAACTAGTACATTGTAAGTAATGGGGTGAGGTAGAGGGGATTGGCGTTTGTGAGGTTGAAGATGCCCTGACTGCGGGTTGTTGAGAAAATATCGATTCCCTAGTGACTAGTGAGTTGATCGTGGTCACTGTGCAGTCTGGATGGCTGGGTGCGTCAATAGATGCAGTGGCCAAGGGCAATTCCCTCATTTTTTTTTGCCCAGTCTGGAACCCAACGATGGATTGATGGTTGGACAACAATGGCCGTGAAGTCATAGTTAAATAAGCTCGTAATGTTGCACATGGATTGCTGTTTGACTTGGTTTGTCAATTGTAGTTCTTCACACTAGTGTTTCTGATTGCATTGCATATGTGCAGGGTATATGGACAACCCTCTCGCAGACCAATGGCAGATATAAGTACGACTACGCGACCATTCCATTTCTCGCAGAATTTTTCAAGGTGCATAAATTGTGACTCTCTCGAATTGTATGCTATTGCCCATAACAATGTTTGGACCAATATATCTGTTTTACATCGTGGTGAGCTGGAGACAATGATTTTGGGACCTTTACATCTGTTTACCCCATGTGGTGCAACCTGTAGTCTAGACCTGTAGCAGAAAATTAATTCAGAACATTATATCTCTTTATCGTAAGTGGGTAAAACATGCAGAAGACAATGATTCATCTATATTACTTCTGATGTTACCCCATTTTCGACACAGTTGTCAGTCTCGAGCTTCTTTCTTTGGAAAGAATGCCAGTCTTCGTCGCTGCCAAGGATGACAAAGGAGTGGAAAAGTGTGCGGCTATATCTTGTTCCTTCAGTCATATACCTCATCCACAACAATGTCCAGTTTGCGACCTTGACCTATGTTGATCCATCTACCTATCAGATATTGGGGAACCTGAAAATTGTCACAACTGGAATTTTGTTCAGGTGTGCCATTGGCCTCTTCATCACAAAGCCTGTGTTTTATGCTTCCTAATATTATCGGTGTGACAGATCTGTATTTCATTTCCAAGTATTTCCTGCATTCAGTGTGTTATGTGGTTCACCTCAGACTTTGCTTCATGTTAACAAAACTCAGATTGAGTGCACAACCCTAACTTCAAAAATAGCCAAACTGATTGAGAATAATTGAATTGTTGGGAAATAGTCTGGTTTTGTTCCAAATTAATTAACTAGCTTACTCAAAACACCAATTATGATCAGTATATATCTTGTGGTTTTGGATAATTCTCGGCCATTTGAATTCTCAAAGTGTGTCTTGTGATTTATTACGCATCACTGTTTTAATCTTGACAAATACATGGACACTCCCTCCCATCTTGCTGCACAGCTATTTCAATATTTAATTTTCTGGCAATATAATTGTTCCCTGTTGGCTACACCGTGCAATCTGAAATGCTTGTATCCTTCTGTTGGCTTGCATCACAAAGTCAGAGTTTTCACCTACTTAGTGCATGCATTGCTGTTGGGTCACGGGACTTGTGGTAATTGAGACATCGATAATTTTATGCTTCTTTCTCAAAAATTAAAGTATTGTGGTCAAAATTATGTCGTTGTACCTGTAGTAAGTTGTTCTGTCATGAGAAATTGTCCAGTGCATCCCACCCTTTGGTGCACGCCTGTGCACAGTCTACAGTGGTCATGATGTAACCAAGCATTCTGCAAAGTTTGAACAAAGTGCATTAGGAAATTAAAATTCCGGTGAATAGTAGTTTATATTTTCCATTTATTTATTCTGGGTTTCTTTCCCACAAAAATTTCTTTTCCTTTTTTCTGTTTCTCCATGCATAGATCGAATTTAGATTTGAGATTTTGTGACACGGTAGATTGCTGTGTGTCACTTGTCATCTTCCTGTGTTTTTTTCATGACATTCGCGTTTTGTTTCGAAGCAGATACATGGTAGTGCAAATAAATGCTGGATGGACTGTATATGCCCTCACCCTATTGTAGAGTAATATGCTACATAATTATATTCAGTGAATTGGCGCTTGATTGACTAATGCTCTTGGTCTCTACTAATTGTGCTAGGTTGACTAATGCTCTTGGTCTCTACTAATTGTGCTAGGCTTGTCTTAAAGAGGAAATTATCAAATCTACAGTGGATGGCAATTGTTTTACTGGCTGTGGGAACAACTACAAGCCAGGTTTGTTAATGTTGCGAAAGTTCCTGTTTTATTTTGATTTTGTGTTTTATGCTTATTATGACCTCCTAATGAATGCTTCCAGATTCAGTTTTTGCAACTATTACTAATGAACTAAGAGCGCCAAGTGATTGAGTAATTACCTAATTCACAGTTCGTATCCGTGGTTCGCAATTTGCTATCATCTTTGTTAGGGGATTGGGTTCACGAATCCGTGGTTTCCGCTTCGAAACATGCTAGCTACTATAAGGTTCACAAGCAAATAGCACAAAATATCCCATATCAATAACACAATGGAAAAATAGAACAATTGTGTTAGTTGGCCCAGCCTAAATAAGACCACAACCTGCTCTAGCTTGCCTCATTCTACCCTTACCCAGGGCCGCTGCCTCCATGCTTCCTTCAGCCGTCCCGCTAGTTCATCTTGAGATAAGGAAGATACCGCCGCTCCACCATCCCCTCCTCTCCTTCTAGCTCCCTCTGCCATAAGAGGCTTCCCAGCGTATTCTCTCCCTGCGGCGTCCCCCCTCATGCTCCTGGTAGATGGAGGGAAGCATGTCCTTCGTGCGTGCATTCACAGTGACTAGGAGGAGGTTCTGTTGCAGGGAAACAATGTCCCTTCACACTGGAGCGATTTTGTTTTCCTGTTTGCAGTTCAATGAATCTGAGGGATCTCGAACCCCGATCTAGATAGAGTCGATCGCGACTGGGTCTAGAAGCCTGTAACTGTTTGCCTGTTCATTTGATATTTGTAGTTAGGATTAAATGAGTATATATGTACAGTTCACAAAGGCTAAGCTCTACCTAGATATGTAGTATGGTTCCCTACTCTAACTTCTACAACACTCACAGTGGCATCTTACCACAAGGCATCCGCATGTTAAGCATTTAATCTTTAACAGGTTATCATATGCATGCTTTTAATAAAGGTGGTTGTTTTACTCTATTTCAAGTACACACTGAGTACATGTAAAAAAAGTACACATTGAGTAACATGTGTTACAAGGTCTCTCCTATCAGACTGGATTCTGGCAGTAGGGGTCCAAGCTGGTACCCAATTCCAATTAATATTTCCCCATTAACCCACGATATTTCTGTTATTTTTCTATTACATTAAATATTATATATAATCAAACTTGGAAAGTCCTACCTATTTTAGGATATCTTCTATAATGGTTTTTTCCCTAGTCAAAGACAACAGAATTATTAACTTAGTCGTTTTGTGCTTTTCATTGTCACTGCGTATGAATTTAGACTTCTTTGTAACTATCATGCCCATTACAGGTCAAGGGATGTGGAGATGCACCATGTGATTCGCTTTTCTCAGCACCATTGCAGGGTTACATGCTTGGGATACTTTCTGCTTGTCTTTCTGCACTAGCTGGAGTCTACACTGAGTACTTGATGAAGAAGAATAATGATAGTCTGTACTGGCAAAATGTGCAATTATATACGTAGGTATCTATATCTAACACAGTCTATTATCAAGTATTGCACAGCCCTAAGTCCCATCTCATCACCCTCAATGCGCCGTTGCCTATGAATTGCTTGCATCCAAACATTTCCAAAACTATCTATGAGCATTATTTTATACTCATCTTATGTGCTGTCAGGTTTGGAGTTATCTTCAACATGGGTTGGCTTGTCTATGGTGACTTCAAGGCTGGATTTGAGATGGGTCCATGGTGGCAGCGTCTTTTTAATGGCTATTCCATCACAACATGGATAGTTGTGTTCAACTTAGGGTCCACCGGTCTGCTAGTATCATGGCTGATGAAGTATTCAGACAACATAGTTAAGGTGAGATCATCTAATCTACACTGTGCATGTCACCTAAAATTTCAAACTTCTTATTCTTGTCCTAATGCCTGTAAAGTGAATTTGTGGATTTTTTGCATGTCAATTGGTCATGTTGCTATTTGTCGGAGAAAACAAGTTAATCTGACTGCTAAGAATGCTTAGATTCCTTCTCACATGTGCCTATTTTTCTTAACAATTCAAATTACTAGTCTGACGTTGACAAGTTATGCTTTTTGTTTCATGATTGTAATTTTTATGCACATGCAATTGAAACATCGTTTCACAAACTTCTGTTTAACAGGTGTACTCAACTTCAATGGCCATGCTTTTAACAATGGTTTTGTCTGTATATCTTTTCAGTGTGAGAGCTACAGTTCAGGTAGGAGTAATATATTTTTTGTGTCACGGTCCTTTTGTCTGTTGTCAATTTATAATTGCAGGCTTGGAGATGAAACATCCTTGATTATCTATTCGTGCTAATATATGTTTATCACCTCTGTTTTGTAGCTTTTCTTGGGCATTGTCATCTGCATAATTTCCCTGCAGATGTATTTTATGCCTGCGCACATGTTAGTTGAATTACCACAAACATTGCCAGCTACATCAAAGTAGGTATGGTCCACTGTTATCTAACCTGCTGATCAGAGTGATAGGGACTGTTGATCAAAGGAGCAGCATTAGTTGATTATCTTGGGCTGAGCTTTAATCGAGCCATCTCTTAAAAACTCTGCAATCTTCAACAGTTCGTTTGGTTAGCAGCACGTTGCAGAGAAGGTAAAAAATCAGTGAAGTGAACTCATGATATCAGTGGACAAAAGGCTAATGGCTGTGGGCTTTGTTACTTTGTATTCAGGTGGATTATGAAGGCTGATTGATGTGTTCCTTTTGACGTTAGAAATAGGAAATATGTACACAATATTCTTCAGTTAGTTGAAAAGGGTTTGCTAACCATGCTAATTTCTTTTGCCTTTCACATGCACGAATAGTACAAGACTGGTGACTAAACTTGAGTTATTACATCCTTAGAGAAGGTTTAAGATTTATTTTGTTGCAGCAATTGTACACTTTATATGCCCTTATTTCACTTATACGGTTATACTTGAATGGGGATTCAAACTGGAGTTTATTGTTACTTACTGGGCAGATCTCATATATTACATTCATGATTTTGGCAATACTTGCTTATCACAGAAATCAAAATATGTGGTTGATATCCAGTCAGGTGGTATATTCTGCCAGTAAGTGCGGCTACCTTAGTTACTACTACTACCTTGGTTTGTGAACATCACCAGTTGGATATAGGGTATTCCACGCCTGCATGCGCTAACTCTCTAAGCATAATATGAGGCACATCGTTCTCAAAATTATTGAATTCTGAACCACTTATACTCTATATCAAGATCTCTTCTCTGATCATACATTCATACTGCTGTAGTGCCTTTTGTCTGCACCTCATTGCAAGAATAGCAAGCCATGATGTGCTGATGGGATGTTTCCATGTGGAAAATAGAGAGGCCCTATGGCATATATTGACTTAGTTAGTAGTCCACGGAATCTGAAATTGAATTAGCATGTTAGCCTGGATGTTGAAGTATAGTTGATTTCATTTCTGCAGCAAGACCTGCTTGGCTTCTGTTCTGTTTTTACAAAATTCGATGCCTGTAAGCCTAGTACTCTATGGCATGGTGGTGCCATTGTAATTTGTAAAGATGGCCATGATAAGGGTAGTTGTTAGGATCTGTTCTAGAAATAAGGTCAGTTTTTGCAGTATTTCCCTAGAACTACTCAAACGCGCTCAATGGTGTAATGACATGTGTTCCATCTCTAAATTTGTGTTCGCACCGTGCAAGGACACTATGTACCTAGCCTTTGTGCAATTTCCTGTGTATTCTTCTTGCTCATCTTTTTCTTTCTAGCCAAATTGTATCCTCTTATGATTGGCAGCATTGTAATTTTCAGATTCTTTCCTCAAGAAAACGCTAGCTCCAAATGTGCTCTAGTCTACTTCCTACGGCTATAGAAGGCTGGATCATCGATCATATGAACTGGGGACCTTACTTTATCTTGCTAGTATGGTCCAGGGATGAGTTGCTGCCCAGATATAAAAATATCACTCTAATGTTTTCTAAAATTATTTTACTTTATGTGTCGTAGTTTTGCTAGCATGATTAAATGTTTACTGTACCAATTACATGTGCGAGAGGAGTATGAAGATGTCAAACTAAGTTAGAAACCAAGTGATTGTTCCTACTTCCTACTGTGCATTTCAGGAAACCTTAACCTACGAGATATGGTTGGCCTCTGATTATGCCTGGTTTATATGTCCCTGAGCTCAACACCGTGTCCAGTTATATCCTGGATTCCTAGTGGAAGGATGCGATAATGTCATATATATGTCAATTTACTAATGGCATGGAATTTAACATTGCTAGTTTGGTTCATATTCCTCAGGTGTTAAATCCATAAAATATTTTGATTTTCTTGCATTAAGTTCTGTGTTATAGAATTGTCTAGTGATTTCTTGATGCACTTGCAGCTACCAAGATTATATTCCTCCCCATTCCAGATGGAAACTTTCTTCTGAAAACTGCTGGGAGGGGAAAAGAAAGGGTGACATGGTAGCTTGTAGAATCAACATTGCCTTGGGATATCTTTTGCTTATGTTATGATAATGTCTAGCAACATCTGGTGCATGGCCTGGGTATACTTTCCTGTTTCTGTGCACTCAGCTACTTATGCCCTAACACAGGCCTGTACATGGACGTGTGCAAGGTCAGTGGCTGCACATGGCTCACAAAATCTTGGGGCTCCATATTTGTTTAAGTGCAAATATTTAAAAATCCTTAAGAAAAGTAGTTGTAACGTACCTTAAAAGTACATAGTATTTCTGCTAATTAAGAAATCGATAGAGCTTGGACATTACAAAAATAAAATTATTTGTTTTAAATAAGAAATGAGTTAAATTAAAAATTAAGAATAAGCTGCTGATTTGTGCCATCTTGCTAATCGCCTGCTATGACATGTTCTCGGTGGTAACAGCAAGTGACCACTAGGAAATGAAGACCTGCTAGTAGCCAAGAACGATGATCAACTATTACTCCTGATTGATGACTACTTGGGTGTCAATCACCTCACGCTGCCATTGGTGTCCTCCTCATGGTTCCCTCATTTCTGTCTTGAGAAGGTGAAGAGGCAAAGCAAAACATCCATTCCTTGCGGCGCATGGCACTCTCGCCGAAAAGGACTGTCGGTTTTGTTTCAGCCAGACAGGAAACAATAATGGGAAAAAATAAACGGGAGTGAAAATGCCGACGGAGCAATATTGCCTAGACGAGGCTGCCGTTGGGATGCCCCTTGTTTCTTGTCGCCCGTAGTATCAGCATCGTGCCCACAGGATAGGAGTGCGTGCCCAGCAACATGTCACATCCCCTTGGAACAGAAATGCTTTTCCTGCAAGCTTGTTGGCCTGGCATGCCAAACTCATGCAGGTCCATCATTGTTTTCCCCAAAAATCCTCTCCTAAACATATTTCGGAGAATTATGCTACAGTCCAGTTAGTTGTCTTGGTAAAAATGCAGAAGAGCTCCGTGCCACGGGAGAGATAGTTAAGGCCCCGTTTGCAATACATGAATTTTGTAGGATGCGGTTCAATTCTCATGATGAATTCCACACATGGGGATTTTTCTTCATTTCGGAAAGACCTTAAGCTTCCACCGCGACAACTGAAAAAAAAGCTCCCACCGCTAGAAAATAATTAGCCAGAATGACACGGCACCAGCTCTTAAATGCGCATGTTGAGCTGGTTTAAATCAGCATCATCGGCATAAGTCCAGCACTCTCCACAATTTTCTTTTTCCGAGTGGTTCTCCACAATACTCCAACCTATCACTTCCATCTATAAAAACCCTTCCAAGCCCTTCTCAAACAGTCAGAACACGAGTTGCTTGCAAGTTACAGAGAGAGAGGCAGAGCGAAACACACACACGGACACACATGGGATCCTTGGGCCCTGCCGTGAGCGTGAGCATGGCCAAGCCCAACGGCGGCACGGCTGCCGTCGGCGGCCAGCAGCATCATCAGCAGCAGCAGCCCGAGCGCGGCATGTACAGCTGCAGCTTCCGGATTCCGCTGCACTACCCGCGGTACAAGAAGGCGGACTACGAGGCGATGCCGGAGTGGCGCGTCGACTGCCTGCTCCGGGAGTACGGCCTCCCCGTCGCCGGCGACGTCGACGAGAAGAGGAGGTTCGCCATGGGTGCCTTCCTCTGGCCCGGCCAGTACTGATCGATCGAGCTTCTTACACCTTAATGGCCACTCGGATCAGAGGCCGATCAGCAGGCTAGCAGAGACTGATCATCAATAGCAGCATCACATGCCCGACCATGTAATGTATGATGACCTCGTGTCGATATTATAATTCTTATTATCTATCATCTATTCATAATCGCCATAGAGAAAATGTGTTTCTTGGAGTACGTATAGCAATGGAAGAATGTGTTGTTCCTTATGTTCTTACGTGTCTCTGTACTGTACGTCCGACCCTGATCATTTTGGTATGCAGTTCTGAGCTTTGTTTTAGGCGTACAATCTTTCTCCTTGTGTCTTCTGAAAGTTCTGAACCCCGGAATAACAACATTTTGTGGAAATTTTTGGAAAAAATCAGCCACACTAGTACTTTTGTAGAGCTACTCTTGGTTCATTGCCTGAGCTACCTCTCTTGTAAGACTTCCTTCTGGAAATTTTTCAATTTCAACAATGTTACCCAGAAATTCACCTGGTGGTGCTTATGCATGCTGCCGACTAGCCGGTATATTGATTGACCTAGATTTGTGCATTTCGACGTGTACTGCTCGTGCTGATTTGCTGCCTAGAAGTTACCACTCGGATAGACTAAAATGCACCTCTAGGTCTGATTCCCCACAAAAGTTCTCGAAATTATTGACTCCTCTACGGCCTGGAGACAGAGACGATGCCGCCGCCATGGCGTGTTCCCGTGAGCTTCTATCGCCGGCCAAGCCCCTGCCTACCTACCGCCAAGGGAGCAGCGCTGCTCGGCTTACGCAGCAGCAGCCGTCCACGAACGAGCACAACAGCAGCAGGAGCCGCTGCACCGCCGCACGAGACAGTATTTCGGTGGAATCGCTAATTGAACCGGGCCAGCTGATGTCTGCACGCGTTCTCACTAGTATGCTATGTTTGGACTCCGCTGGCGGCGTCGAACCATCAACCATGGGAGGACTGGAGCTGGGGCAACGTGGGTGAGAGGAAGAAGAATACCATGGGGCGAAAGAAAGAATAAAGGGCGCTGCTAGGAGTCGGCGTATAAAGTGGTCGTATCTACCGTCCGAATAGATGGAAAGAGTTGATCCAATTTATAGCAATGGAAGAATGTGTTGTTTCTTACTCCCTCCATCTCAAAATACAAGGCGTCCTTTAATTTCGCTGGTCAACGATGTATAACTTTGATCATAATATGTACTTATAATATGACTAAAAAAAAGTATAAAAATATATGAAATGAAAGATATTTGCAAGACGAATCCAACGGTATCATTTATACATTATAGATCCACATAATTTATCATATATTAATGATCAAACTTAAGGAGCGAAGACCATAATAAAAATAGCGCGTCTTATATTTTGAAACGGAGGGAGTAGTATGCTATGTTTGGACTCCGCTGGCGGCGTCGAACCATGGGAGGACCGGAGCTGGGGCAACGTGGGTGAGAGGAAGAAGAATACCATGGGACGAAAGAAAGAATAACGCGCTGCTAGGAGTCGGCGTCCGATACTTTGCTTCGCATCGGACCAGCTCTTGGACGTAGGATGGATTTTCTTTTAGCCCGCGCGTGGGAATATTGTAGAAGGTCCATTAATTGCAGTCCATCCCCTTGTCGGTTGTTTCCGCAACAAAACCTACGCTAATCACTCCCGTAAGAAAACCACCATTAATCTTGTTGCTTCAAGCCCCCTGCCCGCGGACGGGGCTTGCCTGCTCCCCCCAACTGTTCCCATCGGTGCTTCCGTGCACGTGGCAAGCATTGGAAGGCTCCCCTTGTTTCCTCCCCATCCAGCTCTTTCTGTTGCCAAAAAAATAAAAAAATACCACCGGATATACAGGACGCTCCCCATTGTTCATCCTCGAGCTAGGACGAAGCGAGGAATCCACCAATTCTCCATGGCATAGGAACGCAGCCGCGTCCCTCCTGCCGCCGGTCCTCTTCCCTTCAACCGCCGCCGCCCTTTGCTCTTCCCAAAAGCCCTCTCCTCCAGCCGTTGTCTCACCCTACTCTAGCCGTTGTCTCACCCCTTCCTGGAGCTTGGACGGCCACGCTCTTGAGGTAGCCGCCCCCTTCCCCCACCGGAGTCTCCTCCCGCAGCCATCCCCTACCACGATCCATCCGCATATGTCTCCTCCCGCCGTCCCGCAGTGTGCAGCGACGGCTGAAGCGCCTGTCGGCGCGCCGGACACGATGGTGGCCGCCGCTGACCTATGTCGTTGGACAAGGACACAAGGTCTAGCCCGATGCCTCCTTCCGTTTGCTTGCGTGCAGCTCATCGTCCGTGAAGATTTGGAGTGACATTTTTTACTCCCGTGACTGTGATTCATCATCGTCCTCATGGTTCCCGAGATCAATTCTTGGAGAAGCCATCAGGGGACAAGGGAGAATTTGGCTGTCACTTGTTGGAATTCACCTCAACTTTTCCTAGCTAAATCGTTGATTCATAGAGGCATTCTTCTCCGTTTCCCCCTCTGGCATGTAGATAGAGATTTCCTTTGTGTAATTTGCCTCCGCTTCTCCCTAGTCCTTGTTGCGTTGGTTGTGCAGATGTGATTTTTTTTCTCTCCTGTATGCATCTAGATTTGGCGCAGATGTATTCTCAGGTTATTTTGGCGCGAAGTAGAAAATGTTTCCCTCCTATATGTTTTGTTCTGTGCTATTCTATGCCGTGTATTACGTGCAGCGGTGTCCTTATTGCTATAGGCATTCATCTTTTTTTTCGGGTGGAAAAATAACGCTCGGGAAGGGGAAACTCCGGAAGCCTTCCGATGCTTGCCACGTGCACGGGAGCACCGATGGGAACAATTCGGGGGAGCAGGCAAGCCCCGTCCCCTGCCCGCTCGCTTGATGGTTTTCAACTTTATTCGTGTTGCTTCCATATATACTCCCAAACTGAATTGCTCTACTCCAAATATTCCGTCCATATCCATATACTCACGCATGATTCCATCTATATGATGCTTCCTTTTTTGTGAGACATACGATGCTTCCTTTTTGGAAGGGCACACAATGCTTCCTTTTTTGTGAGGATACACAATGCTTCCATTACCTTCCATACGTGTTCCCATTATACAAAATACATGCATCCAATGCTACATGCCATGCTTCATAATACATAGTCATTTTTTTCAGCAAGTCGTGACATGATTTGGTTTCTGCTAAATAGTTGCATTCTGAAACACAATTTATGATTATTGAAAAATGAACAATGTCGTACCAAGCATTGTTATTGTAGTGTAATTCTAAGGGAGCATGCATACATATTACAGGAAACATATTGTATTTATAACTAAAGCACAACAAAAATATCATTGACACAAATTCACTGAAAAATGTACATCTCTCTTTGCATCACAACAACGAAACTACTAATTTCACATTCGCCTCGCCATCGACTGGGCATGTTGAACTGATTGATCACGCGTGACCTCCACGCGCGCCCTGAATTCTCCGTTATCAACAAGGTAGCCACCGATGTAACGGTGCCTCATCTTGGGCATTCTGACGCATTTGAAGCAATATTGGTATCCTGTTGGAATTAAAGAAGAATGGTTGGATCAGGTGGAGATCCGTACAACATAATAAACAAGAAACAATGAAGCACATACATACGCGGTTTGAAACAAAAGGTTAACTACAAGAAGCAAAATGTATGCACAGTGATTTCAGTAAAGGAAGCAACACTATCTGTGCTTGAAGCACTCACTAGTATAGGTTGAAGCAAAATGTCTCTACGATAAAATTAGCACACAGTGGAATGGTTAAAACATAAATCCACTATGAAACATGAAACAATAAAGAAGCACACACTGATTGCTTCAATGGTATGTACCATAATTTATTGAAAGAAGCAACATTCTCCATGGTTGAAGCATACCCTATCAGTAGTCGAAGCCAAATGCATATAGAATTTAGTACCAACTGCATGGCTCTATTGGTATTTTAGAATCTAGACCAAAGAAGCGAACAATATTCTTTGGAAGCGTGTATACTCTGAAGCATGTCATCAGTGCCATCTCAACATAATTCATTTAGCAGGAAGCATGCAAATTTGAAATCCAGAGTTAAACCATTCTTTTCGCACAATTTAGCTGCCTAATTTTCTTCATGCACAATGTAACAAAATCAAGGTAGAAGCATTCATATTTGAAAAATGATTGCTTCAATGGTTGCCACCAATATGTATGTATAGAAAGTACATAAACACATCTGCTAGATCAAAACTGAATAAACCATTTTGGTGGGGAAGCATTTTGCGTGAATATCACTATTATACCAGCATAAGAATACAATAAACTCAAGAAATGAGCATGCATCGGTTAGCACAAATCATGGATTGGGAATAAATATACAAACATAAACCCATTCCCTAGATCATACATCAGCCGTAGCCTGGTTTTCCAACTACCCACGTTACTGATGAGTACTAGAATAATTTATTTAATGCCTGAGAAAAATCTGAAAACAGTACAAGATCGAGAGCTGGTTATTTGTACTTATTACCTAGATCAGCCGATATCAAGATGGCACAAACACACGAGGTCGAAGCAGCCAACGAGCCGATGCTTCGGCCGGAAACAATCGTTGCCGGCCACGGATGAGTTGCCTCCGACGCCTGAGCTTAGCTTAACTGGTTGGGGGAGTGGATGTACAAACCCAACACCAAGGTTCAAGTCCCTAGGGACGCGAATTTAGGTTCCTATTTATACTTGAGAACCAGGCCTTCCTGGTACTCATGCAATCTATCCTGAGGATCAGGCTTGGTTATTAAACAAGATAAAAATCCTGATACTCATGCTTAAAAGGCTGTGTGCATCCCTAGTCGGTGCAGAGGCCGGGGAAGTGAAATTCTCCCCCAAAATTTGAAGAAATTGATTCTAGGAGGATCGGGAAAAAAACGGCCCGCTCCGTGATATACGGAGGCGATCCGGAGACGAAGGCGCGTCGTCGACGCCAGGCTACCTTGGCGCCGGCGGTCATGGGGCTGTCGATCCACGGGCTCGAGATTCGAGTGTTTGGGCGGGCTGGTCGCTGAGTCTGCCGCGGCGGAGCTGGACGCCAGGTCGGAGATGGAGACGGAGAGCCTCGGAGATGCGGTTCACGTCGCTGTCCGGGTTGCTCTGGACTCGCTCAACGAGGATGGGCCGCCGCGCAGAAGCTCCTCGCCGGTCTTTCGCCCTGCTAGATCAGAGGAGGACCTCGTCGACGAGTTCTGGGCGTGCGCGGGATTCCCGTCGCAGTCGAGCCGGACATGGGAGCGCGGTTCTTCGTCGACTGCAGGTGAGGTTTCTAATTGTGCTTTCGTGTGCAGGTCGGAGCCGAGTCTGCCAGGTTCTTCACCGCCGCCGGCGAGCCGGGGCACGAACTCCTCGCTGTCGGGGCTCCGTCTAACCCGGGCGCCGCCAAGAATGGGGCCGTGGCGTGGCCCTCTACCTCCGCGCCGGGTCACGCCGCCGCCGATCTTGGGTGTCTTCATCGAGAAGGCTATGCAAAGGCGGGACGGGCTGTCACCACCGGGTACACCGACGCCGGTGGTGGATTCCTCGAGCTCGTCGACGGCCGCTGATCCTTCTATCCCGGAGCAGGAGGCGGGGCATTTTTCAAAATCCATGCAGGTGGGACCGCGGGATCGCGCGGATGATCGTGGCCATGCAAACCCATGGGCGTATCTCTATTGCCCGTCTAGGAGATGCCCTAGTTCTTCTTCGCTACAGTGGGGTACGATCAGGCAATCGCTACGCTGCCCTCGACTCGCCTCGGACTCCATCGTCTCGCCAAGTTCGCCTCCGCTCACCCATGACTCGACCCGCTCATCATCTTCCTCGCAAGTCTCGTTGCCGGGTCTGCGGTGGGAGAGGTCTTTCGCCTCTGTCGCAGCGACGCCGACTCGCCTCATGGCGATTCCGCCTCACCCGCACTCGGTGGGGGGTCGTGGATGCCTGGCACACGTCCCGCCTGTAACATCCCAAAATTGTAACCCAGCTTTATTAGTCAAAAATGTGGGTCAACAAAAACTTTTGTGTGTTTGTTTGATTATGGTTGTTTGATTTGTTGTTCGCTCTAAAAAAAAATTGAAGAAAAGAAAAGAAATAAAAGAAGTGCCAAAAACCCTAAAATAATGTGACAAGTGTCACCCTAAATCTCCAAGTGAGAATTCAAGTTTTCTTCCAAACAAAAATTCAGTGGAGAAATCTTGATCCCTCTCATTTTATCCCTAATACTTTTCCCCCTCTTTATTTCAAATTATATTCAAAATTCCATTTTCAAAATTTCCAAATGTTTCTTTAACTTTGGAAATCATCAAGATCACCAAGCTACACTTCCAAAATAAATACCCCAGTGGTACCACAAACCTTGACAAATCATTTTGAAACAAACTATGAAAATAAATTTCAGAAAATCCAATTTTGGATTTGGTTCAGGAATAAGGTCGAACACCTGCTGATCACCACGGTGTTCTTCCCTAAACCGAATTCAATCCAAAAATTCGAACTCGATTCGGTGAAATCGATCACTCCAGTAGCTCCCACTCCTTCCTCTCACCTCACACACGTGAATGATTGCGAAGGAAACGAGTTCGTTGACCCGGAGGTGGAGTGTGGCGTGCGCCACGCCGATGCCGCCCGTGGCGCACTGCCGCACGGGTCGTCCCCGTGGTGGGCAAGGACGCGACGCAGAGGCGACGCCGCGCCGTGCTCGACACCCCTCCCTCTTCCCTCTGCCTCTGGTCGACGTGACCCAAGCGCTGCAGAGCTCGCTGGCGTGCTCACCGTCCGCGACGCGATGCCACGCGCTGCCGTCCGGAATCGCCCTGTGGAGGAAGCAGAGGAGGCAGCGACGCGACGCCACGCTCTGCTCGACACACCACCTCTCCCCTCTGCACCTGCTCGAGGTGACCCAAGCACCGCAGCACACCCCACCCCTTGCGTGCATCCTCGCCATGCCACGGCCAGAGCGCGCCGCGCGACGCCACCCCTACCAGGGTCAGCGAGGAACACCACCGCACCCTCTCCCCATTTGCCACCGCACTACGCCGTACCTGCACCAGCTCCGCGCCAATGGCAAGCTCTCCCACTCCCCAGCCCCATCCCTGCACCGCGTTCACGACGAGCCCGAGCTCGCCAATAAAAGGCCACCCGAGCCTCACCACCTCTCCACACCACCTCACGGCCACCACTCCACTCCACTCACCCCAGTACACCGCCAGGAGGGCGGATTCGCAGCCGCGGAAGCACTTCTGCCCTAGCCCGTGCTCTGCACCTCGCCGGAGCAGAAGGTGGGCATCGATCACGGCCGAGCCGTGCCACTCTCTCCCCCTCTCTTCTTTGCCCCGCATCCGTATCACCATTACACCCTAGCTCACCCGCCGCGTTTTGCCCGTGTTTCGTGCACAGCAGCGCCGCGGAGGACTCACCGGAGTTGGAGCACGGCCGCGGAGGAGGAGCAGAACACGCCGCCGTCGAGTGAAGCCGTCCCAGCACGCACGACTCACCCCAGAGCTTCCCCACTCCCTCCGCCGTCGATCCACGTCCTCGCCGCTTCCAACCGAGCCCCCTAGGTGAGCCCTTGAACCACCTCGCCGTCGCCGGAGCCCGGCGCCACCAGGAAATGGTCGTCGCCGTTGTCATCGCTCCTTAGCCGTAGGATTAGAAATCAACGGCTACGTACCGGTTCGTTTAATTAGACACTGACTGGTGGACCCCACCCGTCAGCGTTTTAAACTTAAATCGCGCGCGAGACGTTTTCCGTTGAGTCACTGACGAGCGGACCCCACCCGTCAGGGATCTCAACATTATCCAGTAAATTAGGGTTTTAGAATTTAAATCTCCTCTGAATTTCAGTACTGGACACCACTTTGAAATTCAATATCTCGAGTTATATAAATCCAAATAAATCAAGTCAAAATGTTCTGGAAAGCTTATAAAATTCCTTAACTCACCAAAGTGGTCTCATCTCATTTAATTAAGTAATAAAAATGTATTGTTAAAAATGCTCCAGAAGGTTTGAAACACCAAACCATTTGTTTCTGGAGTTGTATTAGTCCAAATAAACTGAAACCAATTTTGGTAGCTTTGTATTAGGATCCTTTAGCTCCCCAAATTTTGGTAGAATTAATTGAGTAGTGTAAACTCCTTAGCCCTTGGTTGAACTTCAGTGCACCCTTCTGCACTAAACCAATTAGTGTGATTTAATAATAGGTCCAATTAAACTAAAACCAATTTTGTTAGGTCACAGACAACCAAGGTTAGTTGTCCCTAAAAGGATTTAATTTTTGGAGCAACCTAATTTGTTTGGTAGCTAAAACTTGATTAAAAACCTTCTGAACTAAAACCAATGTGTAGGGAGTTTGGTAACACCAAATGACCCCAATCCAATTGGGTGATCTTCTACACATCAGTAGCTATCCATAGAACTTTAGTTTGAAATTTTGTGACCAACATAGATTAAATGGTGAATTAATTGGTGTACAACTAGTTTCTGCCTTAGTTTGAAAACAATTAAATAAAGATTAATTCAATTAAATTAAAACCACCTTGTGTTGCTTGATGTGTGCAGTAGCTAATTATAGCATTTGTGATTGTAATGATGTGATGATGCTTGAGTTAGAGTAGTAATTGTTTGTCTTGCTTGTTTAACGTTTAGACGATACCGTTGACGGATTTATCGAAGAAGGAGGTTTCGTTGAACCCGAAGATCAGGACCAGTACCACTGTGTTGAACAAGGCAAGCTACTTCACTGAGCTTGCATTTATATACATCTATTTTAGTCTCAAGAGTTATTCCAAGGAATCAATGATTTTAGAAAAATCCCTTTTGCAAAATACCTGAAAACTATTTTGCCACCTTATGTAGAAGTATAAAGTAGTTATTTAAAACTATAAGTTGGGAAAAACAATGTTTTTCAAAACTCCTTTGAAGGTACTTGGATGAAGGTGAAATGCCGAAAAGTCGGTGTTAAGCTGGAGAATGGTGGTGTTGTTTTGGAAAAGTGCACATTGTGTCCTAACACTATGGCGACCAACCAATAACCGGTGCGACCACATTTACCCACATATGGGCAAGGGCGTAGTCATATAATTTGCTCGTGTTAGTACTGGATGCCTCAATAACGAGGATAACCTCGTTCCATGAGGGGATGGTCTGAGGACCTACCCCCTGACCTGGGTCCTCTTCATTGAAGTCTACCGGAAGCCGGTATGAACGTGTCGGAGGAAGAGGATTGAAGGGCTCCCTTGGGTCCGCCGGACAGAACTACGAGTCCTCACACTTAGTTTCTGAGGATTTAAGTGTCGATGGAAAGTGTCGTAGAGGCAGGGTCCTATACTAGCATGAGCAAAGGACAGGCTATGGCCGGGAACTCAACTTCGCATACCTCTGGTATGGCGGGACGTGGCTGACACGATGAGTGACCGGATGGGTGTGGGAAAAGCGTGCTACCTCTGCAGAGGGTAAAACTATTCGAATAGCCGAGTCCTCGGATATGGACAGTTGGGAGGCTGTCTTAAGACCATGTGCAAGTTTTATAAAATATTGAGTTTTGAAAGGAAACTGAAGTGGAAAAGGTTGCATACCTGTACCAATGAGTTGGTACGAGGTTGTGATGGGTTTGGGAACCATGATTGGAATGTGGTTGGATACCGGAGGAGTTTCGGGGAAACAGCTAAAATGATGTCTTCTTAAAGGATAGTTGTAAAAATTTCTTCTTACCCCTTTTCAGAAAAGGCTTTCTTTTAAGATGTTTCAAAGCTAAGTAAAAGTTTTCAAACTAAAACTAGTGCTTACTCTAGTTGGGGTAGTTTGCGAGTACAATCCAATGTACTCATATTGGTTTCGTCCCTGGCTATTGTCCTAGCCAGATTTCGAGGAACCCTACGTCGAAGAGGAGTTCGGCGACGTCTATGCAAACTAGGATCTTCATAAGTCAGCTGCCTGTCGGGTGTTGTTTGAGTGGATTAGCCCTACTACCGTAGCTTCCGCTGAATAAAGATGATTTGGCCCTTGAAGGCACCTATGTATAATTAGGCCAGTATGGCCATGTGTGTAAGACTTGAAACTCGGTATTGTATGGATGTAATCTTTGATATTCAGTTCGGATTATGTGCAACGACATACTGATCACGGGATCGTTGTGTTAAGCATAATCGGGTATTTCGGACGGCTAGTCCGGGGTCCCCACACCGCCTCTCCGACTCCTCTCCAGCAGCAGGTCGTGGGGGCCGGGGCTGGTGGGCATCGCACTGGCGCCCCCGCAACCGACGTATGCACCGTCGCCCTCTTCTTCCCCGACATCAGAGACTAGTCCTCATTGGCCGCGGTCGTTCACCGCCGTTGCCGCTTCGCCACTGGCGGGTCGCATGGCTGGGGTGCCTCAACGACCGCCGCTGGACGGAGCTTCACGCGGTGGTCCGATCAGCCCGTCGCCCCCTAGCCTACAACAGCAGCAGCCATTCGTTTTGGCCCATGGCGCCGGGAGCGTGGCCAACATGCGTGCTGGGGATCGTGATCATGCGGACGAGCGTGACCGTCCTGGACCTTGGGCCATCTCCACCGTCGCTACAAGGTGTACTGGGAGCGGGTTCGTTGCTCCTGTGACACGAGCATGGTTGTGGATGGGAACCAAACCTCGGGTGTATCCAATCTTGGAAAATCTGGGACCTCTTCGCAGCCAACTACTCAGAGGACTACCATGGTTATTACCCCATATAATCCTCATCCGCAAACCCCTCGCGCGATTGAGATTGTATCGAGGATAAGACGTGTCTCACCGGGTCTGTTGAGGGACGAGGGTGCATCGCCAGGTGTTCTCACTGCTTCGGTCCAGCAGGAGTGGTCGCCTTGCTTGGCGTTGTCTTTGGGGACCCCTGCTGGGCCTGAGGAGCGGCAAACAAAGCCTCCACGTGAGGCGGCGACAGGTTACGGCCCAACTGGGCAGCTGCAGTTCTCGGCGCTGGAGGCTACGCTGGAGGCGCAGGTTGGGCTGCAGCCGGGCCATCTCAGTTCGGCCCCTGACCAGGCTGCGCTCGCTGCTAGCGCTTCTGGTGGGCTGGGAGCAGCTGGCGGGCTGGCCCATGGTGTCGGCTCTCCTGCTGGGCTGGACCTGGAGGGGGTTTCTTCATTAGCTCAACCCCCCTGGGTACGTCTCGACTCCGACAGTCGGGCGGGGTATTGACTCCATCTCTGACCCACCCGACGAGTACTGCTTCGTTGGAGGCTGCTGTAGTGGCGGGGTCGGCTTCTACTCCATCCTTGCCGACCCATGCTTCTGCTTCTTCTGCGACCACGCCTACGGAGATGGGTTCTGTCTCGCCGCGTGCACCTCCACCCACTACGATGGTCTTTACCGATGGAGTCACTCCGATCCGTCATAGTGAGAGGTTTGGGGTGGCGGCGGATGGGTCTTCCATGACGGACGAGGACTCGTTGAAGAAGGCTATGCATTGTAAAGCGGCTCACAACTTGGACTCTCTAGGTACGGAAATGAAATCAAAGTCTTTTCTTTCATTTTCTCCTATTTCGATTCAGTCCAAGCTTAATAGTGTAGGTTTTAATCTTGGTAGTAGTAAGAAACAAGTAGAGGTTTCAACTAATGTCTTGAGGCATATGGAATTTGACCGTCTAACGGTTATTCCTAAAACTTCGACTAAGTTGACAGCCACCTATTTAGATGAAGAAGAAGCGAATGCCACATCAGATGGTCAGCTTCTTTCTCATCTAATTGGTGAAGTGTTGGAGGGTGGTTTGGATGATGACGGTTTAATCTCATTATATGAGTTAAAAGCAGTCGGTCGGAAATCTAAATCTACCACTAACAAGTCTCAGAAACGGGCCAAGTTATCCAAATCCCCCACGGTTTCCCAATGAATGGCATGTTTGCAAATAGCAGAGGTCTTGGTGACTTGGCAAAATATTTGCATTTTGCTGGTTGTGTTCGGGACCATAATTTGGATTTCTTAGCTATTTCTGAGACGGGTCGACGTGAGTTTTCACAATCTCTATTGAACCGACTTTCGGGCGGTATAGAGTTTGATTGGTACTCGCGTCCCCCTCATGGCCGTTCCGGCGGCATTTTACTAGGCATCAGGACTGATACCATGGAAGTGTTGGATGTTACGGATGGTGATTTTCATATTAAAATGCACATCCATAATAAATCCGATAATTTCATTTGGAGTCTTGTTGCCGTGTATGGGCCGGCTCAGGAAGCGGCTAAGACTGCTTTTCTCTGTGAAATGGTAAACTTGGCAAAAGATAACCCACACCCTGTTATCATTGGTGGGGATTTCAATATGCTACGTTTTCCGTTTGAGAAAAGTAAATGTCGGTTTGACAACCGTTGGCCTCTTTTGTTCAATGCAGTCAACGACAGCTTGAACTTAAGAGAGATAACAATGGTGGGGAGACAGTTCACTTGGGCTAATTCTCTCCCTGAACCCACATACGAGAAACTAGACCATGTACTGATGGATTCTGATTGGGAATCTAGATTCCCACTGGTGTCGGTACGGGCTCTAGAACGTATTGAGGGATTGTCAGACCATGCTCCCATTCTTTTGACCACTGGAATACCCAGACCACAGTGTAAGCCACGGTTCAAGTTTGAGCTTGGGTGGCTGCACCGCGAGGGTTTCCATGTGATGGTTAAAAGAATTTGGGAAAGACCAGTTGCGGGTGATACGCCTATCCAGCGGTGGAACAACAAGATACGTGCTTTACGCACGCACCTCGTTGGCTGGGCTCGTCATACTTCTGGTTTACTTCAAAAAGAAAAGGAACGACTTTCCTCGATAATTGATGCTCTAGAAGCATTAGCAGAAGTTCGGGTACTATCCGCGCAAGAGATTGAGCTAAAGAGCCAATCCAATGCACAGATAGCAAAGCTACTGCGAGAGGAGGAGTTAAAATGGTATCAACGTTCTAAAGCCCAATTCATCCTAGAAGGCGATTTGAATACTCGCTATTTCCATAGTATTGCCAATGGCAGACACAGGAAAAAGCGCATTCATTCTCTAGTCCAGGATGAGGGAATGATTGAGGGCCATGAACAACTAAAGTCGTACATTACAAATTACTATAAAGGCCTGTTCGGTGCTCCAGAGGAAGAAAATTTCACTTTGGATGAGTCTCGAACAGAGGATATCCCCCAGGTTTCAGATGCGGAAAATAGTCTACTTACTAAACTCTACTCAGTGGAGGAAGTGAGGATGGCGGTTTTCCAAATGAAACATAATACAGCACCTGGACCTGATGGTTTCCCGGCCGAGTTCTACCAGAACTTTTGGGATGTTATCAAGTCTGATTTACTTCAACTGTTCGCCTGTCTTCACAATGGACATCTAGAGTTGTTTCATCTCAATTTTGGTGAGATAATTTTATTACCTAAGGTTAAAGAGGCAGAAAGGATTCAACAATTTAGACCTATATGCCTTCTTAACGTTAGTTTTAAAATATTCACCAAAGTGGCTATGATTCGACTGAACAGTGTGGCAGATCATTTGGTTCGTCCGTCTCAAACGGCTTTTATGTAAGGCCGCAACATCCTTGATGGAGTTGCGATTCTACATGAAACAGTTCACGAGCTAAAGACCAAGGGGGTCTAGGAATAGAGGTACTTGAGTTAAAAAATCAATGTCTACTTAGCAAATGGCTATTTAAACTATTGAATGAGGAAGGAATGTGGCAAGAATTGCTACATAATAAATACCTCCATAGCAAAACGTTGGCACAAGTGGAGGCTAATCCAGATGACTCCCCCTTTTGGAAAGGCCTCATGCGAGTTAAAGATAGTTTCTTTGACAGAGGTTTTTTCAAGGTTGGCAACGGAGAAACAACTAGGTTTTGGGAAGACACTTGGTTGGGTAATTCTCCTCTTAGTCAGTAATATCCATTATTGTATAACATTGCTCAACGTAAAAATGTTACGGTGCATGATGTGTTCAATGGGGCCCCTCCTTTAAACATGACTTTTAGGAGAGCTCTTGTAGGCGAGAGATGGGACGCATGGTCCCAATTATGCCTACGATTAATGGATATTCAATTATCAGATAGGCCAGATAGTTTTGTTTGGAAGCCCACCACGAATGGTATTTTCTCCGTCAAATCTATGTATGAGGATTTAATGAATGGACATACTAGATACCTGAGAACTTACCTTTGGAAATTAAAAATTCCACTGAAGATAAAAGTATTTATGTGGTTTTTGAATAGAAAAGTTTTGCTTACTAAAGATAACCTTGCTAGGAGGAAGTGGCAGGGATGTACTAAGTGCTCTTTCTGTGAATCGGAAGAGACAGTGGATCACTTGTTCATCTCTTGTCCTTTTGCTCAATTGATTTGGCGTGTTGTTTTCTTTACCTATAACATCCCTCCACCATCCAATGTTTCCAATATGTTTGGGAATTGGCTGAATGGAATTGACAATAAGACCAAGGCTAGAATTCGTATTGGCGTTTCAGCTATTTGTTGGTCTATTTGGAACTGTCGGAATAATTTGGTTTTTAACAGATCAAAGAATTTTCATGTATTGCAGGTTATCAACTCAACGGTGTACTGGATGCAGCTATGGTCTTTCCTGCTGTCGTCCGCCTAGCGGGACCTTATGGCTACTGGATGCACTCAGCTCCTGTCGGTGGCACAGGATTTTTTTCTCCCGTCGTACGTGGCAGCATATTAGTCGACTACAGTAGTGGCATTATGCTGTTTTTTCACTGGTTGATTAGCTCTCGATTTTGTGTGATCGTTGAGATGTAAACTTTATACTCTTGAACAATTTTTAATAAAAAGCCGTATGCATCACTCGATGCAGAGGCTGGGACTCCCCTTTTCTAAAAAAAAAGTTCACGACCTACATAGGAAAAAGCTGAATGGGGTAATTCTTCAAATTGACTTTGAGAAAGCTTATGATAAAGTCAAATGGTCTTTCCTTCAGCAGACCATCAGAATGAAAGGTTTTTCTACTGAGTGGTGCGCGTTAATAAATAGCTTTATTTCGGGAGGAAGTGTAGCCATTAAGGTCAATGATGACACTGGCAAATACTTTCAAACGAAAAAAGGACTCGGACAGGGTGACCCGTTATCGCCAATACTATTTAATATAGTGGCTGATATGTTGGCTATCTTGATCGAACGCGCTAAATCTGAGGGTCAAATTGAAGGAGTGATTCCACATCTTGTAGATGATGGTTTACCGATTCTTCAATATGCTGACGATACAATTCTTTTTATGGAAAATGACATCAAAAAAACTTGTAACCTTAAGCTGATCTTGTCAGCATTCGAGCAACTTTCGGGTCTTAAGATAAATTTCCATAAAAGTGAATTGTTTTGCTTTGGCGAGGCTCGAGAAAACGCCGCCTTGTATGCTGAACTTTTTGGCTGTGAGCAAGGTCAATTTCCTATCAACTATTTGGGTTTTCCGATTCATTATCAGAAACTTACAAATGCTGAATAGAAAAAGGTGGAGGAAACACTTCAATTACGCTTAAATAGCTGGAAAGGCAAACTCTTGTCACTGGGTGGAAGATTGGTTCTCATAAAGTCGGTACTAACAAACATGGTACTGTACATGATTTCATTCTTCCAATTGCCCAAAGGTGTCTTAAAAGATTGGATTATTTCCGGTCTAGATTCTTTTGGCAAGGGGATTGTGAGAAGAAAATATATCGTCTGACTAAATGGAGTGTGGTTTGTTGCCCTAAAGACCAAGGAGGGTTCGGAATTCATGACCTTGAGGTCAAGAATAGAGCCTTGCTAGGTAAATGGCTCTTAAAACTTCTATCGGAAGATGGAGTTTGGTAAACCCTCCTTAGGAGAAAGTATGTGGGAGATCAAGCTGTTTCTCAGGTTTTTTGGAAACCTGGCGATTCACACTTCTAGGCTGGCCTCATGGCTACAAAGAAGTTTTTTTCCAACATGGATCTTTCTCAATTAGGGATGGATCGGAAATTCGTTTCTGGGAGGATAAATGGCTAGGCCATTCTACCCTTAGAGAACAATATCCGGCTCTGTACACTATTGTACGAAACAAAAACGACACGATCGCGAAGGTGTTGGGTACCTCCTCACCAGATGTTTCGTTCAGAAGAAGTTTACTTGGAACGAGACAAGCATCCTGGAATGCCTTGCTCATCCGATTGGATTCAGTCCAATTGTCGGAAGGTCCAGATAAATTTCAATGAAATCTTACGAAGAATGGCAAATTCTCGGTTGATTCTATGTATAGAGCACTAATTCTACCCGAAGTGCCAGTCGATATTAAGGATTATAACAAAATTTGGAAGATGAAGATCCCGCTTAAAATTAAAGTGTTTGCGTGGTATTTTCGTCGGGGTGTAATTCTTACAAAAGACAATCTTGCCAAGCGTAATTGGCACGGAAGTAAAAAGTGTGTTTTCTGTCAACATGACGAGACCATTAAATACTTATTCTTCCAGTGCGAATTCGCCAGGTCTATATGGTCAGCCATCCAGATAGGTTCTACCTTACATCCACCGCGTACTGTTGCAAACATTTTTGGCAACTGGTTAAATGGCGTGGATCCTAGGTTTAAACTCTTCTATAGGATGGGCGCGATTCCCATTATTTGGTCGCTGTGGCTATGTAAAAATGACAAGGTTTTAGCCGATAAAAATGCTTCTGTTATGCAGGTTATCTATCGGTGTACAGCTACGCTACGAGCATGGTCGGCCCTGCAGCGTGTGGAGCACCGAGACTTTTTTTTGGAGGTGGCATCGAGGCTGGAGGCTGCGGCCAGGGAGTTATTCTCCCGGCATGGATGGCAAAATAGACTCCGGATAGACCTACCAGTTTCTTAGACGGATCTACAATTTCTCATTATGATATGTAATTCGCCTTTTTACTTTTTGTTCTGAATTGGTTACTGGTGAACTGGTGGCTGTGTGCATCTTAGCTATGCAGAGGCCAGGTGTAATGCTTAAAACTCTTAAGTAATAAAATCGCTTTATCTAAAAAAAACTTCCTCCGGCCTCCTGTCAACCCTGCGAGGTCTCCACGCAGGGGAGCGCCTTGACGAATCGGAGCCGTGAGCGCAGAGTCGACTGAATCGGCATGGTTTCTGCAGGAATCAAACCAGCAAGATGCGGTAGGGTAAGGGATGGGGGCGGTGGCGGAAGAACGAGAGCGAGCGAGGCGATTGGGAGCGGAGCGAGCGAGGGGATGGGGAACAGGGTAGCTGGCTCAATTAATTTTGTTCGCCAATTACAGGAGAAAATCAGGGCTTAATTTCCGGTGGAAAAAAAGGCAAATCGGAATCGTCCGATTGAAACGCGATCGACGGCATACGAGAGGTCCGATGATTCGCTTCCGATCGGACCACGATATATAGTATTTACCAAGATTAAAACATAAGACCATGGGAAAATTCGGTTTTACGGTATACTTTTACGGGATTTAATCCGCCGCGGCCCACACGGTATCATAAAATAGGTTTTATGTTTCCCTTATAACGTTTTTACGGTACTGCGGTATAAGGGATCTGTTAGATATGCTCTAAGCTCAGTGATATGAAGCGCCGGCCCAACACATCATCTCTTATTGCGAAAAGCCCCTCAAGTTTTTGCACAAAAATTCAGCAAAATCCTCTGATGATATCTAAAACATCATTTGTTTTACAATTATATCTAAAACATCATTCTTTGTACAACTTATATCTAAAACATCATTTAATGGTGAACTCGAGGGAGTAGTATCCCGATCAAGTGTGCTAGCTAGTCCCATGATGAAACCATGGAACGGTATATTTCCACAGGATCATAATGGTGTATTTTTTCCCGAGCAAACAAAGTGCTTCATTCATTAGCAAAAACATAGTCTGTTAAATAGAGCTCACTCACCTCGCAAAAAATAAAATAAAATAGAGCTCACTCATAGCATGGGAAAACTGACTGAACCAGGTACCATTAATCCCATGCGACCTAGCTAACAAAGCTATATGATGAGCTATTTTATTGCACTATCTTCCAATTTTCCTAATAACAAAGTCTTTGTGGAGATTCTTCAGCGAAACAGACTTGTCATGGGTGCTCCAAAGTCTCCCTAGATAGTCGCCTGAATTAGTTACGGTGCTACAACAATGCTGTGGTCTAATTCTAGCACAATAGGAGGCTGGGTAATACCGTTTACAATATGGAGACTCATTACAGATGTGTTTCCAGTCCCTTATGCATCGACACGACTGGGCAATCGTTGCGCCAAGCCAACGCTTTTCCTTCATGGTTCCGAACAATGGCACCGCCCATGTTTGCCCAATGCTCACCAGGAAGGCAATGTTCACATATATTCACTTTGACGTCCTTGCGTGTTGGTACTTCTTGTCGAAATCCTGATGCTTCCTAGTCCTATGATATCCGCAAATTGCAACGGAATTGCCAAAGCAGTTCTAGCTAGGTGCTAAATTCATGTACACGAACCTAGTAATGACTTAGATCTACTCCCTGCTCCATCGGCCTACGTTATATGGGATGGCTTCTATGTGAATTATGATCATGTTCCATCTTTCTTCTCATGCTTAAATAGGAGAAGTATATAACATTTAACATTTGATGCCATTAGGTGCAACTACCATGCAATGGATGCTTTCATGCAATTCAATACCGCCGTAAGGAGAAAATGACCCCCCCCTATAATGTTGTGAGCACCCCCTCCTTCACTGAAGTAGCTCGATAAATGGTTTGATCATACTGCATCAAATAAACTTTACATGTAGATTATTTAGACAAACATACGCTTAGAAAACGATCCAAAACATGCATGAATCTCACATATGCCTTTGAAAAATTGTCCATTCTTCCATTTCTGTGATGTAGCTTTCTGAAAACAGTTTTTTTGTCAGCTTAAATATTTGGTTACTGCAAAAAAAAAAAAAATCGGTCTCACTCTATGCCCCTAGATCCCCCAAAAGATCATTTTTCCCTTGACTGCCTTATGTCCGAGGGCATCGACTATATTTTCTCTGTATTAGTCACATACATGGAACCGAGAGATTGCTTTCGGTGGATCAACACTTGTGACCTGGCACACAATTTAATCTTTGTAATCATATCAGGGAATCAAATAGTGAACATATTTGATCTTTACCTTGTTTCCAAGTGCCAAACTACGTCGCGAAGAAATTCCCGGAGCAAGTTGGAACGCAGTTTCATCCCGTACAGATAACCCTGTACAGCCACCTATCAATCACTGCACCAAGATACTCGAAGCTTCTATTCCCGCAGCTACCTGTTGCGTGCAAGAGATCCAACTGGCTAATCTATTAATTTTTGCCTCCTAATCATGCAGTCTACAAGTGTTGCTTCGTGTAGCCACATCCTCTATCAATCATGCATGTGTCATAAACTCATAATGTAATTCGCGTGCTCGGCTGACTTCGACAGTAACGCCGGCGCGTGCGAGGGGATGGACGCCCTGAGGTCGACGGCGCTGCCTGACCGGCGGGGACGGAGCTCAAGGCTTACTGCGTACTAGTGTACACGATTGATAGAGCAGGTGCTCACACGTGTTCATTGTTCAATCAGAGAATGGAGTTGGCGCTTCCCTCAGGGCTCAACTATCCATAGTGGGAGTATCATAGGTGGTATCATGCAATCCATGCATGCAAAAAGCTGATGTGGCACTGTAATTAATGAGGAGAGAGGGTATAGTGGTATCATAGGTAGATACCGTAACATGACGTATCCCAATGCACAATGAGTCTACAAACCTAATAAATACAATACTACATGATACTACATATATGTTACCACCCACTATGAAGTTAGTAACATAGACTAGTATCATATGCATGATACTACTCTATGTTACTTCCCACTATGACCAGTCTCAGGCTATCTGCTTGCCCCTTTCAGGGGCATTATTGCGAGGGTCAATGATTTGTTTGTGGATTCTCCTGGACATCGATCCATCGGATGCACCAGCAAAGTTCTAGAGCTTATGGTTGTGATTGAATGATTACGTTGTTATGATGTTTTTTCTTTCTGATGGAGGCAAAATAATATTTTATTCTTCTTCCTCCTCTTCTTTTTCTTAAAGATAAACGATTTATTTCTATGATATGTGTAGAGAAAGTTGGATAGACTATTAGGGGCTGTTTGGTTGGGTTTTTCTATCTTTTTGGACTTCGGCTTATAAGGGCATGAAGCCATGAATTATGGGGGCAGTAGGATAATGTGGTTTCAGCCATCCACATAGACAAAACTGAATGAGGCAACTGGTGTGAAACATATACCCCTAGTCCACCAACTCCATGTGAGGTCATCCTCGTACCTTTTCTCTCCGATTAACTTTTCAACCACACTCCAACTCCTCATTTCATTTAAACAATATAACCACACATATTTGATTTTCACTCATTCATCAAAGTAACAAGATATACCAAATTAAAAGTCTCAAACTAGGCCCAAAAATTAGGGCAATCTTTCTCCTTGTGTCTTCTGAAAGCTTGGACTGTTTGCGAGCTTTGGGGCCGCTATTGGTTACATCTTCACCAGTTGCCTACCGTTTATTTCTTATTGGTTTCTAGAGACTTATTTGCCTAGATTGGCAATCGGATTACTAAAACTTTCTGAACCTGGAAGGCCCCACTGACAGTTTGCTGCTAGCAACAAGCTTAGCCTAATTGATACAAGGGAAATATTCATTTACCACCGAATTCTGCTCGGAAGTCTGCCCAAACACCCCAAGACCCCCCCCCATTATGAAATCGCGTGGCCAATCTTTCAACTCTACTAGGCTATTAGATATCCCGAGACAGTTCCGCAAGGTGGTATTTCCACCATGGTATGCATCTCGTTGGGTAGTTTTGCCATACATAAGTTCAAATGAAAATCCTGTCCACCTAGTTTTTCATGACACGTGGACCCAAGTGTCTATGGCTCAACAAGCTTGTCGTTTGTCCTCCCTTCCTCTCAATGTCATAGCCATGTCGTGTGCCGCATCGGAGGAAAAACTACCTCTGAACCCCGGAATAACATGAATTAGTGGAAATTTAAAAGCCAAACTACTAGTTGTGTAGAGGCGGCGGAGCTAGCATGTACTCAATGGTGTCAAATGACACCAACGATATTTCAGAAATCCTCTTTAGAAATAGCAAAATACACTGAAAAATAAACAATGACACCAGTAAATTAGAAGGCTGATACCAGTGGTGTAATTTTCTGGCTTCGCCCCTGGAGCTACTCTTGGTTCCTTATCTGAGTTACCCCTCATGTGAGATTTTTCTTCTGCGGAAATTTCAATTTCAACACCAAAAAATCCACCTAGTGGTACTTATGCATGTACGCCGACTAGCTGGTATATTGATTCACCAAGATTTGACATTGCGATATCTGATATGTACTTCTCGTCTGGTTTGTCGCCTAGAAGTTACCATGTCGTCATGTACTCGGATGGAGTAAATCAGGGCAATCCCTATTCATCGATCTGGTCGATGATAGGGTCGCGTCGCACACCCCCGCGAGTGTATGGGCCTGGCCCGTTAGTTTTTTTCCTGGTCGGGGTTTCCCCGCCCGCATGGGCCTGGCCCGTTAATTTTTTCCTGGTCAAGTTTCTTTTTCTTTTTCCTGTTTTTTGTGTGTCAATTTTTGTTTTTATCTTTACGGCTGTTTCTTTTTTTTCTTCTTCTTTTCAGTTTCCTTATTAGACATTATTTCTTTATTTTGAATTTTCATTTTTGAAAATGTTCAGAATTTAAAAATGTTCATATTCAGAAATTTTTCATGTATTAAAATCGTTCAAAAATAGTTTCCGTTCAAATACCTTATTTTCACTTTTTGAAAATCGTTCAAAAATAATTTCCGTTCACAGACTTTTTCTGTTCGCCTTTTAAAATCGTTCAAAAATAATTTCCGTTCAAATACCTATTTTGTTCACTTTTTTGAAAATCGTTCAAAAATAATTTCCGTTCACATACTTTTTCTGTTCGCCTTTTAAAATCGTTCAAAAATAGTTTCCGTTCAAATACCTTTTCTGTTCACCTTTTGAAAATCGTTCAAAAATAATTTCCGTTCACAGACTTTTTTGTTCGCCTTTTAAAATCGTTCAAAAATAATTTCCGTTCAATACCTATTTTTGTTCACTTTTTTGAAAATCGTTCAAAAATAATTTCCGTTCACAGACATTTTTGTTCACCTTTTAAAATCGTTCAAAAATAATTTCCGTTCAAATACCTATTTTTGTTCACTTTTTGAAAATCGTTCAAAAATAATTTCGGTTCATAGACTTTTTCTGTTCGCCTTTTAAAATCGTTCAAAAATAGTTTCCGTTCAAATACCTTTTTTGTTCACTTTTTGAAAATCATTCAAAAATAATTTCTGTTCACAGAATTTCCATTCAACGCATGAAAATATTTATCATCTTCTAAAAAAGGTAACATATTTAATACCTGCGTGTACTCATATAACACCAAGAGGCCTCAAACCTTGTGGGTAGCCCAGTCCAGTCTATCCGTCCGCACGGCTCTGAAGGGTGCAGGTTCGATTCCTGTTATCTACAATTAATTTTTCATTTTTCCGCGGCGAAGCGAGGGAGCCCAATATGGGCCGGCCCAATAAAGTGGGCGGGGGTGTGCGAACGCTTCTTATCGACGCATAGGTCGATATAAAGGTGAACCCATAAATCAGCCCCGTCGACGGGCATGTGCGAGCCGTGGATCGCTCAGGGCCCCCACTTTTCTGGGCCCCACTTAACATCAAATTAGGCATAGTCTTATTTAGAATAAAAAGCCCAGTAGAAACCACATGAACTGTGAACATATACAAGAGGAATAGGTCCGGATGCTAGGAGTTGGATATTTATCATGCTTGAAAGCTTGAGCCATGAAGAGTTTGTGAAGTTGCTCATCACTATCTGGGCCATTTGGACCGCTCACCGGAAGGCTCTGCATGAAGAGATTTTTCAAGTCTGCTCTCGACCCATGGTTTCATGGTGAACTATCTCCGCGAACTCGAGCTTACTAAGGAGCCGAGTAAGTCTGTGGGCGGGACTGGTCGAGGAGCTCGGCGAAGAGCTTGGGTTGCACCACCAGAGGGAATGGCAAAGGGCAATGCTGATGGAGCAGTCAATCGTTCAGGAACTCGTGGGGCAGCTGCTGCAATCTTTCGGGATACAGAAGGAAATTTCTTGGGAGCTTCAGCAATTGTCATGTCAGGGATGTAGGACCCAAGTACGCTAGAAGCTCTAGCTTGCAGGGAAGCTGTAACGTTAACCCAGGATATTGGTGTTAGCAAGGCATGCATTGCTTCGGACTGCATGAGCATAATTCATGATATCAGAGATGGAAGCCGAGGCAAGTATGGAACGGTAATTACAGAAATCCTGCGCAGACGAGATGATCTATAGCATGTTGAATTCAAGCATGAGATGAGGGAGTCAAACTGGGAGGCACATGATATCGCTAAAGGGGCTTTAAGCCTCGATTTGGGTCGGCACGTCTGGCTGATCCAACCACCGAACTTTCTAAAAACTAGCAAAATGCCCGTGCGTTGCTACGGGCTAGGATTTATGTAGGAGTTGGTTTAATATATTTCTCGAAATAGCTCAATTTTTTTTTGCTAAGACCCGCATAAAAATATGCTGCTGACGTGATTTTTTTTGTCAAACCTACATGGTGATGGAATATCTAATGCTCACCACGCTCTTTATTTCACCGATCTATATTTCTTTAGTTTCTTTTGATTACCAAATAGATATATGTATACAATACTCAACACACATACAAAATAATGATAATTCATACGACGGACAAAAATATAAAACTAAATCATTAACAATTTGAATATGTTTTGATTTGATCTACTATTGGTCTGAATCTTTATTTTTATTGTAATATTTTTATTAGATCGACATCACACAAAAAAACATTGATCTTTCTCTCGTGTACATGATTACCTCAACACCACATTGAGCTCCATGGTTGTGCTCTGCATCGGCACTGTATAGTTGAAAGGCAGGTTAGCATCACATAGTTCACACTTGACAGTGTACAGAATGGTGTCTAGTGTCGCTAGGGCAAGATGCATGCCGAGGCCATGCTTTCCATTGGGCATGTCAGCTCAACGAAACCAAAGTCTGAATATTCAGACTGACGATCCAACAGGCTTTCATAGGTAGCATAGCACATCATGAACACATACACAAGGAGCACCAAAAGTCCAAAGTAAGGCAGCTGCCCGTCCCAGGCACTCAAGCCATTGTTGCTCTCCGCCTCAACCGGTAGGCACGAGCTGAGCTACAGAGAAGCGGGTGACGAGCATGCATAGGGCAACTTCGTCGCATCTGGACGGGTTGAAGCAGCGCAACAGGCACACCCACATGGCCACATAGCCACAACTCTTGTACGAATTCGATTTGCTTGCTGTGCTCATCGTCCCCAGGCCCCAGCCGTGAGGACGGCCAAGACGGCTCCACGGATCATGTCGTCGGTGATGCGAGAGATACTTTCTCCAATTTCAACAGCCAGATGGACCTGACCTGTGCCGCCTCCACAATCCCAGATAGTTGGCATTGAGTATGATATATGTCATACGGCGTGGCCTTATCCACTTTGACAATCTAGCTAGCGTCAAAGTTGTTCAAGTCCTGCTCGCCGGACGTGCTGGTCTAAGCGGAGCTGATTCCTCCGGCGGTGGCGTGTATATACTCGATAATCTGGGTGAGGATGGGAAGTGGCCGAGCAGGACGCTGTTGTCGATGCAAACCATTATCGATTATGTGGTGCGAGCGTCGCTACCTCGTGTGCGATCTTGAAGAGGTGGCTGTGCTTCAGTCCGTCCTGTTCGCCGTCGTGATATCTCGTTGAATCCTTCCGTTCGCCGTGGTCGCCATCGTGATATCTGGTCGGATCACGTGTATGGTAGCTCGGAACACTCGATTTGGATCGTAACCCTAGATCTCTTGGACGCACCACAATCCGGCAATCGGTCGCTCCTATATTTGAAGGCCTGCCAAAGATAAAGCCCGATCGACGTGGAGTTGGTTTCTTACACGAGAGCTATACGACAGGACGGACAAAAAAGGACAGCGTAGGAACGAAGGACAAAAAAGGACGACGTACGACTGTCGCGACGTACCACCGAACGGACGAAGGAAGAAACACTACTCGTATTATATAGTAGAGATATCTATGATTATTCAGTAATAAAGTCTGGTGTTTTCGCTAAAAAAAGGTCAAATCATCAACAGATCGATCGGGTTCCGTTCAGCTTCTTCGTCTTGCCCTTCCGCCGCACTAGGCCAGCGCCGAACCACCGACGAACCCGGCCAGCCTTCCATCGCGGCAGCATGCCGAACCAGCAGATCGACGTACCCTGCCGGCCTGGACCCGTATAGCCGTATACTGGTACAATTGATTTCATCTTTTAGTCATTCTCCCCTCTATTCGTAGTATAACTAAGGTTTGCATAAACTGAATTACTGCTTGCCAATTCCATGAACGTTAGGGCATTAGAATTCTTCTTACTCTGTTAGCAATAATATACTACTCCCTCCGTCCATGAAAGGATGTCACAACTTTATCTAAATTTGCATGTATCTAAACATGTTTTAGTGTGTATATACATGTAAATTTAGAGAAAGTTGAGACATCCTTTCATGGACGGAGGGAGTATTTGATACATTACTATTACATACTCCCTTTGTTTCTTGATGTAAGGTGTCTAAATTTTTGAGAAAAAATCTTAAATATAGAGTGTGTTAGGATTTCACCACCGTCTGAACAAATATACCCCATGGCTGAATCGCACCCAATCCCTGTAATTACGGAGATGCGATTGTTTATCCCGTCCGACCAACTGCCTCGCGCCAACAGAGAAAAAAAAAGACGTGAGAGGAATGCAGCCGGCTGCACGTATTTTCCTCATGTACCTTGGATACGACTGCTTTGTTTGCGTCTCTTGGTGCCGATCGATCACGCTGCTAACTTAGCGCAACAGAAAAATACAGCATCGATCAAGATGTGCCCCCATGCCCTCCTTATATCTCTCCATATGCACCGACAGAACCATAAGGTTCCTCTTTGATGCGCAACGGGAAGACCAATACGACGAACTCCCTTCCCATGGACAAGGAGGACACCAAGCCGGCCACCTCCCTTCTCATGCACAAAGAGGAAACCAAGCCGGCGACCTCTCTTCCCATTGACCACAAGGACACCAAGCCGGCGACCTCCCTTCCGATGGACAAGGAGGGAATCAAGCCATCGACCATGATGCCATGCGTGTTGTGTCTTCAATTGCCCGGAACCAAGCCCGACTTCTCAAATTGGTTTAGATAGAAGTCGTCATATCAGTTTTCCGTGTGTGAGGAGATGCGAGCTTTGTTCGGACCACCCTCAGATGGATATTCAACAGACATAAATATATGTAGCGATAGAGAAGATAACGTGAGCGACTTGGGACGTTAATAAAGATCTAGGAGTCTGTGAAAAGAATTAAGAGAGACATGTAGTAGTTGATCAATTCACCTTTAGCATTAATAAATTTATTTACCCCCTGACATGTACTCATTTCGATCAGCTGATCCATGAGTATGAATAAATTTATTTTACTCTACTCTTTCGATCACTTTATCCATGAGCGTGTAGTAGTAGCACTAGTTGCAGAGAATGATGCATGAGCATGGAGAACTAGTACTAGTTGGAAAAAAAATCCGATGCACACACCAAGTCGCTCGTTCATACATAATGAGTTGAATGGAAAACATTAAGAGTTCAGCACAAGAATAAAACCATACTCCATGGGTCTAATCTGATTACATGACACTAAGCATCTGGCAAAAATTCAATGACATCGCTAACAATACTTAGCATCATATTTTTTTTTTTGAATTTTACCATATATATTAAACCAGCAAAGAGTATACGATTACAAAAACAAAACTAAAAGAGACGAGCAAATTTATGAGATCTTCAAGCTCTTTCTTCTTCCATGACATAATTTTATACTTTTCTGAATGCAGCCGCAGAACAACGCCGAAATAACCGAACGTACTGAATAATCTGATTACATGACACTAAAGGCTTTGTGCACGCACGCTGCCATTAAATTAATCAAGCAACATCGGCAAGAGCACCACCATTGATATTTCAGGGACAAATAACCGAACCACTTTGTCGACGTCGTTGGGAGCCGAGAGAACGAATCACCATTGCCGAAAACGTAATAGCCGGGATAGATATTCTAATGCCAATAGAAGAGCATGGAGCCTCTCAAGCACAACCTTGTGCATGTGAGGAACTTTGTAACGGTTCCATCCCGGCTGATTTTAACACTTCTCGCATGCAGACTTGCAAAGTGACGTAGATTATGTTGTTGCACTCGGTTGGGTACACGTGGAATGCCCGTTACACCTTCAACACAATGTCTTCAATAGAATCTGTACAAATAGCCAAAAATCAGCACAACTAAAAAGCAACCGTATTTAAATTATGCCAACTTGTACAAATAACTGGAGATAACTTGTGGAAAAGTGATTGCAGCGCCACAAAGAAAATTCTAAATCAAGAATATTTAGGTCAAGGGAGTTCGGAGGTTCGCATCTGAGACGGAAGTCCCGCACTCCCGTGACCTAAATTCTCGATTTAGGTTTTCTTTGCGGTGCTGCAATCACTTTTCCACAAGTTATCGCCAACTATTTGTACAAGGTGGCGTACTTTGAATACACTTAGTTTTGAGTTGCGCTGATATTTGGCTATGTGTCTAGATTTTGTTGAAAACATTGTGTTGAAGATGCAACAAGCATTCGACGAGTACCCAGCCGAGCGCAACAACATAATCTTCTCACTTTGCAAACCTGCATGCGAGAAGTATTAAATCAGCCCAAATAAACTTTACATGTAGTTTCTTTAGACGAACATACTTTTAGAAAGGGATCCAAAACATGCATGAATCTCACATTTTCCTTTGAAAATTTGTCCATTCTTCCATTTCTGTGCCGTAGCTTTCTGAAAACAATCTTTTTTGCAATCATCTCAAATCTTTGGTTTCTGCAAAAAAAAAAAAAAGAATCTTCCGTCTCATTTTATGCCCCGAGATCGCCCAAAAGACCATTTTGCCCTTGATATCTTCTGTCCGAGGGACATCGACAATATTTTTTCCGTACCACAAAGACACATACATGGAACCGAGAGCTTTCTTCGGTGTATCCTTTTTTTTAAAACGGGGCAAAAAACTTTGCCCCATTCTATTAATTAAGAAGAAGAGAAATGCTTAGTTAATTGACGGAAAACCGGACAAAAACCATTACAACATAACCGGACAAAAATTAGCGAACATATTTGATCTTCATCTTGTTTCCAAGTGCAGGCCCGGTCCTGAGGTATTTGGGGCCCGGGGCGAAATTAGAATATGGGCCCCTTTATAGAAAAAACCCGCTAACGATGGTATGAACATGAAGGCATGCCATCTCTGAAATCGTGTTAAATCGCGGTGACCCGTGTCTTCCCTCGGCATGGCAATGTAGGGGCGATGATGGGTGTCTCTGGTTAGGGTGTACAGTAGATCAAGCATTGGACATAGGATTACGAGAAGATCAAGCCAAATTGCATATACAGTTAATGAGCCACTACGTGAGACACGGTTTCGTGTGACACTAAATATTTCTATGGCTACACCGACAACACGCATAGCAAGATTTATGTGACATTAAATATATAATAAAAAAGAAAATAGCTACAATCAGTCAATACAAACATATTAGATCAAAATTGACTATCGAAAAATGCACATCGTCACTAGAGAGATCTTACAAAATGATCAACTTCCAATCTAAATAAAGCTGATGAAACAATCAAATGTCAGTTTGTAACATGGAACCAACCTTTAAAATATAAATGAATTAGTATTGATACAAAGAAGCAAAGAGTATCGATTGCCATATCCTACTGAATCTGTTCGCTCCTCACGTAAAAAAAAGGTGTGCTCCATGCCCCAGAAGGGTCGACGCCAGTTAACGGTTCGATGTGTTGCTTAAAAGGCGAAGGCCCAGTTTCGGAAGGAAAAAGCTGTGCGAAAATAAAGGCCCATAGCTTATTATGTCCAATGATTCGGCCTTCTTCTTCCTAGAGACACACAATAGCTTACTCCAATGGCGTTAGCGAGTGAGGAAGGGTCCTCGGCTGCCTTGAACGTACCTAGTCTGGGGGGCCCCTTGGTTTCGGGGGCCCGGGGCGGCCGCCCCTCTTGCCCCCCTCAGGACCGGCCCTGTCCAAGTGCCAAACTTGTTGAGTATTTAAGCAATTGTTCGATTAAATTAATCCAAGAATAAATTATGAACATGTCGTAAACAATGCTAATGGCATACTGAAACTCTATGCTAAAATCATGTACTAGACAAATTGTAGAAATATCTACACAAATCGCTATTACGACAGACATGCAAGTAATCAGCAGAGGGATAAACGTGTACCCTCCAATAGGCCAGTTGGCCGTAGCTGCAGCGGAGGCAGC
This sequence comes from Poa pratensis, assembly GCA_947311845.1. Classification (NCBI taxonomy): domain Eukaryota; kingdom Viridiplantae; phylum Streptophyta; class Magnoliopsida; order Poales; family Poaceae; genus Poa; species Poa pratensis. Next base: position 23,068,761 of record CAMZMU010000068.1, read on the forward strand.
GGCAGCGGCTGAGGCAGCAGCAGCTGTGGTACCGATCTCCTCGGCAACCTTGTCGGCGTCGGTGCTCATGGTGTTGATGAAGCCGACGCAGACGTAGTTGACGCAGATGTAGTTGAAGCAGATGAACGGAGGCGAGCAGTCGCGTAGAAGACGCTCCCAAAAAATCTAATCGCCCCTCTCCCGTACAGGATGTTGAGAGACGGGGTTTCGGAGGCCTGCTCTCCCGACAACCGTGTACGCGGTCGACGGGATGGGATCATCGTTGGCAGCAACAACGAGAGGAACGACGGCGCGTGGAGCAGATGCGATGTGGTGTACTTTTCCTAGAGAGGAGCGACATCTCTTATATACCCAGAGGTGGAGGTGAGAGGTCCAACTGAAACATGCGCAATCAATTCTGAAAACTTCCGTACTTAAGAGTACTTAAGACAAACGTTTCAGCGCGCAATGAATTCTGAAAACTCTCATACTTAAGAGCACTTAAGACAGTCGTTTCAGTGTGCAATGAATTCTAAAAATTTCTGTACTTAAGAGCACTTAAGACAGTCGTTTCAGTGCATAATGAATTCTGAAAACTCTTGTACTTAAGAGCACTTAAGACAGACGTTTCAGCTTGTATTCATTTTCCATTAAGGCAAAACGTTTCAGTTGACCGTTCAAATTCCATTCCTGTGTGATAAAAAAGAATACATCGGCTCGGCGAGGTTCCCGCAACCCGCGACGCGCGAGCGCGTCATGACAGCATGGGACTTTAGGGATTTTTCTAGAATTGTTAGATGGGACTAAAGCCCACCCTAATATTTCCACAATATTTCAATAATCCCCCACCAGATACCAAAGACCCATGATGTTGTCCTCTGTTCCAAACATTGTTTTTGATATACCAGTATTTTCAGTGGAGACCCGTTAAGGTTGAACATCCACCTAGAGCAAATAGCTACACTACTTCACAACTAACAGTGGACTATGCCTTGAATTATCAGTTTGGCGTAAAGTAGTTTCACCAAATGTCTTACCAGTACTAGACTGCCGAAGGTTGACCCCTCGGGTGGAGCATATTAATCACACTCCTGACCTTTTCATGAACTTACTAGTGATCAACCCAATCTCATAGACTGTGACCACCAGTCAGGCTCATATAGGTGTGTTCCTCTAAAGATCGCTCTGTAGGATAGCATCTTGCGTATACAAAGCCTTGGAACACATTAAGACAAATGTCAACCTGCCATACAGTTACCGAGAGTTGTGCATCTCCAACGGAGTGGGTTAGTAAAAGTACTCTCCTCAGTTAACCACTAGCTTGTTTTCCCAGGTCCTACTTCACGGGATCTCCGATCACATAGTTGGGTTACTACCATGGCAACTCATGTGGGTTTCATACCCATCTCCCTCGATGCATTTTCTATCACAACACGTGATAGCCCTTTAGTAAAGGGATCTGCCAGATTCTTAGCCGACTGGATATAATCCAACGCTATTACTCCGGAGTTTCTCAAATCTGACAGCTTTTAATCTCATTCTTATATGTTTGTTGGACTATGTTGTCCTTTGAACTTTTACCTTGAATACTGTTGATTGTCACAGTTCATAAGGATAGCCGGAACTGGCTTTTCAACCACAGGCAAGTCCATCAAAGATCTCGAAGCCATCCTGCTTCGACACCAGATGTGTCCAATGCTGTTAATTTGCTTCCATTGTCGATCTCGTCAGATCGTTTGCTTGCAAGACTTCCAGGAAACAGCACCACCTCCAAGGGTAAACACATAACCCGTTGTGGCTTTCATCTCATCAGCATCAGAGATCCAATTCGCATCACAATACCCTTCAAGCACTGACGGGCTTCCAGTATAGTGAAGTCCATAGTTCTCAGTACCTTTAGATAGCGCATAATTCTTTCACAGCATGCCAATGTACATCACCCGGATTGGAAACAAACCGGCTCAGTTTGCACACAACAAACATGATGTCAGGCCTCGTAGCGCTCGCTAGGTACATGAGTGAACCAATTACTTGAGAGTATCTCAGCTGATCCTTAGTGTGCCTTTGAACTTTCGAATCTGCACACTAGGATCATATGGTGTTGGAGAAATTTTGCAGTCCGAATATCCAAAACGACTCAAAATCTTCTCAACATAATGGGATTGCAAAAGTGTAATCCCACCCTCATTATCTCTCAGTAGCTTGATGTTCAAAATAACATCAGCCACACCAAGGTCCTTCATCTCAAAATTCTGAGATAGAAACGACTTAACCTCCTCAATGACTTTGAGGTTGGTCCCAAATATCAGTATGTCATCAACATACAAGCACAGTATAACTCCTTCGCCCCCACCATGGCGATAGTATACGCATTTGTCAGCTTCATTAACAACAAAACCAGCAGAGGTTAAAGTTGTATTGAACTTCTCATGCCATTGCTTAGGTGCTTGTTTCAGGCCATATAAAGATTTCAGTAACTTACACACCTTTCCTTCCTGACCATCTATTACAAAGCCATCTGGCTGTTGCATGTAGATTTCCTCGTCTAGCTCTCCGTTCAGGAAAGCCGTCTTAACATCCATCTGGTGGACGAGAAGACCATGCGAGGCCGCCAACGAGAGTAATACTCGTATGGTGGTCAGTCTGGCCACAGGTGAATAAGTATCGAAGAAATCTTCCTCTTTTTCTGGGAATAACCCTTGGCCACAAGCCTAGCCTTGTACTTTTCAATCGTACCATCGGGCCTAAGCTTCTTTTTGAACACCCACTTACATCCCAATGGTTTACAACCATAGGGACGTTCAGTAATTTCCCATGTCCGTTAGCCATGATGGAATCCATCTCGCTACGGACTGCTTCTTTCCAGTAATCAGCATCCGAGACGCATAAGCCTCTGAAATAGAAGTGGGAGTGTCATCCACAAGGTACACAAGGAAATCATCACCAAAAGACTTTGCAGTCCTCTGTCTCTTGCCCCTACCAAGGGTTTCCTCGTCATCCTTCTCAGGATTTTCATCATGTGTTTGTTCATAATATTCCATAGGAATGGCAGGTTCAGGAGTCTCATCAGATTCCTGTCTAGAAGTGCTTTGGCATATCTCTCATAGGAAAAATATCCTCAAAGAATGTAGCATCTTTAGACTCCATAATTGTACCGACCTTCACGTCAGGTACCTCAGATTTCACTACTAGAAATCTATAGCCGACAAACACAATCCACGGTCTTTGGTCCAAGCTTACGCTTTTTGGGGATCGACACGTTGACTTTCGCCAAGCAGCCCCAAGTACGTAAGTATGAGAGTGTCTGCTTCTCTTCTCCCATTGCTCATAGGGAGTAATCTCATTGTCTTTTGTCGGAACTTTATTCAGGACATGACATGATGTCAATATAGCCTCCCCCACCATGCCTTGGATAAACCCGATGTATCTAACATGGCGTTAACCAAATCTGTTAGAGTACGGTTTTTCCGTTCGGCAACCCCATTTGACTGGGGCGAATAGGGAGGCGTCCTCTCATGAATAATACCATGTTCCGCACAGAAAGAATCAAACTCATTAGAGAAGTACTCTCCACCACGATCTGACCGGATTCGTTTAATTTTCTTTTCAAGTTGATTCTCAACTTCTGCCTTATAGATTTTAAAGTAGTGTAGAGCCTCATCTTTAGTGCTTAACAAATATACATAGCAATATCTAGTGGAATCATCTATCAGTGTCATGAAGTATCTCTTTCCACCTTTAGTCAACACACCATTCATCTCACAAGATCAGAATGTATGAGTTCTAACGGTGCCAAGTGTCTCTCCTCCGCAGCTTATGGGGCTTGCGAGGTTGCTTTGCTTGCACACACGAATGACACTTAGAACCTTTGGCTAAAGTGAAACTTGGATTAAATTCGATTTTGCTAGCCGCGTCATACAACCGAAACCAATGTGACAAAGACGTGAATGCCAAACTTCTGTTTCATTAACATTCGAATGAATATTGTTCACGACTTTATTACAAAAATCAGCGAGGGAAAAGCGGAACAAGCCTCCGCATTCATAACCTTTTCCAACAAACAGTCCATATTTCGTAACAACTACTTTATTAGACTCAAAGACCAACTTAAACCCTTCTCTACATAGAAGGGAGCCACTAACGAGATTCTTTTGATGGCGGGACATGCTGCACGTTCTTGAGCTGCACGATCCTTCCCGAAGTAAACTTCAGATCGACCGTGCCAACACCAAGAACAGAAGCAGTTGCGCCATTCCCCATCAGTACGGATCCGTTCCCTGTGACCTGATAAGAAGAAAACAATGAAATGTCAGCACATACATGAATATTTGCACCCGTGTCAATCCACCAATCGTTAGACTGACAAACTGAAAATACAGTAAACAAATTACCTTACCCGGATGCCCCATTCTCATTGTTGCTCACAATCATGTTGACGGACTTGGAGTCCTGTCATGCTTTGAACTTGTTCGGGCATTTGTGAGCCCAATGTTTCTCTGAACCACAAGTAAAGCAACGAGCTTTTTCTTATCCTTCTTGAAGGGCTTCTTACCCTTCTTGAAATCAGTATTCTGTTGGACACCAGTTTTCCCCTTGGGCTTCCGGAAGCCAGAGTTCTTCTGTACCATATTGGCGACAGAAGTCCCTTCCCCTTTTTCGTGCGAGTCTTTTGCTCTCGAATTCTGTTCAACATTCAGATGGCCGATGACATCCTCAACAGAGAATTCACGCCTCTAATGTTTCAGAGTAGTAGCAAAATTCCTCCAGGAATTGGGTAGCTTAGCGATTATGCAACCCGCGATAAATTTGCCCGGTAAATCACACTTGAGAAGCTCAAGCTCCTTAGCGATGCACTGTATCTCATGAGCTTATTCCAATACGGAACGGTTTTCAACCATCTTGTAATCGTGGAACTGCTCGATAGTATACATCTCGCTCCCAGCATCGGTTGCGCTGAATTTAGATTCGAGCGCCTCCCACAAGTCCTTGGCAACCCACACATGTAAATATGTATCAACCAACTTATCTCCGATTACGCTCAGAACGGCTCCAACAAAGATGACGGTGGCATCCCTAAATGCCTTCTCTTGTTCAGGAGCAATCGTTCCCGTGGGAGTGACACCGGCGACCCAGAACACGTTCATCGACGTAAGCCATAAGGTGGTTTTGGTCTGCCAACGCTTAAAATATGTCCCCGTAAACGGGGTCGGTTTCAGTGCAGCAGTAAAACCTTGGATCGAAAATTGCCTACACATATTAGGTTTTTGGATTGTTGAGTATTTAAGCAATTGTTCGATTAAATTAATCCAAGAATAAATCATTAGTATGACGTAAACAGTGTTAATGGCATACTGAAACTCTATGCTAAAATCATGTACTAGACAAATTGTAGAAACATCTACACAAATCGCTATTACGGCAGACATGCAAGTAATCAGCAGAGGGATAAACGTCTACCCTCCAATAGGCCAGTTGGCCGTAGCAGTAGCGGAGACAGCGGCAGCGGCTGAGGCAGCAGCAGCAATGGTACCGGTCTCCTCGGCAACCTTGTCGGCGTCGGTGCTCATGGTGTTGATGAAGCCGACGCGGACGTAGTTGACGCAGATGTAGTTGAAGCAGATGAACGGAGGCGAGCAGTCACGTAAAAGACGCTCCCCAAAAACCTAATCGCCCCTCTCCCATACAGGATGTTGAGAGGCGGGGTCTTGGAGGCCTGCTCTCCCGGCAACTGTGTGCGCGGTTGACGGGATGGGATCAGCGATGGCAGCAACAGCGAGAGGAACGATGACGCGTGGAGCAGATGCGATGTGGTGTACTTTTCCTAGAGAGGAGCGACCTCTCTTATATACCCAGAGGTGGAGGCGAGAGGTCCAACTGAAACGTGCACAATCAATTCTGAAAACTTCCGTACTTAAGAGTACTTAAGACAAACATTTCAGCGCGCAATGAATTCTGAAAACTCCCGTACTTAAGAGCACTTAAGACAGTCATTTCAGTGTGCAATGAATTCTAAAAACTCATGTACTTAAGAACACTTAAGACAGTCGTTTCAGTGTGCAATGAATTCTGAAAACTCCTGTACTTAAGAGCACTTAAGCACTGACGGAGCTCAGTGATGGCCGACCTGGGCCACGACCTGCCCAGGTTTTTTGCAAAAATAAAATCAACTAGTAGAATTTAGCAAAAGAGGTCCAACCCATCAGCGCACATGCCAGTTTCCTCACTTGTGCATCTCGTCTCAGTTCTCTTCACCTCACGGTGCTCACAAGTCAACATAGAACCATGGCCATGGAGGGAGATGGTTAGGTCTAGCAATTTCAACACAAATTAGACAAGAAAAGAAGGAGAAAAGGGGGGAATCGGTGGAGGACAAGCTGCAAGCAGCAGCGCCGCCCGCAGCCTGGGGGCATCCACTAGGCATCGCCTCACGGGCAGGGCACGGTCTGACGGCCGCATGAGCTAGGGCACCGGCCGGAGGTCCAGCAGCCGGCAAGCGAAGCTGCGACCGAATCGAGCCCCATTATTCTCCAATTTCCCTCCTCAGGTACTTCTCCTTTCTTTCCCCAAATTTTTGGACAGCAATTTGATGGCATGGTGCCAGTGCACAGTTGATTGTTCACTGATTTTGTTGTTCAATTTTGCAGCCATGGAAAGGCAATTCAGAGAAGAATTGATTTTGTTTTGAAAAGAAAAGAGATGACATTAGTGAAGTTGAAAATGATCCGGTAGCACCAGCAGATGATCCATTGCTCTTGCTTGAATTGGAACAACGGCAACAGAGACAAGAAAATCAAGCTCATTTTTTTGTGTTTTCTTACAGCCTGGCCCGCCCATGATTTTTTTTCGAGCTCCGCCACTGCACTTAAGATAGACGTTTCAGCTCGTATTCATTTTCCATTAAGGCAAAACGTTTCAGTTGACCGTTCAAATTCCATTCCTGTGTGACAAAAAAGAATACATCGGCTCGGCGAGTTTCCCGCAACATGGGATTTTAGGGATTATTCTGAAATTGTTAGATGGGGCTAAAGCCCACCCTAATATTTCAACAATATTTCAATAAAACTATGTCGCGAAGAAATTTCGAGAGCAAGTTGGAACGCAGTTTCATCCCATACAAGGTAACCCTGTACAGCCACCCATACATCAATCTCTGCCCCGAGATACTCGAAGCTTCTATTCCCGTAGCCACCCTTTGCGTGCAAGAGATCCAAGTGGCTAACCTATTAATTATTTCCTTCCCTCCTAATCATGCAGTCTACAAGTGTTGTTTCGTGTAGCCACATCCTCTATCAATCATGCATGTGTGATAATGTGGGGTCGTTCGCGTGCTCGGCTGACTTCGACAGTAACACCGACGCGTGCGAGGGGATGGACGCCCTGAGGTCGACGGCGCTGCCTCACCGGCGGGGATCGAGCTCGGAATTTAGTGCTGTACTAGTGTACACGATTGCTAGAGCAGGTCCTGATACTTTTCATTGTTCGATCAGAGAATGGAGTTGGCGCTTCCCTCAGGCTATCTGCCTGCTGCTTTCAGGGGCGTTATTGCGAGGGTCAATGATTTGTTTGCTGATTCTACTGGACATCGATCCATCGGATGCACCAGTAAAGCTCTAGAGCTTATGATTATGATTGAACGAATTGCGCTGCTGTGATTTTTTTATATATGTAGAGAAAGTTGGATGGAGTATTAGTTTACTTGTCCTCGAGATATTTTTTAGATATGTGTTGTTATTGGGGAGGATGAGCAGGGTCGGCAAGGGCGCAAGGCAGTGGACAACTGCATAAGGAGAGATGGGGAGGTGTGAGTTCACAGCGCCAAAAATAAATTAACCAAACAAAAAGAATCTTAATCACACAATATATCGACATTGGATCTAAACTCAATACTAGTCCCATCTAGCAGTAATAGAACCTACATTAGAAAACCTATAAAGATTATAGGTCGCGTATGAAAGTTTTACCAACTACAAGAAAAAATATACACCGACGCACGCACCGGGCGAGGGGGCACATATATGGTGAAAAAACTATTTTGCAAAAGAAATTTTTTCTTACCGGTGTCCTGCACCCCGTAGCAAGTCTTTTAAGGATACACCCTAAAAGGTGCATCAAATTTATAGAAGAAGAGGCCACGACAGCTCATACAACATCAAATGCATGGCAACCATGATACAAACGCACACCACGGTAGAAGGCAAACAACACACACTCTACAATGACCCGACGAAGAGAACTCGCCTTGCCCAATCTCCTACCAAAGTTGAGGAGATGGGGCACTAAGCAACCGGACCGCGTCACGATCAAAGCGAGACACCACCACCGCACAACCCCAACTCCAAGGCCTCCTGGACCAATGTACCACTCCTCATAAGTCTGTGTCTAGGCACATGCCATGTGGCGCCGTAGGTGCCTTTAGAGCCAAAGCACCTTGACCATATATTTACCACTTGGTGCAGCCAAGAAAGGGGCTGGATGGTTAGTCATCGCTACATGTGAAGTGTTCACTAAGGCTGCTCTCCTCACCACAACAGTCATACTCTTGAGTGGAAATGTTGCCGGGATTTCTAGCTCTCTTAGATGGTGATCAAGAGAGAATCCCGGAGACTTCAAGATCTAAGTGAAGCTCGTTCCCGTGACGTTGTGTACTGGAGCCTCGCGACGTGCACGGAGATGCTACTTCCGGTATGCGTGGATATCTCGGAGGTGTTGTCTTCTTCGACACTTGATCGTGTAGCCATTGCGAGTGGGACTCGGCATCGACAAAAGTCGACATAGACGGGAGTCATGCTCCGACTCGGAGCCCCGCTCGGTCTCGGACGAGAGTCGCTTCGAAAGCGAGGAGATATTACCGCGGCTAGGAGGTATCGCCTACCTACGGGAACCGGCAACGACTAGAGTTGTCTTCCGCTGCATCGACGGTCGTCAAGGGTAACACTCGTTGTATGTACCTCGATAGTGTTCTTACTTCTTAGTGATGTGCTATCGCGTAAGTTTTTGTTTTGCGTAGCATGTATCCCAACTATAACTTGGTGGGTGAATCAATTTACGATCTACCGTCTTAATCGCGCCCCAATTCCTGATCATCTTCTCACGTATGTAAAGTCCCACTTGTATGGTGTAGTCGAGGAAATGACACAAAACCACCATATTTGTGGCTGAGTTGTCACATAACCACCATATTTGGTTTTTTTGACACATAAATACCACTATTGGGGTCATGTTGTGACGCGGAGCACTGATTTTTCTGTTTAAGTCTGTTAACACGTTTTATGACAGCTCGGACCCAGCCTGTTAACATGTTTTATGATGGAGCAGAACATCCTCTCGTGTCCTGCTCTGCCGGGAACGCCGGGCCTGCGAGCTCCACGCTTTCCAATGTGGCGCCGTGCATCACCACCGACGTTGGGGCATGCACACGGCGCGGTCGCACCACCATGGCGGGCGCGTGCGCTCCACAGCCAGGAGCGCGGCCAACGCTACGGTGCACGCCGCGAGCGCGAAGAAGGCGCCGGCCACGCGGGGCTGCAGCTGAGAGGAGGACGCGAGCGCCTCTGCGGCGGCCTCGACGCCCAACGCGAGCACGACAAGTAGGCCAGCGTTGACTTCCGCTCTTTTCTTTTTCTTTTTTCTTTTGCCACGTATACCTGACAAGTGGGTCCGAGCTGTTAGAAATCGTGTCAAAATGCTTAAACAGACAAATTAGTGCTCCGCGTCACAACATGGCCCCAATAGTGGTATTTATGTGTCAAAAAACATAAAGATGGTGGTTATGTGACAACTCGCGTGCAAATGTGGTGGTTTTGTGTCATTTCCTCGGTGTAGTCAGTCGGACCTGTAAGGTGAAGTCGGTCCCACCATGTCTGGATCCCATGGTCCCACCTATCTAGTTTTGGTGGGCCCACTTGATTCAGGATTGGGTAAAAGGGCTTAATCTGACATCAACACTTCGTGTGATTGTTCGCGAGACTTTGTTTTGAATAAAGAGGGAAAAAGTGAAGAGCATGAACACTGCGGGAAAACGAGGTAGTGCTAAGAATCTGAGAGGACCAATCAAAGATACCATTAAAAATTAAACAACAACATTATAAAATAAATTAATAAGCGAACATATGTCTTGAGGCTTCAACAAGAAATCACACCATGATTAGACTGCATTTTGTAACAACAATAGTCATTAATCATCACCAGTTGACCATCTTGCAGTTGAGCCTGACCTCCACGGGCGTCCCCTTGGATGGCCGTATGTTCCCCATCTTTATCATAGCCTTGGCGAAGTCCTTAGCAAAGATCTGACTGTACTTGCTGTACATCTGCACTAGATCATCCTGAGACCCTCCGGACCCGTAGAGCGCCTGGTCAGAGGTGAGAAGGCCACGCCGCGCGATTAGATCCTTGTAATAGGCGTTGTCAAACCTCAAGGGCGTCTGCTCGTCAAATGGTGCCATGCCCCCGTCACTGTCACCGGCCGGACATGTCTGCCGCCTGGTCTCCGCGAAGGAGGAGTCGATGTTGTCTCCACCGTTCACACGATCTCTGTAATTCACGCAATTAGCCACCCCGACAGTGTGCGCGCCAGAGAGCGCGGTCATGTCCCGGGCGTTCAGGCCACGCTTTTCGAACTCGGAGACGAGCGTGCTGAAGTTGTCGTGCGGGCTGGGGAGGTTCTCGGCGCCGTCCTTGTCGGCCGTGCGTGAGTCCATGCGGCCGAGTGGCATGTTCCAGCTCGGTCCTCCCAGCATGCTCACGGCGTCGCGGGAAGCGAGGGCGATTATGTCGGAGCAGGAGACAGTGGCCGGGCAGTCGTGCTCCAACACGGACTTGATCTCGTCGATCACCTCGTAGCCGCGGAGAGAAGCGTTGGGCACCGCGTCCTTCTCGCTCTCAGAGAAGGGCGTGCTATCCAGGAGAACGGAGGCATCGCATCCCTGCCATAAGCCATAACATTTACTAATTTCAGGTTCACGGTCTAGAAATTAGCAGGAGAACATGATGGTACATGAGTGTAGCAGCTGGAATAAGGTACGTACATTGACGAAGCAATCGTGGAAGAAGAGGCGGAGGATGGCGGGTGCCACCGTCCGGTCGCCGGCAACCGTGTTCGCCATGACCGCCCGCACTACGCGCTCCACATTGGGGCACGTCTTATCGTAGTACCTGGACGAGAACTTGTGGTCACCATTGGCGGTGGAAATGAGAGCAGCGAAGAGGAGCAAGGCAAGTGCGACCCAAGAGCCTTTGGAGAAGGGACTGTCTATTCATCAGTCGTCTGTTTTCATTTTGGGGCACAGTCGTTTTTTTCCGACCAATCACGTGTCGCCACGTCACCGAGTTAGGTTGCTGACAGAGAACACAGGAAAACGACTGTTTTCATTTTGGGGCACGGTCGTTTTTCCCCCGACCGCGCGCTTGTTTTCCCGCGCGTTAACGGGTTCACAATTCAAAACAGCACCCGACCCAACACAAATTCAGACAACACAACCCCCTTGACACGGCCCAAAACACAAGCAAAGAAACAGAAAGCCCATACATCAGACCGACCATCTTCTTCTTCAAGAAAACGCAACGCAACCAGCTCCCAGCAGCTGCGGCCGTCCTCTCCACCCTCCCGACCACGCCCCCCCTTCTCCACCAAAAGAAGCAGATATCCATGGAACTCCAGAACAAGGATCTGCTACAGAAGCCACCAGACATCAAAAGGACTCACCAGAGCAGAGATCCAACGCTGGAACTTCAGGTCCTTGGACAAAAAAGACCTCTCTCTCCCAATCAGCTCATCACCAGGACTAAAAAATCTTTCTCTGACTAGTTTTCTTCATCCTCTTTTCATTCCTGAAACAGGAACAACAGCTACGGATTGATCAAACTTTCTTGAAGGGCAAATCCCCTACCGAGATGAACACAGACCAGCCCTACAATCAACAGGTGACTGAACCCCCACCCCACCCCCTAGAGGAAAATGCTTATCTGTTTGAAACTGGCCTGTCTAGACTAGGTGACACAACAAATAGAAGGTTCAAAGCATCACAGTAGATAAAAATGGCATAGAAGTCCACAGACTAGACTAGGTGCCCAACCATGACATAATGATAAGCTAGGACTGTCAATAGATGATACAATTAGTGAAAGATATGCTGGACATGCAACATAATCAAGCATCATGCACCATTCTGCTAAAAAATCGACATCATCTAATCAAAGAATCATCATCGAGCATTATAGAAAACAGAGACAAAACTTGGATGCAATACCTAGTTGAGAGTCATAACTAGTTGGGTGTCTTCATGTCGACAATTCTGACGGATATTTATCGACAAAAACATTGGTCAAGAAACATGCACACAAGTACTGGATAAAATGACTACCATCATTGTATAGACAACATATAGATCAAAACTATCCACTACTGATTTAACCAAATATAAACTACTAATACATAAATACAGAGACAACACTGAAAATAAATAATAGAGAGAAAGAAAGAGAGCCAATGGACAGGTACAAATTAGAAGGTTCAGGCAATTTTAGATTGAAACTAACAACATAGATACGATAGCCTAGGATGTGCCAACAGGGCAGAAAAACATATAGATGGTTCAAAAAAGTATTTGTGGGTAGATAACTAAAACTTAAAGACAAGCAACCTTTATCTCAGTGCAGGAGCAATGGAAGGATGGCTGAACCGGACGGCGCAGTTCCTGAATCTGTCGTTCCTGAACCGAACGGCGCAGTTTCCTAGGTTCCATCTCTCAAAATGAGATATATAACAAGAACATTAGACACGACAGCAAGAAAAAAATAGGAATATATACCATTGACTCTACAAACCTTTCCCCAAGACGGCAGCCGTCGCATCAACCTTCACGATTACTGCACCTTGAGAGAGAGAGAGAGAGCTGCCTGCACATAGATACAGATGCATGACATATGTATAGATGCAAGACATAGAGATTGAAAAAAGGTCCTCCTCCTTTATCCGGGCTTAGAACCGGCTACCAACTTTAGAAAAAGATGGTAGGCGGAGTTACCCCACCCCAAAAAAGAACTCAAAAAAGAACAAAAGAAAATCCAAAATTATGAAAAGAGTACAAAATTTGAATCATTAAACACGCTGATGAACTAATAAACCATATGTTTAAACAAAAAAATACATGGTCCCACTTTATTCATACATATAATGTGAGCACCGACTACCCACATGCATTGAAAACCAAAAAAGGAAAGCATTCGATAACAAACTAGTAAAAGCACAATTGAGCAAGTCTACTTAAAAAAATGTTCAACTGGATGAAAAAATAGACATCCCTACAGCACATGGAAAACTATGCTCACTGGTTGGATTCCATTCCTCTTAAAAATGATCAACACAAGCAATCCAGCTGCAAAGTTGCTTGATCTAACGAAAAAATCCCAGCCAGATGTGAATCTTGTTCTTCCGTCAGCGCATATAGCGTACTCAGCTTGAATTATCATCCCACCATATAAAGACAGAAAAGCATCACCAGAATCACCCAGGTTCAGAGCTTCAGATATGATCTTCGGAATCCTCTGCAAACAAATACGGTGCACAAAAGTGAGACTGAGCTATATTACAAAACTGTTAGGAAAAGATCAGACAAAAAATCGCCAAACAACAAGTCAAAAAATGTATCAACAAAGTAATTAAATTACCATGTAGTTTAGCTCAACGTCTGAGCTAGAAAAGCAATGTAGATAGACACAGTCTACATCACCAGACCCCTACAGGATGGCATTATATATGTTCCACTGTTCCTCGGTTAGGTGAAAATCGCTACCTCCAGAGTTCATATTTTGAGGATATACAACTTCACAACAAAAAAAAGAAAATAACCATAAGACAAAATGATACAAGAAAATCAGGCCCACACACAATGAAAAGATAGAACGAAGATGATACCGTGTAATGGTTCACCGTTAGCTCCTTCAGGCCAGATTGGTATTGTCTCAGGCATTTCCTGCATGTTGAACAAAATCTTGTATCCTGCACGCATGCCAAACTGAAAAATGAATTTTTTGTACTCAGAACCACCTAGTCGTGTGGGTTGGCCCGATTTCTTCTTAATGTCAAAGCGATACTGGTGTCCATCAGGTGTTGCGACGTGACGGGTTATACCCTTCGGGTCCCCTATTATTAGTATACCTGGTACAGCCCAGACGAAGGCCCACCTGACGGCACAGCAGTTACTTCAATCACAAGTCAAGGACTCCAAGTCGTAATCTACTAGAACTCTTGTAAACTCTACCTGGCTCCCTTTATAAAGCCAGGTAGGGACACCCCCATAGAGGGATACGGCACAACTAGACAGACAACAGGCATACACGCCAGAGCATAGACATAGAGACATCACGTCCCACCACCATAATCGCCATTACGGCCACCATGTAACCTCATATATCATCATAATCAGACAAGCAGGAGTAGGTCTTTACCTCACGATGAGGGGCCGAACCTGGGTAAATTCTTGCTTGTCAGCCGTCCGATACTACCAGCGCGCACATCTTCTCCATCTAAATCTACCTGGGGTACTCGACCCTGTGATTGCCGTGGGCACAACCACGTCAATTGGCGCCGTCTGTGGGAAGAACGCGTGTTGGATCTACGGTTTCGGCGGCTCCATCATTAGCAAATCTTCATCGACAAAAGCGACCAGATCGCATCTAGCAAAAGCGGCGACCTTCCGTGCATGGCAGATCCAATCTACGTCAAAATCGCAAGCGACGCGATCAAATTCATCGTCAACAAACGGCGGCGTCACCCGTAAAGCAAGTACGTACAGCCGGGCGACAAGCAAAAGCCTCGAAGGCCAAAGCTGATCACTCGCCTGCGTTCGCGAGTCTCCAGGAGGACCAATCAGAACAAGAAGAAAAAGCAAAAAGCAAGGCCACGTGCGATGGCAGCACATGCAACGCGCATGCATGAGCATGGACCCGATCTTTGATCAGTCTTTATCTTATTTCTTCAGTTATTATATTAGTTATCCTCTACTAACAACTAACGTGAGTATGCATGTACGAGGACCAAGTCCCAATGATGGATCACAAGGAGCAATACTCCTATACGTCATATGTGGAGATCGATCCGGCGACATGCACGTCGTACTCGAAGCGGCCGGCGGGCGGCCGGGCAACCGACGGCAACCCGATCATCAGAATCAGCATCTTCAGCGTGCCCTCACGTATGGAAGCAGAATCACAAGTCCGATCGTTCGGAAAGAGCTAGCTAGCTCGTGCTAGCCAAAATCTATCAGGGATCAAGCCACGAGGCTACAAGGCATCAGGTGCTATTTTTCTATTATACTGATTTGCACAAATTAACTTTTTGGAAGATTTTTCTACTTCTGGTGCCGCTAATTACATTTACCAGGTCGGTACTCAAGATCAGCTAGGCGACATCGCAATTGTCATCAACCCACTCGGGCAAAACTCGACTACCTCAACTTCGACTCATTCATCTTCATCGACAAGCATGACCGTGACCAGCGTCGACGGTACCGGCACAACATGCCCGCTCCCTAGAAGGGCACTGCATACCCTCGGGGGCTGGCACTCGAAATCAACAACGACGTCAGCATCGACTGCACACACCCGACGAACCGGTGGGTCGACAAATCGGACGTGCGACCGGCAGCCTCTACAACAACAAAGTATCGATATCAATCGTACCAACACTGCGAGCAAACTTCGACTCCCTCGACATCATTGACCACCACGGCGGCAATCAGCGTCAGTGGAATCGGCACACAAAGCCCGCTCCCTAGAAGGGCACTACGTACCCTCGGGGGCTGGCACTCGACATCAACAAATAGCATAAGCTCCAACCGCGCGACCCGACATATCTTCGACTGCGCGGACCCTGCAAGGCGACACCCGCAACTTCTTCGAGTCTGCATCCTCAACTCCACCACCGATACTCGGGGGTTGGCGATTCGTCATCAACGGCAAACAACAAAAGTCTACAGATTTCCATCGCTCATGAACAGCTAAGTCAGTTCCATATTTTATTTTTTTCAATTATAAACCTGCTCTGGTTGCATCCAACACTCGAAGGCCGGCGCTTCTAGACTCCGCCGCGTCGACTCCGGTCCGCCGCGTCGAGTCCCTCAGTCGCAAAACTCCGCCGCGTCGACTCCGGTCCGCCGCGTCGAGTCCCTCAGTCGCAAAATTCCGCCGCGTCGACTCCGATCCGCCGCGTCGACCTCTTCACCGCACAAATCCGCCGCGTCGACTCCATACAACGCACAACTCCGCCGCGTCGACTCCGGTCCGCCGCGTCGACTCCATACAACGCACAACTCCGCCGCGTCAACTCTGGTCCGCCGCCTCGATTCCTTCCGGCAAAACTCCGCGCGCCTCTCGACCCTACACTCGGGGGCTACGTTGCGCAAAACCAAAACTCGCAAAGCCTTGGCCGCACCCGAAGACTCGGGGGCTGCGCCGTACAGGTTACCTACTTCAAAAGCCTCAGCCGCACTCGACAATCAGGAGGGCACTCGCCATTGGCTCGAGTGCTATGCAACCGGCAAATATCTACGCCAGCAGACGCAAAAGATTGGAGCACTCGCAAAATCCTCGACAAAACAGCAAAATGAAGGCAAATCGAGCCTATGCCCAACTACAAATAGTTGCACATAGCCTCGGGGGCTACTCCCCTCAGGAGCGCTGTCATGCACCCGATAGAATTATGGCAAAATATCAGTCGACAAATCATTCGACTCAGTTCATAAGCAAAATCATACTCGAAAAATTCCCGAGTTGATCCGACGATCCTTGGATGCTGCATGCATAGTGCAAAGGTAAGACCCACCGACCAGTCGAGCTGGGCTAAGGACCGCTCCAGCAGCGTTATCCTTAAGTGTTCCGTGTCAGCAGACATGATGAATAATCCCCGACGGACGCGTTGGGTAGATTCAAAATTATACTGCAGTTCGATTCAGTAAGACCTCAACGGCCGTTTCGAGTCTGTCCAGTCTGTTCCAGATTCGAGTCCGGGGACTCGAGTTTGATTGAAAGCTAGTATGGTTTTGCCATAAATGGCAGTTAACTGGCCCCGATCCGTCGTGTGTGCCGGGCCTGCTAAGCTAATATCCCTTGACTATCATAAGCAAAAATCATAGTCGATGAAACACTCGACTCCAAAGCAGAATATCAGTCGATGAATTACCGACTCAGCAAGCACAATCGAGACAATCTCGACTCACAATTTATATAGCAAAATGAGCAAAGAATCAGATGGTGAAATACACCTGCACATGAGTCCCTGCCCGATTCTTTGAATCGACCAGGCACTCGGGGGCTACTCCCATCGGGAGCGCTGCCGCGCACCCGACGAATTACCAAGTCAAAAGCATCTGACAACGCAGCAAAGGACGCGAGAACTGAGCCCAAGTTGAGAATCTCCTTGGATAACTCGAATTTCATTCAACTACTCCCATCGGGAGCGCACTCGCTGTTGGCTCGAGTGATACGCAAATGGATTTCTCAAAGTCGGGTTCCCTATAACCTGCACGGATTTCTCAAAGTCAGGTTTTCCTTACACCTGCATCTAATTTATTATTATTGGATTTCTTGCACCGGATTTTTCAAAGTCGGGTTCTCTATAGCCCGCATGGATTTTTCAAAGTCGGGTTCTCTATAGCCTGCGCGGATTTATTAAAGTCGGGTTCTCTATAGCCCGCACCGGATTTATTATTATTAGATTTCATATACATATACACTGGATTTCTTATAAATGATTCAACTCACGAAGAATGGATAATACAATCATCATATGTTTTGAGTCTCTGCCCGATACTTCGAATCGACCAGACACTCGGGGGCTACTGACGGGGTTATACCCTTCGGGTCCCCTATTATTGGTATACCTGGTACAGCCCAGACGAAGGCCCACCTGACGGCACAGCAGTTACTTCAAGCACAAGTCAAGGACTCCAAGTCGTAATCTACTAGAACTCTTGTAAACTCTACCTGGCTCCCTTTATAAAGCCAGGTAGGGGCACCCCCATGGAGGGATACGGCACAACTAGACAGACAACAGGCATACACGCCAGAGCATAGACATAGAGACATCACGTCCCACCACCATAATCGCCATTACGGCCACCATGTAACCTCATATATCATCATAATCAGACAAGCAGGAGTAGGTCTTTATCTCACGATGAGGGGCCGAACCTGGGTAAATCCTTGCTTGTCAGCCGTCCGATACTACCAGCGCGCACATCTTCTCCCTCTAAATCTACCTGGGGTACTCGACCCTGGGATTGCCGTGGGCACAACCACGTCACGACATCTACAATGTTCCCAGTCCCGTGGTTAAATGATTTCCTAACATGGCATGGCACAACCTATCGACAAAAAAAAGGATATGCATGAAAAACATGAGGTCTGGTTGAAAAAATCATGAAAATCATGAATGCTGACCAAAAAAGACATGACAGTAAGGATGCAACTTACACAGGACTTGAAGAAATCACTAGTAAGGTACACATAGAATGGGCTCATTAAACTTAGTCGTAGTCCACACCGACCCTCGGTTGATCCGCACGTACCACAAGCCATCTGCGTATGTGGCATGAAGGAGAAAAAGTAAATCAACAAAAATAAATAAGGGTAAACAAAAAAGGAAACCAACACTCAACCTTGTCGACTGTGAAGCTGTGGGATGAATGACAGAACCAAAGGGGAAAAAAGAGAGAGTATGTTGTTATGTAGAAGTAGAATGGATGAAAGCATATATATAGGAGCAAAAGAAGCATACACATAACTGCCCTCATACACTGAAAATGAATGAAAACAAAGGTTGCTGACCAACAGACTGAGACAATGAGAACACTGAAGCACTGACATACTGAGACTCTGACATACTGAAACACTTTAACACTGAGAACCTGAGACACTGAAACACTGACAGAACTGAACTAGACTGTAATCTGAGACACTGAACTAGACTGTAACACTGACAGGACTGAACTAGACTGTAATCTGAGACACTGAATTGACTGAGACACTGACTTAACTGACTAAACACTGAATAGCTGAGAAAATGGCCAAAACAGAGACTAACTTCTAATCAAAAAAGAGAGAGATAGGATACCTGCACATAAATGAGATAGAGAAAGATACCTGAGAAAAAATGCAGAGCACGGAGAGAGATACCTGCACTGAAATTAGACAGAGAAACACTTAAACAATGATACAATTAAACAATGAGACACTAAAACAGACTTAACACTGAATAGACTGAGACACTGACTTAACTGACTTAACACTGAATAGCTGAGAAAATGGGAAAAACAGAGACTAACTTCTAATCAAAACAGAGACAGATAGGATACCTGCACTGAAATGAGATAGAGAAAGATACATGAGATACATGAGAAAGATACATGAGAGATAACTCCACTGAAATGCACTAAAATGAGATAGAGAAAGATACATGAGAGATAACTCCACTGAAATGCACAGAAATGAGAATGAGATAGAGATACCTGCACAGAAATGAGAGAGAGAGACACACACACAGAAAGAGAGACCTCAATATACAGAGACAGAGAATAGTTAATCTGAATGAATTTTTTTGGTAGACAGATAAAGAGAGAGACCTGAATCTAGAGAGAGAGAGAGAGAGAGAGAGAGAGAGAGAGACAGAGAAACAAAAATTATATGGGAAATATTACTGATATATTTAAATTTGTTTTGCAGGTTACACATGATGCATTCAGGGATGAGAGCGAAAACTACGAAACATTCAGATGCAACGACATGTTCTTACAGGTAACCATATAAAACAAAATAACTTTTCATTCAGATTAACTATAGTCGTCGAATCAAAAGTTCATGACAAAAAAGTTCATGAAAATAACATACTTCAAAATACTAACAGCATATCTACAAAAAAAATACAGGACAATAACTTCTCATTCACAGAACTGCTTGAAGGTAAATATGATACATCATATTCCTCAAAGAGTGATCTCTCTTCCATACAGGTAATTCATTTAAATTAAATGCGTGAAAAAATTAGAACAACATATATGCTGTACTGACATGGATACAAAATGAAAAATGCAGATTGAACGCCAGGCTGATACTGAATTTTCAACAAATTTCTCCCAAAACATGCTTGGCCACATTAACAAAAGTACCGAAACATACACACAGGTGCTTCATTCAATATAATATATGACATACTATTGTAATTCATAAACCCCAAGGAAAATAACAACAAAACATGGTTAACAATGTACTATTATGCAGGAGAGCGAGAACTTCTTACAGGCAGGAAGTGGCAGTGGACCATACGAGAGTTGGGATGAGGATCCATGGGCAGATAACTTATTTAGGAACATGGAGTTCGATGAGGTATACTTCTGATCTTGCTTCAAACTAAAAAAGAAAATGAGAAAACACCAGTTAAAATTATAAAAAAATAATTCTAACACTTCCTTTTGTTGCAGATGAATGTACAAAATGATGCAGTTCAGCCTGATACCCTGGAACAAGAAACACGCAACAATGATACACAAAATGCTGAGAGCTCAGAACAGCAGGGCCAAAACCAGAGGGATTGTGAAAAAGAAGAAGCAGAAATATGTGAGGAAGATGTTGAAAACTTCATCGAAAATGAAGATCAAAACTCGCAGGGCAAAATGACTACACAATTGACAAAGATCAGATACCAGAAATAGGGATGAATTTTGAAACGCGAGAAAAAGCTCAGAACTTCTTCAACATGTATGCATTTGCGGCTGGCTTCTCAACTGCTATAGTGTCAGCTGCCAGGACAACTAGCAGAAAAAGAAATAGAGAAATCATAAGAGTCACGATGAAGTGCAACAAATATGGAACCAATACACCACAGGATAGAGAACAGATGCAGCAGAGGCAGACAACAGTTATTGATAGAACAAAATGCAAAGTTGAAATGGTTGTAGCTGAGAAAAATGGGGTCTGGCGTATCACAAACCTGTTTCTGGACCATAACCATGCTCTAAGCCCACAAAGCAGGTTCTTCAGGTCGCACATCTACATGACAGATGAAGAGAAAGCAATGATACGGTCACTGCGACAAGCAAACATAACAACAAGCAAGATAGTGTCAGTGCTGTCGTATCTGCGAGGAGGCCCAGAAAACACACCGTACAACAGGAAGAAGGTGAGTAATTATGGGACAATCATAAACAGAGAACTAAAGAACAGTGATGTCATGCAAGTTGTGCAGTACTTCAAAAAGAAACGATCCGAAAACGAGAGTTTTTACTACTCATTCCAGGTAGATAAAAACAACAAGGTGAAGAGTGTGTTTTGGGCAGATGCAAAATCAAAGAGCTACTATGAAACATGTGGGGACTGCATTAGCTTTGACACAACATTTCTTACAAACAAGTATAACCTCCCATTTGCTCCAATAGTTGGTGTGTCCCAACATGGACACACCTACCTATTTGCATGTGCTCTGATTGTTAATGAGTGTGCTGAAACTTTCAAGTGGGTCTTCAAAGAATTCATTTATGCAATGGGAGGGAAACACCCCCAAACAATCATTACTGACCAAGACAGAGCTATGGAAGTTGCAATAAAAGCCGTGCTTCCAATGACAGTTCACAAGTGCTGTGTGTATCATGTGAAGAGCAAAACAGAACAGAAAGTGGGCAGAACATTCCAACTGAATGAAGGGCTGTTTGAAGAGTTTCAAGACGTAGTAGACAACTCGCTAACAGAGCTAGAGTTTGAGACACTATGGCAACAAATGATATCAGATTTTAAAGTAGAACACATTGAATTCTTCCAAACCATATGGAACAGCAGAAAAAGATGGGTGCCTGTTTACTTCAAGAAAAATTTCTTCCCCTTCTTGCAAACAACAGCAAGGAGTGAAGGGATGAACTCGCTATTCAAGAGAGGTGTGGGTGCACAGTACAGCATGACAAGTTTCCTTCGAGAATATCAGAGAATCATGGACTCAATTCATTCTAGAGAGAATGAATGTGACCACAATGCAATACACAAGAAAGTGCCTCCTGAGCAAATGAAGACTAAATACTACATAGAAATACAGGCGCACGATCTCTATAACCTATCCATATTCAGGAGGTTTCAGAAAAATCTAACTGATGCAACAAGACTACGGCTTAAGGAAGAGGAACAAGGACAGCTGTACCTGGTGTTTCAAGCACCAAATTATCCCATCAAAGAGCACAGATCAAGAACTTATGTGGTGGAGGTTGACTTGGAGAAGGAAGAATACCACTGCATCTGCTGCAAGTTTGAGAAAAATGGATTAGTTTGCTCTCACATACTAAAAGTGATGCTACACTTGGACATCGACAAAATACCGGATAAGTACATAATTGACAGATGGCGCAAGACATATAAGAGGGTGAATCCATTACCTATACCACAAAAAATAGCTGACAATGATACACTCCGATACAATGCGCTTGCCCGAAGGATGGTCACAACAGCTACAAAAGGGGCCACACATCCAAGGAAGTACGAATACTTGCAAAAAGAGATGGACAGAGTAGACAAGGGGCTGGAAGACATAGAAATAGAGCTTCAAGAAGAAATGAAAAAGAAAGCAGCAGAAACAAGAACAATAGCAAACTTTGCAAACCCTTCTGTCGGGGATGATGATATGTCGACAATAGAACTGCTAGACCCTGATGATGCAAACACAAAGGGGAGGCCAAGGCTGATGACCATTGCAGAAGCTATAAAGGCAGGAAAATTCTACAAATGCGGCCATTGTGGCAAATATGGTCACACCCGTAGGAAATGCACCAACCTGGATAAACAGTACAACTTGCCAAACCCAAAGCGGTCACGTAAAAAGAAGGTGGATTCAGGTGAGTGCGTGGAAAAAAACTATAGATGTTAAAACTGATAATTCAAAACAGATACTGAAAAAAAGCTTCTAACATTTACAAATTGTTAAACCAGGAACACAAGTCGCAGAGAATGCCGCAGCAGCGCCGCCAAAGACCAATACAAGAGCAAAGAGGCCAACATCAACAAAAAAGAGCCAGAAGAAGAACACTGCAAAACGACCAGACACCGAAGAACATCCCTCCGTGTTCGTGCAAGATCAAGGAGATGTGCAATGCCAGAGGGGTCCAGATGGCCTGTAACACATCATTTTGTTTTTGAAAAATGCTCCCTTTGAGCTACTGGTTGTAACTATCATGAAGGATATGATGTAGAACAAAAAAGGGTCTACAAGCTTTGGTTGTATGCTATATTGGACTACTGGTTGTAACTAATTAACTTTGTGCAACAAAAAAAGTTGGTGATTTAGATATATATACACCTTGATGCAAGTCAAAAAAATGCTAGAGCAAAATACATGCTTACTACGCGTGGAAAACAACCACTTGATTTCACTGCGATGGTGGGGCACGGACTGAAAAAGGAAAAAATAAAATTGGTAATGATATAGCAATGATAGACTTCATCCACACCTAACGAAAAAGCATGACGTCAAAAAGAACAAAAGTGCTACAACCCACTTGCAGCAAAAAAAGGTCTTACACACACAAAAGACACATACACTTTGATCTTGTTTTTGTGCCAGCCAAGGGCAAAAGAAAAAACAAAAAAGATCAGACAACACCCAAGTGCATTTGATGTTCCAGGAGAGAACACAACTTGGCTCCTCAATGACAAAAGAGATTATATATCACCCCCCACCCCTAGGCGCTCGCTCAACATCAGCCCTGCAACCCCAAACACATACAGAAAAGTAAGAGACATAAAACCAGAGACATACTACTGAACTGTCAAAAAATTAAATCTACCACAAAGCCTAAAAAGAATTCGATAAAGTACTACAAAAAAGATGCAAGACTAGAACCATGTACCGCTGCATAAAAATCGGTGACCAAACTCATATCTGTGTCGTTCTGGTTGTAGAAGTAAATCTTGTTCGCATACAGGATCCTCAGGTTGAGAACATCACGGCGCGAGAAAATAGTACGAGTGTCAACATCAGGCTTCCAAGTTTCCATCAACTTCATGACAAACACTCCGCAATCTTGACTACTGTGAGCCACAAACAAAACAAAGAAAACATAAGGAAATAAGAACAAACAAAAGATAGATAGTTTCAGTGATAACGAAAAAAAGCAGAAATATGGTAGAGAGTCTTACCCCTTGTTTTGCTTAGGGACATCTGGGTACATTGGTTTGAAATCACCAAAATTGTGATTCTGGCTGATGATAACTTCCCACAAATGTATAAAGTTCTCTATCTGAAAGAACCAATACAAAACAAATATTATTCATTGCAAAAGAAAAACAACAACTCAGACCAAGAAAAAATGAAGGAACAAAACTTCCAAGAAAAGATATGAATAAAGCAAAAATCACTAACCAAACGATCCTTCACAGCTAGGTGGAATTGGGAGTTCTGATCAAGTAAAGAGTCCAAGAATGCAAAGACCTTATACTCAAAATCAACGGCAAACCCGAACCAATGCCCATTAGTCACAATTGGGAAGAACAACTGCAAACAAAGACAAAATAAAAGATAAGATACAGACTAAGGATTATAAAAAACTCATCAAACAAAAGAGAACAAAAGAAAAATGGTACCGTATTATCTCTGTGTCCAAGGTTTCTCCCCTTGCTAGCTTTTGTTGCACCTTCAAAAGCTTTTCGGACGGTGACCTCTTGATTAGGCCCACCATACTTCAAAATAGCATCCTGGATAACACAAACAACAGAAGAAAAAAGATAACAACAAGCTTAATAGCTATCATTTCAGATAAAAAATGATGGCAAACAAGCTTCTCACACCAAGAAAAAAGATACTTACACCAATATGGGGGAAAAATAATGCCTCCCAGAAATGGTAGGATGTCGTTCTTCAAAGAGCAAGCGGCAAAAACAGGGTATGATGAAGTTATCAACTTCTCCATTAGGCATGAAAGACACTCCCAGAGACTGATAACTACAATGCACCTTGGGGTATGACACACCCGAGTTCCTGCAAAAAACAAATAAAAAGCAACCCATATTAAAAGATAATTAGAACTGTTTACAAGAATAGATACATACACTACACTGCATCAAAAAACTTACTTCTTGATAGGACTGTGTGCAAGTTCAACGATAGCTGAGTAGTTGATGATGTCTTCTTCAGACACAGGGAATCTTTCATTACTCTGCAGAGGAGGATTCTGCCCAGTGACAAGCCAGTTCACAAACTTATACTTGGGGAGTACTTTGGTTCTGGGGACATCCTGTGCACTCTTGGAAGTTCCTTCAGCTTGAACATCAGGTGCATTATGTTGGAAAGTCGACACACCTTTCACTCCATTCTGTTTGGGAACCATCATGTTGTTGTAAAAGGTGTCTGTTTTCTTTGACATCTCAGCACATCTTTTCTGTAAATCATTGGAACCAACAGTACGAACAACCCCAACATTCACATCCTACATTGAGAACAAAAAAGACCAGAAATAGCAGAAGCCGTGTAAAGCGCAAAAACATCTGGTAAAGATAAACCAAAACAAAACCTTAAAAAAAAGACAGATATACTTACCAAAGAGGGATCCGGAGGAAAATCCGCGATTAGGATCGGAACTTGTTTTGATCCAGTTTTCTGAGGACCATTCAATCTATTCAACTTGAAACCTTCAGTTGCAGGCTGTATTACACGAATAAAAACAGAGTAAGACACAGCTAAAAAAAAGAATAAAGAATTACAACAAAAACTATAAAACAGGAATGAACGGTTTATGAGCGTAAAAGAAACCCATACCTCCATGCAAGGATAATCAGGGACATCTATAACTGGGTTACTTCCTTTTGGTTTGGCTGGACAAGACATATGTTTGAAGATATTTTCTCCATCTTCTGCGGAAATAGTATTACAGTTCCTTGCCTTCACCTTCTTAAGCGGGAGCATACCAGGGGCTGTTGTACAAAGACAAACACAAAAAGAAAAGGAATACAAATAAAGTTATCTATATGGGACACATGAAAAAAAGATGAGAAAGAAAGAACAAACAACACCCCAGCAAAAAGTAAAAAGAAAAGTTACCTGTCGAATGAGTACGACCATCCACAACTTTGGTTATGAAACACTCAGGAGTGACTGCAAAAAAAACACAAAAGATGGATGAGAATAATAATATTAACTCTACATAACAAGGCAAAAAAGAGGGCTCCCAGATTAACCTGGTTCAGGGCTTCTTTTATATGCAGATGCAGCAAGTTTTGCAGGTCCCTGAAGCATGGGAGTTGACTTTTGCTGAAAAAATTCAGACTCAACTCTGCAAGTTGGCTGTTTCTGGTTACCATTGCTCTCATCAGGTACATCATGATTAACAGATGCCTTGCCGTGCAAATGACTTGACTTGCATAAGAAATCAAGCACACTGCTAACTAAATCTTCAAGTTTTCTTTTACTGGTTGCAGACTTGGTAGAAAGGAACTTATCACCAATACTGAGAATACCATCAACTACCTACAAAAATAGACAAAAGATAAAAAAGGGTTGGAACTAAGCTATCATCACATTGGATATGAAAAAAACAGCCTCATAATTCTATAAAAAAGGATAGGAAACAAATAAGACAACATAAGAAATATGACCCCAAAAAACATACATCAGACTGGAGTGAGCTAACAAACTGGTCTCGAGCTTTGTTCCTAAAATCAATAGATAATGGAGAGGCACCAGGAGAGAGTCTAGGGACCCCAAATGCATGAGAAGACGACAAGCCCTGATCAGAATCACACAAAAAACACATCAGAGAGCACAACAAAAAACAAACATGAGACATAACAACAAATATAAATCGAAAAGAGCAAACAAAAAACATACATTCAGATGTTGCCCATGGTTCCATGTGTCTTTCAACTGTTTCTTCCCAAACTGTCGTCCACCTTTTCGATCAAGATCTGAGAATGTATTAATCATGTTCCCCCTCCAAACAAGAACCCTAGGATGACACTGGGCAACATTAAGTGTGCCAAAGTCCAAACAATCGAGGTACCGCACCTAGAAAATAGAGATACCGTGAACAAACCATAAAAGAGAAAAATGAAACAGAAAAGAACACAATAGGAGATATAATCACTCACCACTGGCACATAGTTGCACCCAACAGGTGCCTTCATCCTTCTTCCTTTCAATTTGCCAAATGAGCTAAACTCATGAATACTGTTGAGACAGTGGGCGTATACAAACTGACTGAAATCATACCCTCTAGCTGCAGCAGGGTCCTTGAGTATTGAAAGATACTTCCAGTTAACAGACTCACTGACATCGGGGCAGAGAAAACAAGATATAGCAACAGACATGAAGCACACAAAAACATCAAGCTCACTTAACGGATCAGAGCAGCTCAGCTTATTCCCAAAGAAAGTAATGTGAGGCATCTCTGATAACTTGAAATGAGAAAGAATAAATGCCCTGCCATCATCACAATCTAGTGGAATCTGCAGCCCACCTACAGGCAAACCTAGGACAACATGAAAGGTGTCCTTTGATATCTTAAGGGACTTCCCACATACTGTCATCTGAGAGCAGTGGGGATCAATACAGTCAGCCACCCATCTGCAAAAGTCTGATGAAATGTGACAACAATCAAACAGAAGGAGACACTGAAACCCGAATTTCTCGATTATTGATCTTTGCTGAGGGGTCAAATTCTTTAAGACTTGCATGAAATACTTGCACCCATATCTAGTAAAAGCACTCTTGCCAACACCATCTGTTTTACTCTTCTTAGCCTACAACAACCGTAACAACAGTTTAAACAAAGGGACCAAAAACAACACCTGAGGGGAAAAAAAGAAGATACATGAAGTGCTAACCTCATAGGGTCCAATCGTATCCTTGCAAAAGTCCGAGAAATTCCTCTTCAAACTATTGACAGCCTGCAAAAAAATAAAATGGGTTGTTACAGAACACATAAGCCATGCCGCAACAAAACAATTTACAGTAAAAAAAAAGGAAAAGCCCTACAACAAACCTGCTTCATGAAGAAACCAAAAAATGCATCATCTAGGGCTGGATCTCTACTTTCATGGGCTGTTACCTGAAAAAAACACAACAAAAAACAAGATGATAACTTCCGACGATTATCACATAACCACGTATGGTCTATTACAAAAAAAGCAAAGGAAAAAGCAACAGAGATAGACAAAAACTCACATCGTGATCGCTGGAAAGACTATACCCATCATAATTATCACATCCATAATCACTGGAAACACGTTCCGATCTACGCACCATAAAAACTCAGAAGAATCAACATCATGGGCATTTTATCGAGAACAAAAAATAATAACCAAAAATGACTACAAAGCTACAATAACAGAATAGTGCTGCAATAAATAAAGCTAAAACCGATACTATAAAGTTCCAGTACATGACACACAAGCAAACCTGTGTACTCAAACATCTGAAATTATACAAAAAAGCTATGGGTGGAATACCAAATGATGGAGACCCTTATCATGACAGATGCATAAAAAAATAGATTCCAGCAAGTGATATAAAAAGCTCGAAAATGAAAGCTATAACATACTAGTGACGACATCAACAAACAAGCAAATCCCCCAAACATACAAAAGCATCAGCAACAAATAAAACAGAGCACCAACTATGTATGGATTCAGACAAAAACATCAACACAAATCCTACACTACCCATGTGCTGAAGACACATATGGTCCAACACAGCCCCGACGAATCCTTCACACCACCTTCCACGGCAATGAAGGCATACACCTCTAACAACCACGATTCATGAATCCTCTACCAGCGAAAAATAGAAAGCGAATGAAGCAAAATCAAACACATCCACTTCACCCCCCAGCCCCTAGGAACACCTACACACGCTCGCCGCGGCGACAAATAAGCTCCCTGAGGTCAGAACACCGCTAACGACGGAATCGAACACCACTAACCCCGCCGCATGCATCCTCCCTCCGACGAAATCAATAACGGAGCCACATCGACAGAGTAACAAAACCATACATGACAGTAGGACATCAGGAGTAATCAGACATGCTCAAAAACTTCCTACAAACTCCTCTAAAATCTAGAGGGAATACATACATCAGGAGTAAAAATACAAATCAACAACAACCCCCAACATCACAACATACATACAACAAGCAGGTGACGCATGCTCAACACGACATTTAGACACCAGCAGTAATCAAACATCCTCGAAAACTACCTGTAAACTCTCCCCTAAAATCAGCACCAAACAGACACAGCAAGCAAAGCATCCGCGTACAAAAGCATCAGCAGCCAAAATACTGGACAGACCCATATGCTACGCTGCCCACTCCGAATGAACAGAGATACAAACGCTCGCCGCCGCGAGCGGAAAATACACGAGGTCAGAACGCCACTGACAAACAGCCACCGCCGGCGACGCCACCTACCACCACGAATCTCCCTTCCTCTGTTCCTCCCCCGACCATCACCGCGAGGACACACAAATCCATTACTAACCCCGCCCTTGAGCAAAATAGAGATACAAAAGCTCACCGCCGCGACGGAGAGCTCTGGCGACATCAGAAACCAGCAGACGGCGGCCGCTGGATCTACCCCAACCTCAAGGACATCGACGAACGAAACCAGCTAACTCTCCCCACGAATAAGAAGCAACAACGACGGCTAGAGGCCAACGAACCTGTCCCGACGGCGACGACGCCTCCAACGACGGCGGATTTCCGCCATGGCGAGGCACCAGCTACGGCGGAAAAGGGGATCGCCTCCCTGTTCGCCTCGCTTCTCTCTCTCTCCGCGAACGCCTCGCTTCTCTCTCCGCGAACAGAGACGAGCTGTGGAAACAACACGCGGCCGGGAATGGACTAGAAAATTCAAAAAGGACAAGCTGACAGAAATAACGGGCACGGGCAAAAACCGCAAGCAACGCACCCGTTAGCGCGGTGCAAAGCACTGAGACGAGCGTGACAACGTGGCTGAGCAAGCACGCATCTTGGAGCAGATCCGACGGACACAAAAACGACTGTTGCTGAAAACTAAAACAGCCGCCTGCCACAGAGCAAAAATCTTGGAGAAAGCCATGTCGTGCGATGCCAACACGGCGATCACTCGATATGCTGCCTCGTGAAGCTGAGAAACTGGGAAAATCTAGAACGATCGCTGTAGTGTAGAAGCAGGCTAGCAGGTTGCAGTGGATGAGTACGTTGAATCATGGAATGGATGCATGTTTATATAGCTTGGGAATATATATGTACGTAGTGCTTAGGTACGTTGGCATGGTCTCCGGTCTGTATGCTACCCTCGTGCTTGCTACGGGTGATTCTGACGAGGTCAGGACTCGCGATCACGACCGGCCGAAAGAAGAGAACGAAAGAGGATATAGTAGACAAGTTAATTATAATACACTTGCAGCTAGCGGGGTTCGTTAATTTGGGTCTTACGACCGCACATCACATCGTAAACTTGCAGATTCAGTTGACACGAGATTGGCATGATTGGTTTCTCTACAGTAGATCCAATGATCGCTTACTTTCTAGTATCACCCAAACGTGTACATATGAACTCGTTTCTAAAGATTGTTTGGTATTGTCAATGTTAGGTAAGGTGATTAGACCAACTCAAACTGCGTTCATGCCAGGGAGACATATCCTTGAGGGTGTTTTAATCCTGCACGAGACAATTCATGAACTTCATAGGAAGAAAATGGATGGGGTCTTATTAAAAATCGATTTTGAAAAGGCTTACGATAAAGTACAGTGGCCTTTCCTACAACAAGTGCTTCACATGAAAGGTTTCGATCCCAAGTGGTGTAAGTGGATTGAACAATTCGTTAGTCAGGGGAGTGTTGGTATTAAAGTAAATGATGACCTAGGTCATTACTTTCAAACTCATAAAGGGTTGAGGTAGGGAGATCCACTTTCACCCGTTCTCTTGAACATTGTGGCGGACATGCTCGCCATAATGATAGCAAGAGCTAAGGAAGACGGCCAAGTTGCTGGACTTATACCACACCTAGTAGATTGGGGGGGGGGGGGGTATCAATACTACAATACGTGGATGACACAATTCTTTTCATGGAGCTTAACATGAAGCTAATTCTATGTATCTTTGAACAACTCTCTGGTTTGAAAATCAATTTCCATAAAAGCGAGATCTTTTGTTTCGGAAAAGCTAAGGAGGTTGAAGCGCAATACAGGCTGCTCTTCGGTTGTGAGTCTGGATCCTATCCTTTTAGATATTTGGGTATACCAATTCACTTCCGCAAGCTACGCAATGCAGAATGGAAAATCATAGAAGATCATTTTGAGAAGAAGTTAGCGAGTTGGGCAGGGAAATTGCTGTCCTATGGTGACCGGCTGATTTTGATTAACTCAGTTTTATCGAGCCTTCCTATGTTCATGTTATCTTTCTTCGAAGTACCTATAGGGGTGCGGAAAAGATTAGATTTTTTTTTAGATCTCAGTTTTTCTGGCAAAATGATGGGCACAAACGTAAGTACAGATTAACTAGATGGAACATTATGTGCCGACCAAAAGACCAAGGAGGTTTGGGGATAGAGGTTTTAGAAGTTAAAAATATATGTTTATTAAGCAAATGGCTTTTCAAAATCTTATCAGAAGATAGTGGAGTATGGAAGGAGTTAATTCAAAAAAAGTATCTCCATTCAAAATCTTTGTCTCAACTTAAGAGCAAACAAACTGACTCCCCTTTTTGGAAGGGGCTCAGGAAGGTAAAACATGAATTTTTTGACAGGGGTTCTTTTGTTGTGGGGAATGGCGAGGCAACCCATTTTTGGGAAGATACATGGCTCGGGGACAAGCCCCTGTCTAGTCAATATCCCTCCCTCTATCATATTGTCCATCGAAAACAAGTTTCTGTGGCCAATGTATTATCCCAAGCACCTCCACTAAATCTAGGTTTTAGGAGAGCTTTAACTGGCAATAAACGGACACGATGGTTACACTTGGTAAACCGATTAATGCAGGTAAACTTAACGAATCAAAAAGATGTTTTCAAATGGGGACTCACTACTATGGGAGTTTTTACTGTAAAATCCTTGTACCTAGATTTCATGAGTGATCATACAACGTTTTTACGTAAATACATTTGGAAGATGAAAGTACCACTAAAAATTAAGATTTTTATGTGGTTCTTGTATCGCAAGGTGATTCTCACAAAGGATAACCTAGCCAAGCGTAATTGGAATGGTTGCAAAAAATGTTGCTTTTGTGATCAAGATGAAACAATCCAACATTTATTTATCTCATGTCCTCTGGCAAGAATGACTTGGCGCATTGTTCACATAGCTTTCAACATCCAACCCCCAAATAGTATATCACATTTGTTTGGCAATTGGTTAACGTGTGTCTCTAAACAGGAGAAGGTTCACATTCGAGTGGGAGCCTGTGCTTTGATTTGGGCTATGTGGAACATCATAAATGATTATATCTTTAACCGAGCAAAGAAAACTTTTTTTATGCAGGTTATCCTGATGGCAACTCATTGGATCCATACGTGGTCCTACCTACAATCAATGGAGAAGTGAGATGCAATGGATTTTGGGTGCAGCCGCCTGGAATCGGTCGCGTCGGATCTATTTTCCCTATTCAGCTGGCGTTCTGATCTTAGGATAACATGTTGATGCAGTGTCATCCTTTGTTGTCCCTGTTTTTTAGATGGTTGATTCATGTCGCAACTTTGTGTGACCAGTGATGTAATCTACTTGTAAGAACCTTTGAGTTTTAATAAAATCAATAAAAGCCGCATGCATCAAATCGATGCAGAGGCTGGGACTGCCCCTTTCCTAATTTTTTTCCACTCCGTTCACTTTTATAAGGCACACTTCCTATCCTTTCCATTTTGGTTGCATGCATACTCAAATGAGTGAATCTATATACAAAATAAGTCTAGATTCACTCATTTTGGTATGTATGTAGTCAATAGATAGTGTGCCTTATAAAAGTGAACGAAGGGATTATTATTTTTATTTAACGGTGCTGAAATTTCTGTTGACAATGTCGCGGGAGGGAGAGGCGCGAAGGCCTAGGATCTCTTTGAACTCGTTTTTATCAATGCTTGGTATTGCCAATGTTGGTACTTCCTAGTATTACGCAGGGGTGTACATATGAACTCATTCCATAAAAAATTAAAAATCATATTTATAAGTTTCAAAAAAAATCTGAAAAAAATCATGCATGTTGTCAACGATATATCCCACAAATGAGCAAACTCTCGATTGGAAATACTTTATATTCTGAGCTACACAATATTCTGAGCTACACAAAAAGTATTTGAAATCGAGATTTTTCACTTTTTGGGATACAACATTGAAAATATGCCGATTTTTTTCCAGAATTTTTGACTTATAAATATGATTTTTGAAAAAATAAATAAATAGAGGGAGCACTGGACCTCAGGAGGTAAAATGACTTTCCGTACTAAAGCTTATTAATGTATTGTTGAAAAATTCTAAAATTACTTATATTATAAATCAAACGGTGTGTCTCTAATTTTTATTATCTAGTGGATTGCTGGATCGAGAATGGATATTCTTAGGATTCAAAACGTCAATTGTACTATATGCATCTTATGTGACCCTATCATACAATCATATTTTTCAAGGGTAAGATTGTCTTGGTGGAAACAAGTGCGACCTTAGAGGAATATGTAGATATAATTATGTCATGTGAAAACAAGTAGATTTTTGTTTCCGTAAAAACTACACGTGCCATTGCAACTTCTAAAATAAAACATTCACGTTCTTTACAAAAATATTTGTTTTTTTCTTATAGATTAGCAACCCATTAGCATACGATTCCATTTCAATTGTCCCGATAAATATGTCATATTCTGATAATTTTGGACAATGCTTTTGATAACAAATCAAAATATAGTCTCAATATATATGTCTGAATGGAAAAGTATATATTCATCTGCTCTGTCTGTTACTACTCCCTTCGTCTATAAAAGTATGTCGTGACAGTAATTTTGCGAAAACCCCCTTACAATTTTTCCGACTAAACCCGCAGTCCCCGTCCTCTTCCTCTCCGTTCCGCGACCACGGCGAACGATTCTTTACGCGATCCGCCGGCGAATCTCACCCCGGCCGCCTACTCCGCCGCCTCGACGCGCACCGTCCCTCTTCCCTTCCTCGCCTCTCCGCCCGCCGTCCCTCTGCACCAACCAGATCCCAACGAGGAGGGGAGATCAGAGGAAAGGGATCCCCTTTTCTGCAAAGGGCGCAACTTGCCGGCTCCGCGGCGGCGCTCCATGGCAGCGACCTGCGAGGCGGCGCCGTCCTCTCCTCCGGCAGCAAGGACCGCGATGTCATCCTCTGGGACGTCGTCGTGCAGGCCGGCCCCTTCCGGCTCCTAGGCCACCGCCTCCAGGTACGCTGCTGCTACGGCTCTCACGCCTCTCTCTGTCTCTGTTCATCCGTCGAAGCAGAATGATGCTAATTTGGGGGCTGCTTGCTTACTGCAGGTGTCAGACTTGGTGTCCCTGGACTCGGGAAAGAAGCTGGGAATCTAGGTTGATTTTGCTGATGTTCTCCTCTGACCAACGGTTTCTATGTTTTGCAGGCAAGACAATGGAGCTCGGCTGCTGCTGCTGCTACTTGACCTCCCCTCACCAGCTTCTACTGCTACTTGACCAATAGCTAGTCCACTACCATGTTAATATTGTTCTAGATCACCTCTCCGTGGAGTAAATATGCTTGTAGGTTGTTTTATGATCCTAGCTCTGCACTTCTGAAACAAAATCTGCTACAGAGGTACCTCTCCTGCTTCAATCTCCTGCACTCTGTTTCTCTATCCATGGTGGTATGCTTGCTATCCAGCCCTTCTTGTCTCCGGGAATTATTGTGCATCATGACCTAGTGTACTGCTAGATATACACATGAATGTGATAAACTGCAGTTATTCAGTCACCACATTACTGAAAAATTGAAAAACAACATTGTTTCATTTGGTTCTGAATAATTTGCAGGACGTGGCGCCACGACTGCATGTGTGCTCCTTCTACAACGTGGGGTTTGGGCCCGCTTGACACTCCCCCTGCCTCCCGTGTTGCTCCTCTGGGGCGACACCGGGGGCGTCCGAAACCCTAGCCGCCGCAGTCCTTCCTCCCCTCCTCCCCCCTCGCCGCCGCCCGAGTTGGCCGGCGGGCAAGCCCGCGTCCCCTTCGAGGACGGCGACGGCGAGGTTCTCTCCATGTGCTGCCTGCGGTTTTGTGGGGGGCGCGCCCGCTTCCTCCCTCAAGCTCGCGCGGCGGCAGGGCTCGGCCATGGCGCTGGTCGACGTGGCTGCGCCCTTCTCCGATGGTCACCGACTGGTGGAGGCGACACCAGGTGCTGCAGCGCACGGATCGAGCAAGGATGTACCTTTGGCTTGGTGGATCTGGTCAGGGTGACCTAGATCTCACCGAGGCCGGAGCTGGGGAGGCTTTCCGCCGACGGAGCTGGGTGCTCCGGGTGTGTTGGTCCTCGCCCTCGCTCGCCAGTTGGGTCTCCTTTTGCGCAGGATCTGCTTCACACGTCTCGGGCGGCCGGATCAGGGGATCTCGCCGGCCCAGCGTGTCTTCGTTTGTGGTGTCGTGGGCAGCCGGCGTTGGGGCGTTTGGCGGCGGTGTTTGCCCGCTACTTGAGCTGCTGGAGCGGGGGAGTCTCGGAAGCCGGGATGGCGGCCTTGGGCTTGGTGGGCGGCGTCGTCTCTGCGGCGAGTGGCGTCCGTGTTGTTTGATGGCCTCTCCTTTGGCTGCGTGGGCGGCGAGGGTTTGGCGGTTGGAGGTCGTGGTGCGGGCTGCTCCGCCGGCCTGGCTCCAGTTTGTGGAAGAAGCTTCCCTTTTCCGTGCCTTGTTCGTCTCCCTGCCAGCTCGTTCCGGTGTTCTCGCCGGATTTTGGAGCTGGTATGGGTGGTTGGAGGTTGTGATTTGTGATATTGGGGGAAACCCTTGGCCGCGGTAAGGGCCACGACGACGGCGACGCCCACGGGCGCCGTGCTCCTTCTCGAAGGCGTGCGTCGAGGTATCTGTCCCCTCTCAACCCTCCCCCCTCTTTGGGCAAAAGCCGCGTTCCCCTTCGGACGGCGGCGGCGCTTAAACGTCGCTTCCCTTCCTGGAGGCGTCGTCTAGGGAATTGCAGGGGTGGTGGTCGTGCTTTGCGGTTTTGGTGGTAGCCGTGGCGGCTTGCTTGTTCGGCATCGTCTTCCTATCGTGTTGATTGGCGGGTGCCGGATGTCTTCCTCCCAGCAATGTTCCTTTGTTCGCCATTGGGTCGGCGCCCTCGAGCCTGGGCGAGAGGGGAATGGGTTCCCCTCTACGGCAACAACGTCACATTTGACTGGTGAGTGTTCGAGCTTCGGAGGTCCTGCTCAGCCGCGCGGTGGTGTGGATGCCCTTTTTCGCCGTTTCTTCCTCGTGGCGGCTTCGTCCGGCAGCTTGGATCCGATGTTGCTGCCAAGTTATGTACTTGTTAGCGTAGTCGGATGTTAGCCTTGGCACCTCGAGCTGTTCTTTGTTGTTTTATCTTTTGTTTGCTCGTGGTGTCAATGCTCGTAAGCTGTTTATCAGCACGTTGTAATGGCCGTTGATCACTCTGGCTTTGTTAATTCAAAGATGGGCATTTATGCCTTTTATCTAAAAAAACAACGTGGGGTTTGCTGAAGGCTGAAGCGAGCCTTTTGTTACCAAGTTCAGGTCGCTATAGCTAGCAGTCTAGCTGTAGAAATATACTCCAGATTTGAAGCTTTGCTGACTGGAGCGAAGAAGTGGGTTTCACCAATGACGTTTTGGTGATAAACCAGGAGGCTGGAGGCAAAATATCACGCTAGAGGCTGGAGGCATTTGGCAGTTCAACCATTTTAGGCTCAGGCAAACAACAACCAGCTGAGGCCCAAGAAGAAGATCAAGAACTAGAGTGCCACTAGAGTTTAAGCTTTAGTTCTGTTAGTAGTATGCATGTACCAGTGAAAGTAGTACTCCTGGAGTAGATAGGTAGTGAAAGTGTGTGTGTGCGCTACTTTGTAATACTCCTGTTGTATCTGTTGAATTAATAAAATGAGATGAAATAAAGTGTGGTTCTCTTCTCATGGCTGGTGCTCTCTGTTGGTTTATGTTTATCAATTACCTATTGCATGAAACATCACCTATATGCATTGTGACATCACTGATTATTTTCTCATCAGCACCTTGTTGGGCTTGTCACACTATAATGTCAAGCATTTCAATCACCATCATGATATTGTTGCAGGTTTGTTACAAAAATACGCCAAAGGATGTTAAATCTGCAAGCTCCGTCAGAAAGTAGAGGCTGCCCATATAAGAAATTATTCCTTGGCAACATGCAGAAATTTATGCAGTTTGTATATGACGAAATACACCATTGCTCCATAAAAGAAAGAACAATAAATGTATCAGACCAGCTGTAAATTTGCATCCAGACAAGTATACATTGATATCCAGAC
The DNA here is from genome assembly GCA_947311845.1 of Poa pratensis. Classification (NCBI taxonomy): domain Eukaryota; kingdom Viridiplantae; phylum Streptophyta; class Magnoliopsida; order Poales; family Poaceae; genus Poa; species Poa pratensis. Next base: position 23,106,194 of record CAMZMU010000068.1, read on the forward strand.
AAGTATACATTGATATCCACGGAAGCACAAACAACCTGCCATGCTACTTCCAGAGAAAAATGAAGAAAATAAAGCCAGAACAAACATAAAGCCAGATTTATCTTGAACTGTGTAACTGTCATCGGCTTCAATTCAATTGTACCTTTATCTCTGTTTTTACTGTCTTTTTTAGCCGGCGTCTCTTGAACAAAGGCCCAAATGCCAATCTTTCCATCAAATGTGACCTCTCCACCTTCACCATACCTTGGCTTTGCCACAGCCGTCAAGAACATCACTTTCCCAATGCTGTTCTTATTATGCGTTGTGCGGAATGGTCGAGGTTCTTCAGGGAGTAGGTAGTAATTGTTATTTTCGTTGGTCAGGTAGAACCATTTTTCGTCAATGTGGACGATATTGTCCATTGTCTTGAAGAAAGGACAAGGAATTGTCAACCGGTCCATGTCGATCATCGAGACACAAAATTCCAGTCTCTTAAGCTTGTGTGCTGGCGTAAGAGAAGGCCTCAAACGGCTGCTGTGCCATGTCAGGTCACCCAACTTGAACCTAAGGTGTAAGGTTGAGTGACTCACACCCAATGATCTTGCTAGACCTCGAATGGTCTTTCTTTTGTTGAGTGGTATTGTCGCTACCCTCGGCAGATCCAGATCTTTCTTTTTTCGACCAACATTGCCCTTCTTTTTATTTGAAACATCAACTTCTTCCTCTCGTTCAATCTGGGCCTGGGCTGTGGCCCATATTCTTTCAACAGTTCGGACACTTGTATTTAGCAGAAACGCAATGAGCTCCTTGTCCTCTGATTGTATCCCTCCATCTCTACTCTTGATTATTTCCAAAGCAAAATAGACACCAAACCTTTGCTCATTCGTCAGTTCTGGTTTTGGATGACCAGCATTTTTCTTCTTGAGCATCCAAGCCGAGAGCAACAGCTTCTTGAGCATCAAAACCGAGAGCAACAGCTTCTATAGCATCCAAACTGAGAGCAATAGCTTCTTGAGCATCCAAACCGAGAGCAACAGCTTCTATAGCATCCAAACTGAGAGCAATAGCTTCTTGAGCATCCAAACCGAGAGTAACAGTTTCTATAGCATCCAAACCGAGAGCAACAGCTTCTTGATCATCCAAACCGAGAGCAACAGCTTCTTCAGCATCCAAACCGAGAGCAGGAGCTTCTTTAGGAATCTCATTCAAGTCGAGAACAGGAGCTTCTTCAGGAATCTCATTCAAGTCGAGGGCAGCTGCTTCTTCAGGAATCTCATTCAAGTCGAGATCAGCAGCTTCTTCAGGAATCTCATTCAAGTCGAGATCAGCAGCTTCTTCAGGAATCTCATTCAAGTCGAGAGCAACAACTTCTACTTCTCGAGGGAACTCCGCCTTGTAGGTGTTACGTAGGTCAATACACATTCCTGTAAAAGAGTGAGATTGAGGGCATGACATTGTTTCTTTCGAGAACAAGAAAACACCAGCTGAATCGAGCATAGCTTACCGTGTATCAAAGGTTCGGAGAAGATGTCCTTTTGATGCATCCTATTATATTTCCACATATGCAGTGCTTTACGGGGTAGTTTCTTCCTCTTAGAAACCAGCTTACATAGTTGTTCGCCATCAATTTATTTTTTCATGTAACTGTGCAAAGGGAAAATTATATTTAATTGACATGATGAATTTGTCCTTGTAGGTAAGAGCAAACTGAAACTATCTGACATAATGAATTTGTCCTTGTAGGTAAGAGCCAATTGAAACTTACTCATTGGAGAGCACTATTTGATTATCAAATTTCAGCATCATCTTTCTCATTGGAGACGCCTAAAATGAAATAAGTAAAGGAAATTATAAGCCGGACAGATCAATATTAATAAGGACAGACATCAATATTAAAATGAAATAAGTAAAGGAATCTATGCCCAGTGAAGACATACTCCCTCCTTGCCTCCTTGCCATAATGATAATATAGTGCATATTGGTTTTTGCGAAAGTTAAACTTCACTAACTTTGATCAAGTGTATCGAGAAAATTATCTATATCTACAATACCAAATGTGTGAGGGAGATACCAAAGCATATTATCAGTGTAAATTTTCTGTAGAACGGTGAATTTACATTAGCCCATGAATGAAAGTCTGGATTCTTAACAATGTTTTCCTTTGCACATCACAATGGTGTATTAACTAGATAAGTTGCGATCAATGCAGGAGAAATTGCAATTGAATTCGTCTTGGACCATGCTGAGATCTCCATAGCATTTGTTCAAGAGAGCAAGATAAAATCAGTAAGCAAATTCATCTACCTTTAGAGAAAACTAGATGATCCCGTTTATCTGTAATAAATTCCTCATACTACAGCTTGCAAACTGAGTCTAACTGTACTGAAGACTTCCGGCGAAAGATAATTATGTACCGAAGATCACAAGATAAATTAGAACAGGTAGAGGAACCTGTTCAGAGAAGCAGCAACAGGGGAGCAGCAGCACGAGCTCCACCGGCGGCAGGGGAGAAGCAGGGGAGCAGCAGCACGAGCTCAGCCGGCGGCAGGGGAGAAGCAGGGGAGCAGCAGCCGCCTGATTTGAGTCACCGGAGCGGCGGCCGGTGTGGGAGGAGACGGCCTCGATCCTGCTGATCCACGGCTTCCCACCAAGCGTTGCTCGAGGAGGTCTTAGATCTCGGCGAGGCGGAGCTCTTGGTAGAGCGGAGGAGGGCGGAGGAGGGCGGCGGCGCTGTTCCACGGAGGAGGGGTCGGGGCCGGCAGCGTCCGTGAGAGGTGCAGCAGCGTACGCGAGAGGGGTTGCCGGAGGAGCTTGAGACCGGCAGAGGATCTTGAGGCCGACGGAGGAGGCCGGCGGAGGAGCTTCGCGGCCTTGCTCCCCCGCGGCGGAGCAGGGCGACCCCCGCGGCGGACGTCGAGGACGACGGAGACGGAGGCGAGACAAAATCAGACTTTGAATTTAACATTCGAAGGACCAATTTGACACGTTGTAAAGGTATTAGGGACGTTTTTGCAAAAATGAATTTGTACTGCGCCTCCGACATCCTTTGTTGGACGGAGGGAGTATTTCTATTGACCAAATTCTAAAGATTGTAGTATAACAGTGCAGAAGCTTATAAATATTCTAGTGATAAAATTTTAAAATTGCTCATCTACCTCGCCAGGGTCGGAGGAGGCCATCTCACGGCGGACGGGGGCGGCGGGAAATTTCAGCAATGCCTTTTTCCCCCTTTTATCTAACGCGAAATGTCTTCTTCACGTTTACCTCGCCGCCATCGTTTTGGCCACCGCTGGCCGCCCCCGATCCGCCTGCCACTGATCTAGGTGTATGGTTGGGGCTGGCAACTCCTCTAGGCGCATGGGTGCTTCCTACGGAGTTGTATTGTCGACGGGCTGCTGAAGCGCAGGCATTCATTCCCCGGTGGAGGTCCTTCGCCTATCTGCTGCCAAGTGGTTGATCACGATTTTTTTTCTTTTTCCTTTTTTTATCTATGGCGGTGTGCATCCTTGATATCTCGACTATTTCTTAATATTATATTGGTGCTGAGTATGGATGTAATTAGTATCTTATTAAATTAATATATTCTCTTTATCGAAAAATATTAATCAAAATGGATACTTCTTAATTTTATTTTCGGTGTCATTGCTGGATCGAGAATGGTGATTCTAAGCATTCTAAGGTTAATGGGTTTATGTGCAACTTACCATATATTTATTCTTTTCTTTTCAAAAACTTTGAGGAGTATGTAGGATATTTATGATGTCGTGTGAAAACAAGTAAAAATAATTTGTAAGTAACTACGTGTCCCATGGCAACGTCTTAAATCAGACGTTCATTCTTTTTTACGGTTGTCCCATTATATAGATAAAATTTTGACAAGTCTAGACAAAGGTTTTCACAACCAATCAAAATGTATTGCATATGTCCAAAAGGAGGGGATATAAATCCGATCATCTTGAAATGGTCAAATATGTGTTCATTTGTGCCGATGATGCTTATTTGTTTGCTATATTTTTAGGTTATACACGATTTTGAATTATAACTATAATATGAACTATGTCAAAAGTAAATGATGGATAAATATCCCCATTAATCATATCATGTAGATATGACACAAATATACACGGCTAAATTTTCTTGTGGTGTTGATGGTAACAAAATACTTGTATACCAACTCGTTGTGACTACAAATGTTTTTATTATCGGTCAAAGGGACCTTCTAATGTCTTCTCCTTCCTCTTCAAGCAATACCTACAAAATAAAAAGAAGTTGCCTTATCTCTGAAACTGAACCGTGGTGGTTGTCAGTCAACATGGTGTATTAGACGAGATCAAAACAATGTAAACTATATAAAAAAAAACCAATAGCGGCAAAAAAGCTATTCATAGAAACAGTAAATGTGAATGCACCAGATGTTTTTGTATTTTTGGAATATTTAATTGTAGAAAGTATTTTCTTATGATAAAAATTGGATCGGAGTTCATAGGTTTACTTGAACTCTCTCTCTCTCTCATAAACATGGTTGCACAAAATAAGCACCTCTATATGCAACTATTACTGTAGTGTTTGATTTGCATTCATATGAGCAGTACGTTCTAATGTAAGATGATGTAACACATATCTCTAATACCCATCCAAGCAAGTGGGTTGTTCGCATGCTCAAAATTAAGTGGCTACACGATATGTGATGGAACGGATTATTGCCTTAAGTGGTGACATGGTTTTGGGTGATCTCATGCCCTAGCTCGAACAAACGAGGCCGCCTTTGCTGCCACTAGATGGATCTATAACACTTGTAACGGCGTGTATTATTGTTTAGTATCTAACGTGTGTGTCTTTTATTTTTGTCCACATCTTGTACCATGCAACGCTAGGACAGGGTTCAATGAGTTAACCGGAGATAGTCTGCACTTTCATGCTCATGGGGGCATGTACAACATTCAAATGACTAAAAGACAAACAAAGACCCGTTTACAAGGCGAAGGATGGGAGCGGCTCGTTGTTGAGAACAATCTCACCAACCGGGGACAAATGGTATGTTTTTCTTTGACAGGACCACAACCCACAATAGTTGTTGTTTTATGAACCCTGTGGAGGATGTCGACGCCGACGAGTATGATGATAGTGCCGAGCACATCGAGAGTGGTGAGGACTATGACACATTTCAGTCTACCGTCTTCGCTCAAAGACTCAATCTCGGGAACCATGAGAAAGCTCAACTCTTTCAACCTCAGCCGCTAATCGGTAGCTACATCAAGTTGCCTTTTGTGATCCGTTTGACAATCACAAATCTGAACAACAAACACGAGATGGTATGTTTATAAAATTACTTATCTTTTTCCCTATTTTGTGATTATCATGTGTGACAGTATGGCATTATTCTTTTGGTTTTCTATCCAAGAAACTACCTAAGAGGATAGCGGACATCAGAGATAAGTATCCCTAGTGTAGGCAGTGCTGGCCTACACCTTGAAGCATCACTGGAAATCAGCCGTGTTTCACACAACACGGACATTGATGGCCACATCATCTTCGGCAAGCATGAGTGGAAGGAGCTCCTTAAGGGCAAGGATTTGCAGGTCGAACAAGATGTTCTGATCACACTATCTAATATGAGCCGCCACAACTTGGATGTGAAGATTTTAATAGAGATCATCTAGTGGGCCGTCTCCAAAAACCAGTGCGAAATGAATAATGGGGCTCTAAAGATGGAATGTGCCGCGGGATCTGGGTTTCTATATACCAATAAACTTTCGATTTTTTATATGAATTGAAAATTCATGTGTTGTATGGCATTGTTAATTTTTGGGAATCGTTCATTAGCAAAGAGGCAATATTATAGATACAATTGCTACATGAGAATTATGTACGCAGTGGTTAAATTACTTACTAGCCGGTGTCCACAAACAACCAACGCCTGAAAGAAAAAAATAATGAACCAATCATCACCTACCAGTCTAAGAATTAGCATTGAATCATGTCGTCCAATGTCTTGAACTACATCACAACACCAGATCCCGATGCTCAGTGGCGGCGCCAGGAAATGAACACCGGGTATTCCTCCCAATTTTTTTTTTTTTTTTTTTGCTCTAAATGTACTATATGACCCAAACAGCACAACATTAGCAATATATGGATAAAACAACACTAGCATAATAGCAATAGCAATATTTCAATTTATAAGCCCATAACGACATGAATACATAGCTAGGTACCTTTTGATTGATAAAGTGATGATATTTCATCTTACAATATAACTTTGCGGTTGCCTTTTTGAAAGAGATTGATGACATCCTCATCCTTTACTTGCTTGAAGAAATCTTTCTCAACAAATGTAACCATACAATTGTTCAAATAGTCATCACCCATTTTGTTCCTTAGCTTATTCTTCAGATAGCTCATTGAAGAGAATACCCTTTCAAGTTTCAACACTAGCAGTGGCTACTGGCAGAATCAATACCAACTAAAGAAGCTTGTAAACAATATGATAATGTTCATGCTTCTTTAGATCACACAGGTTTTTTAAGTTTTGAAACCTTTCATCTCTACGCACAATAGCAACATACATGTTTAGTTGCCATGAAAGTCTTGCCAGTTCCTCACTTGTAAAATCAGAAGCATGAGCCGACGCGTAGAGATGAAAGTCGGTGGGCTGCATCAGCCGGCAGCGGTCGTGGGTCTAGGCCGAGGGAAGGAAAGGGGAAAAGTTGTACGATGCGAGCGATGCGTCCGTGCGTGTGTGCGGCTATGGGCGATGCGAGCGAGCGAGAGCCGAGAGAGGCAGAGAGATGGGTTTTTTTTTTTTGCATTTCTGCCTTAGTGGGCTGGGCCAAGTATCTACATTTTTTTTCGCGTAAAAAACATGGGTATTTCAGGGAATACAGGGGCATAACCCCAGCGCCGCCCCTGCCGATGCTGCTTTTAGATCAGATTTGCAGAAAGCCCATGCACGAAGCAGCAGAAATAGTAGTTTTTGCAGTACCTTGCGGTTCACTCAATTAGGCTTCCGATCGACGGAAACTCTGCCCGTTCCTCTGAGTCGGCTCTTGTGGCTCCCCGCCGCCACGGCCTTCGACATAGTACTAATTTTCTGCTGGTGTCTATCTCTCACGAGAGGAGAAAGCAGGTGTGGGCCGCATATCACGTGAGTTAGTTGAGCCGCACATCGCTTCACTTACCCATTCGATGTGGCCCCAAAATAGAGAATCGTCTTCTTCCTCCCACGATTCATCGTCAACAAGAAGCACGAACAAACCAACTGTTAGGCTTTGAGATCCATGTCGATTCCCGCTACGTATATAGGATTTGGGGGCCCCTAATTTTTGGGGGCCCTGTGCGGTCGCCCACCTCGCACGCCCTCGTCGACGGCCCTATTCTAGTATTTCTACCTAATTTGTCGACAAGTTAGTGTTCTTGTATGTGTTACATGGTACTAGGGTTATATCGTACTAGTATATTGTTGAAGTGACATGGTAATTCTGATGTTAAACTGTGATAATACTAATGTTAAACTGTTGTGAATGCTGCCATTGCAGGAAAAATGAGTCAAAGTGCTATGTCAGGGCGCAGATTTTTTTTTAGCACAGATTGCATATAACTGGCGTGTCCGCCTAAAGGCACACACTAGTGTGTAATGTACTAGTGGCGTGTCTGGCACGCCACCGGTATTTCTGTTATTAGTAGCGTGTAAGTGCCACACCACCAATATTTTTGTTACTAGTGGTGTGTCGGTGTCACACCACTAGTAACATTTACCAGTCGCGTGTCACAAACACGCAACTAGTAACAAAAATAGCACGCCACTAGTAGGCTATTCTCTACTAGTGCAATAAGTAGTTACCGGTAGGAAAACAAATCATGATGAAGGATGGAATAACATTGCATGAAAATAGGTGATGGATATTATGGGTCAATCTTGGGACATGAATCTCGGCGAAATTTCAACCGATTTGGAGGAGACGAGCGTGTGACAGAGGAACGGCGCGGGGCTGGCGGATTGAAAAAATGGACATGCCAATTTAGTGTATCTTGAGGTAGAGATAATGTTTTTGTGGGCCTTAGTGAGTGGAGAAAGGGAAGTGTGGTGTTGAGAAAAAATATCTGGATATGTGCAAACTTGTTAGAAAGCGAGTGGAAAAAACATATCACAGGCACAAGCTTCTTACCTCTGCTTGGTACGGGGCCTAGACATCTTAAGGGTGTGTCGAGGAACACACCAACTATGGTTTAAGTGGAGGAAATTTATTTTTTGATCCGTAGAAACATACGGATATCTAGCTTGTACTCCCTTCGTTTTTTAATATAAAATGTTTTAGAATTTGTCCACATTCACATATATCTAGATGTATGTAGACATATTTTAGTGTGTATGTGCACTCATATTAGTATGCATGTAGACAACATGTTGGATAGCTAAAACTTTTTATATTTATGCACGGAGGGAGTATATATAACTTAAAGATACCACAAGACAATTTAGCAGCGTATGATGGTGTCATGTCTACACGGTATAGTCGTTTTGGTACATTTATCCATCATGGAATTTTGACCGAATTTATATTATAGTTATATACAAACAAAACTCTTGAATAACCTAAAACAACAAACCAATAAGGTTTGTCGGCAAGACCGACCTTGGACGGTTTCCTCTCCCCAGCTACAGTAAAAGAGAGGCGACTCTTTGGGCGAATCTCGCGTGCGCCAGTTCCTCGCCGGAGATCCGCGGGAGTCCTCGCCTCCGGCGGCCGCTTCGGCGGCGGGAGGTCGGGGAATCCCCGGATCTGGGCTATGTGAATTAGTGGTGCGTGGGTGGCCAGCCGGCGCCGTCGGGGAGGTGGCGGCGTGGCCGGAGTGGCGTTTTGCGGGCAGCGTTCTTCCTCTTCGACGGCGGCGCTCCGGAGGAGCTCCGCAGTGGATCTGCTGCCCTCGTCGCCTTCGCAGCTCGTTGCAGCTGCTGTGGGTGGCGTCCCCGCGCCGGAGATCGAGGTTGGCGACTCCGGCAAGTGTAGATCTTGAAGCTGCTGGTGCTGAAGCAGGATCGCGAGGCCGTCGCGGGAACAGGATGGAGGCTCTTCGGGGTTCGAGTGCCGACGACTTCCCGTCCGCCTGGGGACATCTTCGATCCAAGGTTTGTGAAGATGCGGCGGCGGCGCGCCATCGGAACGTGCTGCTCTTCGTCGCCGTCTTCGCGTTGCAGATGATGGACTGGTTTGTAATTTTGATCTTCGTGGAGGTCTTCTCTGTAATCTTCCTGCTTTGATGTACTGGCTGTTTCTCCGCAAAAAAAAAAAGGTTTGTCGGCGCAAACAGAAAGCGGATAGGATTTATGCCTCCTCCATTCACACATAAATATGATCTATATAACGGGACAAATGAAATGGAATCTTATGGCTAACAGGTTGCCAATTATAGGAGAAATCAAACATTTTGTAAAAAAAAAACATTGAATGTTTTATTTAAGGCATGCATAGTTTTTGGCGGATTTCTTACTTTCACATGACGTCATAAATATCCTACAGATTCCTTTTTGTTACCGTCGTAGGCGCATAATTGATCTACAGAGAACCAAGCAATCACAACACGATGACGACACCGAGATTTGTTAACGCAGTTCGGCGAACTCGCCTACATCTGCGGACAATGACTACGGGCGCTCCTCCCCTCTAATACCGCAACAACTGGCCGCCCTAGGCGTCGGCACAACCCGCCGGCTCCCCTGCGTGTTTGTTGCTATCAAGTCGTCATATGTTACATCGTGTGGTGCCCCCTTATATGGGAGGCCCAGGCTACAAGACTTCGACTCGAACACTACTCGTACCTATCCACACCTAATACAACTCCATGACCAAACCTAACCCAACACGTACACAATATTTGACACAAACACAACAAACTCCACCTTGGCGAATATTGTTCAACACCTTGAATTCGTCAATGCGTCAAACCTCCATGTACTCCGGACTTGAGTTGTCTTCCATGAGTTTCGCTGCTACTCCCAGACTCCATGTGACTCAACCTACAACTGTAGTCCCTTCTTCCCGTTCAACACCATCACACACCGACCACTAGTCTGCGTGAAAGTGCTTTCACCTCGAAGAAATTTGACCGTCGCACTTTAGTCACATTGAATCAAATTCACAGTTGTCTCATCTTTCCTTGGATAGTCTTCTCATGTCCCACAGCTATAGTACTCCGCCTCCTTTTGTATCTAGTCATCCGTACTTTGCCATGTGCACTGAACATCACAAAATATACGGCCATGTACTCTCAAGCTTCCGACATTTCAGATTTTCCAACACTTTCTCAGATTCCCCATGGCTGACTCTTGTCTATCACCTGACGTCAATCCCAATAGAACAGTCACCAACTTGAATCTGATACTCGCCAACACTGCTTCAGCACCCTTGCACACATGTCTGACCAAATATCTGACCGCTTGTGCCCTGGTATGTCGCCGTGTCCCGTGCTTACCGCACGCCTCGCCGCTATTACCGCGTCGAGCATCTGCAATCTTTGCCAAGATCTACCGGGTCGCTAACCCACACCACCTCAGGCCCCACTGCAGACAACCATCAGTCATACCCGACCGATGCTGAGTTCCACGCATCTCTCCAGACCATGAGCTCCAGTCCGGACCACGTGCCTCTCGCCTTCCCGCTGACTAGGCTTCGACTCTCCACTAGCTTACGCCGTAGCCCCTCCATCAGCCGAGTGGAATCTCCACCAGAGACTCCAGCTCCACCTTCAACATGACTCCATGGTAGATGATCATTCCACGCCGCGCCCCGCCTACCTCAAGATTTCATAAGCGCTCCATCCTAAATCGACCCCGTGCCATCACATGTCGAAGCACGCATAACCATGCGCCGCGTGTTACCACGCCACAGAATTCGGACACCATCAGCCTTCACGCTCTTACGTCGTCATCGCCGATCTTCACCGTCTTCTGTCCCGTCAGACTGTCCAGTCCAACCCAGCCGAACGTATCCGACTGCTATCACGCTGCACCTCGCATCATATCAGCCCAGCACCAACGTGCCATGATCGACGCCTTTTGGTGCATGATCCTCCACGACGTACTCCAGACTGCTCCCAGCCTTATACGCATATCGCCAATCTGCCAACCTTCTTGTACAACCTGTGCAAAATAAGCAACAAATTTAAAAGAAATTGCTTCCTGGCAGCTTCATGAGTACACCTAACTCGTGTGCTCCACAACTCCCAATGCCTTTTTCTTTTTCCATGTTGTTGCAGATTGATTTTTTTTCAGGTAACAAATCTCACATGCAGATACTTTTGAGTCGCTCGACACAGCTTTCCTGGGCAGCTCGATCGCACGTTCTGTTCCCACACCACGCGGAACACTGTTGTCCGCTGTATGGGCCTTCCGCGTGCCATGGCCCACCGGCCAGCTATTGCGCTTCACCGATCGGATTGATCCGATCTTCCTAGCGCATTACGCCGCCGCCGCCATTGCACGCCTTGCCAGTACGTTGATCAGCCAACGCCGTGCACACACGCAGTCCGCGCTTGACTTGTTCCTATCTGTTGCCTGATTGCCACCACGGAATAATCCACGACATCCTGACCAATCTGGCTTCGTCGCCGATTGCCACCACGGAATAATCCACGCCACCCTGACCAATCTGACCAGAACTTGCATGATCAATCCGGCGAATATTCCACTTCAATCCTCCAGATCAACATACCACGACCTGCAACTTCGCTCTGATACCAATTGTTACCGTCGTAGGCGCATAATTGATCCACCGAGAACCAAGCAATCACAGCACGATGACGACACCGAGATTTGTTAACGCAGTTCGGTGAACTCGCCTACATCTGCGGGGCATGACTACGGGCGCTCCTCCCCTCTCATACCGCAACACCTGGCCGCGCTAGGCGCCGGCACAAGCCGCCGGCTCCCCTGCGTGCCTGTTGCTATCAAGTCATCATAGGTTACATCGTGTGGTGCCCCCTCATTATATGGGAGGCCCAGGCTACAAGAGTTTGACTCGAACACTACTTGTACCTATCCACACCTAATACAACTCCAAGTCCAAACCTAACCCAACACGTACACAATATTTGACACAAACACAACACTCTTAAGTTCTCGAAAATAAAGAATGAATGTATAGTAAGTTGCCGAAAAACAAATTGACGTTAGAATGATAAGAGTCACCATTCTCCAAACCCATCGATTACACGGATAACAAAATTAAGTTGACGCCCCATTTAATTTATAAGATAAGCAATTCTAGAAAAAATTCAATAAAACTTCAGCTCCATTAAATACTAAATACCAAAACCGAACAATCTTTTTGAAATGATTTTTTTTTGCCGGGGCAGGCAGGAGCTCTGCCGACATCATTTATAGAATAAAGAGTTGCCCAGTTAATAAGGAAAACCGGGCGAAACCCACCACCGGGCCACGACGACACAGGAAAACCAGAACTCAAACACACACTACCAGAAACCACACGCAGCACCATCGTCTTCATCCCTCAATGAGCTTACAAGACTCCGACTCTGCAGTTGGCCAAACAAAGCAGCCCACCATAGTGGCAACAAGCGCACGCCGACCAAACCGTTGCGGACATGAAACATGGGGCATGTTTGGTTTCCTGCATGAGTTTTGGCCATTTTGACTCCATGGCTCCTAGGCCAGGCCCAAGAAAAACGAGGCCGGAGCCACGTTGTGCAGCCCGTTTGGTTGCCCACAAAGAGACAGCCAGACCCGTTTCCTTGGGACCTATTTTTTCTACCCCCAGCTGTTTGGTTGCTAACGTTGTCGTTTAAGCCTTAAACCCCAGCGTTTGGTTGCACATTTCTGGGTAGTTCTAGTCACCTTGCGCCCTCAAGTGGTGACCTTACCAGTTCAATGTTCATATAGGATCATCGAAGCATTAGGCGAATAACAAATAGGCAATGACGACGAACTGGACGATGATGATGAAGTCTTTGAGGCTGCCAGACCCGATCTCTGCTTGAGCTTCGGCCACTCCAACAGTGGTCACGGGTGCTTTGTGTTCTTCAGTACTCATGATCTCAGGAAAGATCTCTTGGTGGATGTTCATGGAGTAAGCCTTCTCTGCCAGCTCTCGAGTTGCAAACCTTTTGCAGCTAGCGTGGGGGAAATCTTCAACTTGAGCCTTGGTTGCATCGCAGGTATCGTACACTCCTGCCTTCCTGCTTCTATAGACCACATACCAATATAGTAGTGAAGAACAAGTTAAGAACATGGACATAACAAAGCAAAGTAAGCAAAGCATGCATTGATCATCATATGCCCTAAACACTAAAGCATCGCTACTGTTTTGCTGCATCCTATGGTGTCAACCTATCACCACATCAAAAGAGGGTGTAATAGTACCACCGCAAGTTCATCTAGTGAGGGGTTAGCATATTTACCACCTCAAGTACCCAAAATATACATGCCATAAGAAGTTTTGTTGTCCTATCTACCCAAAATATACATCATGTATCATCATGATCATCATCATCAAGCATGCTTGCGCCACCGCCTCCACCACCAGACCAAACACTACACATAGTAGTGATTGGCCAGGAAGGTCCTCAGCCAGAACTTCTGGTGGTCCTCAGCCATGCCAACATAGCCCAAACCTTGAGCCTTGTTGTCCTGAAGGTGACTAAGGGCCACCATCTTGGCCTCGGGATTAAACTCTTTAGTGTCCATGACAGCGTTGTAGAGGCGAGGGTGCACATCGATAGGCGTGATGTCCCTGATGGCGGCAGCCACCTCCCTCACGGCCTCGGTCATGCTGGTGAAGACGAGGACCTCTTCGTCCACCAGTGCGCCTCTCTTCCTCTTCCTCTCCTTCTCCTTCTCGGTTGCTTGTCGGCAGGCTCATCAGCCTTGTCTCCACCATCGACGTTGATGGTGTCTGACTCCTGACTGGTAATGTCGACATAGTCAGGAAATGGTGTGCCAAGAGGCTCACTTGATCCCATGGTGAATTTGCCAGTCGTCAGGCCGAAAGAGAAGATGGTATGCATCTGGCTATAGTTCTAGATGGGCTTGTTGAGGTACTCTGCATCTTTAGGATGATCCTACGCAGCAGAAAACCATGTTAGTCAAATACACTAAGACGAAGGGGATGAATGTGTTAGACAGTTAGATAGGTGATCAACCTTGATATGGCCTCTGAGGTGCTCGGTCTCCAAGATGATGCTCTTCGTGTCCTAATCCCACTGTGCGCCGCTAAGGTCTTTAAGCTTGCTAATGAAGATCCACCTGACCCTCCACTTCCTGAGATGGTTGTACACCTACGTGGAGGTCACCTCGTGACCACAAAAGTGAAAAATCAGCTTGGCAACAGTCCTCAGGTGCACATCCTTGAACCCTTTGTCAGTGCGCACTCTGGTCTTGATGATTTCGACCATCTTGTTCAGCAGGAAGGTGGACAAGAAGGGAGCCCACTTCATGGTCATCCCAGTCTTGTTCTTCTTGCTCATGTCCTGGCTGTAGTGCAGATCGAGCTGACCTCCTGGCAGATCAACCATCTGCGAAGACAGTCGAGTGCCATGGAAGTCCTCCTCTTGGGTGACTGGCACCTCGTACATCTGAGACTGAGAGTCAGGGACCAAGGACAGGGCGAGGTCGTTTTGGCTGTCTACCAGGGACTGAGCGAACTCGTCGGCGGTATAGTCCTACAAGGGTTATGACGAAGAGAAGAGCATGAAGATGTACCATGACATCTAACACAGCATAATAATCTACTCAAATCTAGCATGCTAAGAACTCGAACCACTTCACTGAATATGAACTACTATGACAAGTTCATGACTAACAAAGCAAAAAGTACTCAAACCAGCTCGTATCTGCTTCAAACCAAGCTAGATCTACTCTAATCTGCTAGCTAACAGTACATCATACACATCTAGGCATGGTTACCTACCTAGTGCTCACAGATGTAAGCTAGAACACCTAGGGTTCGATGAAACTTACCGGCATGGTTGCGGCCGATGCAGGTCCTCGCAGCTCGTAGAAGAGGAAGAAGAGAAAGCCGACGCTCGCCTCGTGCAGATCTTGGTAGGCTGCCGGACGAGAGAGCTCGAAGGTGGGGTGGGGGGGGGGGGGAATGGTGGCGCCAAACCAAACGGTGAGCGAAGGGGATGATATAGACGGCGAAAACCGAGGTCGGTGAGACGAAAATTCTCCAGCCGCATTTTCGCTTGCGCGCGCGGACGAGCAGGAGTGAAACTCTGGCACGAGCTCGCACTAGGAGGGCGACGACGTTCCCCATTTTGCACTGTGGGAGGGTGGCTCTGGAAAAACGGCTGAATCGGCCGTTCCTCCAGAACCAGGCTGAACGGTGCTTGAGATTCATGCAGTCCAACAACTCGGACTCGGCCCAGCTCACCAAACGGCCGTTTTGCACCCAGCGGGCCTGACCGAGTTCCACGCAGGAAACCAAACACGCCCATGAAGATGAAAGGTAGCCCCGAAGATGGCAGGCGAGCACAACTCAGCGCTCAGCACCTGCAATGATGCCACACAATGACACAAGCATCTCGAGAGGAGATCCGAACGTGCCATCTCGGCCGGCTGCCAAACAACCGCCACACAGACTCGAGTCTCGACAACTCTGATTTGACGACGAGCTTCATCGAGAGATTGCAAGACCTGCGCCTGTACACGCTTGCGTGATGCTAGAAAATAATAATTCCGTCGTATTCTAGAAAACAATCATTCCGTCGTTATTTAGGGCAAAATCTACGATAACCCCCCCAGTTCGCGCGCCTTCTGTCATATGCCCCCCTTTGTGTCACTGACATGTGGGGTCCGGCCCCACATGTCAGTGACACAAGGAGGGCATATGATAGAAGGCGCGCGAACTGGGGGGTTATCATCAATTGCCCCGTTATTTAGAGAGCACGAACCTCGTGCCAATTCAAGCTGCAAGTCTGTCATAATAAGTTCGTCAAATCTCTACCCTTTTGTTTTCTCTTCTTCCGGCCGGTCGTGACCTCGTCAGAATCCCCTGAAACAAGCACGAGGCAGCCATGCAGACCGGAGACCAAACCAAACGAAGCACTACATGTACTCCCAAGCTATATAAGCATGCCACATTGCCACCATCCATACTTCAACGTACTCATCAGTCATCACTACAACCTGCTAGCGCTAGCAGTTAACCAAGCTAAGCCTGATTCTACACTACAGCAATTGTGTTCCTGAATTTCTCAGTTTGCCAGCTTCGCCGCGGTTGCCCCAGAAGCACTTGATCGATCGAGTGATCGGCGTGTTGGCATCACCAGACATGGCTTTCTCCAAAGGCTCTTGGGTGGCACTTGCCTTGCTCCTCTTCGCTGCTCTCGTGTCCTCCACCGCCAATGCCGACCACAAGCTCTCGTCCAGGTACTACGACAAGACGTGCCCCAACGTGCAGCGCGTCGTGCGGACGGTCATGGCGAACACGGTTGCCGGCGACCCGACGGTGGCACCCGCCATCCTCCGCCTCTTCTTCCACGACTGCTTCGTCAACGTACGTCTCTTATTCCGGCTGCTACACTCATCATGTTCTCCTGCTAATCTGTAGGCCGTGAACCTGAAATGTTTGAATGTTATGGCTTATGGCAGGATGCGATGCCTCCGTTCTTCTTGATATCACGCCCTTCTCCGAGAGCGAGAACGACGCGGTGCCCAACGCTTCTCTCCGCGGCTACGAGGTGATCGACGAGATCAAGTCCGTGTTGGAGCACGACTGCCCAGCCACTGTCTCCTGCTCCGACATAATCGCCCTCGCTTCCCGCGACGCCGTGGGCATGCTGGGAGGACCGAGCTGGAACATGCCACTCGGCCGCATGGACTCACGCACGGCCGACAAGGACGGCGCCGAGAACCTCCCCAGCCCGCACGACAACTTCAGCACGCTCGTCTCCGAGTTCGAAAAGCGTGGCCTGAACGCCCGGGACATGACCGCGCTCTCTGGCGCGCACACTGTCGGGGTGGCTAATTGCGTGAATTACCGAGATCGTGTGAACGGTGGAGACAACATCGACTCCTCCTTCGCGGAGACCAGGCGGCAGACATGTCCGGCCGGTGACAGTGACGGGGGCATGGCACCATTTGACGAGCAGACGCCATTGAGGTTTGACAACGCCTATTACAAGGATCTAATCGCGCGGCGTGGCCTTCTCACCTCTGACCAGGCGCTCTACGGGTCCGGAGGGCCTCAGGATGATCTAGTGCAGATGTACAGCAAGTACAGTCAGATCCTTGCTAAGGACTTCGCCAAGGCTATGATAAAGATGGGGAACATACGGCCATCCAAGGGGACGCCCGTGGAGGTCAGGCTCAACTGCAAGATGGTCAACTGGTGATGATTAATGACTATTGTTGTTACAAAATGCAGTCTAATCATGGTGTGATTTCTTGTTGAAGCCTCAAGACATATGTTCATTTATTCATTGATTTTATAATGTTGTTCTATCATTTTTAGTGGTTTCTCTGGTTGGTCCTCTCTGATTCTTAGCACTACTTATTTTTCCTGCAGTGTTTCACGTTCTTCACTTTTCCCCTCTTCATTCAAAACCAGTTTTACTAACATTCAGACGAAATTACCCGCAAATAAAAAACATTCAAACGAAATGTTGTTGTCAGTCTACGCCCTTTTACCTAATCCTGAAATAAGTGGGTCGCACTACAACTAGATAGGTGGGACCATGGATCCAGGCATGGTGGGACCGACTTCACCTTACAGGTCGGATCCACTACACCTTACAAGTGGGACCTTACAAACGTGTGAAAATGATAGCGAATTGGGGGCACGATTAAGACGGTAGATCGTAAATTGAACCGCCCACCGAACTTATGGTAAACGAAAGAGATCCAGTGATTATCGACTATTACTCCCTTGCTCTCGCTCTAGCTCATGTTGTACATCGAAACTCTATGCCAAACACGTCCATCGACCTATTGAACAGGAACGGCCCGACGCTCTACCGGGCAGTTAGGACTATGTCTACGTGTCATGCCTTAATATGAGGAGGGTCCCAAATCCCAGTCATGGTGGTAATAATTGGCATTTCTTGTTAAGGCCTCACTGTACAAGTCTGTAGGCATACGTTCATTCATTTATTTTTAATGATTGTTATTCACTTCTTAAGGATTTCTTTGTTGGTCCACCTCCTAGTTCTTTAGGGCGTCTCTAGGAGATCCCTTCAAAAGGCTGAAACCTTAAAATAACTATCAGTTTGCGGTTTTCGTGTAAAGATTGTCCCGCGCCGATCCCTCATATCGGTCCGGACCTTTTTTTATAAAGTGAACATTAAAAGGACAGACTAAAACATCATACACGAGGGTTTGGCCTCAGATTTTTAGGTTTCCCCAATATCGATGGAAAGGTTGGCGGGAGGGACATTTCAGCGCGCCTCTTTCCCTCCCGTGTCACCGCCGCCGATCTCCTCGTTCCCACACCGTTCATCCTCCCCATGCCGCCCGGTCATCGCCACTGGCCTTCTCACCTCTGTCCAAGCGCTTTGCGGGTCTGGCGGATCTCAGCACGATCTAGTGGAGATGTATAGCAAGAACGTTAAGACCTTTGCGAAGGACTTCGCCAAGCTATTATAAAAATGGGAACATACGACCATCCAAGGGGACACCGTGGAGGTCAGGCTTAACTACAAAATGGTCAACTGGTGACGATTAATGATTATTGTTGTTAAGATGTGCGACCCCATCTTGGTGGTAACATTGGGTATTTCTCGTTAAGGCCTCAAGCGACAAGTTCACAGTCCTATATTCATTCATTTATTTTATAATGTTTATCTTTAGTTTTATTGGTTTCTGCTATTGGTCCTCTCAGTTCCTTAGCACTACACAGTTTTCTCACAATGTTTCGCGTTCTTCACTTTTCCCCTTTTTTTCAAACCAATCTCGCAAACAATCAGTAGAAGCCTTGTCGTCAGTCTACACACTTTGGTCATGCCTCGCGCAAATCCTGAATCAAGTGGGGCCCACTAAAACCATAAAGATCGACCATGACATCCGGAAATGGTGGGGCTGACTTCATCTTACATGTGAGACCATACATGGTGGCACCCGCTACAACTTACATGTGGGCCTTACATGGTGGGACCATAAATAGTTGTCAAACGGTCAACAATAACGAAACGAAGTGGGTGAGAAATTGGGGTGCGAATTAAGAAGATATATCGTAATTGGAACCGCTCATCGCCTAACGATAAATAAAAGGGATCCTGGCCTTTTTCATAAAAAAACGCCAGCCATTGCTCTCTCTCTCTCTTTCTACCTCTCTCTAATTCTCTCTCTATCTCTCTCTGTTTCCTGCAAAAATGTCGTACATCGACAAGTCTATCCAGAACACACGTTGGGGATGGCCTTCTTCCTCATGTGGAAGAGCCAAATGAAAAGCAGTATTTAGGTGTGGCGGTTGTTGAAGCAAAATGGATGCACGCAAATCATCTTGCAATTCTTCTAACAACTCTTCAATGAAAAAACTATCATCTAGATAGGAATTGTAGAGCATAAAATTGTGACGAATGTGTGCTGGAATTTGTTGAAATACTGAGCGACAGTGCCTGTCTGCCACAAGGCGCGAAGTTGACAGCAATATAGCGCATAATTGTTGCAACCAAACTGACTAAGCTCTAACGGACACAACTCTTCCCACTGCTCGACCCGCCCGGTCTTTGCCTCATGATTTTGTAACCAATGCGCGGTTTCCTGAACAAAATTAAGTGACGCAAAGGGTGTGTGCAAGCAACGTTGCACCCTATAGACCTCCTAATATTTTTCACACCGAGTTTGCCATGGTTTTGAATTTCCCATCAAATTTAGTGAAATCAATTTTGGATGGAGTGGGGTTGTGGAGCTTTTAACTGAATCACCAGACGTTCCACCTTGAAATTATTCAAATTGATTACCACCGCGTGGATCAGGCAAGTGGACAAAGTGGATACATGTGCTCAGGAATGGTGATGAGATCCCAAGGACTCCCAAAGATCACCCAATTGTACATCGCAGTGGTCATCAGACCTGGATCCAACCTCCATAGGAAAAAAGAGAGCTCTGATACCAAATTGTCACGAACCTACTAAGAGAGAATTGAGTTTCAAGAAGGATTTGGGGCTGGGGTGAAGATACAAGATTCATTAGCACAGAGAAAGGAGGATTAGAAATGTTCCATGTTTCAATATTATGTCTCAGCGTTACCACAGGTGAGTTGTAAAACTTGATACTTTTAAACGATGCAATAAATAAGGTTGTGCACATCACTTGATGTAGAGGCCGGGATCATACCCCATTTCGAAAAGAAAAGAAAAACACAGGTACATAACGAGTACAACGCAGAGCTCCTCAGATTGGCCTTCGGCCCAACACACATACAAGACCTAGCATGACACTTAGGTTCAAGCCCACGCACATTCACGAAGTAGGTCCTCTCGCTGTGGTCAACTTGGTCGTGACATGCTAAGATTGTTTTCATTTTTAGAATAGGGTAGAAGGTTTTTTGGTGGCGAGAATTGTTAGTTTTTGTAAAAGCTGGCAAATTGTTTCTCCGCCGAAACACATGAGCACCAGAGCCATTTCGCCGCAATGAATTTGTAGGGTTTGTTTTCTTTTTTTGATTCTTACCTCTTAAGAAATGGTTCTGGCTGGTGTTTTTTGCTGCCCTAGTCCACGTCAGAAAGCACGAGCCCCAAAGCATTTCGCCGTGATAATTTAACAAATCCTTACAACAAATCAATTGAAGCAATGTCCAATGTGCATGGTATTTTTTGAACAAAAAGGAACAACTCTGTCTGCTTCAATCCCAGTTGAATGTTCTAGATGGCACAAATTGCATGCAATGTTGGATCAATGGTGAGCAAGCTGTAATCCCGATGCCTCATACTCCCCCCCCCCCCCCCCCCCCCCCCCCCCCCCCCACACCACACACACACAAACAATTGGACCACGGATCGAACATTTTTCTCTTATTATTCCTTCATCCATTCTTTTACAATTTTCTGACCTCCGATATAAAGAGAAAAAGGAAAATGTGGGCTATTGAACGGTTCCCGTGCTAAACATGATTACATGAGGATACCAAAGAGTAAGATGCCCGCATATTTATATTGTGCTACATCTACACCATGCGGTATTCAGGGGCATTTGTCTGTCATTAACTTTCGACCTACTTCACATTGCAATTTCTGGCAAGTATAGATCACTTCTTTACTTTCCGTAAATGAAGCTTTTGTGATGCTTCCAGACTATGCACCAAAGCTTATGCACACAAAACATGAAGCTTCCTTTTCATTTTCTCGGATGCCCTCTACATGTACTTTTAATTATTAGTTATGGTTTTCCTAATTCTCAAACGACCGAGAATTAAGTTAGACCTTAGTCTACTCCAGAGCCGTTAAGTTTGCATTGTGACTCTGCGTCGTCTCAGTTGCAAATGAGTTCAACTGTTGATGAAGAGGAACGGATTTCAGAAGAAGAAGAAGAAGAAGAGATGAGAGAAGAGAACGCAAGGATAGGACACAAAATGCATGACATAAATATTTCATCATCCTGGCCACAAGCTTGGCTTGGCTTATTTACATTTCCTTTGACAGAAACTTTGGTTAATTTAAGTGTCCACCAACACAGCTTGATAGACCCGTGTGCCTTAATTTACTTGCATTTTCTCTGCAGACCCTTTTGAAATTAAAATTGTTATTTGTGTAGTATTTTCACATCTCACATTGTTAGGATAGCATAGCCACGTACTATAACCGGTGAAAATTCAATTATTCAAATAACAATATCCCTGCTGATGAAGGCAACCAACCACCTGTGCGTCGGAATTAACAGGTTTGTCTGCTGAAGTGCTGATTGTGGACATTACTTCATCCCTGTGTTGTTTCCTCCTCATGCTGATGCAGGACAGTAAATATATAAACCCTAGTGATTGAGCTGCGGCCTTCAGAGATGTACACATGACAAGTACTCTACATGCCCAAATCAAACACTTGATGAAACTGAATTCAGTGAGTGGTCATGAACTCAACCACAACGGTTTACATCTAGCAATATTGAGGCAATTCGAAAAGGTGCTCCGGGTCGTCCCCCGCGGGCGACGACCGGGGCGAACCCTAGCGCGCCGCAGCCCGCCCTCGCTCCTCCCCTCCTCCTCCGCCGCCGCCGGCAAGGGCCGCCGGGCAAAGCCCGCGCGGTTCTGGCCGCGGCAGGACCTCCATTACCCGCGCGTTAAGGCGGCCTCGCGGGGCGGACGCTCTTGGCGGCGGTGCAGACATGGCGACGGTGGTTTAGCCGACAGCGAGACGGCATCTCCAGACGGGCGTGGTGGCCTCCAGGCGGAGCATCGGCAAGCTCGAGTTGGGATCCGCCATGGTCGCAGCTCTATGCTTGTCATGCGTGGATTCGGGCCAGATCTGGGCATGCCGTGGGCCAGGCGGGCCAGCGGCGGCTCGGAGCAGGCGTCTCGGCCAGGCAGCGTCTGGCTGCTCACGCTGGGGCTGGCCGGGCCGGGGATCTTCTTCCCCGTGGTGGTCTGGAGGCCGGAGATGAATGCTGCCATGGTGGTGCCGTCTACGTCCTGGCGGCCGGCGGGCTGGACCTCCACCGTCCAGTCCCGTCCGATGGTGGTGGTGGACCGGTGGTCAGTGCCTCCTGCTCTGCCAACGACGTCCCGGCTCGTTTCTCGTCGGCGGTGAGGCTTCAAGGCGTCTCCTTTCGCTTATCCCGATGGATTAGAGGTTGACGATAGGCCGGGGCGAAATCCATGCGTGATGCTGACGACGGCAACGCCTGTGGGCGCCGTCACCTTCTTGGAGGCGTCGTCATGGTCCTGCTCGTGCTCCCTGCCATGAGCACCAGGGGAAACCCTAGTTCCGACTCGTCGGAGCAAGCAGCGGCGGCGCGGTAGTGTCGTTTCCTCCTTGGAGGCGTTGCTTTGGTTCCACGTGGAGTCCTTGGGGCGTTAGATGGAGTCGACGCTTGGCTGCTGTCCAGAGTGTGAGCTTCCGAGGTGCTATGTACACCGTGGGAGGGATGCTCCTTGGTCGATATCTTCTCCTATTTGGTTCCAGTCCCGCCGTTCACCTACCGACCTTAGGCGCTTAAGGGCGGGCGGTTGCGTTGGCTGCACCAATGTGGAGTAGAAGTTGGCCTTCCAAAGTTCCCTATACCGGTCGTGACGCGGTTTGGTAGCTTGATGTGTCGCCTCCTTGCCATTCTTGACAGATGACGATGCAAGGCGAGCCTTAGTTGTTTGGCTATGTATGTTGTGTTGTAAGCCGGGTGTGTGTTTATATCGTGTAGCCTTCACCGGCGTTGTATCGGTTATCTTGGCCTCTTCTTCTATGAAACCGATACACCTTTCCAGGGTGTATGCTTAAAACTCAACCACAACGCTTCGATTCCAGCCAAACCCCCGCCAATTTCCGGGGAGCCGCCCCGCTCGGAGCTATTCCGGGCAATTCGGACGACTCCGGCAGCTGCAGCAGGCCATGACACGGAGCAAGAGCTCGGCGGCGGAAGAGCCCAGACGCGCTGGCCGGCGACGCGACAGGCACACGCACGCACATGTGCGTATCATGCACTTCTTGATCGAGCGGCAACCCAGCAGGCCTCACGCACGCACTTGTACGAAGGGATGGTGGCCGGCTCACACTGCTGCTGTCCATGTATCTCGACGCGCCTGAGTCGCGGAGCCAGCAGGGTGGAGGTAGAGGGAGCCTCGGTCGTGTGTGACTCTGAGGAAGAAGCAGGGGAGAAGAAAGGGGAAAAAGTGTTTGCCCATGACATGTGGGTCCGGTGTGGTAGTTTTTTTTTGGTTTACTTTACGATATCCGGTTTACAGTTTACCCGGACATCTTTTAGGATATCAGCTTTTACGGGAGTTTTTTTTTTTTTTTGAAAGAGGGGAGTACAGACCTGCGTACAATCAAAGAATACAGAAATAAATACATACACAAACCCGTATAGACAGTGCTCAGCTGAAAGCACTACAGCAGCGAAGAAGCTGCTGAACCACCAGAGCTCGTCGTCGCCGGCGAACGCCGGAGAAGAAGAGACCGAACCACCTGCCGCCTGAAAGAGGGAGGGCCTCCAACGTTGAAGAAGACCACATGATCCACTCGCCGCAAACAGCGAGATCTTGCGATGAACATGCACGGCCAAGCTGCCCCACGACCAGCTCCAACACCACCTGCCGCCGGGGCGGCGAAGCCGTGCCAGAAGAACCACCACCACCGCGCCAACCTTCCCAGCGTCAGAGCCGAGCACCAAACCCCTCCACTCCGGCGCACCACCTCTAGGTGACTCCTCTCCTCGCCTCCACGGCCGGCCGGAGAAGGCACGAAGAAACGGTCGCCAGAGCAACCAGAAGCAAGCACGCCGCCACAGCAGCTCCCCTCCACGCCACCACGGCCGGCCAGGGGAGCCCGAGGCACACGCCCGCAGCACCTGCTCCAGAACCACCCCCTGAAACTCCATGGTGAGGCCGGAGCGCACCACACCGCCGCGGAGCCGGAGACAGGGGACAAAACGCCGAGCCAAGGTCGTCACCTCCGCCGCCACGACCTCGCTCAGGGCACCAAAAGCCGCCAGATCCGTAGATCGGCAAGCACGCACCACCAGACGCCCACCAACGACGCCACAGAGGACCTCGCCGGGATGGGGAAAAGGCGTCTGCACCATTATTCCTCCGCGACCCCGCCCCCACCACCTTGACGGAGCCGCCGGAAACAGGAACCCTAACTACCCTATCTACAAGGCCCGGCAGAGATCCGGGGTTCCCCCACCCTCACGCCGCCGGAGCGGCCGACGGAGGGAGAGGGAACCCGCGGTTCGCCGGCGAACGCGGTGGAGAAAGCAAAGTTCGCCTCTCTCTACTGTTCACGAGAGGGGAACGGGGAAGCTGTCAAATTGATTCTCCACCGGAACACATGAGCGCCACAGCCATTTCGCCAGAATGATTGTGTAGGGTGTGAGTCCTTTGTACTTGAATTCTTATCTTTATTAATATTAAGAAGTGGTTCAGGCATTCAGGCTGGTGTTTTGGCCTGCCGTAGTCCGGTAAGAAAACATGAGCCCGAGAGCATTTCGTCACAATGATTTACTAGCAAATCCTTACAACATATCAATTGAACCAGTGTCCAATGGGCCTGGTATTTGCTGAATAAGAATCAAGAAGGAACTACTCCGTCTGCTGCTCCGCTTCAATTCGAGTTGCATCCCATTCTCGATGGCCAGATCGTGCACTCGGTGGTGCTTGCATGCATGGTTTAATCAATAGTGAGCAGGCTGTAATCCCGATAACCTCATATTCCTACCCGAAAATAGTTGGACTACTGGTTGAATCAATAGTGCACGGATCGATCAATTTTCTCTTACTACTACTCCATCCATTCACATTCACTTCTAATTTTCTGACCTCTGATAAACAGAAAAAGAAAGGGTGGGCTATTGGTTGCTTCCCATGCTAAACCTAAGGATACCACGGAGTAAGATGCCTGTATATTTATATTGTGCTACATGTACGCCATGCGGCCGGCATTCAGGGGCATTTGCCAGTCATTAACTTTTGACCTATTTACATTTCAATTTCCGAAGTAGGAGGCCTTTTGAATAGTAGGTGCAGATACACCTTTATGTAAAACATTTTTAATGTTTTTTCAAAATATCAAAAAAATTATAGAAAAAAATTCGGATACATATTAGAACATTTTGTGTTAGCACAAAAAATGTCATGGAGAAAAAATTATTTTTTGTGGCATGTGCAAAAAAGAAAAAAAATGTCTCGTATAAAATCATTTTGGAGCGTCCGGATTTGTTTTTTTGCACATGTCACAAAAATGTTTTTTTCTTCACGTAATTTTTTGTGCTAATATAAAATGTCTTGAATTATGTCTGAATTTTTTATTTTGAATTTTTTACATTTTCGAATTTGTTTTTTGTGCAGTGGGTGCATCTGCACCTGCTACCCGTTATGGATTTCTGAAGTATAATCCACTTCTTTGTTTTCTTAAAACGATGCTTTTGTTATACGTCCAAACGAATGCACACAAACCTTGAAGCTTCATTTATTTTATGAAACAAGATAAATGATATGCCTGTTATATTGATAAAATATCAACGGCCTAGGCCAACCAAAAAGGGGAAAAACATAGCAAGAAACAAGTTTATCAGGCGGTAATTTCAGCTAGCTTCTTCGCTCCTGCCAGGATCCATTTCATGCCTTCATCTTTGATGCGTTGGAACAACGTGGAAGGCATAGAGAATTTGTTGTTGAAAACTTTAGCGTTTCTTTCCTTCCAAATTTCACAAATGATTATGCTCAGTGTCGTCTTGAGTCCCTTTTTTGAATCCGTCGTCGTTGCCGCCACAGCCTCTTCTAGTAATAAAGAACCGTTGGCCTAGTCACGGCCAAGCCCATCATTTTCTTCTTGTCGGATGCCCTCTATATGTACTTCTTGATGTGGGCCTGGTTTTTGTTCAACCTTTGTCTTTGACTACACCTTAAGTTGTTGATGAATGCATGTCTCCTTCCCTTCAGGAACAATAGAAAGCACCAGATGTTTAGAGCTACAATTTTCCTCTTATGCGCGGTAGAATCGGAGGCGGTGATGCATGCAGCCCCATCCGGTTTGAACGTAACCCGAACTTAGCCAGCGTATGGATGAAGCGATGGTCAAAAGGCACAATCTCTCGTATTTTTTTAAAACAGAAACTTTGGTTAATTTAAGTGTCCACCAACACAGTTTGATAGCCCGTGTGCCTTAATAACTTGCGTTTTTCTGCAGAACCTTTTGATAGCAAAATTATGATCTCTGAATATCTAAAAAAAATGTGATCTCTGTCACATGTCACATTATTAGGATAGCATACCACATATTACAACCGGTGAAAATAACATAACAATATCCCTGCTGATGAAGGCAACCAACCACCTATGCATTAGCATTAACAGTGTTGATTGTGGACATTACTTCATCCGTGTGTTGTTTGCTCCTCACGCTGATGCAGAGGACAGCAAACATAAACCCTAGTGATTGAGCTGCGACCTTCAGATATGCACACATGACAGGTACTCGACATGTGCAAATCAAACACTTGATGAAACTGAATTCAAGAAGTTGTCATGAACTTAACGAGAGCAACTGATTATGATCGAATATATGACTAGTAAGCTGATGATGGAACTGTACACTGCCATCGACCTGCTAATTGATCTTAACTACCAAATAATGCAGGGGGGAGGAGGAGGCTCATATGATTGCTCGGAAAAAAATCCTATGTGACCTAGGAAGCACGTGTACGGTGGCAGATTGGGTCCACGCCCCTGGTCGTACCAGCCTGGGTCGCATAGGATTTTTTTCCTGATTGCTCGGTAGTGCGTTTGCCTTTGTAATAGGTGGCTAGAATAGGGTACACTAGTTGAGCGTTGCATGTACGATGAACGACAAAACGTCACTGTACTTAAACTATTGGTCATTGCGGGACCAATTAGTACAGGAAAATATCTTCTTGGGAACACCAATTATCTGGTAAGTCGTCACCACAAATGATATGTTATTTATTTCACGTAATGTTAGAGGCCGGTTAGATATTTCAGGACATCATGAAACATGCAGTTGGGAGGGAATTATGGTGATTAACTAGTTGAATTTTATTGTAACCAACTCAAATCCTCACAATATAAAATTAACGGAAAGTTGAGCCACTATCCAATATAATAGTTTGCACCATCTACTCCAGAAACAGAACGATCATTGCAATATATTTGGTTTATAGTTTGCCTGAATTACTCCAAGAGCTGACGCATTGTGTAGGACAAGAAGATTCTAAGATGTGTTAACCTTTTTGGTTTGTCATCATGTACTCCCTTTAACAAGCTAAAACGTCTTACATTGTGGTAGTGGAGGGAGTAACTGTCAACAAAGAGCAGAGATACTGAGAATAAGAGAATAGAAATATTTGTTTCTACAAACTTTCGCCGTTATTGGCCGTACCAGGTGTCATCTTTCATGTATGTCACATAATTCGAGAGGTTTTTATCGACGGTGCTTACCCATCGCTGTTGATAACGTTAGCCATTTCTTCTCTTCACCTAGAAACAAATGAGAAGAGTGTTGAATTGTCCAAATATATTAGCATAGGATGATGAAACGGAGGTTTTACAAAAGTTGGCATGCATAAAGGTAATTCAGAAAAGAGGCTTTGAAATCAAGTGCGAATCATCAATGTAGTACTCACCCTGAATCTGGTTGAGAAATTTAGCACGAAAGAATATGATTAAGAATAGGCTTCATTCTAAATGACACTCCCTCTGTTTTTTAATATAAGATGTTTTAGCTTTTGTCTATATTCACATGCACACAAATGTATGTAGACACATTTTACTTTATATGTTCACTCATTTTAATATGCATGTAGACGAACATGTGTAACATCTAAAACATATTATATTAAAAAACGGAGGGAGTAGATGTCAACGGACATACACAAGATCCCATTGAAGCAACATACACATCGACATATAGATTCGGAAGCATGTCGACCAAGGATATTTAGTTGGTAGCCTCAAACATTTTGGCCAGTTTATCTCCAAACAAACCAGTATTCACAGTAAGCGGATCTAACCTTAGATGTATATTCCATGTCATCAAATGCACAGCATTTTCTAAAATATTTCATACAAACCTAGTGTTTCAGAGTGCTTTCCATCATTGTTTTCATGGATCCGCCTTAGAGAAAGAAGTCGATCTTGGTCCTGCCCGCCTCTGTAGAGGAAGCAAACTTCGACGCACTGTGGTGTTCGTTGATGGAGATGAACCGCCAAATGGAGAGTGGCTGAGAGATCAGCGTGAGGAGGTGGCAGCGAGGGATTCGGCATTGAAGGTTGATTAATTATTCCAAGAGACGACGCCGTTGTGAAGAACTAGAAGATTCTAAACACCGCTAAATTTTTTAATTTATTAGCATGTAACTATCAACAAAGGGCAGAGATACTGAGAAAATCTAATAAGAAAACAGACATACTTGTTTCTATAATCTGTCCTTATCACTGGCCGTACTAGGTGTCATCTTTCACATAAACCACATAATTCTAGAGGTTTACTGTCGCCCGTGCGTGTCCATCGCTGTTGATAACGTGAGCCTTTTCTTCTGTTAATGAAAAATACAAAGAACAAGAAGCATGTAACGGTCCAAATGGATCAGCATATACCTTTCGATGCAGAAATGGAGGTTTAATAAAAGTTTGCATAAAGGTGATTTAGAAAGAAAAATCTGGAAGTCAGGCGCAGATCATCAATGTAGTACTCGCCCTGAATCCGATTGAGAAATGCAGCATAAGAAGAATATGATTAAAAATAAGCATCATAACCGATGCAGATTCCTGGTGATGTCAAGCAGAGACACGCCAGCTGATTGAAAACAGTCATCATTGAGAAAATCATCGATGTGGAGCAAATGCATACCTCAATTGGATACTGCTAGATGTGCATAATTGGACATGTGGCTCATCTCAAGCAAGGAACCATTGGTAGGTGAACTCTCTGCATCACTTGTGGCTCTCTTTGTCTCAGCTGTGCTGGTGTTTCTAGCATACCGGTCTACATAATTGACTAAAGAAGTGGCTAATCTGCAAGAAGAGAATGAGTTGTTTGGCTTTAGTTCAGGAACCAGGCATGTGTCCAGTTTACTGCCAGCCCCGAGAAGAGAATAGTACACAAGTAACAGCAAGTATAAAATTCATATGCGAACACTGTTATTTTGTCTGAAGGAAGAAAGATGACGCTGTTCTGAGTCACTGTCTGTCCATATCGCCAAAGGCCAGCCATTTTGGAAGCCAGTTGCTGAGATGTTGATCTAAAAATTAGTTGTTGAGAACAAAGAGTGGCTCAGCTTGGATGACAGCGAGCATGGTTTACTCGGACAATTACACCAACGGACAGCACGGCGATCAGCAAAAGATTTGGAGAAAATCTCGTGTCCTCTTTCATAGAACAGAATAAAAAGGGCAAGATGTCGACAGATGGGGCCTATATTGTCTAAAGACCGAAATCTCGTGGCGCAGATTCGTCTCTGCTAAGGCATACTGCTTGTGATTCCCCTCTGGGCAGGGCATAGATATTTATGTGTTCTCGTCTTCCTTTCTCCTCTCTGTCAGAAAAATGTGTTGTCGAAAAAGAGAAGAACAAAGTGAAGAAGGTTTGTTCAACTGCCACCAATTTCCTACCTTGCCTTAGATTCTTCAGAGTTGATCTGAAGAGTTTCGACATCATATCAGGCTATCTTGACCTTTCACTTCAGGATGATTTTTTTATCAAATTGACTTGAGTTTCAGGGAGGGTGATGTGGGTTTCGGGTTTCTTACTCTGACGCCAGACAAGAACTACGGTTAAACATGCATATACCGGGACTACATGATATGATAAGACAATCATTCTCCTGTCAGGGGAGCTACAAAGATGCCTATTTGCTTCCAGAAAGTATAAAGTAAATTAGGAGAAATAATACAGTATGCTCCTCTGCTTATCCTTCATCTCCCCCAGGCAAACGACAGATGCATCTGTCCGCTGAAGTATATTATGGTTAACTATAAGATATTTCTTATGCCACCTAATTCATCATGGCATGCAAGAAGTATATTTTACATTGCCAACACAAAATCAATCACAAAGTGAACTTCAACTTCAGAAAACAGTCAATGTAAATAACTTAGCAACTGGTAATCTCTTCTTCCCTCTAATGGACGGAGCACATATAAGAAATACACAAAAACTTGACGGTAAGATAACTACAGTGTCATGAATCAGTGATCCACTACTAACACTGTCAATCCTAAATTAAACTACCAAGCGAAAAACAAAACAATTTAACTGAAGATACTTTTACATCAACCCCTGATGCTTTTCTCCCCCCAATAATCCATTCTGAATTTCACGCGACATTCAGCGCCGGAGGGAGGCCTTCCTCCGGCAGGCCGTCCACGAGGCCGCGCAGTCCGGGCTTGAGCTCGCTGCTGCAGAACTGACGGTACTCGGCGGTCTCACCGGCTTTCTTGCATACCTGGACCATGACGAGCTCCGGCGTGAGCTGGAGTATCTTGGCGGAGATGGCGAGCGCGCCCTTGTGCCCGTTTCTCGTCGACTCCAAGCTCACCTGGCAATCCTTGGTGCGCGCCGTGAAGCTGACCTGCCCTGCGATCTCCTCCAGCTTGGAGATGATGGTGGCCACTGGGGCGCTGGACACGAAACGCATCTGCTCGCCCCGCTCCTCGAACAGCCCGGACAGGTCGAAGCTGGGCGAGGAGGCGATGATGTCGAATGCGTTCATGCTCTTGATCCTCCGCATGCGCGGCTGGGGTGCCCGAGCAGCGGCAATGTGCATCTTCTCGAGGTTGACCAGCGACGGCGCTGATATGGAGGTGTGCATGCCGCCGCTGCTGACAGGGGAGGACGGGCCTGAAGACGACATGGTGGTCTCGTCGTCAGAGTCAGAGTCGTAGAGGTCAGGCTCTTCGGGGCCATGAAGGCTGCGCAGGCAGTCCTTGTTGTCGATGTAGAAGCTGATCTCCTTGAAGTCCTTCTTAAACCAATCCGTCTCCATGATCTGCGGCAGCGTGATCCGGTGCGCCGGGTTCGGTTGGAGGAGGCGGCGCACGATGCGCACGAGGTCCGGGCTGAAGGTGCGAGGGCAGCGGTAGTCGCCCTTGCAGATGGTGCGGTAGAGGGTGATGAAGTCGTCGTCGCGAAACGGCTTGCGGCCGGCGGCGAGCACGAAGAGGACGATGCCGCAGGACCAGGCGTCCGCCTTGGCGCCGTCGTAGCCCCGGCGGGCGAACACCTCCGGAGGGACGTACAGCGGCGTGCCGCAGACGGTGTGGAGGAGCGCCTCCCGGCGCGCCGTGTCGGCGTGGGCGGAGAGTCCGAAGTCGGCGACCTTGAGGTTCCCGTGCTCGTCGACGAGGAGGTTGTCGGGCTTGATGTCCCGGTGGTACACCCCCTGCGCGTGGCAGAAGGTGAGCGCGGACACGAGCTGCTGGAAGACGCGGCGCGCCTCGTCCTCCTTCATGCCGCCGTTCACCGGGATGTGCCGGTACAGCGGGCCGCCGCGGACGTACTCCATGACGACGAAGATCTTGGACTTGCAGGCCATCACCTTGTGGAGCTGCACGATGTTGGGGTGCCGCAGCCGCCGCATCACCGCGATCTCCCGCTTGATCTGGTGCACGGCGCCCAGCTTGATGAGCTTCTCCTTGTCCATCACCTTGATCGCCACCTCCTGCTTCGTGTCTGTGTGCCGCGCCAGGTACACCTTCGCGAAGTTGCCCTCCCCCAGCAGCTGCACCTGCTGGTACCGCCCGGGGAACTTGGGCTGGTCACCCATGGCCGCCGTCTAGATATTTTGCTCTGTTGAGTTCCGCTGGGTGGAGGCGAGGAGACGATCGATTGGGGATCGACCGGCCGAACTAAATACTAGTAGCAGGACTGTTGAGACTGACCGGCTAACTGGGAGCAGCAAAATCGGTCCATCCCACAGTGTGTGAGGCCGATTTCTCCGCGTTGCTCCTCGATCGGCACCCATCTCAAGGCAACTGGCATATTCGCCGCCACGCATCAGCCACGTCAGAAAGTTCACTTTCTCCACCTAAGCCGTGACAAAATCCTAGGAAAATACTCGGTGATATGTCGCTTGTTACAGGATTTAGATCATCTCTAGCAGATACCAAACAAATAAGCCTTCGGTCCGAAAAATTTCGGCTCATATGCGGTTCAGGCCATTTTTATGGCACCGCATATCGGTCCGGTTCAGAAAAGTTATCCGTAGAGACCGGAAATGTGAATTCCGGAGCTGCTTCCTCTCCCACCGTGGCTGGTGAATCTCGTGGCCCTGCGGCTTGGAGCGCCTGCGACCTGACGCCGCCCACAAGGTGTTCGGCTGTTTGCCCCGACAACAACTGAGGTACGACTCCGCCATCGATAGCTCCGATAAGTACTTTTACAAGAACTACATCATGTACTCGTCCTCCCCCGTCGATTCGTCCGATGATGAGAGTGATGCCCTTATTGCCACTCTCATCGTCAATGAGCACCTAGCGAGGCAGCGCACATTGTTCACAGGCTCGTTGCTAGGCCGTTCTGCTACATTGGACCGCAACAGATCATGTGGCCACGTCCAGCTGTACCGAGATTACTTTCGTCGCGTTAAACCAACCTATCCTACCAAGATTTTCCGGCGCTGCTTTCAGATGAGGAGATCGTTGTTCAATCATATCCAATTGGGGGTGATGCACTTTGATGATTATTTCGCATACTTGCATATGGAGTTGCTGGTGATCTTGTGAATGAGTACAAGCGGATGAGTATGTCCACGTGCTTAGAAAGAATGTACACGTTTTGCAAAATTGTGGTTCAGGTCTTTGGCCCGGAATAATTGAGGGAACCCGCTATTGAGGACACGCCTGGCTCTTGTCGATCAACGAGTGTAGAGGCTTTCCTGGAATGATTGGCAGCATAGATTGTATGCACCGGGAGTTGATGAATTGTCCATCATGGCAGGGGCAGTACAAGGAACATGTTGGAGAGTGCACAGTCGTACTTGAAGCCGTGGCACCACATGATCTGTGGATTTGTCTCTTTTTTTTGGCATGGCTGGTCCGCACAATGACAACAATGTGCTTCAGCGGTCTCTAGAAGGGTGAAGGCAGGATCTCTTAATTTTGACTGTTAAGGGGGCTGGATAGCGTAGAAAAAGTTCAAAATCAACTATGTTCATATATATTTAGCAGCAAATTATCGGTGTTAGGGGGGCCAGGGCCCCTACTGGTCCCCTGTCTCCGCCACTGGTCTCTGGTGTTCAACAAGCTCTCCCATGGCAATGCACCTGAGGTGACATATCAGATCAATGGCCACACATACAACAAGGCATACTATCTAGCTGATGACATCTACCCTACATGGACTACATTTGTGAAGACAATCTGCAATCCAAATGATGAGAAGAAGAAAAGGTTTGCCAAAAAAAAGGGTGCTAGGAAGGATGTGGAGCGTGCTTGCGGTGCGCTACAAGCATGATGGGCTATTGTTCGGCAACCTGCTAGAACATGGAGCAATGAGACCATGCAGGAGGTGATGACAGCTTGAGTGATCATGCACAACATGATCGTAGTGGATGAGCGCGATGACAATATCTATGACCAAGAATGGCAGTTTCAGTGTGAGTTGGTTGAGCTTAGGGAGTGGCATCTTTTGGTCAGTTTCTCGACTTACACCATGATGTGCGATGAAAAAGAGACTCATATTAAGCTCCAATATGATTTGGTGGAGCATGTGTAGCAGAACTATGAGAACCAGTTGTTCTATTTGCTACAATTTATTATTTATTTGGTTTGTAAAACTATTTGTGGAAAAAAATATTATTTGCTATATTTGGATTGTAATAAACTAATTGTATATTTGCTTAAATATATGTTGTATGGAACGGCCGAGTCAAAATGATCAAAACCCTGTTGGGGCAGACTAAATGGGTCGCCCCGTTGGTTCAGTGGTCTGGAAAGGGTGGACTTGAGCCGGACACCTCTCCGTTTGGTGATCCAAATGGACAAAACGTCGAACAATAAATGTGTTCATTTGCGTCGGCATGTTGGAGTTCCCAGACACAGCGTGTGGGGTGCACCCACGGGAAAAATACAGCGCCCGTTGGAGTTCGAGTTCGTAGAAGAGGTGTTCAACCGTGGTCATTGCCACACATTGATTGCCGGGTGATCTTTTTTTTTTTGAACATAAATCTTTATTAATTTAGATAGTACATTTTACAGACAAAAGGGTGAACGGAAGCACCCTGTCTTGAAGGTCTACACATCTGCAAGGACATTGAGTGTCTGCAGTAGAAAGGCACCTAATAACACAAAGTTGATGTTTATTTGCATCTTAGCAGCTAATTTAGCCTGGTGATGAGCTTTGACATTGTAGCATCTAGAAATGTGCTCTATTTTTGTGCTATTGAAAGCTTGTGACGCCCTGATGTTTGCGACTGTAGGTCTGATCAACCATGGTGTCGCGGCAGTGAAGATGGATTCAACTTTAGTTGCCTGAACCAGATTGGTGCTGTCGGTGAAGAATTTGGGCTCCTGTATGTGAAGCACCTCTGCTAACCTGATTGCCAGGAGCAAAGCAAAAGCTTCTGCCTGTAGCGGTGTGGCTGCTGGTGGGGATTTTGCTGAGATATGTAGCTCCTTGAAATGGTGATGCGTTCCTGCAAAAATGACAACTCCAAGACCTGCAGGTGTAGCATTTTGGCCTGCTGAGGCGTCCAAGCAGCATCAGTGAAGATACAAGTACCTGCAGTAGTGGGTAGCTGTAGTTGTGGTTGAACTCTTGGGAGTAGCGCAGTTACAGTGTCATTGCTGAGTTGCTCTGCAGGTTCAAGCATTATAGTTTTTGCTACTGTATATATATGTTGAGGTCTAGCAGGCTTCCTGTTAAAAAGAAAATCACACCTGGCCTTCCAAATGCACCAGAGAAAGGTGTAGACATTATTTGGGTTAGCTTCTGGGTGACTAGATGCAAGGATGGACTGTAAAATTTGAGGCATAGAGGGGTTCTCCCTTACTAAGATTTCAGTATTTATGTACCAAGGCTGGGAGAACCAAGCCGCTTTAGAGACAGGGCACAAGAAAAATAAATGTATGTCGTCTTCAGGATTGCCACATGTAGAGCAAACTTGGCTGATATGCTTACAAAGCTTACCTGCTCGTTTACCTGTCGGAAGTGCACATCTAAGCAGCCTCCAAGCAAAAGCCTGGACTCGGGGCACCATTGCTTTTTCCTTCCAAACTTGATTAAGCAATGATATAATCTGTGGCGGGACAATTTTTGCTTGTTGCCTAGGAGGAAGTCGAAGGTTGTTGAAGCAGTGCTTGTAGGCGCTTTTGGGAGAGTGAGTACCTGCAGGGGTTAGTTTCCAAATCAGAGTATCTTGGCCATTATCATTAATAATTGGAGTTTGAATGATCTGGGCTGCAGTTGTTGGGTTGAAAAGAGTGTTGATTAGGCCCTCATTCCAAACTTTTGTACCTGGCATCCAAAGATCTTTAACAACAGAAGGATAAGAGTATGGGTGTTCCTGAATAATGAGGTTGTCATAGATCGATTCCCATCCCGGAAACCAGGGTGTCCTCCATATAGAGCTGTTTCCATCCACAATCTGGTAAGAAGTAGCAGAAGTAAGGAGGGGTTTTACCTTGAGAACAGCTGTCCAAAAAGCTGATTTTGGCCTGTTGGCCCGTGCTCTCCAGATGGACGTGTCGGGGTGATATTTTGCTTTAAGGATTTGTGCAAGCTGAGAGTCAGGCTCTTTCGCTAATCGCCATGCCGCGGAGAGAACTAAACCTTGGTTTATCGCCTGCAAGTTCCTAACATCGAGACCACCGACCTTTTTATCAGTGCAAATGTCAGCCCAAGCTCTTAAACACAAACATTTAGTGGTTTGATCATCTTTCACACCTGTCCACCAGAAATGTCTAATAATCGCAGTGAGTTTGGCGAGAATTTTTTTTGAGAAAAGAATATTCGACATGTAGTAGACTGGAATGGAGGAGAATACTGATTTAATCAATGTGAGTCTAGCTGCATGCGAAAGCCTGTTAGCTTTATAGGCTGAAAGTTTGGACTTAAACTTGTTATAGATAAAAGTATAGGCCGCCGATCTATCTTTTGCAGGCAAAATAAGTGGGTGACCCAAGTGCACTAAAGAAGCATCAATGTCCGGGACTGGAAAGATACGCTTAATGTCATGCTTAACCTGCGAGTTAACATTCGCACTAAAGAGGATACCTGATTTTCCCCAGTTTGGACTTTGTCCAGAATGAGTGCAGAACCTGTCTAAAACGTTGTACATGGCGGTAGCCTCCTGCATATTAGCTTTCCCACAGAGGAGCAGGTCATCTGCAAATAAAAGTGAGTGGATAGCAGGACAATTTGGTCCAAGAGAAATGCCGGAAAGCTGTGTGGCATGCAGCTCATCCTGTAGAGCCAGCGAAAGTTCATTCACAGCAAGGACGAAGAGGCTAGGCGACAAGGGACACCCCTGTCTGATGCCCCTACTGCTTTTGAATCTGCCGAAAGGCTGGCCATTGATGATCACAGAGAAAACAGGTGTGAAATGCAAGACTTAACCAGTTTCCTGAAATGAGTATTAAGGCCTTTACGTGCAAGAGCAGTGTCAATAAAATCCCATTCCAGTCTGTCAAAAGCTTTAGCGAGATCGATTTTCAGCATGAAGTCATGTGTATCCCAGGATTTGAGAGAAAAAGAATGAGCAATTTCCTGGGCTACAATGATATTGTTAGCAATGCGTCTACCTTTAATAAATGCTTGCTGGGAGTGGTGAATATAATTGGGTAAATGCTCTTTTAACCTATTTGCAAGTGATTTGGCTATGATTTTATAAACCACATTACAAAGGCTTATTGGCCTAAATTCCGAAGGTAAAACAGACACAAGCTTCTTAGGAATGAGTGCTATATGAGTGTCATTGAGATGAGGAGGCATTCTACCTGATGTGTAGAAGTTCTTGACAAGCGTTGTGACATCATCTCCAATCCAGCTCCACGACGATGTAAAAAAACCTGTACTGAAACCATCTGGTCCTGGAGAGGCATTCTTTTTCATTGACTTGAGGATGGTCCATATTTCTTCCTTGTCCGGGATAGAATTAGTGAAATCCTGCTCATGGTGAAACTCTGTCGCTCTTGAATCTATTTCAATGTTGTTAGACTTGGATGAGCGAAAAATATTTTGGAAATAGTTAACAAACTCTCCAGCAATATCATGGGGGTCAATTAAGGTGTTCCCAAAGGAGTCATTAATGCAAGCAATGCGATTGCGCCTTCTTCTCTTGAGAACAGCATTGTGAAAATAAGTGGTGTTTCTATCACCATGAGTGGCCCAGTGCTTCTTCGCTCGTTGCCTGTAGGATTCAGTGAGTTTGGTCAAGGTTAGTTCGTACTGGGAAATAAGATTTACCTCCTTGGAGTGATCCTGAAGATGCGGTGGTTTCAATTGGATATCACTGATCTTGTTTTATAGGTCATCTAGCTGCTGCTGGAGTGTTTTTTTCTTTTGCACCAAACTTTAAGGGTACCTGCAAGTTTGTTAGTTCTTGTATAGAAAGGTTTATGAGCAGACGCAAGCCAAGCAGATTTGGCAGTTTGTTGATAGTCCGGCTCCAAAAGCCACCAGTTCTCAAATTTGAACGTGAGTTTTGGCCTTGTAAACCGAGAATCTGTTGAAAGAAGAATCGGTGCATGATCGCCGAACATGATGGGTAGATTATAAACATTAGTGTTAGGGAAAACACCACACCATTCAGAATTAGCAAGACATCTATCCAACCTTTTAAAGATGGGCACAGAAGAAAAACGCTTATTAGTCCAAGTATAAGCCGGACCACTAAAACCTAAATCAAACAAACCACACTGCTTAACATAATCACTGAAGGCACGCATATGAGACAATCAGCGGCTAGATCGGCTGAGGCTTCGAATTCTCTGTGCTCTAGCGTTCAGTTTTCGCAATCGCCCTATCTGTTTGTGCACGCTTGTCGCCTGGCCTATGTGCTGCGTTTACACTGCCGGAGTAAAGACATTTTGCGCGGCCTTAGGCCACACACGGTCTCCATTCTTTCTTTTTTTAGTGAAAGATCTCCAGTCTCCCGGGATGCTCGTGTAGGGCGTGTCCGCGTGTGCTCTCTTCCTGACTGCCATGCCGTCGTGGAGTGTTCTGTTTCTTACTTTTCCTTTCGACTGAACAAAAGGAGTGCATTCCGGTGAGCAGGCCCAAAAGGCTAGAGAAGGAAAACCACTTTTTTTTTTTGAAAACAAGGCAAACCACAAATAATCATCCTCATCCCTCTCCTCTGAGCCCGATTGCAATTTTTGCAACATTGGCAACGGTCTCTCTTCTCGGCAGAGTATGTGTGATCTGTGTGGGTGGCCACTGGCCAGTTGGTCGGGATGCACGGTGTAGTCTTGTTCATGACGGCATTAGGCGCTAGGGTTTGCTGGTTGGGAGTCGCAAGAGCAACCCATGAGACGAGCATTTTTTGACTTATCAATTGTGGTGCACACCGACCATCAGAGTGATGATCATGTCTTTCCCGAATGCCAAGGAGGATAGGCTAAGTATGCTCATTTGCTCAATGAAATTCGAAAACTACTTTGAGGAACATGCATGGAGATCTTACTGAAGAAAAGTGTATGTATTCATAATTGAGTTGACCATTGTCTTACAAAAAAAATCTAGAATCGACTAGTGCGCCACGGTTGGTTGCACCAGGTCCCAACGTGCTGTGCTGCACACACCCCGCTGAAGAGGCCATTACGATATCTGTTTCCGCTACCATCCGAAACAACAACGGCTATACGATCAAGCGATCATGGTTAATAGCCATGACCCAATAAAATAATCAATACGAAGACAAGACACATCACCACTAATATAAAAAGGAGAGAGCGGGGTGATCTAAACAATCAGAACCACACATCGAATGATCGAACGGTTAAAAACTAATCCGTGATTACCGGGACTGACCACGGTTCCGAACAGAACAAATCATCGATCCCCAATCGTCTCCTCTTTCCAGTTTCCAATTTCACAACATCTCCGCTGCCTGCCCGCATCCTTGCCCCTATTCTGTTCCGCCGCCATGCCGCCGGAATCCTTGCCCAGCCGCCTCCACTGTCGTCGCCTCGACGCAGACCAGGCGAACTGCCGCCGTCACGCCTATTCATCTCCCCGACCTCATGGCTCATACCGCCCTCATCGGTTCGTTTTCATGTGCTAAACCCCGCAGCCCAGGAGGACCGCCGCCATCGCATCGACTCAATGTCTCCGTAGTCGCGCGGCGTGCAACGCCCGCCGTCCTGCATGAAGCACTGAACCAGCCACTGGACTGCTGGAGTAAGAGGTAGCAATCAAGATCCGTTTGTCTTGTAAAAAAAGAAAATCAAGATCCGTTTGTGCTGTGGTCTAGCGAGGCATTAAACTACTATACATGCCTTTTTGCGTGATTTTTTCTATATAGCTACAGAGTTTGCAACATAGGTTCTTCCTTATAAAGTCATCGACTTCCTCTCTTTACTGGTCGTGGAGCATGAAAGCATATCTCTGTAGTATGATCCTACAGCATTTTCTCAAGGTTGTTTTGACTATGTGCGTGTATGACAAAATGACAAACATTGGATGTACGGTCTGATCATTGGAAAACACGAATCTCTTCATAGAATCAGATACATGCTAATTATTCATCCGAGGGAAATAAGAGATTGATTAACAAAATACAACAATATCTTAATTGGGTGGTGATGCTAGCTAGCTGGAGATCATATACTTCTCTGTTATGTCCTAAAAATAAATTTAGGCAATAACTGGTTGTCTGTATGGGTCAGATGGTACAGGTTTTCACTCAGTCTGTATTTCGTTATTTGGATTGTTTATTAGAAGTATATGCAAGATTTTAGCATTATGTTAATTTTTATTGATGTTCGTGCTACAATATATCACGTTGTATTAGCGGCAATTTAACTTTACAACATACACATATTATATTTACCTCGCAGATCCAATCGCCAGGGTGGCTTATCATTCTCATTTTGTTGTTCATAAATGAGAGTTATGACGTTATCATGAATGAGAATCAGAGAAGTTAGCATATATATATATGCACAACAGTTTGATCATCTCGGCCAAAGGAGAAGCTCACATGCCAACAAATAGTTTGGTCCACAAATAAACATGAGTTCCAATGTTGGTCATATGTTAAATGTTTACTTATTTTCTTTCTTTGACAACAAGCATGGAGCTCGGCCTGTAGTACAAGATGGTCCACCTGCTATAACCTTATATGTCACAAAAACTGAGGATATGACAAAATTAACGTGAAAAATATGTCCTCTGAATTCCTCTGCAAACTCATGAATGGTTTTCCTTTTTTTCCTGGCAGATTGAATATGAGGAGCTTTTATAACTCCGAGTATGTGTACCGCCGTCAGCATGGAAGATTAGGCGTGTCATGCGTTTTAGGTGTGCATATTAGCAGCTGCTTTTTTAGCAGCGTTTCAGGGATGATCGCTAGCAGTATTATTAAAAATCGTAAGTATTTTAACGGTAGGATTAAGCTTATTTTTTCACTTTCAAGTAAGCAAATGCTTCAGATTTAGCCTATTTTTTCCGTTGATGCTAGATCGCTCAAAAAAAGAGAGATGCTCTGTTATCTCATATATCTCCATCGAATATAATTGAGAAGTAGCTATTTTGATAGACACTCCTGTTGATGTGTTACAGACGAGTATTGACAACAAATTTACTGACGAGTGTTGGCAACAAATTTTCTGTGGGCATTTACCATGAATGAATGAACTGCAAATTTGCTTGCAGTTAGAGTACTTCATGTGTTATGAGAGTGTCAAACAAGAGTTACTTTTTATTAAACTAGAATGAAATTCTTCCGAACTGACATTCTGCCCTGTAAACAATATACATTAGATGATGGAACTGAAATACATAGCTTCAGTTATGTTTCTTAATCCTGATCCGAAGATTTTTTTCGAATGCAGAAACTATTGATTCTGGCTCTGTTTATGTACCTATTTTGTAATGTTGTCTATGTTTGCATTGCATATGCTAGACCCTGGAAAATTGAAGCATTTATGTTGAGAACAATTATGATGATAGACAAAGGAAGAGGCACGAATACAACCCTTGCAAAATATATTGGCTATCTTGTTTCTCTCAGGCTCAAAGGTTCAGGTCGATTGGCTGTTCG
The DNA here is from genome assembly GCA_947311845.1 of Poa pratensis. Taxonomy (NCBI): domain Eukaryota; kingdom Viridiplantae; phylum Streptophyta; class Magnoliopsida; order Poales; family Poaceae; genus Poa; species Poa pratensis. The sequence continues at coordinate 23,147,991 of CAMZMU010000068.1, forward strand.
GTTGTGCTCCCAGACAGCAAGTTTCTCCTAGGAGGCTGTTGTAAACTTGGGGCTCAGCTCATATCATCTTTTTACATATTTGATATATAGGTACTTAATTTGGAATTGCATCATACGTGCATGTGCACGTGCTTGATTACTAGTATTACAAGATACGTACTACTACAACAGAGCTGATGAAGGCCGGCCTAGTGATACATACGTAGCGGCAGTGCCAAGAAACAATAATTGAGCATGCAAATCGACCAGGTGAAGAGCAATGAGTGGGTTAACTGGTTATCGGGGGAAAACGCTCCTAGTCACCCGTAGCATCCTAATTTACACGAGGGCCGTAACTTTCTAACACAAGCGAGCGATGCAATCATCAATGGAGACCATTTACAAAACTGAGTGTAGCTTTAGTGCAGGGTGAGAAGTTCTTAATTGATCCATGTTCTGCTGGCCGGCTACTACTGCCTGCTATGTGCTTCACAACTGCACAAGCGCGAAACCGAAGATCCTTTGGATCATAGGATTCTCATAGGAGACCGTATTTTTTTCCATCTCCTTTACCAAATATGCAAAAATCTCGGTGGTATTCATCATTCGAGTGCCACCTGCAAAACATCCCATAACAACTATGGACCTATTTTGACAATTTATGTTTAGGCGCATACAAGGCAAATTATACTAGTATTCTACAGAAGCATGAAACAAAGATATCATTACTTCGGATCGAAGGAGATGGTGAATGAAGAAGATAAAATCATACTACTGTTTATCTTGCTTGACCTTAGTACTGGACACTTTGCCAATTTGATTTTGGATTGGCCAGGGATAACTAAGGACGAGTGGTGATTACTCTCCATAAAAGAAAGGAATTCTAAATATGTAAGAATAGCAAAACGTAAAAATGTGCTATTTTTTGCCGAACTTTTGTAAGAGTTGTTAATAGCATAATTAATAAAATAGTATTTATACTAAAATAGAATAGTATTCATACTAAACTTTTCTACTTCTTTATAACTCATCTCATAAACGTATAATATTTCTAGTATAACTTTTTGTATTGTTAATAGCATAATTAATAACTCAACAATGTTTCTAAATATAAATATATGAGGTTCTTGCCCATAATGTTCTAAGTCTATAATTGAAAATTATATTTATAATTAATTTATGTTAATTTTTACTTTTAGACAAATTACCCTTTAAAACTCATTAAACCATGATTATGCAAATCCGCATGCCTCCACAGTTAATTTGCGGCACTTGCGTGTGTGGGTGTGTGGGAGAGGGGGTGGGGCACAAGTGAGCTTGTGTCGTTCAACGTATTTGTAGATTAGTTTGTATGTTTACTCGAATTATAATGTATACACATTTGTATGTGTTAGCATATATTTGAACATCTTGGCCGATATCTCTAGAGGTATGGTCCAACAAATATCTTGACAGAGGTTTCTAGCGCATGATTGAGTATAACTATTCTTTTTAGTATATATTGTTGAAGAGAAACTTGTCATTGAGTTATTGGTATTGCTAATTTGCCGGGTTCTTCTGTGGTCTATCTCGCATGTTCCGACGTGAGAAATAGTCAGCTCGCAACATATGCATATTATCTACCTGGTATATAACATAACACCGAGAAAATCTTATGCATTCATTTTCTTGGTATGATCAGCAGGCTGCATTAAACAGTGCATTTAAATGTTGAAAATAATAGTCTCCCTATATCCTCCACATACACACAAACACCACTAACCTGGTCAAAACAAACCCAACAGCTATGCGGAAGACATACTACACGGGTGTCTTTACATACTTGGTGATGATCATAGGATGAAGATTTTTGGCTCCCGAGTTCCAGCGCAACCTTCTATTGCAAAAATTGAAAAATCATATTTATAAGTTTAAAAAATTCTGAACAAAATCTCGGAGACAGCCAATGATATATCCTATGAACGTGCAAAATATCAACTTCAAATACGTTGTATTTTGAGCTACATAAAAAATTACAAAAGTGTAGATCTGAGTATGCATATTTTCAAATCTCTAAGTTTTATCAGATTTGTTATTTTTTGTGTACCCCAGAATATAAAGTATATCTAATTGAAAATTTGCACGTTTGTGGGATGTATCATTGGTTACATTCTTGTTTTTTTTCAGAATTTTTGGAAGCTCACAAATATGATTTCTTAATTGTTTAAATAGGAAAGAGCACTGCTGCCCGAGAGAACACTTTCCCATAATCATACAACTAGGTTCTGGGAAGATACTCTGCTGAGAGACACGTCTCTACACCACTAGTACCCATCGCTTTATAACATACATTTTGCAACGGAAAAGCATTAATTTCATTTCATAATGTGTTATCTAGTAACCCGCAGAATATTAGTTTAGTACCTATATTATTTCTCCACCAACCAATAGAACTAATATGTTTGACTGACACAAAACACATGCTTGTAAGTTTTAAAATATCTTGGAAAAGTGACAACACAAAAATATTGAGTAGAAGCATACACATTCTAATTTTTTTGTAAAATGATACAATCATTGTTATGTTATTCAAATGAGAATACACAAAATCTATACTCATTTTCTATGTTTTTAGTTGAATTTTAGAACGACATCCCGTGTGATGTCAGTTTGGCGTACATTGTAATATTCTCTTTCCCAAGTTGCGAACGAATCCATGACTAACATATCGGCAACATGCGTGATAGTCTGTCACATTTCTTCTTGACGAATTGCAATGACACATCGGAGTAGGGATTTTTGTCTCCTAAGTTCCTGTTCTCCCATGTACGAAAAGCATATTTATATGTTTTAAAAAATGAAAAAAATTAGATGTGCCCTACAACTGTGCTAAATCTCACTTTAAAATATTTGGTATTATGAGCTATACAGATGAATGACAAGGACACATCGGAGTACAAATTTTTGTCTCCTATATTAAAGTTCTCTCCTCATTAAAAAAATACAAAAAACATATTTCTATGTTTTAGGAAAACTAGAAATAAATTCTACATGTATTCAATGATCTATTCTACAAATGTGCTAATTCCCACTTCAAAATATTTTATATTCTGAGTTATACATAAATGAAAATATAGACCTGATTAAAATGAATAGTGCTTATTGTTAATCCCGTAGGATCATCTAGTCTAGATCAATGCCGGTAGAATAGATACATGGGGAGGAGGATCATCACCTTCTCCTGGTGCGGAGGTGCTCGAGGCTCCGGCCATGGTGGAAATGGGCGGCGATGGCAGTGAGTGGCGGCGGAGGTGGAGCTTCCCGTCACTTCTGCGTTAACCCTAGATCGGTAGGGTGGTGTCGGTGGGGTGTGCGGCACGGACGAACCTCGTGCTGAACGCCGCCGACCCCCACCTCTTTATATACGCAGCGTGACAGGGGCCCACCAACCACAGTTGGGTCGGGCGCCCCCGATCAGGGCGCTGATCATGGGTGCGGGTGAGCCATTGGGCCCACGCCGCTGGAGATCAACCTAACATTCTCCCCCTTGATCTCAACTTTTACTTTTACCTTTTACTTTACTCGTTTCATCACAGATCGATACATAGAGCATGTTTCATCATCTCAGCTCAATTGCCGATAGAATCAGACAGCTACAATATACGCTCCATTGAAATAGTTTCTTTAATCTTTTGGGCCTCTTTATTGTCCGGAAAACATATAGACTATACCATAAACCCATGTCGACTATGTGTTCTCCAAACACACTGGGCGGTAAGCCTTTAATTAGCAGATCTGCAACACTTGTGTGTTTCTTTTATATGTTCCTCTTATGCTCCAAGCATTTCAACATAATTCCGGACTTTCTCCTTTACAACGTATAACTCTGTGTCAATGTGTTTGGCACCACACTTGACTCGTTGTCTTAGGAGTGAATTACTTAATGGTTATTGCTGTTGTCAACCATTATCAATTCCGGGTACAGGTTTCCTTAACCATTTTGCCTATCCCTCAGCCTCATATCATGCTATAACATGTCTTTACATCACACTGATGTAATCTTTTCATTCTTGGAGCTTTTCCACACAAAAACTCCAAATGTGAAATTTAGCGACAATTGTGGATTTCGCTATACATTTCACAAATTCTTTCTTTGTACTCACAACCTTTTGAGAGCACATTTATAGATCTATCTTTGTACTCACAACCTTTTGAGAGCACTCTGTTTCTTTTAGCATGAGGCCGATATCTTTGATTCCATTCCAGTGATCTATATCTGGATTGGACATTGCCAAAACAACCCGGATACGTGAATTGTCAGGGTAATATTGAGTTTCCAACAGCTGAAGCATATGGTACCATATCCATTTGATCCGTTCTATGTTATCTCTTGGAACACTAAAGTTCCAATTCCATTACCCTTGACAATAAGAACAGGCGTAGGTTTTCTCGACATGCATGCTTTAGAGACTTCTTCTCAGCATGTCCATGCGATATTTCTAATACCCCTTTTTTCTTAGTAAATCTCGATACTTTTAACGACAGACACTCTACCGAGAATACTCTTTTGAGGACAAGAACTTCTTTTCTCTGCCGGTAGTAGATTGACATCACCACTAGCAAGTAGGATATCATCCACATACACAGGATTAGGGAATGAATTTCCCATTCTATAAGTTTGTAGAAAAGCGATTGTCCTCTCATTCTTTTAACCCAAAATAACTTCTGATTCTAGAGACTTGCTCTAGTCCGTAAGATCCCTTGTGTTCTTTACTTTCATCTGATGTAACTCAGATCATTATGTGCCATTATCACTCATTATAATCTGTTTATTCTCTTTCGATTTAAAATCGCTTTTTACATATTTCCTTTGGAGTCACATTGGCGTTGTAGACCCTTTATAGCCTACTGTTTTGGCTCCATTGGAAATTACTTATGAGTCCCAAACATCGTCGGGATTCACATAGTCTCTAATCATTAAGACAAGTAGACACTTGTCAAAATCGATTGAGCGCTGCTTATAATTTCTGTAAATGAGGTGGGATCAACCTTCATTTAAATTTCTCTGATATAGACTTTATAGTCATCTGTTTTTCTCATATGGGGATGTTGTTGCTCTGTCATTGCCTAGAGGCAATTAATTCTGTAGTCTTCTATCGCCAAAAGGCAATAGCTCTTACAAGGACCTAAATCACAAGATCCATGTTTACTTGTTCATCTCTATTATAAAGCAACAAGCTCCCCCAGATAAAATCTATTCGAGCCTTAGGTATGTTCATACCATGCTCCCCCAGATTACTCCATTTTCTCCAAAATGGTGTATCCTTAATCCTTTTATTTGGGTTTATTCTGTTAACCTGTCAATCTGTCTTCTTTATGGCACTTTGAGTACCGTCCTTAGTCTCCTTTCGGAGCTGTAAAATATCCAAGAATACATCTATTTCTTTACTTTAGGGGTATCATTATTATGACCGTCGTACTCCCCAGACGATCACAATTCATCATAGATCACTTAGATGCATAATATGCATCACATTATCTGAAGTATAGGGGAGTTTATTCTGTAACATTCTCTATCTCCCCCTCGAAATGTGGCAAGAACCTTTTTGCCACAATTTCGAAACTTTGATTATCTGCTTTATTCAAAATGAAGTTATCTTTTGAAGTTATCTTTTATCTGCTTCATTCAAAATGAAGTTGTCTTTTAATGTATGGGAGTACTTTTTCCTCATTCCTTTTCAAAACTCACAAGAGTTCTTTCTCAATGGTACTTTTGCAAGTCACACTTGCATGCATTCTTATCTTTAGGTTCATTTGTAACTTTATTCTCTTTTGACTCATTAAGTGCTTTGTAACTATGACACATAAAGTGTGCGGTCGATATAAAAACACATGAGTCATCACATCTTCTTCCTGTCATACAGGATAAGTCCTTTGTCAAAATTTTCTCCCGCCATGCGGGTATTTTCCCAGACTTTTCCCACCACGTGGGTATTATTATCGTCTTTTCCCGTCATGCGGGTAATTAAGAGACACAGATGCCACAATTGGCTCTTTAGACTGCATATTCAATCATCAAATTCAGAAATAAATCTGAATACTCTTTTATACACATGCTTAATCCAACGTTGGTCAAATTAAGCATTCATGTTGCTCGTTTAAAAATTTCTTCACATAGAGTACATGAAAGAAATTCGTTAAACAAAACTCTGAATGATTTATTTGTTTTCTGCATGGAGAGTACATGAAAGACATTTGTCAAACAAGACTCTCGATGATCTATTTGTATTCTTGGATTAACATCCAAGAATTCTTTTTCTTTTGCAGTCATTCTTTAGAGAGAACATACTCTCTCACTTTATGACCTTTCTTGGTCATCTTTCGGGTCACAAGTACCCATCCTTTTGCTTTCACGAATGAAAACATGAGAATCTTTGTCTGAGAAAATATTCAATAATAATAAACAATAATGAGCATAAAAATAACCCTACGTTGGTCTGGTTAAAGATATGCACATTAAATCTTTAAAACTTTCTTCTATATTCTAAATCACCGTTGGGCAGAATTAGAATGAAACATCATCTTTCTACACTAATTCTACATCACCGTTGGGCAGAAATAGAATCAATGCATAAAACTCATAAACAATATGATGATAATATTTCTATTGCAATAAAGAACTCTGTTTGGAAAATGACATTATCATCAACTCTATTTCAGCGGAAACATGAAATATACATATTTCTATAGTTCAAGAGCATTTCTTGATCTTTTATCTTTTCTCTGAAAATTGATCACTTTCATGCAAAATTATCAGAGATCTAGCCCTTTGACTATAGAACTCATATAATTATAGTACTGCTATCATCAACGTTGGTCAGAAAATAACAATACCATAATTAATCTGTTAAACAAGTATTTCTCTTTTTCCTCCTCTCTAATTAAATTTTCCCGTTGGTTCCAATTTAATTAGAGGAGAGTCCTTTTACTTTACAGCAGAAACTGTAAAATATTATCTGTATTTCACAAACATTGCACTGTTCAACGATTAACAAATCATGATTATGTTATTAACAACGTTGGTCGTAAAATAACAGAATCATAATTGTTTCAATAATTTCTTTAACATTCTCTTTAAAATTTAATTCTCACTTTATTGCTTTTAAGCAATTACTTTTAACTATTTGCAGCGGAATATGAATAAAATTCATGAACTTTTATACTTTACAGGAAAAAAAAATTCTGTCACTTTTATATTTTCTATTCAAATTTTTCGTCCAACGAAAAATTTGTTTAGAAAAATCTATATGAAATTTGCTCAAAAAATGAACAAAAAACAACAAAAACTGTACTCTGTAAAAAATAACAGAGATAATCTTCTGAGCAGCCCGGCCCACGGCCTGCTTGCTATGTGCCGCGCAGCGCGTTGCTCTGCGGCCTTGGCTTCACGGCCCACGGCCTGCTACGGCAGCCCGACAACCCGCTGGGAGCTAGGGTTCAGTCGCGCCGCATCCTGGCCGTCCATCTGGATCGGACGGTCCACCGCGCTTTTCGGTTGATCAAAACTGGCGCATCTTCCCGTCCCCGAGAAACCCTAGCTCACTTTCTTTTCCTTCTCTGTCCTCGCGACTCTCTCCCGCAGCGGCGGAAAAATGCGCCGGCCGCCGGAGCTGCTACGCGCCAGCCTCTTTTCTCCTTTCCCCTCCTTCCATTCCTCCTCTGTGAGCTCTGCACGCGATGGGAAACGGCGGCGCCCCTTCTGTTCCCGTGCGGTCGGCGGCCCGTGGAGAGAGGATAAGGCACCGGTGGCCGGCGGCCCGCCGGTGAGCGACGGCCGCACGCCCCACCACGCTCTGTGTCAATCCCCACCTCCTTGTCTCTACGGCCTGCTCGTGCGGCGTGACGCCGTTGAGCTGCGCCGCTCTGTTTCCGCGCCGTTGCCGATCCCTTCGCCGGTCGCGCGTTCACCTTGCGGTGAGCGCGCCGCCGTCGAACGGATTTGGCCGCGGTGCTCTTTTCCGGCGAGCCCGAGGCACATCCGGTGAGAAATTTCTTTGCCTTTGCCCTCTTTTGATTAGAATTAGGGTTTCTATCGAAGGGAATTGACTGTGATTTCTTTGCTAAGCCTTTTTCTTTGATTTTTCTTTTTCTACCGAAAACAATCTAGAACCCTAGCCTTGGCTCTGATACCATTGTTAATCCCGTAGGATCATCTAGTCTAGATCAATGCCGGTAGAATAGATACATGGGGAGGAGGATCATCACCTTCTCCTGGTGCGGAGGTGCTCGAGGCTCCGGCCATGGTGGAAATGGGCGGCGATGGCAGTGAGTGGCGGCGGAGGTGGAGCTTCCCGTCACTTCTGCATTAACCCTAGATCGGTAGGGTGGTGTCGGTGGGGTGTGCGGCACGGACGAACCTCGTGCTGAACGCCGCCGACCCCCACCTCTTTATATACGCAGCGTGACAGGGGCCCACCAACCACAGTTGGGTCGGGCGCCCCCGATCAGGGCGCTGATCATGGGTGCGGGTGAGCCGTTGGGCCCACGCCGCTGGAGATCAACCTAACACTTATTTTCAAAATTACAAAATTCAATTTTGTGTGCCCTTTAGATAAAATAATTTACCGATTGTGTGATTCTTGTAGGATACATCATTAAGTACATCTATTTTTTTTAGATTTTTTGAAAGGTGTAAATATAATATATTTTTTAATAAAATAGGGAGCACTGGATTTCAGGGGCCAAAAGAATTTTCGAGACTATCGTGAACTTTCAATATAAACTCTATTAATTATCATGGGTATTGCAAGGACACATGTCAACACATTATGAACTCTCTATTCAACCAGTACCTTTTAAGAGTCAAGAAGGCAGAGCTGAAAGGGGAATTGGCGTACCAGAAACTCCGCCCGACACCACTCTTCCAAGTCCACGATGAGATGGAGAACCCAACAACTCCCCGCCCCCATGTTTCAAGCAAACACTGACAGACACTATCAGCATCAGTGAGGGTGTGTTTGGTAGCCCGGGTGGGCTATCTCAACACATACAAGTTAAGTCTAGCCATGCCCACCTCATACAACTGTGTTTTATTTGTGGTGTTTGGTAGATTGTATGAGCTGAGCTGTGCTCAGCTAAGATCTTGTTTGGTAAGCTGTATAACTTGAGCCATGCTACACAAAAATAAAAAACAAATAGGTCCTTGGCTACAAAACAGAAAAGGCAATTGGGTCCCCGGAAGCATTGAGCTAGGGTTCCGGCCTGGCGCCGGCGAGATGAGCCGCCGGCGAGCTCCTTCTCCGGCGTGGACGAGGCCGGTCGAGGTGCGACACCGCTGTGCGCCGCCGCCGCCAGGCGGGGTCGTCTCCTCCCGCTCCTCACCGCCGCGCAGCAGAGCACAGCACCGTCCGACCGAGCTTCTCACCTGCGCTACACGCAGAGCGCCGGGTGGCACTGGATGAGGATAGGAGCGCCCGCAGCCTCCGCCGTCGCCACACGCCGCCGCCGTCCGCCTCCACCACGCGCCGCCAGGCCGTCGAGCTCCTCTGCTGCTCCGGGGGCGGTGGTCGGCGCCCTCTGCAGCGTCGGGGCGCGGGAATAGGCGGAGTCGGGGACGCGGCGATGGGCGGCGGTGTGGCGCCGTCCTCGGCGACGATGGGCGGCGTCGGGGGCGCGGCGGTCGGTGGCGGCCTCCGCGGCGGTCGGCCGGCGGCTCTGCGGCGGTTGGGAGAAGGGAGCAGGGAGGGAGTCGGGGTTGGGAGAGAGAGACCGTGGGTTGGGAGAGAGGAGTTGAGAAAGAAATGAGATGGGGAGAGAGGTGGGGGTCAGGGTCTGGGGGGCCGCGCGGGGGGGCTGCGGACGAAGCGAGCCGGGATGAGGAGAGAAGCCGAGCTTCTCTCGTGGGCAGGGCTGAGGGGCATTTCTGTGCGAGGTGGGCAGAGGCCGAGGCGCACGACACAGGCTACCAAACACAAAATATCGGGGCGGGTGGAGATTTTCTGAGCGCGCACGGGCTACCAAACACGCCCTGAGTGTAGCTATTAAACCAGCTCACACACTTCCCACCCAGAAAAACCGAGCAACTCCCCTGCACGGTCTACTGCTCCATTCCTACTCTTCTTCCTCCTTCAATGCAACCTCCCTCCAAATCTCTCTGCAATAAGTAATGACTGCCCTACACACACTCACGTACTAGGTACACTTCAAGCTGGTCGTCTGCAATGCCACTCCACTCCCACGTCCGCCGCATCCTTCTCCTGCTGCTCGTTCTTACCGCCTCGGCTCCCGACTCTGTCTCCTCTTCTTGCGCCGGCGGCCAAGCGGACGACGCGGCCATCGTCGCGGCCGCTTTCCGTCACGTGCACAACTTCCCGCCAAAGAGCGTGCCGGCATGCACGCCGCTCCGGGAGCTCCGGCTCCCGTCGCGGAACCTCACGGGCGCCGTGGCGTGGGCGGCGCTCGCGAACCTGTCCGCCCTCGCCGCGCTGGACCTCTCCGGCAACGCGCTCCGGGGCGCCATCCCCGGCGGATTCTGGCGCGCGCCCTCGCTCCGTTCCGTGGACGTATCGCGGAACCAGCTCGGCGGCTCGCTGCGGGTCGAGCCGAACCCGGGGATACAGTCCCTCAACGTGTCCGGCAACCGCTTCACCGGCGTCGCGGGCCTGGACGGCCTTGCGGGGCTCGACGGGCTCGACGTGTCGGCGAACAGGATCCGGACGGTGCCCCAGGGGCTGAGGCGGCTGACGAATCTGAGCCGGCTCGACATCTCCGGGAACGCGATGCAGGGGAGGTTCCCCGGCGACATGCCGCCGCTCGGTGGGGTCCGTTTCTTGAACGTCTCGTACAACAATCTGTCTGGCGCCGTCAACGCCAGTGCCGTGAAGAAGTTCGGGCCCTCGGCGTTCGTGCACGCCGGCAATGCTTCCCTAGTGTTCTCAAAGGACGCGTCTGCGCCACGCAGGGCGCCTCCATCGCCGCCACCACGAGGAACAGCCAGAAAGAAGGATCCCGCGAGGACGGCATCAAAGAGCACATCAACGGAAACGAAAGGAAAGAAGCATTTGGGCGTGGTCGCCGTGGCGCTGGTGTGCGGTGTGGCGTCGGTGATCGTTCTGCTCTGCTTGGTCGGATCCGTGGCGTGCGGGGTACTCAGGTGTAGGAAGAGGAAGAACGGAGACAAGGAGGCGGAGGAGAAGAAGGTGCAGTGGGGTGAGAACGAGGAAGAAGAAGTGGCGGTGCCTGCCGCAGCGGCAAAGGGTGCTTCTGCCGCGCCGGTGGTGCTCTTCGAGCGGCCACTCATGGAGCTGACGCTCGCGGACCTCGCGGCGGCTACGTCCGGTTTCGGGCGCGAGTCCCAGCTCGCGGAGCGAGGCGGCCGCAGCGGCGCCGCATACCGCGCCGTCCTGCCCGGTGACCTGCACGTCGTGGTGCGCGTCGTGGAGGGCGCAATGGCCGGGGTCAAGGAGGACGACCCGGCTGCCGCGGCCGCCGCGTTCCGGGAGCTCGCGCGTTTCCGGCACACGAACATACTCCCGCTCCTCGGCTACTGCATCGCAGGTGAGTGCAAGTTGATGATACTATTGGATTCTTTTCTAGTTGGAGCAGTTAGGTTAGGTGCACCGATCACGATCAGACGAATTTCTCACCATAAAGTCAGTCTCTGCCGCCGGAGCCGCCCGCGCGCAGCAGCTTTTGAAATTCGAACTGGGCTGATCATTTATTGCGCGCAGGGAGGGAGAAGCTGCTGCTGTACGAGTACATGGAGAAGGGCGACCTCCACCGGTGGCTGCACGAGCTGCCCGCCGGGCGGCCCGACGACATGGACGTGGACGCCGGCGGCGACATCTGGGAGGCCGCCGGCGCGGAGGACAAGCGGTCCATCTCGGACTGGCCGACCAGGCACCGCATCGCGCTCGGCGTCGCCCGCGGGCTCGCGTTCCTGCACCAGGGGTGGGCGGGGTCTGGCCGGGCTGTGGTGCACGGCCACCTGGTCCCGACGAACGTTCTCCTCGGAGACGACCTGGAGCCCCGGATATCGGACTTCGGGCACCTGGGCGGCGTCCATGGCGAGGACGCGGCGGCGACGGCGGAGGGGGACGTGTACGGGTTCGGCGTGCTGGTGCTGGAGCTGATGACGGGGCAGGGTCGGTGGGACGAGGCGTCGGTGAGCTGGGCGCGCGGGATCGTCCGCGACGGCAAGGGCCTGGACATCGTGGACCCGAGGGTGGCGGCGGGCGGGGCGGAGGCGGAGCGGGAGATGGTGGAGTGCCTGCGGGTGGGGTACCTGTGCACGGCGCACTCGCCGGACAAGAGGCCGACGATGCAGCAGGTAGTGGGGGTGCTCAAGGACATCAGGCCGGCAGCTCGTGCACTCGACGACGGTGGCATGGATGCATGATGCGGTGCCATGGGCCGTGCCAGCAAGTGTGAACTGCTCTGTCAGCCACGAACACATGCCTCCGCTTGAGTACATCATACACATCACGGCCTTTTTTCTGGTCGGTAGGTCTCGTACTAGTAGTAGTTTGTTTGTACGTACATGTTCATCTTGTAAACAATTTTCCTCGCAACAGTTAATTTCAGAACCTTTTTCTCGTGTTGCTTGGGGTCTTCATTGCGTTGGCAGCAACAGGAACAGGAACAGGAACAGGAACAAGAACTGGAGCAGTTAGTATTTAAATGCGGGCCACCATGTGTCCCTACAAATAAATACTCACTCAGTTCATAAAAAGATGTCTCAACTTTATCTAAATTTAGATGTATATATACACTACAGTATGTCTACATACATACTAGGGATGCAAGCGGCCGGTCCAACGGACAGGGCGGACGTCTGCTAGGCACTGCTGTTAGTTCATGATCAGCAACCTGATAAGCTAATTGTTAATCGAATCAGTTAAATACAGAACGTGGCGGACACATGTTTTAGTCGGAGCGGGCGTCCGTCTACATGCCTAATACATACAAATCTAGAAAAGATTGAGACATCCTTTTGTGAACGGAGTGAGTACCATCGCTACATATCACCCTCACCAGAATCATGGATACAAATTCAGAGCTTCACCCTAACCAGAATCATGACCAAGGCCCAAGGGCAGCTCACGAACTTGGCAGACCCAGGCTCACTAATTGTTTGATCGTATCTACCTGTCGAATCCATGTGGGTTAACAAAAGGTGAGATCGAGATCGAGAAGCGTCAGCTTAGGAACCATGGTGCTCACGAGCTTGCTTTCAAAGCATGGCGTAGCAAAGATATTGCTAGACTAGCAAAAAGGAGATGTAGAACAAGGGTTAGTGGAATGGAATGCGAGGTTGTTAAGTCAGAGATCTCACTGGGGTTGGTTACCGGCCCACGGGGACCTCAACCCTTTTGGCCTTTTAGGTTTGGGCACATGTACTCTACTTGTCGCGTTTCCGCCAGATCGTTGTGGGGAGGCTGCGACAGTTCAGGTCAGCGATGAGGGTTGGCCACCGGTACCAGCAGCTAACGGTGGCACCTCGGTCACGATGTGGATGTACAGGGAGGACGTAATGTATGGCTAGAGCGAGCAAACCTGACTCTGACATGAATGTTCAAGCCAAGCTGAACTTTTTTTAAAAATTCAATCGAATTCAACCTTTTAGAACCGCGAGACATTCCGCAGTTTAACTTCACACTGAAATGCTCAAGTCAATGACGGTTCTAAAGCATCAGACGGAACCTTGGCCGTCCCTTCCCCCTCGTCTTTAAGGAGAGAGGCGATTTTTTGAGCTCTTCCCGGTCAACCCACCTCGCCACCGCGGATCCGGCCGTTTCCTCCCCTCCGCCGGCTGCTTCGGCAGCGGGAGGGTGGGGGAACGCCGGATCCCGGTGTGTATATAGTGTAGGGTTTGCTAGGTTGTCTGCCGGCGGCGTTGGGAGGGCGGTGGCGCTGTCGGTGGTGTGGTGTTGTTTTGCAGGTGGAGGTCTTCCCCTTCGACGACGGCGCTCCGGTGGAGCTCCGGAGTGGATCTGCCACCTTCGTCTCCCTCGCAGCTCTGGGCTGCCGTGGGCGACATCCCCGTGCCGGAGATCGACGACGACGACTTCGGCTTTTGGAGATCTTGATGCAGCTCGAGCGGAAGCAAGACGGCGAGGCGACTGGCGGAGTAGGATGGAGGCTCTCCGGAGGCCGAGTTCCGACGACTTCCCGTCCGCCTGGGGACATCCGCCGATCCAAGGTCAGTATGACGATGCGGCGGCGGCGCGCTGTCGGTGCGTTCTGCGTTTCGTCGGTGGTGTTGCGTTGCAGGTGAAGGACTTGGTTGTATTTTTGAGCTTCGAGGAGGTCCTTTCTGTAATCTTGCTGTAATACTCTGGCTGTATCTTCGCAAAAAAAAAATGACGGTTCTAAAGTCCGGTTTGGACACTTCAGTGTGGTGATACTGAAATAGTTAGTATTTCTCGGGTGTCTAAGATATAGAGTAACTCATAATCCAACTAACTAAAGAGTAATGTACAAGCAAGTCAAAATGAAAATGTGTACGTGTACATCGTGAATTTTTCCATCTCGAAACCCCAAAAGTCTAGGTTATTGTACAGCCGGGTTTCCCCTCCCAAGCCATGTGACCATGTCCTCAAGCAATAGGCTTAGCCACCTTTTTATTTCAAAAACAATACACTTGTTGTAAACTATGTCATCCAAATAAACTTAGAGACCTTGTTTGGTACTCACCATTTCAGGCTGGAATCATACAATTCCGTTGATATTCCATAACAAACGTGTTTGCTTATCATGCAATTGGATAACTTATTTTAATTAGAATTCTAGAAAATGTATTGGTACATTAAGTCAATTCATGTTCCTAAGCCTATCATTTCATTTCTACCAAGTAAAATAAAAAGATGGCACCGGTATCATTCCATTTCCACCAAACTGAATGAAATGGGGGTGCCAAACGAGCTCTTAATTTTTTACATACGAGAATTTCACAATATCTAAAAAAATAGCGTGTGTAGGATCTGGTGTGCAGTTTGTGCACGATATATAAATTTTGAAAATAAAACCATTTACAACATGTTGTTTATATTTTTATTTCAGACCTGTGCGGTGGGATTTATGTAATGTTTTATGATTATAGTAAAGAAATTAGGGATTAACTCCCATATATGTCAAAAATCTAATAGAAATATTATGAGTATTTGCAGATAGCATCGAATGTCATGGATTGGACATATTTAGAACACACTATTGGTTGCTCTATTTGTCAAAAATAAATTAAGTACAATTTGCATTCCATGATAGTTTATAGAAAGACATTGTCAAGCTCACTAAATTAAGGACAGCATAGATGTTGATATATTCTCTTCTGAGATTTTATAGCTTGCTTCTAGTGAGAGCTTTCAACTATGACTACAGATTTTGTGA
The DNA here is from genome assembly GCA_947311845.1 of Poa pratensis. NCBI lineage: Eukaryota > Viridiplantae > Streptophyta > Magnoliopsida > Poales > Poaceae > Poa > Poa pratensis. Next base: position 23,163,336 of record CAMZMU010000068.1, read on the forward strand.
TTTTGTTCTATATATTACAAAAAATATCTAGTTTGATCTATCACATGGACCTAGAATCAGCATACCGCAACTTTCATTTTCAAATGCGCATCATTATAATTAAATCATTGTTTCTTTTAGAACTTCAAGCTCGGGATTTTTTTTGTTGAATGATTGAACTTCATCATACAATTTATTAGCACGTATAAAAATATGTAATCCATCATTATTAGTCATACAAACATAATCTTTCAGTTTAAGCTCATCGTCGAGCATATTCCAAAATGTTAGAACGATAAAAAAAAAGGTATGATAGAAAGGCATGTGCAAAACATAGAACTCCTTGTAAACTTGGATTTTTCGTTCACGACAGTTGAGAAAATGCTAATAAAGCAAAGCCAAATCACATGTAAAACTATACTAGGATAGTATTATGCACTATAGACTTATCAACAAAGTGTCATTTTTTAAAATGGGTCCCAAATTATGTTATTACCAAAAAATAGAATTCCTTTGGTTTTCGTGTATTGAAGAGTAGTCTTTAAAACAATGTCCAAGTAGACTGTAAAATTTCCGAGTTGCACATTTTTATTGTTTTTCCTTGCTCTATTTTTTGAACAGACAGATAAATATTGCAAAATAATTGTTATCTATACTTTTAATTTTCATATTATTTTAGACAAAGGTCCTAGTTTCCTAAATTTTAAAACAATATTTCCCCCAAAAAAAAAAAGGCTTCACCAAGGCTGAGAAACCAAGCATTGTGTGTATCCATCCACAAACGTCCACATCAGTGTGTAACTTGGCATGCATTGTGTGTTTCCATCCAAAATCAGCACAGATTGACTTTGAGCGCCTTCTACACACCACAAGTTTGGGGGACTCCGTTGCGACCATCATGCCGTCCTATGAATTTGCTAGCCGACGAGGAACGACCCGAAGGAGGCAAGGAATGCAATGGCGATTGACTTGCTTTCGTGTGGATACTTGCAAACTAGGAAGGCATAGTTGCTGCTCCTCAGCAGTTGTGACGGGTACTTTAGGGGGGCAATACCCCCCTCCCCCGGCTTGAGTTTTTTAAGCTAAAACATTTGGCAAAGTGTTGCTAAAAATCCCATAAATTTGGCCCATCCCCCCTCCCCCCCTACAAGACAAAGCCCAAAATGCCTTCCTAGCCCTCCCCCCTCCCGACCTGCCTCCCAAATGACTTGACGCAGTGGTCGAAAAGGAGAGGCAAAAATGACTTTCTCAAAACTAACCAAATGTTTTTTGAGTAACAAAATTTACAATTACGGAGCGGTAACACCTAAAATTATTGGAGTAAAATAGAAGAAATCATCAGTCCTCTAGGTCTTTGGGTGTAGTCTTTTTCCATAAGGTGTGCCTTGTTCTTTTCAATAGTACCATCAGTCCTAATTTTATTTTTGTACAACCACTTACAGGCTTATCTCACTGCCCAGAGGAGAGAGCACATGGGAGGGAGGAGTGGAGAGAGTGAGGAGAGAGGTGATATGGTTTCCCCTATCTCACCGCCCAGTGGGTCCACTGGAGACACGCATGTGTCCAAACACGTTCAGACACAGTACATTTATCCCCAAGTTTGGGTATGGTTTAGGCCTTTAGGGGTGTCCAGACAAATCTGGACAAAAATGCCATCTGAGGGGTCCCCTTCGGGCATGGGATTTTATCCGAACCCTCAAATGGATCGATGATGGGAGGGGTTTCCGGGCTCCCCTTGGAGTTGTCCTTGTTCCCGATAAACTCATATGCTTGTCTTTTTCAATGCCTTGAAAGACGCATGAGATGAGGCTTTTCCCACGTCTAAGAAAATAAAGTGTGAAGGGACGAGCCAAATGACTGACAATTACAAATTTGTTCTCAGTGACTTATGTATTACTTGTTCCGATCAAGTGAAGCACAAAATTTTTAGTACCAAATTCCTCATGTGTCTCTTGTTGAGCCCCCCCAGTTGCCGCCTATCCATTGTCATGTCGTCATACTCCCTAATAGATTTCGTTCCAAAACAAATATACTCACTCTGTCTCTAAATAAGTGTACTTCTAGTTTTGTTCTAAGTCAAACTTTTTAATTTGACTAAGGTTATAAAAACAGCTTAGCAATATTTATGACATTAAATTAGTATATTATAAAACTACATCCCAATATGCATACAGTCATATTAATTTGATGTTGCAAATATTGCTCTGTTTTTCCATGAAGTCAGTCAGACTTATAAAAGTTTGAATTAGAACAAAGCTGGAAATACACTTATTTATGAGCGGATGAGTAATCTTCTTTAAACAAGGCAAAATATAGTAGGAGCAAAGGACAACCCGACCGAAGCCAAACAGAAAAAAGAGAGTCTACATCATAGATTTAGCCGATAATCTCTGCTAGTTTTTTGTTGCATCAGCGAGCACCAAACACTTACCTTCGTCTTTGATGCACTGAAGCAGTGCCGATGGCATGGAGAGCTTGTTGTTGAAAACCCTTACATTTCTTTCCTTTCATATCTCCCAAGTGATCGACAAGGACGATCGCCTCTCATGTTGCCGCGAGGACGTCGTCCTCTTGCATGTACGGCTCCCTGGTGCCTTCCGTGATGACACGGATGCATGTCTCGGCCGTCTCACGGCTGGCTAGCCCTCTCTCTCCCCTCTCATGTACGCTTCGGCGAAAACTCCCTGTAAACAATATGCTGCCTCTTGAGGTCTCCTATATATAAAAAATCCAGGTGGGGATTAACTCCCCGGTGAAAATTCAAAAAAAAAAAAAAAAAGGACGATCGCCGTCTTCAGACCGTTATAAGATGGGGAGGTAGACGCGGCCAGAGCCCTCCAATATTCGAACACGACGGGAGAATAATCCCCAAAAGAGGTAACTAAGCTGATACATCTCACACTTGTACATACAGCTCTTCCTTGCAACAGGCCTCAGTTACAATCATACTATTTACCCCCAAAAAATAAAGCTATAATCAGACTGCACTTACTCTATAATCTCATCATCTAAACCTGCTGTATCCTAGAGCTATCCAAATTCCGTAGAACCCCAAGCTAAACAAGTTATGCACAGAAGAATGAAACAAATACTACTGCAGGCTTCGTCGAAATGTAAAACGAAAAGAAATAAAAATGCAGGCTTCAGCATCGCGTGAGAGAGATTCAGAAGTCGACGCTGCCGTCGCCGCCGGCCCTGCACATGCACCCGGGCGTCCTGGGCTGCCGGTAGACGGTCCGGCCCCTCGGGCGGGCGCGGACACGCTTGTACTCCTCCACCATGGTCCTCACCCTCTTCTCGAACCCGCTCCACTCGATGCCGCCTTCCTCCGACAGGATCTGCGCGTAGCGCTTCCTGTTCGGGTGCAGCGTCGGCGCGCGGCCCCTGCCGTGGTACACGCGGAACCCCGACACGAGCGACGACAGCTGGCTGCCGGAGTCCGTCACCGCGAACACGTCCGACGAGGCGCACGCGATGAAGTCCAGCGCCGCGAGCTGCACGTTCGTCAATTGTCAGAGCGGAGAAATTCAGGTTCAGAGAAGCTGTCGCGAGAATTCAGGATTCGTTCTTTACCCTGGAAGAGAAGTTCCTGAACGGAGCCAGCTCGTCGGAGGAGAGGATGTCCTCCTTGGTGACCAGATTCGGGTACAGCCGCGTCAGAGGGCGCAGCCGCGTCACGCCGCCGTATATCTGTGACCCGGCCACGTAGATGAACGTCCGGTGGTCGTAGCCGAGCCCGGACAGAATGAGCCCGGCTTCCTCAGGTGTCAGCGGGCACCTCCCCTGGCTCCGCTGCTCCTCCGGCGACACAGTGCTGGCGACAGACAACCACCACGAAAATGCAATGTCAATCGGGAACCACTGAAGTTCTTGGGAAATGCAGGCTGGCCAAAGAGGCGATCGTACGTACGTGTTCCGAAGGCGCGTGGCGAGGGCCGGGAAATGGGTTTCCCTGAACGCCTGCAGCTCCCTCCTCTCCTCGTCGCCGCCGCCGAACTCGCAGAGGGAGTAGGCGACCATGTCCACCTCGAACCTCATGTGCAGAGCAAGGAACCTGCTCGGCCCGTCGGCATCGGTGTGCTCCTCCCCGGACGCCGAGTCGAGCATGATGCCTCCGAAGAGCTGCTTGTCCATCTCCGTCTGCATCGCGCTCACTCCACGCAGCCGCTGCACCAGCAGAGACCCCAGTTTCTGGATTTCAGGGACGAACTTGAGGGCGTGGAAGTTGCATCTGCATCGCAGGCTCTGCGAAGGCAAACATCTGATGATCAAACACGGTTTGTGGACAGAGGTTGTGCATTGTACATTGTTCGTCTGAAGATAGTATCAACGGAGATGAGATTGTTACCTGCAGATGGACAGGTACCGAGTCGAAGCCGAGCCGGTTACCGAACCCGAGGAAATGAACCAGGCCGTTCTTCCGAAGAACAGGAAGTGCATACTTGATGAATTCAGACGGTTCAGCCTCTTTCGCGATGTCATTATCAGTGATCTGTGAAGGTGCACGAGTGGAGCGAGTAAGTAAAACCTGAAGAAACAAATAAAGAGTCTGCAGTTTCAGCACATGGTTCAGGTTCTAACTTGGCTACCGATTGCCTCGAGATCAAGAGACTGGAGATGGGGCGGTAAATCTTTCACAATGTGCACGTCACTCTTCATGTAGTTGACAAAGTAGTCTTCCTGGTAGATGTCACCAAACTGACTGAATGAAAAAGAGAGAGATAACAGATATACCAGAGAAATTTGGTCAGACATCGTTTACTGTAAAATGATGTCAAATACAACCATTGCACAATTTTGGCTCTTCAAATTGATAATGAACGTAGTTCAAATTTCTAACCTTTTGTCCTTCCACACGCTGCTGTAAAGAAACCGAGGAAGAACTAGTGTGGCATTAAGCAGAGCTGCAACGACAACAGCGTTACACACCTGGAGAAAGAATGTAGCTCATTTAGGTACTGACAATATCAAAATTGAACTGATACTATGGGGATTCAAGTACTAGATCCTTACGGCCACACGCTGTTGGTTCAGTCCACCGTTTGCGCTGATCAGAATGAAGCCATTGTTCTTCTCGCTAGGCTCTGAGATTAATTAACCAAATCCAGTGTCAGGAAGCAAGAAAAAAGTACAGTAACAGCTTACAATTGGTTGAATAAAGTTCAAACCTTCATCTGCCAAGCTGTGTTTGGCAGCACAGGGTGTCCATTTGCGCGCCTGTTTGTAGGGTTCTTCCCATAACGCGAAACTGTCACTACCTGACTCGTTCTGCACTGGCAGGAAGGGAAAAGTTGCAGCATCAGTAAAAGTGAAAGATATACAGTACCTTCGCAAATGCAGTTACAGAAAGTAGCTGGTACTAATGGCAACGATGGCAGGATCAAACCTTTGTGGTGGCTAGAGTTGCCATCTGTATAAGCCTTCCATGCATTATCTGCTCTGCTTGTTCCCTCGTTACAAGATTCTGCTTCACCTCCTTCGTTCACAGAAATGGATTTATCAGGTCAAGAGATTTCATAACAGAGGAGGTGCAGAGATCAGAAATGTTTCAGGTCGCCACAAGATTCAAAGGAAACAGCTGGCCGCAGGGTATGAATGAGTGCGGCGGACAGAAGCGATCAGATAGGAAACAGCCGCAGGATATGAATGATATCAGAAAGGAAACAAGAAAGTTCAGACGCGACAGAACCGACAGAGGCCATCAGATAGGTAACGTAGTAATCCTGATCAAACAAGGTGTTTTTGTCTGAATTTGATCGGAAGCAGAACAAACGTACCTGAAGGCCCCTGAAGTTGACGGAGATGGCGCCGTTCTTGAACTGCACCTGGTGAACCGCGGACATGAGGAGGGAGGCGGCGAGCAGGAGGCAGCCCATGAATCCGACCACCCCGGCGAACACCCTGAGGTTCCACGCGGTGACGCCGCCGCCCCTGGCCTTCCCCTGCCGCAGCCTCCCGATGTTGGTCGCGCCGACCCTCCCATCGCCGCCCGCCGGGCCGACGACGACCCAAGACCCGTCCATTCCCGCCGCCGATCGATCAAGAAAGCACCACCATTACAGGTGCCCCAGGCATGTGGGGCTGGCGTGCTTGGCTTGTCGTCGAGGGCAACCAACCTCAAGTCCAGCAACACGGCAACAACAACGACGACCCCAGTTGGTGTTGAACTATTCTTTTCCCCTGATCTCCATTTCCCATGGACGGACGGACAGCGTGGGCGGGCATCCAGCGATCCCCGGGCCGTACGAGTTTCAGAGTATAGAACGGTTCAGAGTCAAACGAGGCGCCCTGCCCGCAGCTTCCATTCGTCCTGTCCCGATCGGTGTAACCACGGGCAGGTAAGATGATAAGGTAATGATCGATAAAGAAATCAGAAATGAAGATCGCTTCTCAGGACGGGGATCGGTAGATGATTAAAAATTGGAAGGGATCGACCTAACGTGAGGACGGCTCGCCGGCATCGTCCTATATACTTGGCCTGATGATCGCTGCCAGCCAGGTGGTGCTTGGTGGCGTGGTAGGATGGAGATGGCATTTCGGGAGGGAGGGAGGTGTTCCGTAGAAGCGAAGAGAGAGGCTTCGGTTGGGAGTTTGATTGATGACGACAACGGGAAAAGGGGGCGGAGTCGGTAGCCGCCCGGTTGGTGTGCGAGTGCAGGTTCAGGTTTCTTGTTCAGTTCTGGTTCCTTTTCGGTGGAGTATTTTCCTCCGTGGCCGTTGTGGTGGATATGGTCTGTCACCGACCCAACGTCTCGCCGTGTGGCAGCAGGCGAGTGAGATCACGGCGCTCTGGAGCCATGGCGGCGGCCGCGTGGCAGACACTGGTGGCTGTTCCCTGTGCGGTGTGCCTCGAGAAGGCGACCAACGTCGGCAGCCCATAAAACCTTGGGAGGCATGAAAAGGTCGTAGGGAGTAGGAGAAGCTGTAGCTAACTGTGATCTGCATACCAACTTCGTCAGGAGATCACAAGGATCGACAAATGCTTGTTCAGTAGTTGGAGATCACCAATGCTTGCTCGGTAGTTGTGACAAGACTCGACCTGCTGCAGTTGAAAAAGCTCCCGCACCGCACGAGCTGCTGCTGAGAAACAAACACGGTTTTAGGGCTACAATTAGTGAAAATTTTCGATAAGAATGTAGTAGTAAGTTGAAAGATATGTTTCTGCAATCGGTTGAGGAATCTTAATTCTCGCTCAAATGACGTCACATGATTTTGTACTATGTAAACTTTTTTTTTCGATGTCAAAAGTCTCTTTATTTATTTATGGTAGCAAATAGTATATGGTGGATACATCGATTACAAAATAAGTCTAAAAGAAATTAACAAATCTTAGAAATCTTCAAACACTTTCTTCTTTCATGACACAATGTTGTACTTTTCTAAAGACGAGCCATAGAAAATCTATACTTTTTATAAAACAAAACCCACTAACATGCATTAAATTAGGCTCAATTCTTTTGCAGGCTTATTACAAAAGCTGCCCCTCCCTCAGCTTATTACATAAGCCGAGCAACTTATTACATGTGCCTTCTAAATTAGTTATGAGATAACTAGTTTAGAAGCCCCAAGCAATAAGCCGGGTGGTTATGAGAGAAGCTGGGGGAGGGGCAGCTTATGGTATAAGCCAGCAAAAGAACTGGACCTTAGTCCATCTCTACATACAAGGTGTCCACATCATACACTATTTGAATCATTTATTCAACCATGTCATCACCACATCATCCACTATTTGAGACATTCATTTGTCCATGCCATCACATATTTATTAATGATATTAATCTAGGCAAGCTATTCAAATTATAAATTATTTTAGCCATACAATTTTCCACATCACCAATTTTTAGCAGTTTAAATATATGAAATTTTATACTGATTAAATTCTTTTAGCCATACAATTTTTCACATCATCAATTTTTAGCGGTTTAAATATACGAACATTTCATATTGATTAAAATTTAGATTTTTTACTATTGTAACTAATCAAATCCTTCATATTCCTCATTTCATGCATCTAATATCCTTTCGTTTATACTATAAATCTTTTTGAGGTTCACGATGCAACTCATGGGATATCTTTCTAGTTGACAAAGATATCAAACCACAGACTTATAACGCAGTGCCAAGGCTACATGCACACACACAACCATTAAATAATCAACCAACATCGACAAGAGTATCAACATCGGTATTTCACGAAAAAACAAACGAACAGCCTGGCCGACATCGTCGGCAGGGGCGGAGCTACATGTGCTCACCCCGGTGCACATGCATCAGGGTAGGAAAAAAATTGCTTTGTACTTGTGCCAAAAATTTAGCGTGTGCATTACCTTCTACCATGAAAAATGCATCCGGGTGACTAAAATTTGACATTTAAATACACCAGTGAACCACGGTCGATGTCGGTCTAGCTCCGCCACTGGTCGCCGGTAGCCGGTAGTATAAATCACCATTCTCGAGGACAGAGAGCCAGGACAGATATTGCGAGGTCAATCCTCCTTGCGACAATTATGAAAAAAAATTCAAAATAAATCTGGAGAAGAAAGATCGGAAGGACCTTACCTAGACAAACTTAATCTTTCAAAGCCACCATTGAAGTCGGGAAGAAGATCTTGTGATGTGGGCATACCCTCCGCGCACCCCACCATTGGCATACCCGATGCGGCCCAGCCAAAGGCCCACCTAGAGGACAAAGAAACCCAAGAAGGTACAACTTGGAGTGCAAGACAAGAACTCATGTAAACCCTACCTGACTGCATATATAAAGCCATGCAGGGGCACCCTTTAGAGGAGGACTAGACACACAACATACACGCATAGGCATAGCGAGACCACGTCTCATCACCACGATCGCCATTACGGCCACCATGTAATCCTCCATGAATATAATCAGACAAGCAGGAGTAGGTTTTTACCTCACAATGAGGGGTCGAACCTGGGTAAATCCCTGCTTGTCAGCCGACGGAACTATCAGCGCGCCATCTTCCTCCCTCTATATGAAACCCTAGGTATACTACCGATTGGATTTGTCGTGGTAACCCCACGTCAATTGGCGCCGTCTGTGGGATGGACGCGCGCTGGAAACGCGGTTTCGGCAGCTCCAATCTACTCCCTCCGTTCGGAAAAGAATGTTTTAGATATATCTAGATTTGAATGTATGTGTACACTAAAATATGTCCACATACATCCAAATTTTGATATATATAAGACATCCTTTTCCAAACGGAGGGAGTACATCAACAACTACGGCAGCGGTGATGTTCCGGGTGCGCGGCTCCCGCGATCCAATCTGGAGGCAGCGCTCCGTTCGTACGATCACGCGCGGCGGCGTTCCGTGTGGAGCTAGGCAAGATCCAATCTCACGGCCAGCCGGCCATGCTAATACGCAAGGATGCAGCGCACATGCCCGTGGCGCGTCGGGTCCGTATCACGCTGGATCGCATCATCAAGGAAGCACCAGAACGGCGGCGGCGTCTCGCATGCATGGAAAGACACATAGATCGAGATCCTTCACCAGTTCGTGCAGAGCAGCGTTTCACCGCGCGGATCAAAGAAGCTCATGAGCAACTCACATACGCAAAGGAATAAGGCTGGAAACAAGTACCGGATCAAATCTCAAGAAGACAAAAGCCTAATTGTTTAAGTCTTGGAAGTCACCAGGCGAACCAAAACAATAAGAAGAAAAAAAAGCGGGGGGCCTACGTAGGCTGCTAGCTACGTACACGCATGGCACAACTTCAGGTGGATCGGTGTATCAAAAAAAAAAACTTCAGGTGGATCGAAGTCATCCATGTGCAGCACGGTTTCCAAGAAGAAGCAAAGGAAAAATCGATTATCGATGGGTGCTCGAAAAACTCACGTACGAGAAAAGAAAAAAGGAAAGAGCGAGGAGCCAACTCGGCGACGCTCGGCAGCTGGGTGCTGAAAACTTTTTTTCAGAACAAAGACAGAAAAGGCCCGACGATAAATTAATAATAGCGCCAGTCGGCGAGTAAGATACACAGTGCTGAACCCAGCATACAACACAATCCCGCACACACACAAGGAACAGAAACTACTAGGCGATTACAGGTGAACTCCGAAGAACACCGCCACCGTCCACACACGTAGACAGGCTCCACCAGGAGGTCTCAAAGGGACGCCGAGGAGCCACGCTCAACAAGGGGGCCACAAAGCGACGCACCGTGGAGATAAGGTGAGCACCGACGAGAACCGCCACTGAACACAGAAGCTGCAGACACGTCATCACCGAAGATCACCGCCACCGTCCACACAGGTAGACAGACTCACCCAACCCCTCAACGGGCCGCCAAGGAGACTAGGACGAAAAACCATCGCCACTGACCACAAAGCAGCCAGGCTCAACAAGGGGGCCACAGAGAAATGCCGGTGAGATAAGGTGAGCGCCGATGAACACCGCCACTGACCACAGCAGCTGCAGACAGGCACCAGGTAGCTCCAAACAAGAAATGCCGATGTGCAAAGGGAGTTGTAGACCTTGCCGGAGAGAGCTCGGTGAGAGGAAGCCACCGCCGCCAACACCTCCCAACCTCCGGGAAGCAACCAAACGTGTGCTCCAAAGCGGTGTCTTCAAGAAGAGCACGACACCAAAGTGCCGCCACCGCCCGATCTGAGGATCTCAGGTTTTCACCCGTAACACGTGACGAGGACCGAGAGAGTCGCAACGGCGCCTTCAAGAAGGGAACGGCGTCCATGGACGTCGCCGCCGCGGTCCGGGAGAATCCCGGACAAAGGTTTCCCTTCGACAAGACTCAGGGCCTCCCACCTAGGGCTTGGAGCGTCGCCGAGGACGGCGTCCGCACCACTGTCACGAGTAGTCGCAAGACAATCACCACGCCGCCCGCACGACCGCGGTCATTGACCAGCACCAGAACCGCCGGCACGCCCGTCAACCGACGCGGTTCCCACCGTCCGGGGTCGCCACCCCGGCGTCCAAACTCCACGCGCCAACAAGCCGAGGCAAAACACGGACACCACCGTGGCGGCCAGACCCATCTGACCGCGATAGAGACGACCTCACCTTCCACAGCCGCGCCACCACGTGAGGTCCAAGGACCCGTCCCAGAGAGAGGCCCAGCCGCAACCCCCTTGGTTGCCGCCGGCGCCAGATCTGGGGAGAGGAGGTGACCGGCCAAGAACGCCGGTGAGGGAGAGCAGCCTCCTGCAGTCACCGTGACTACACGGAGCGACCACCACGGAGAGGGACAGAGCAGCACACTCGGGCCCGGGGCCCCTGCCCCGGCCCAAGGCCGAGAGGGGACCAGGACGCATGCCCGTGGCCGCGCTGTCCGACCTCGCCTGCGGGCTGACCGGTGGGAGCAGCAGGAGCGCCGTCGCCACAAATCAGATCCGCCGCCGCCCTGGGTCAACCGCACATGACCAGAACCTGAGCTCCACCGACCCGATGCGGGAGGAGGGGGCCTCGCTGCCGCCGACCAACCGCACGGGCAAGGCCCGGCGGCGACCGCCGGCGGCGGTGAGGGTGGGGGGAGGGGGAAGGGCGGAGGTTGGGCTAGGGTTCGAGTCGCCTCCGAAGTCGCCCCAGGAGAGCGACCCGGGAGGCAGGGCTAGTTTCCGTCGGTGCTGAAAACTTCGACTCCCTCAACTTATTCGACTACCACGGTGAACAGCATGCACACATCCATGGATCGAATCGGCCTTTTCCCTTCAACTTAGCTCTTCAATCTCTTTCACGTGCTAATTTAGACTATATTTGCATATTTATTTTATGTGCTAACCGCGCTGTTTACATTACGAGAGCATGGAGAACGATGCCGCTGCTGCGATCACGCACGGCTCATCAGGACGCATCTCCTTCGACGGGCACAACTCCATCTCACCCGCGACGCTACGAGGAAGTTGCGACCGTCGTCGACCCACTGCGGACATCTTCCACGACTCTACTACTACGACAACGATCAGCATCGACCGTCGGATCGCGCAGACCCGACAAACCGTCGACTCGGGAAGATGACGGCATATGCACACGCACCCGACACTTGGGGGCTAAGCGTTACAGCCACCGTATCGACCCCCTTCGCCGCACAACTCCGCCGCGTCGACTCCCTCCGCCGCACAACTATGCCGCGTCGACCCCCTTCGCCGCACAACTCCTCCGCGTCGACTCCGGTCCACCGCGTCGACTCCCTCCGCCGCACAACTCCGCCGCGTTGACTCCGGTCCACCGCGTCGACTCCTTCCGCCGCTGACGAGGGGTACACTCATCAAATCCCATGGTTAAAGACCTAGGGTTGAGATTATGGGGAGAGAACGTGGTAGTACTGGTAGTTTCGTCGGCTGACAAGTAAAGGCAAAGATTTACCCAGGTTTAGGCCCCTCGGGTGGAGGTAAAAAACCCTACTTCCTGCTTGTCTGTTATTGATCGTGTGAGATTATGAGGTTACAAGGTGGCTCCGGCGAGATGTCGATCTCGCTAGAGCTTTGGTGGTTCGAGTATGGCTTGGTCCCTAGATCGGCACCCCTCCCAGCCTTTAAATAGGCTGGGTCTAGGGAGTTCATAACCGACTTAGTTTACACGTAAGGAAAGTCTAAACCGACTATGCCTATGTCTAATCTTGGAGGGTACTCCATCTTCTTGGGCCTCTTGTCTTGGGCTTCGAGTAGGCTCTTCGCTATTGGGTCTTAGTCGTCACGTGCACCAGGTACCCTCATGGTAGGGTACCCGAGATGTATACCCATGTCACTAGCCCCGAGTACTTGTCTGACTCGAAGAATCGGGCATGGACTCTTTCGTAAGTGCACGTCATATGTTTTGTATTCTGTATATTATAATTGAAATTTCTGTATGAATAGCACATGCTGGCTATGTCGAGTATTTCATCGACTGTGGTTTTTGCTTATGATGATCAAGGGATAATAGCTTAGCAGACCCAGTACACTCGACGGATCGGGACTGGTTAACTACACATTCGGGTAAAACCTTACTAGCTTTCAATCAAACTCGAGTCCTCGGACTCGAATCTGGAACAAACTGGTCAGATTCGACTAGGCCGCTGAGGTCTTACTGAGTCGATCTGCAGTATAACTTTGGATTTTACCCAACGCGTCTGTCGGGGTTTTTCATCATGTCTGCTGACACGGAAAGTATAAGGATTGACGTTGCTGGAACGGTCTTTAGCCCAGCTCGAAAGTTCAGCGGGTCTTACCTTTGCACTATGCGTGCAGCATCCGAGGTATTTGCGACGGACGCAACTCGGGAATGTTTTGAGTATGATTTTGTATATGAACCGAGTCAATTCTTTTGTCGACTGACCTTTTGACGTTATTCTATCGGGTGCGCGACAGCGCTCCCGATGGGAGTAGCCCTGAGATTGTGCTTTATTGCTTGCAATGGAGGATAATCTCAAAATCTTCTTACCCTACATATGTTAATCGAAGAAATTTTTGCCGTAATTCTATCGGGTGCACGACAGTGCTCCCGATGGGAGTAGCCCCCAAGATTATGATGTATTGCTTGTAATGGAGGATAATCTCAAAATCATTTTACCTTGAGCATCTCCAGTCGAAGAATTTTTGAATATGCTCCCGATGGGAGTAATATGCCTCAGTCGAAGGAACGGTCGAGTGACCAATTTTGCCTCAACGTTGCCTTTCCACATCCGAATCAAACAAGGCAGTCGAGTGACCACTATGTGTTGGGTGGACTCGAATGTATTTCTGAACAGATGCTTGCAATGACGTCATGGATGACGTTTCTGGCGACTGCGCTTCCTGACACGCAGTGGCGTGCGTTATGCTGTGATGGATGCGACGTGACCCATAGGTGGGCCCATTGTGCAACGCTGACCGAACGACGGTGCCGTTTGGACTTGATTTGACTGGTCTGGCCCACTTTTTACGGAGGCGTGATGATGGCTCCTATTTTTGCGTGCGTAGTGGGCGGAGTGGCCGGCGACGGTTGCCTTCCGTGCTTGCCACGTGTACGGCGGGATGGCGTGCGGAACGCACGATTATGAATTAACGGTGATGATCGTTCGTGACCTGTGGTAAATAGGAAGGGCGGCGCTGGCAGAGTTTTTTACTTGCCATTTGTCGCGTGCACCGCTTCCCATCTCGTCTTCCTCCTTGCGCCACTGTTTCCATTGTTCTTGCGCCCAAGCTTTTTACGCTCAATCCACCCACGTTGCTAATGGCGAAGGATGGAGGATCCAAGCGGGCTGCTGCGGCCTCTGCTGTGACTGACGTGGCGGCGAAGATGAAGAAGACTCACCGCCCTGAAGAAGAGCAGCGGGGACTAGGTGAAGTCCACCATCAAGGACACCCATCTGACCAAGTTCCGCGAAGAAGGTCTGCTGCCTCCTGTGGATTAGCTGGCCGTCCGTGCGCCATCGCCCAAGGAGGTACTCCCTGAACCGCGTGCCAACGAGCGCGTTTGTTTTGCGGATTTTCTTCCGAGAGGATTTTGCTCCCCCTCCACGATTTCGTTCGCGGTCTGCTTTATGCCTACGGGGTGCAGATCCATGATCTCACCCTAACGGTGTTCTGCATATTGCATGTTTTATTACGCTGTGCGAATGTTTTCTTGGAGTTTCCCCGAGCTGGGCATTATGGAAGGCCATCTTCATGGTGCGGCCGAATAGGGAAGGCGGCCGCACCTACCCTTTGGGCGGCTATGAAATCCAAGTACGCGGCGACACCCGCTACTTTCAGATGAAGCCAGTCGACTCCGCGCAAGGATGGAGGAAGGGATGGTTCTACGCCCAAGTCGGGCAAGATGAAGTCGCCGCTTTTTCGACTGTGAGCTCGTTTGCAAGGACCAATGCGTGGGATCACCAGCTTTCGGCTGAAGAACTGACGGAGGCGGAGCCTTTGCTGACTCAGATTGGAGGCCTGCTGGACAAGATCACCGGCGTCCATCTGATTGCTACATTTGTGAAGAGGCGGGTGTGGCCGATCCGCGCCCGAGCTCATCCCATGTGGCAATACGAAGGCGCATCTGACGCCACTCGGATGAGCCCAGATGAATTGTCGAAGAGCGAGGTGGTGGCACATGTGCGATCCATCACCAGCATCAAGTCATCCGACCCCTGCAATATCGACTGCCCCGTCACTCCATATGGGATGGACAATCCTTTGCTTGAGGTTAGTATAATTTATGCATTGTTGACAGTTGGGAGCTGCCACTTGTGTGTTTTGCGGTGTTCAACTTTTTTCTTTTAACTGTCTAGCTGTGATATGTGATATGCAGGGTCACTCGACTGCTGCCTCTCTTCCTCCTATGCCAGAGAATGGCCCAACTGAAGAAACAAAGGTGCAAGAGGTGGAAGTGAAGGGGAATCACTCGCCAATCCCTTCTGCCAACACTTCGCATGTGGAGGAGGTTGAAGAGGAAGCAGCAGACGAGGTACAAACTGAGGGGGTAGCCGCACTTGACCATGAAATCGACGTCACCCCGCCAAAGCGTCGTCGACTGGTCAAAGCGGTATCATCCTATATGAGTTCACCCGCGGAGGAGCAGGATCTGGAGGATGACAAAGACTCGGGCTCTTTGCCCGTTGCCAAGGTCGCTTCTTTGACGGTATGCCCGTTGAGATCCATCTCTCCTCCACCATCGGGTGGGGCCCTACTTTTTGGAGGCCCAAATTTTGAAGACCTCGACTGTGAAGAAGATGAGGAGCACAGGTTTGTGCATTTGCATGTGGTAAAAAAGGCTTCTGCTGTTGCATACTTATGCTAATGTTATTTTCCTTTGTGCCATTCGCAGTGCTGAGACGGCGCATCCCGCGACTCCTCCAACCGAGAAAGCTTCGACTCCGGATCACCCAGATACTTCACCCGTTGCGCCCGAAGTGGTCCAACCAGTGGCCGCGGCGACTGCCATTGAGGCGACTGAGGTTGCGAGTATTGCGATCCTGGGGATTGGGACATCTACCACGCAACCCACATCCTGGATGGATCATGCAAGTGTCTGTGTGCCTAGTCCACAGACTTTGGACTGTATGGATGTAACTTATACTAGTTTTGCGTGCTTGCAGCCCTTCTACCGCAACCTGGCGGAATCAGGCAAGGCCTACGTCCAGGTGGAGCAGGAGAGGGATAACATGCGCGCCAAAATGGAGCAACTCAACCGTAAGTTGATTTTGCTGCTTTTTCTGAAGCTCTTTGTGCAATACTCCATTATGTCGATTATGAACTATATTTTGCCGTCTACTTCAGGCGACAAGACATCGGCTGAGTCCCGTGTGAAGGAGCTGGAGGAGGCACTCGTCGTGCAGCGCGCTGAATCAAAAAAAGAGTTGGATGCTGCCCATGATTCAGCGCCGAGCGTGAGAGAGTGTATGCTGAGCAACTGGCAGAACTCGCGCGAGACATGGGAGGTGAGTAATTATTTCCCTTTGACATTATGGTGTAGCTGCTGAGTGCTATGTGTTGATATTTTGCTCTTTTTTGACTATTGAAGGAGCTGTTGGCGCACCGGCCTCTGTGGACATGCCGAGTGGCAATCTGTCACTCGACCGTGTTGTAGGCGACCTCGGCGCCGTGTGTACCCATGCGAAGGATGCACTCGCCAAGTCGGCGAGCACACTCGGCGCCGTGTACAAAGATGTGCTCCCGTCTCGCGAACTGCCATCTACTGTGGACGGCTTCGCCAGCGTCTTTGCCCCAGGGACTTCGACCATGGTGGAGTTCGCTCGCACCCTCACGGTACGCAGCTCGGAGTCCACCCTCAAGCTCCTTTTAGGTCATGGGTTAGAGGGTGACTACGAGGCGGCTCTTTCTGAGTTCCCCCGAAAGCCAGACGGGAAAGTGGTATCTCTGAAGGGAGTGACCGAGCCAGCTGCACGACTGGCTGAAATTATTATGTCAACCATGGAGCGCCGGGCAGCAGAGGTAGTAGCCGCTCGCGCGCGTAGGGCTCGGTCGGAGTCTGCATCATAGATTTTAGGGCCATCTTCCTTTTTTATGGACTGTAATGATATGTTAATCACACGAGTGTGTGCTTTTGATACTTTGGGAATAGCTTTTGCTTGACGTATATTCACTCGAGAAGCTATGTGCTGATTTATCCTGACTTGTTTGAGGCATTGGGTGTTCCCTTCTGACATGAACTTTTTGCGATGTATGTGTTTTGAATAGCCACGGGAACCCGATGCGACAGTCGGTTGTTCGCAACCATCTCCTGCCACTTGGTCACAGGCTCAGGTGGCAAATGACGCCAAGGTGATGGAATATATGAAAACCCGATTTGTGAATATGGAGCAAGAGCTAAAGAGCGCCCAGAACGAGCTGAAGAGGCTGAGGATGAAACCAGCGCCGGCCACCCAACGCGAGGATTATGTGCTTGGTGAGATGGAGCTAGTAAACAGGCAACTCGAATGTGAGTATGATCTTTGCCCTGTTTACAGTCTTTTATCCATTCATTTATGCTGACTTGACTTGTATGTTTTGCAGGCTTTGTTGACAACTTCCAGGCAGAGCGGGCCTGCGTTGAAGAGCGTTTGGACAATGTTGTTGACAACCCAACCACGGGTCGTCAGCATTTTTGGCTTGATAGGTATCATGCGCGCATACTCGCCACGTTGAAGGATCGTGTTTGGCGGAGTGCTCAGTTACTTGAGCTGTGTAGGACGGCCTTCATTCGTGTCAACGAAACTCTTTTTCCTGCGGGGCCACAACCACAAGGAATCCACGCCTTGGTTGGTATTTTCCGTCATGCAGGTCCCATTCGGGATCTGCTGACCCAGAAGCTTGCGGTTGGGGCAAACGCGGCGATGGCGTATGTCCGGAGTCGAAGACCAACTTTGGTGCTACCGCCAGCCGCAATTGGGGTGACTCTGGCGCAGGAGGATCTAGATGACACCGTTCTTGCAGCAGAAACGCTAATCGAGCGTACCCACACCCAGCTGATGGGTCCTGCTTTGCCTATCAAGGATGAGCCTGAGGATTAGGGCAGCCCTCGAATAGACAATTGAACAAGGGGAGAGCCCCCGAGTGTAAATTTTGCCACTTGTACTTAGTACATATTTGTTCACTTGTATGTATGCAGCCCCCGAGTGTATCGAGTGGGGTTTATGAAAACACTTTATATAGAACATGAATTCTACAGCCCCGAGTGCTCGAGTGATGCTGTGAATTTTTGCGATGTTTGAAGCTTCAACTCACGTTATTGAGCAACTTTTTGGTTTATGTATGATTTTTTTATGACCCAGCCCCGAGTATTCGAGTGCGGCTGGGTATTATGTATAAAGGAGCGAGAGCTCACGTTTTGAAGTAGCGCAGCCCCCGAGCGTTCGGGTGAGACTAAGTTTATGCTGATAAATTCTGCGAGTAGTAAGCAGGAAAAATATGAGGAATTTATTGACTATATTCCATTTATGAATATTAGGCTGCAGGCCGCCTCATTAAAAACCTTCCAGTCCCCTTAGGTACCCTGGTAAGGAAAAGAGCGCGTCTGAAACCTGCAGCCATCCGACATATGTGCCTATTACATTATGCGACTGAGCAATCTAAGCATAGAAACGGCGCAGCTGCGCAACGTTCCAAGGATTGTGCGAGAGTTCGCCTGTCTTCGCGTGCTTCAGTCTGTATGCTCCACCACCAATGACCTCGGTGATGATGAAGGGTCCTTCCCATGGAGAAGCAAGTTTTGCACCTTCTTTTGCTTCAGTCGAAGTACCAAGTCGCCAACCTCGAAGGATCTGGTACGCAGTCGACGGCTGTGATAGTTGCGGAGGTCTTGCTGGTAGACAGCTGTGCGTGCTAGCGCCGTGTTGCGTGCTTCTTCGAGCAAGTCGACTGCATCTTCGAGTGCTTCATCTGCATCGTCTTCGTTGTATGCTTCGACTCTTGGTGCGTTGAACCTTACGTCTGATGGCAGGATTGCCTCTGCGCCGTAGACCATGAAGAATGGGGTAAATTGCGTTGAGGCATTGGGTGTTGTGCGTAGGCTCCATAGCACAGACGGGAGCTCTTCGACCCAAGCACCCGGGCCCTTTTGAGTGGCACCAGGAGGCGTTTCTTGATTCCGCTCGTCACAAGTCCATTGGCCTTTTCGACTTGGCCATTGGATTGCGGGTGTGCCACAGATGCATAATTGAGCGTGATATCTTGCTCTTTGCAGAAGGATCGGAATTCCTCAGCCGTGAAGTTTGTACCGTTATCAGTGATGATGCTACTTGGCACACCAAAGCGGTATATGATGGATTTTATGAAATTGACTGCTGTAGTGGCAGTCGAACTTGTGATAGGGACTGCTTCAATCCACTTGGTGAACTTGTCGACCGCCACCAGAAGGTGAGTATGCCCTCCATGGGAGGATTTTTTGAGTGGCCCAACCATATCGAGCCCCCATGGGCGAAGGGCCAGGCCAATGGTATTGTCTTCAACGCCGATGCGGGTGCGTGCGGCTTTGTGGCGAATTTTTGACAGCCGATGCACCTTTTGACTATGTCCTCCGCGTCTTTGAGTGCTGTGGGCCAGTAGAAGCCTGCGCGAAAGGCTTTGGCTACGAGTGATCGACTGCTGGCATGATGCCCGCAGGTACCTGCATGAATATCACGAAGGATGGCTTGGCCATCTTCAAATGCTATGCAACGTTGGAACATACCTGATATGCTGCGTTTGTATAGTTCACCGTTGATGACAGTGTATGCTTTAGATCGTCGAGTGACGCGTCTTGACTCTGTTATGTCTTCGGGTACCTCGCCGCGGAGTATGTATGCGAGGAAAGGTTGAGTCCAAGTTGGCTCGATGAGGAGTACCTCGACTGGCGGGTCCTCTGTGCTAGGTGCTTTGCTCTTGGCTGGTGCGGCTGATGTAGGAGATGTTGCTTTTTCTTGATGGACCTGTGCTCGATGCGCTCGAAGAAGACACCAGGTGGAACTGGTGCTTTGGTCGCCCAATGTTGGCTAGCTTATCTGCTTCTTCATTGCTCTCACGCCCTATGTGCCGCAACTCGCAGCCTTCGAAGCTGCCCTCCATGAGGTTGTACAGGTCACGGTAGGCGATCATGTTATCTGCGATTGCATCGCAGGCCTTCATTGTTTGCTGCACCACAAGATTCGAGTCACCGTAGATCATCAGTCGAGTGCACCCGAGGGCTTTGGCCATCCTCATGCCATGGATCAGGGCCTCGTACTCTGCTTCGTTATTGGATGGGAACTCGAATCCCATCTGCAGGATATAGCGAAGCTTGTCGCCTTTTGGTGATATGAGGATGACACCTGCGCCTGCGCCTTCGTTTTCTTTGAGCCGTCAAAGTACATAGTCCATGAGTTGGACACATCTGGTGCTCCTGGCAGCTGAGCTTCGATCCACTCGGTGTGGAAGTCAGGTAAGACTTGTGCTTTGATGGCCTTCGGGTAATCATACTTGATATCTCGCGGTGCTAGCTCGATGAGCCATTTTGCGACTCGCCCAGTTGCGTTGGGGTTTGTGAGGATGTCCCCGATCCCTGAGGTGCTGATTACAGTGATCGGGTGCTCGGAGAAGTAATGCGTCAGCTTCCTTGAGGACATGAACACGGCGTAGGCCAGCTTTTGATAGTGCGGGTACCGCTGCTTTGATGTGAGAGCACTTCACTCAAGTAATAGACTGGACGTTGTATGCTTTGGGCGTGTCCCTCCTCCTGCGTTCGACTACCAGTACGGTGCTCACCACCTGTTAGTTGCAGAGACATATAGGTACAGTGGCTCGCGTTCCCTTGGTGCGACGAGGATTGGAGGGCTTGTGAGGACTCGCTTGAGGTCCGTGAAGGCTGCTTCGGCTTCTTGCGTCCACTCGAATTTGTCTGCTTTCTTCATCAGTCGATAGAACGGGAGTGCTTTTTCACCCAGCTTGCTGATGAATCGACTGAGTGCTGCCACTCGACCCGCTAATTTTTGCACGTCATGGAGCTTTGAAGGCCTTTGCATCGTCAAGATGGCCTGTATTTTCTCCGGGTCTGCCTCGATTCCTCGAGCTGAGACTAGATACCCGAGGAGTTGCCCGGCTGGCACGCCGAACGTGCACTTCTTCGGGTTGAGCTTGATGTGGAAGCGTTTGAGGTTTGCGAACGTCTCTCGCAAGTCATCGAGTAGTGTGTTTTCCTCTCTTTTGTGATGACGATGTCATCTACATAGACCTGGACGTTTCGCCCAATTTGCTTCTTGAGGCAGTCTTGCATCATGCGCTGGTAGGTTGCGCCTGCGTTCTTGAGCCCGAAAGGCATTGTTGTGTAGCAGTAGACCCCGAGTGGGGTTATGAACGCCGTTTTCTCTTCATCCTCTTCCTTCATCCTTATCTGGTGGTAACCCGAGTAAGCATCCAGGAAGGACAAGCGAGCGCACCCGGCGGTGGAGTCGACGATCTGGTCGATTCGAGGTAGTGGAAAGTGATCCTTTGGACAGCACTTATTGAGTGCGTGAAATCTACGCACATCCGAAGGATATCTGTGTTCTTCTTCTCTACGAGTACGGGGTTGGCCACCCATTGTGATTTCTTGATTTCTCTGATGAAACCTGCTGCGAGTAGTCTGTCGACTTCGGCTTCGACTGTTCTCTTTTGGGCCGGATATGCGGCGCATTGTTTGCTTGACTGGTTTAGCATCTGGAAATAATTGGAGAGAGTGCTCGGCGAATTCCCTGGGAATACCTGGCATGTCGGCTGGACACCACGCAAATATATCCCAGTTCTCACGGAGGAATTCGACGAGCGCGCTTTCCTATGCGATAGGCAGACTCGACGAGACATTGACTGTCTTGGTCGGGTCAGTCGGGTGCACCTGATGCGACCTTGTGTCATTGGTGGCATTGAATGCTCTGTCGACTGCCACCTTTTGTGCTCGGCATAAGTGTTCGATCGTTGGAGACCGCTAGATCGGCGAGTGTTGCTTCCATGCCGAACATCTCAGAGATTTTGCTAAACTCTCGGTCGCAAGAGTCAGACTTTTGGAAGTTTCCCTTGACTGTGATTACTCCTTTTGGTCCAGGCATCTTTAGCTGGAGGTATGCGTAGTGTGGCACCGCCATGAATCGAGCGAACGTCGGGCGTCCAAGTATAGCATGGTATTGTGACTTCCAGTCGACAACTTCGAACTCAATCGACTCTGTCCTGAAGTGGTTCTTGTCCCCGAACGTTACGTCGAGTTGTATGGTGCCTTCTGGGCTTATTGCTTTCCCTGGGACGATACCGTGAAAGGTATTTGAAGATCTTGGCAGGTTTTCGACTGACCTGTTCATTTTGCGGAGCGTATCTGCGAAGATGATGTTTATGCCGCTGCCACCATCCATGAAGACCTTGGACATGGCGTAGCCTCCAATTTGTGCATCGAGTACCAGAGCAGAGTGCCCTGGACGAAACCGATGGAGGGTGGTCCTCTCTGCTGAAGCTTATTGCGGTTTCGGAACCCTTCAAGAATTCAGTTACAGCAGGAGGTGACATGACCGCCATGTTTACTTGTCGAGTGCGAAGTTTTTGCTCCCTGTTGGAAGGGCGACCTTTCTGTATCATGTACATCTGCCCTTGGGGCGGAGGGTACTGAGGTTCGTCCACCCGAGGTACGGGCTGTATGGCACCCGCGAGATTTCCGCCTGCTGCAGGCTGTGGTGGGGGTGGTGCCATCAGAACGGGCACGTTGTTTGGCTGAGGCACAGGTGCAGGCACGGGTGCGTGTGCGGCTGTTGCCTTTCTGAGATTTATGTAATCAGTCGCCATTTGGTCGAACTCTGCAGTTTCTCATCGAGTGATTGGAGCGCAGTTTTCCGTCTTCCCCCTTGTACAGGTGGAATCTGCAATCAGCATCCATCTTTTCTTCGAATGATCGCTCGGATTGTGCGCGGTCGTGACTTGCGCCAGTCTTTCCTTTGTAGCTATCACTGCGTTGGCCGCGGTCTCGACTGTCCCGACGATCATCTCGACTGTCCGTCGATCATCTCGACTGTCCCGTCGATCTTCTGACCGCCGGTCGCTTCTGTCTTGGTCGTTGCGGGGTGTGGAGAACCCAGCCGCCATGAATTCGGGTCTGTCGTCGTCGTAGTGACGTTTTGAACGTTTGCGCCTTCGGTCGTCTCTGTATGAGTCTCTGCGGCTTCGACTGCCACTTTCATGATTGTCACGGGGTGAGGACCCGCGTGTGGTGCGCGCCATGTCTTCTCCGTCTGCCCACTCAGTCGCGATCATCAAGAGGTTAGCCACAGAGGTTGGCTTTTTGCGACCAAGTGCTTCTTTGAAGTCCGCCTGGCGAGTCCCATTATGAAAGCGTCCATGGCCATATCTTCTGAAATTACTCCGACTGAGTTGCGTATCTCAGTCCATCGTCTGATGTATGACCTCAACGTTTCGTCTGACCGTTGAACGCAAGCTCGAAGCTCCTCGAATGTTTTTGGGCGCTCACATAGAGGCTCGAAGTTTTTGATGAAGTCATGCGGAAGTGATCCCACGAGTCGTATGTTGATGGAGGTAGCTTGAGCCAGTCGCGGGCTGTGCCTTCGAGCATGAGTCGTATGTATTGCATGGCTGTGGTGTTTGTGCCTCGCTGGCACGCGACAGCCAGCCTGTAGTCTTCCAGCCACCCGAAGGTTCCTGTCGACCCGTGTACTTGGGTGTTCAGATGTGAGTTTGAACCCTTTGGGCATCCGTGTCTCGCGGACGCGTCGAGTGAAGCACAGAGCTCCATGTGGCTCAGGCTCTCGATCAGAGTATGAGTCGCTACTGTAAGATCTGCGTGATCTGCTCCTGGACCTGCGCCTACGCGAGCCGCTTCTTTCCTTCGAGTGGTGGCGACGACCACTGCGATTGTGCTCTTCACGACGTGTGTCAATTATGGCACGATCTCGACTCCCTCCTGGAGTGTTTGGGATTTGGCGTATGGCCTTGCAGCTAAGGCGAGTGATTTGATCTGTTGGCGGTGTAGTTTTGCATTGGGGTCATCAGCTGGGGGCTTGATTGCCTCCAGGTATGCTGCAGCGGTAAAGAGAGCACCCGCAGCTGTTTTGGGTACTGGCACTCCCTCGTCGTATGTCATGAAAGAGTTGCCTAAGTTGCGGGTGAGTGCCGCCCTCTCTCCGGCGAGAGGTGTGACAGCCTTGATCTGGGTCTTGTGTCTGCTCGCCCGGTGGAGCTCAGGGAGAGCTGTCTTCTTCGCGCACTCGACAAGCTAGCTTGCTTTTTGCGTTCTTCGAGTGTTGCTCTGACCTGCCGCAGTCGAAGTGATTCCTGCCAGTTGAAGTACTGGAAGGTCAACATCTCCTCTTGTGTTGCGTCTGCTGGCATCATTGTGCACTCCTTGATGACTTTATCTGCTTTTGCTGCCATCTCAGCAGTGATTGTGAGAGTTGTGACTCCGTCCGGCATAGTAACTGTGCACGGGAATTCTGTAGGCCTGCGGCTGGCCGCATCATCTGATGATTCTGCGGGATGGCAACGTAGACCTGTTGGGTATCACCCGAGGGTATGTGTATGTGTCTTCGAGTCCCATCATGGACTCGACGTCGTCATCAAGGCTCATGTCGGAGTCGATATGCCCATCGAGTGGTCCGTCTGGACGGATCTCGCTGTTAATGCCTTCATCGCCTATGCTCATCTCGGTGTTGGAGAAGCTGTTATGAATCTCGAAGTCGAGGTTGTTGTTGGTGCAGATCTTGGAATCGACGTGGTTGTCGATATGAGTTTCAGGTTCGTCGAAGTCGCTGAGGGAGATCTTGCAGTCGAAAGTGTCCTCGAGTGGGAGGTCAAGCTCGGAATCGTTTGTGTGGTATGCCGATTCGGCCTCCTCACTTTGAAGTTCCTCCATGAGCTCGTTGATCTCCCGAGTCATCATAGTTGTTGTAGACGAGCAAGATCGGAGGATCGACGATGGTATGGACGCGGTTGATGGATCCGCAGTCGAAGGAGCCGCAACCGATGGAGCCTCGGGTGTGGAAGTCGCGAGTTGGCGTGGATCTGTCAAGTCTTGCACACCAAGCTTGTTTACGAAAAAATTGAACGAACCAACAGTCAAACCCAAACCTGACTCGAGATCGGAGAAGGTCTCCTGGAATTCTGGCGAGTGCGGCTCGAAATCCATCAGAGGATCTGATGTGCTTTTTGCAGGTGAAGCTGGCGTGCTGCCTTTTTCGAGTGATTCGGCGAGTTGCCGTGTGCCGCCCGAGTAGGCGAGTTCTGGTTTGTTGATGCAGCCGGTGAGTTGCCGTTTGTAGATCCAATCGGCGAGTCGCCGTTTTCCGATGGAACCGAAGGAACCGTGAGTCCAGCACTATTCTTTCCCACAGACGGCGCCAATTGACGAGGGGTACACTCATCAAATCCCATGGTGAAAGACCTAGGGTTGAGATTATGGGGAGAGAACATGGTAGTACTGGTAGTTTCGTCGGCTGACAAGCGAAGGCCCGAAAAATTCAAACCTAATTTTTTTAGCGGTATTTTCTGGCACCTGAATTTTTTTTCTATTTCTCCTAAATGTTTCTTCAAATCTTTTGGGGATGATTTGACTTTGGAATTGCTCTCTCAAAATTTCCGGGTGATCCATGGACCTCTCCAATACCCAGGGTAATTTTTGTTGCTTAGGTTTTCTCTCGAAAACCCTAGCCCTAATTATCGAACCTTTTAAACCTTTTCCTCCACCTACAAAAGGGAAACCTATTTCCATAGCCAGATAAATTCCACTAAAAATACCAGAGTACTCCCACATCCATATAAAGACATTCCATGCAAAAATATTTGGTACCCTGCTAGGAAAATGCTGGACTTTTTCCCTGAGCAAGTTTCTGCCCTAAAACCCATTTGTTTTAAAAAACAAGCCAAATGATTTTTGTAGTGGGAAGTAAGGACCTAGATGCAAGCACTAGGAGAGCCTACACCTCTGGACCAAGTATTGTTCAAACCAAAAATGGTTTGCCTCTCCAAACAACAAATTTCAAAATAGACCAGTATTGTTTTTCAAAAACTTTAGTCGCACCAACTTGAGATTTGACAAAAACTTTGGTCAGCAAAGTTGCTGGAAATTGAATTTTTGCACAATGTGACACGGTTAGTTTTCCCTCTGGCACCCTGGGACGAGAGATCCATCACGGTGCCGATGTCGGCATGGCCAGTGGCGTGATCACCACGGGCATGCTCAGCGCCGCCGCACTGCTCCTCCGATCCTTCCTCGCTGTTCCTCCGTTCCGGACCAGGCCAGCAGTGCCGCACCCTCTCCTGCTCCCCAGGATCAGCTCGAGCCGCCCTTATCCCCTCCCTGTGGCCGGATTGCGTCAGCGGTGACCTCGGCGGCCATTGATGGCAGCACCGGCCCCGACCTACCTCTCCCCCTCGACTGCCTATATGAGGACACCCCGAGCCTCTCCTCACTCCCCTCACTCCCCTCCACCCCACAGTACAGCCAGTAGATCAAGAGGAGCACGGGAACCTCGAGTCCTCGCTCGAACCCGTGCGGTCGCCATGGTCGGACCTCGAGGTCCGAGGCGCCAGGGACCCCGGCCTCCTCCCCCTGCCTCCTGACCCTCCCCTCCGGGGCTGCTCCTTGCGGTGACCGCGTCCCTGCCGTCCCGGAGCTGGCGGAGCGGCACAGCGGGGAGTCCCTCATTCTTCCCCGCCATGCCCGTGAGGCCAGAGCCGCGGACGACGCTCCCGAGCCACCCCTGGCTCTAGTTTTCCCTCTCCCGGGCGCGGTGTGGTCCGGCGACCCCGCCACCTGCCCCCTCCGCCGCGGTGGCCCACTCGCCGGCGCCATCGACCATCGTCGCTCCTCTGCATCACCGCGTGCGCGCGTCGGAGGAAGGAGAAAGAAGAAGAAAAGAAAAGGATTCGTTTAAATCCTTGACCGGTCCCACCTGTCAGCCTAAGGGGAAAGCGTATTCCGTTGTTTTCCGTGTTCCAGGAGAGGAAGCATCTTTGCGAGGACGCGCGACCAGTCCAGCCCAGGCAGCGGCGCAGCAGGCCGTCCTGGGCCCAACACGGCCCGTCAGCGGCAAAAGCGGCCCGAGCTGTGTTTTTTTCCCGCGCAGTCTGTTTTCTTTTTTCGAGGTGAGCAACAGTTAGCTATCTGTCGCACATTATTAACTTTTGAACCGTAGCTCCAATCGGAGTGATTCAAATTTGTAAATTCCTAGTTTGTAACGATCTGTCCAGTGGCATAGGTCTCACCTTTTTTGTAAAATGCTTGTATGCATGCATAGGATACTCCGCAGTATCGGCAAACCGAGCCCCTGAATCGTGACGTTCGTGACCCTCCAAGCCAAATGGTTCCGGTCTTCGCAGGCAAGCTAACCCCTTGCTATGAACCATCCCGCAATGCTTGTTTGTTTGATTGCTTAATACCATGCCGGGTGTTTATGTCTGTCTTATTGTTAGGTCTGTCTACTGTTATTGTGCATGTCTGTATGTTGTCCATATTTATATGAGCCTTGTATTGTTGTATATATATCATGTTGCATTTTAATTATTGCACTGCTGTATAACCGCTTACCTGTGCATCACTCACATTCCCGAGACAATGGCCGGTGGAACCGCCTCAGTCAGAGGAATGGGGGAAATTATTACACCTGTGCGTCTCGCGCTTGCGGGGCTTTGTTTGGTTCTTCTTCTTCTCCGAGGTGAGGAGCGGACGAATGTCGTCTTATGATCCTCGGAGTTGGGGGCATTTGCCAAAAGAGTTATTTGCCCTGTCCCTCCGTCAAATATGGTTGGCATAGACCACCCGGACTGCGACGCTTGGGAGCTGACTTTCCATTTGGTTCTTTTTGCCGAGATTGCTGACACCACGTCGAGATAACCCCCGAGTGGAATGGATGCTCTCTCATTTTTATGAGTGCTTTTCGGTTCATTCTTTTACGGTGACACCGGCCGGGTCTCCCGCCACCGTCATCCGTTTGAAACATTATACGATTATTCTGTGAACACTAACCCCCGAGTGACACCGGCCGGGTCTCCCGCCACAGTCCCCCGGGTATTATTATTGTTATGTTGATATCTATACGTGCAAGCATTATGTTGCTAATGCCTTGTTGTTGTTGATATATGATATTGATGTCGTGATTATTATGCTGGACTAATCCTCTGTTTTGGAACTTGTTGTGATGAAACTTGATTAAATGAAACACCCCTCCAAACAGCGATAAGGTCCGTTCATAGTGCCACTAATCTGAACCCTTGCATGCGATACCACCGTTGTCTCATGGAAACCGCGACCTAGTAGGTTGTTGAGCCCCTTTTTGTGCCATCCATTGGGCGCAGTCATTCGGTTGCGCTGTCCGAGGGTAGTGGTCGACAGGCACGGGTTCGACTGTGATAGGGAATCCGGAGCTAGGCATACCCGGTCGCGCCGGGGGATGTGCCGGATTTACTTGCCCGTTGTGCCACGCGCATAGGGTGGTGCAGGAGTGTGTCTTAACAGGTGGACCGTCATGTGAGTGTATTTTGCTTAGTACGACTTTGGGCGTGATAAACCTGAAGTGTCGGCTGAGTGGGGTGGATTCTGATAGGTGGTAAAGCAAACTCTCAAGAGCATCAACCTAGCCAGCTAGCCTTGTTCCTGGGATATGGAACAACAGTTCAGTGTTGGTCACACTATGTGTCTTTGTCGTGTCCGGAGGTTAAACTTAAGATTTGTTTGAAATAATTAATGAACGACCGGATTACACTAAATGAACGAATAAGATGATGCAGGGAATATTGTCTTGAGATGTTGATGGTAACCCGTGATAGGGATGGCGGTGTGATGCGTTGGGAAGCCTATAGTTAGGCCAGAGCCCACATCAACCGTGCGTGCCCAGAGTGAAATGATGAGGCCAGAGGGCCTAGCAGTGATCACAGGTGCCGTGTGTGTTATTTGGTACCAACCGGTGTACTCGTTTACTCGTCACAGGTAATCTCTTTGTTTGATTGCCGGTATACGATCCAACCCCACCTGGCTTGGACTCTGTACTGGTGATAACCCCATTGCTTGCTTATGACATGTTTGGTTGTCAACGCCATGCTACATTTATATCATGTATCTAGATTACACCTTGCCATGTGTAGGATTTTATATCCAACGTATATCTTGCTGCATGATTGTTGGAATGTTTGTGGTAAGTGGCGATTCTTGCTGAGTGCATACAAATGTACTCACGGGCCTTGTGATTGTGGCCAGGTTTTGTCGAGGATTCATCTTCCACCTTAGGAAGGATTTGAAGCAAGAGCGTGCTAGGATCAGTAGCTCAGCCAGAACCTATGGAGTGGAGCCGCTCCAAGCCGTAGCCTCTCATATGTCTTCCGCTGCCAGTTAAAAACTCTGTCCAGAGCCATACTGGGATTGATATTTCGTCCTTCCTTGATGGCCTTGTAAACCATTTGTAGCACTGATGTGCCTGATTGTGTAATGATGTCCATTATGTTACACTGTTGTGACATGCGGCCAGTTATCTTGGGATGGCGCACGGGACGACTGCCTCTCTGGTGATATGTGCCAGGGAGGGGTGTCACAGTAGGCTCTTCGCTATTGGGCCTTAGTCGTCACGTGCACCAGGTACCCTCATGGTAGGGTACCCAAGATGTATACCCATGTCAGCCGCACAACTCCGCCGCGTCCACTCCGGTCCGCCGCGTCGACTCCCTCTGCGCACAACTCCGCGTGTCGACTTCGTCCACTACAACGTCCATGACTCGACAAGATCGACGTGCATAACTCGACATCTTCTACAACCAATTTGACGAGTCGATCTCGACAGTCTACAAATTTCCGTCCCTAATGAACATCTAAGGGCGTGTTTGGTAGCCCGGTCCAGCTCAGAAAATCTCACCTCATCCCAACTTTAGCTGTTTGGTAGCCCGGTTTCACGATCTGGGCAGTGCCCACCTCACCCAGAAAAGGCCCCTCAGCCTGGCTGAGGAGAGAAGTCAAATCGAGCTTCTCTCCTCAACCCAGCTCGCTTCATCCGCGCGGCCCCCGCGCGCGCCCCACCCCTAGACCCTGCCCCGCCCCTCTCTCTCCCTCTCATTTCTTTTCAACGTCTCCTCTCTCCCTTCCCGAGCTCCTCTCTCCCCACCCGACGCCACCTTGCTCCCCTCTCCGACGCCGCCGACCGCCGTAGAGGATGCCCTCGACCGCCGCAGAGTCCGCCGTCGACCGCCGCTCCCCCGACGCCGCAGAGGACGGCTCCACACCGCCGCCCATCGCCGCGCCCCCGACGCCGCCCATAGTCGCGCCCCCGAGGCCACCCGTCGCCGCAGAGGACGCCGTCCACCACGAGCGGAGCAGCAGAGGAGCTCCACGTCCTGGCAAAGGCGCGTGCGGCGGCTCCTCTCGCCGGCAGCGGCGCCGGAAGCCGGCGGCAACGCCGGAGCCCGAGGTGGACATCCACGGGCTTGATTGCTTTTTTATTTTCTATCCAGGGATTTGACTGCTGTTTATTTTCTATCCAGGGGCTTGATTGCTTTTTTCTTTCTATCTAGGGACCTTTGCGTAAGAATTTGGACCTTTGTGTAATTTCAATTTTTGGACTCTAATCTCAGCCCGTTCCAAGCCATACAACCCACCAAACACAATCTCAACCCAGCATGTCTCAACACACATGGGACACCAAACAAGCAGCAAAATCTCAGCCCAACCTAGCCCATCTTAGCATGTATGAGGTGGGAAGCCCATGGCAGGGTCATGCAACCTACCAAACACATCCTAAGTCGCTTCCACATTTAATTTATTCAATTCTAACCTGCTTCGGTTGCATCCAACACTTGGGGGGGGGGGGGGGGCGCTTTTCGACTCCGATGCGTCGTCTCCCTCCGCTTCATCGACTCCGCCTCGCCGACCCAACAAGGTGTACTCGGGGGCTGAGCGTTGCAGCCGCCGCTGAAAGTGCATGAGCCCTCATGTGTGGTTTTGGTATTAATGACAATCTCTATGGACTAATGGTTGCATTGAGCTATCTTTGTAGGGCTTGTCCATTGGCAATACTTGAACACCATGTGTTGGTATCAAGCTTGAAAGAAGAATATAAAGTGATGACCAAAGTAATATTCAAGTCATCATATGTATTAAGAGAAGAAGATGAAGTGCAAGTTCAAAAGAAGCATATCGAAGAAATCCTATGCTTGAAGCTTGTCACCTATTTGGAGATATTGGTCAAGTGAAGATGTGCCTTATAGAGGCTCTCCCATATTGGTGTATGGGGGAGCGATATGTGAGTCTTCACCAAGCAAAGCGCAATCAAGAAAGGTGGTCCACTTGAAGAGATCAAGATCATCATCATCAAGCTCAAGTGGAATGCGCAAGGCAAAGGTATGATCTTGATAGGGTTTCTATTTTGCCGGTGTCATGGTGTTAGTGGGAGACCGGGTTATAGGATAGATGGCGTACTATCAAGAGGGGCTCTCAAGTGAGTAACTTGATTGCATCTTTGTGGAGAGCTCAAACCTTTGCATACTTGGCATCATCATCTTTCTTGGTTCTTATTTGGTTTCTCTCCTTGTTGGGTTTTGGTGTTTCTCGTGATCTTCATGACAAGACTAAGTTCTTCGAAAATGGATTTTTGTTTGGAAAACTTGTTGCGTTTTCGTGTTGGAAATATTATTGGTTTATCCATGAGGAAAGTTCCACACCTTTCCATCCGTGAGGAAAGTTGGTTTCACCTGATTTGGAGTTCAAACAGGAAAGTTATTGCATTTCAGGTTTGCTGAGTGGTTGCAGGAAATCCAGGCCAGAGGTTCCGGTGCCCCTAGACCGGAGTCTCCGGTGTGCTCACACCGGAGTCTCCGGACTCACGGGGACCGGAGTCTCCGGCTTGCCGGTTTGGCACTCGTGCCTCCATGGACAACAGTTGTTGTATCGTGCCCGGATGTTCCCCGGAAGTGCA
The DNA here is from genome assembly GCA_947311845.1 of Poa pratensis. Taxonomy (NCBI): domain Eukaryota; kingdom Viridiplantae; phylum Streptophyta; class Magnoliopsida; order Poales; family Poaceae; genus Poa; species Poa pratensis. Next base: position 23,195,102 of record CAMZMU010000068.1, read on the forward strand.
CCGGAGTCTCTAGTCTAGCCGGAGTCTCCGCCCCTCCCGGGCCGGAGTCTCCCCCCGGACCGGAGTCTCCGGTGTAAGTTTTCCTGCATCGGCTCTTTTTCTGGGGACCTATAAAAAGGCCCCCTTCTTTCCCAATGTGTCAAGCTCTTCCAAGCACGAATTTCCCCCCTCTCTCACTTTCATTGTTGACCTTGAAAAGCTTGCCCCTCTCTCAATTCCTCCCATGATTCTTACATATCTTTGAGGGATTTGAGAGAGAAGATCTAGATCTACATTTCCACCAATCCATTCCTCCACTAAGTGAGGGGAACCTAGTAGATCTTGATCTTGGAGTTCCATTTGTTGAGTTCTTCTTTGTTCTTCCTCTCTTCCCCCCACAAGCATTAGTTGATTTTGGTGGAATTTGAGAGTGAAGGACTTGAGCACTTCTTTTGTTCTTGCCATTCCTTTTGTGCATCGGTTTGTGCTCTCCACGAGGATTCGTGAAAGTAAAAGTTCGTGACCTTGTTACTCTTGGGTCTTTGGACACTAGACGCCTTTTGTGGCGGTTGAGGCCTTTTGTGGCCACTTGGGAGCTCCCAATCCTTTTGTAGGTTGTGCCTCAAGATTATTGTAAGGGACACGATTTCCGCCCAAAAGGGAAATCACTAGTGGAAGGTGAACCGAGCTTTTTGGCAAGGTTCATCGGATAATAGGGTGAGGCCATTTGTGGCGTTTGAGTTTGAAACTCACACCCCTCCAACGAGATGTACTCCCCTAAAATGGAGAAATTTGGGAATACATCCTCGTCTCCGCGTGCCTCGGTTATATCCTCTTTACTTATGCACTTTACATTGTGATAGCCTTCGTGCTTGAAGTATTATATCTTGCTATCACTTTGTTACTTGTCTTACTTAGCGTAAGTTGTTGGTGCACATAGGTGAGCCTAGTATATTTAGGTTGTTGGCTTGTTATTTTAAACACCTAGTTTTATTCCGCAATTATAAAGCCTAAACCAGAAAAGTTTTAAATCGCCTATTCACCCCCCCTGTAGGCGACATCCTTGTCCTTTCAGCCACGTCGATTCCCTCCACCATGCGACTCCGCCGCGTCGACTCCGGTCCGCCTCATCGACTCCCTCCACCGCGCGACTCTGGTCTGCCGCGTCGACTCCGGTCTGCCGCGTCGACTCCCTCTGCCGCACGACTCCGCCGCGTCGACTCCGGTCCGCCGCATCGACTCCCTCTGCTGCACGACTCCGTGCGTCGACTCCTAACGTGGGCCTACCTTTCGGGTGCCCCACCATGAAGATACCTGGTGCACGCAAGGACTAGGGCCCGACGGGCGGCCTACTAGAAGACAACATTCAAGGCCCATGAAGGGGGCCCAAAGAAGACATAGTGCGCCCCAAGGAAGGCGTAGTTTAGGTTGGTAGAAACTTACCTTACCTGTAAACCTAGTCGGTTGCGAACTCCCGAGACCCAGCCTCCAATATAAAGGCTGGGAGGGCCGCCGATCTAAGACACGCTCATATTCCACCACCAAAACCCTAGCGAGATCGACATCTCGCCGGGATCACCATTGTAACACCTCCAAATAATCAATCTTAGACAAGCAGGAAGTAGAGTGTTATCCTCCGGGAGCCTGAACCTGGGTAAATCGCCTTGCTTGTCAGCCGTGGTAACTACCACCACTTCCATCTTTCTCCTCTCAATCAACCTGGGGTACTCGACCCTGGGATTTGCCGTGGCCACCCCACGTCAACTGGCGCCGTCTGAAATAGCACCTCGCAGCCGAAGGTTTTGTCAGGCGCACTGACATTCTAGTTGCCGATTGATCAGGTCCAGCTCTCCAATCAAGTAGTCCTCCCGCTCGGACGAGGGGGCGGGCCTTGCCCTCTCAGCATCCAGTTCACCCCGCACATCCTTCAGCTCCCGCTCGAGACTCGCAATTCGTGTCTTCATGTAAGCCATGACGACTTCATCGTTCCTGCTCCATGCGGTCGGCCGGACAGGAGCACTCGTTGAGGGAAACTCGCCTGGCGCATCAGGTGCTTCTGACTGCTCAAACAAGCAAAATTCAACAATGTGAGGCCATTGAATACAAGGAAGATAGCAAGACAACACACTCGGGGGCTGGGCCCCGACAAAGCATTCAAACAGAAGTCGACTGCGAAGCCGAAAGCAGATATACTTGATCAACAAGTGCCTTAAAGTTCATTACAAGCAAAATGACAAAGGAGGCCGGCACTACACACTATGACACCGACTCTGACCTAGCCCTAACAGCGCGGGCAGCCACTTTAGCACTGCGGCGCTCCACCATAGACACCATGTCCTCCGCCAGTCGTGTTGCCTCCTCCTTCACCGAGCTCAATGACGCCGTCCTTCCATCAGGCTTCCGTGGGAAGTCCGCAACGACCTTCTTGAAGTCACCCACAACACCGTGACCCAGCAACAGCTTGAATGTAAGCTCTGAGCCGCATACCGTTTGGGTGCGAGTGAAGTTCGCAATGGTGGAAGACTCTGGGCCAAGTACTGCGGCCATACCATCAACACTGGCAGGTGGCGTGCGCAATGGAAAGACACTTGTGCACCACAGCAAGAGCGCCAGTCGACTTGGTAAACGCGTCCTTGGCGTAAGCACACATGGAGTCGAAGATACTGATGACACGCTCTAGCGGGACATCACCGTCCATCGACTCCGTAGGCGGGGATGCGCCAAAAGCACCTGCACATCCTGGAAACCTTAAGTACCAATTCGACTGAATTGGAAGAAAGCCTTACCTCCAACACCGTGGGCAAGCGCTAGCAGGCGCTCCACATGCACCTTTTCACCCTGGAGGGTGGCATCCTCGTGGTCTTGGCCTCCTTCAGCTTCCACTCAGTATCATCATGCTGAGCCTTGAGCTCCTTCTCCAGCTCACGCACCCGCTTCGCAGCAGTCTCCTGATCGTCTGCATGAAGACAAAAAGCGTCGAGTGGATACAAAACAAGAGTGACAACAAGTTAACACAAACAAGGGAGTCGCTTACGCTTAGACTGCTCCAGAGCAGAGCGAAGCTGATCCCTCTCCCGCTCCATCTGGACGTAGGTTGCACCGGACTCCATGAGGTTGCGGTAGAAAGGTTGTACAATGCAGAGCAAAGCATGATTTTGATCCTATGCCCAACTATACTAGTTGCACATAGCCTCAGGGGCTACTCCCATCGGGAGCGGTGTCGCGCACCCGATAAATCAACAAGACAGAGGACACTTACATGATCCTGGAGCTGCGCAGCACTCGAAGAAGACGGAGCAGGTACTTCCGGAGCAGAGGGAGACGAAGCCTTTACAACCTCCATAGCGACCGTCGCAGTCACCAAGGTAGAAGCCTCCGGAGGGTTCAACTTTGATTCCATGCCACTCGGAGTCAACGCCTGTTCTCGGACAGGAGAATGAGGCACACCTGTGCCATGACCGGCACTGCGCACGAAAGGATCAAATCAACACATGGTGCACAAACAAAGATAGAAGCCTAGATTGGAGAAAGGTGCTCACCTTATTTCCTCCTCCTCCTCGCTACCAAGATTGTCGACGTCAAACAAACCGCCGAACTCGGTCGCACCACCAACGGGAGGCGCCGTGTTGAGCGGTTCGACCTCCAGTGGGTCCTTCACACTGGGTGACGAGGAACCCGAGTCTCCATCCTCGCGAAGCTCTACTTTCTCGGACGTCGAGTCTTCAGGAGCAGCTTTAGCCCGGTCCCGGCGCTGACGCTTGAGTGGTTGCTCATCTTCATCGTCCAGTTCCATCCCCTCCACCTCTTCATCAGGTGAGGTGGTCGTGGAGGGGATGGAATCATCTTCATCAACCGGCTCCACCTCAAAAGTCGACCCATTTTCGGGTAGAGGTGGTAGACAAATAGGAGCCGGGTGGTTCTGCAAGTCAAGCACAAAGAAGTTCAACAAAGAAGCAACCACATAGTATTCACGCAGAAGCAAAATCGAAGAAGTCAAAAGCAACGAACAAGCGGGCATTACCTCAGTGGTGGGTTTTCAACCCCATACGGAGTAACCGGGCAGTCGATGTTGCAGGGGTCTACGACTCTGAGGCTGCTCACGGACCGTACAGAACCTTCGACTTCCTTCTTCGACCGCCCCTCCTTCGTCAGGCGAGTGGAATCATCCACGCCTTGGTACACCCACATCGGGTGGTCCTGAAGGCGTAGCGGCTGCACGCGCCTCTTCATCAATGTGGCAATGAGATGGATGCCACCCACCTCCTTGCCCATGGTCTTGATCAACCCGGCGACATTCTTCAGCAAAGGCGCCACCTCCACCTTGTCTTCACTCGACAGCATATGCGCCCAGGCGTTCGTCTTCCTTAGTGGCTTGTCAGCCACAAAGTCCGGGAAGCCTGCCTGGTCGACGCGGACGTAGAACCACTTCTTTCGCCACCCTTGGGTAGACTCGACTTGCTTCAGCACGAAGTAGGTGTGTCGCCGTGCACCTGGATGCCGAAGCCACCAAGAAGATAAGTACCGCCCGCACCCGCGTTCCTCTTGACGTTGAAGATGGCTTTCCACAAGGCCCAATGCGGGTGCACTCCTAGGAAGCACTCGCAGAGGACGATGAAGCACGCGATGTGGAGGACGCCGTTCGGGGTCAAATCGTGCATCTGCACCCCGTACACGTACAACAATCCGCGGACAAAATCATGGAGGGGTAAGGAGAACCCCCGAGATAAGAAGTCAGCAAAAAAACACGCGCTCGTTGGCCCGAGGCTTTGGAAATACCTCTTTCCCAGGCGCGCGTGTGGCTAGCCGGTCTGCTGGCGGCAGCAAACCATCTGCCCGGAACTCATCCAGGTGGTGCTCCTTGATGGTGGATTTGAACCAGTCACCTGGGATCTTCTTCAGAACATCGACGCCAGCGGCATCAACAGTGGCGGCGACGCTCGCTGCCGTGCTCCCCCTTTTGTTCTTCGTCCCGCAGCGCCGGCGGCGGCGGAGCTCGCTGTAGTCGCCCCTTTCTTCGTGGCCGCTTTCTTCATGGCTAGCAACTAGCAATGGGCGCGTGGAAGAAGCTGCGGCGTAGTGACAATGGAGATGGGGCGAGAGGAAGAAGACGATGCAACGAGGTGAAACGGCGATAATGGGGAAGAGATCAACCTGCCATGCCGTGGTGAAATAAATATACTGCGATGCCGCCAAATCCGAACCGTCCAATCGGCATCGGCAGCAACGGCCTGCATCTAACCCTACATGTGGCGGCCGCGGAACACAACCGTCGCAGGCCACGCCGACCACTACGCATGAGAAAAGAGGAAGCCATCATCACGCTCCGAATTTTTCGCTCCGTGTGGTCAAATCAAAACTGAAGCGGCGTCGTTCCTGGTCAACACTGACACTGGGACCACCACGACGTGTCCTATCAGCGGAAGCACGCCAGAAAGGATCGTCATGCATGACGTTGGCATCCCAACCAAAAGAATCACTCGAGTCAGGCTTGGGATAACAAAGCAAAGCCAGCAGGCTATCGAGTCCCCCTAACAGACCCTCGCGTCACTCGGCTGTGGCGCGCATTCGCCAAAGCATTCCGTACAGTAGGCTAGCAGGCTGAAAGGGACTCTTTCATCTATCGAGTCCCCATATCATACTTCCTTCACACTAGGCCATCGGGCTGAAAAGGGGTTGTCGAGTACCCAAAAAGCGTTCTTCATTTACTCCCATTGGGAGCATATCAAAAATTTCTTTTGACTAGAGGTGAATTGAGATTAACTTCAATTGCAAGCAATTCAGCTTAATATCGGGGGCTACTCCCATCGGGAGCGCTGTCGCGCCCCCGATAAGCACAAGACTACTGGACCATTGAGTCCCAAAGCAGGCACTCGAGTTCCTATCGACCAAAGCTACTAGCTCTATACGAAGCCCACGACTATAGCAGTCGCAAAACATTCTGTACCCGAGATGCGTCCGCCGCATATGATCCTCGGATTCTGCACTCAACATGCAAAGATAAGACCCGCCGATCAGTCGAGCCGGCTAGGGCTCGCACCAGCTGCGTTCACCCTATAATTTCCATGCCAGCGGGCATGAAGAAACCCCTGACAGACGCATTGGGTACCCGATTCATCATAATGTCCTCTGTAAGACCTCCGCGACATGAGTCGAATCTTATCAGCTCTTTCCAGGTTCGAGTCCGGGGACTCGAGCTTGAAGTAGGCTAGCTAGGTTTTTTGCCCAAGAGCATCTAACTGGTCCCAATCCGTCGAGAACCAGGCCAACTATGTCATCATCCCTAGAGCCTGTCGACTAGACAACAGAACATGAACATATCCAGCGGTCGATGTACTACCGACTCAGAACAAAACGCCTTGCAACAAGTAAAAGATGACGTGCACCCGGAGATGAGTCCTTACCCGATTCTACAAATCGACCAAGCACTCGGGGGCTACTGACGTGGGCCTACCTATCGGGTGCCCCACCATGAAGATACCTTGTGCACGCAAGGACTAGGGCCCGACGGGCGGCCTACTAGAAGACAACATTCAAGGCCTACAAAGGGGCCCAAATAAGACATAGTGCGCCCCAAGGAAGGCGTAGTTTAGGTCGGTAGAAACTTAATTTACCTGTAAAACTAGTCGGTTGCGAACTCCCGAGACCCAGCCTCCAATATAAAGGCTGGGAGGGCCGCCGATCTAGGACACGCTCATATTTCACCACCAAATCGCCTTGCTTGTCAGCCGTGGTAACTACCAGCACTTCCATCTTTCTCCTCTGAATCAACCTGGGATACTCGACCCTGGGATTTTCCATGGCCACCCCACGTCAACTCCGGTCCACCGCGTCGACTCCTTCCGGTGAAACGCCGCGCGCCTCTCAATCCGACACTCGGGGGCTGCGCCATACATGCTACATAATTGGCCTTGGACGCACCTGATACTCTCTCGGGTGCGGCGCCGCACAGTCCGCAACAAATTTGTCTCAACCGCACCCGACACTCAGGAGGACACTCGCCGTCGGCTCGAGTGTTGCGCATCCGACAAATATCTACGCCAGCAGACGCGAAGATTGGAGCACTCGCAAGATACTCACACTAGTACAGAACGACACATCGGAAATGGGCCAAAAACCCCTTCGGCAACGGAGAAAAGGTCCGTGTCCCCGCCTCTGTCACTGATGTGAAGCCTCACAATGGCAACAGAGATTTTTATCGTTTGCAATAAGTTTAGCAACGGGCATAATATATAACCGTTGCCTTTAGTCTTTACATCAGATACGGAGATTAGTTTTTGACCGCTTGTAATGAGGGCTAAAGGAAACAAAAAAAAGCCGGTGACGCCTGCTGCACCGTCGACGGAGCCCTGTGGTTCCTGCTTGACGGCTGCCGGTTCTTCGCCCAGCTTCATTGCGTGGTCTTCTTCTATCTATTTAGTACTGCACAAAAGTCTTGTTCCTGGAGGCGCCGGCTTCAGTGGACCGTGTGGACGGAGCCTCGCTCCTACGTCTTCACGGCCGCCGCTTAGTCTCCAGGTTTCCTCCTCGCCCTAAAGGAGATGAAAAAAAATCAAAATGTAAGCTCCTTCATCTCTATACACAAGACATATGCTTCTTCATTGGCATTACAGAAAATATAGAACTAATTACAACTAGAACATAGCCTAAACAATGCCTCATATATAGGTAGATTGGATACACAAATTCCAGGGATGGAGCAAGCGAGCCAAGTAGGATGCACAAGATCGATGTGTATTTGTGCATATCACAAGGATCACTAGCGCCACCCCCGGATCACACGGTGTCACCTAATTTTAATCATCGGCATAACAGAAACAAATCTAAAATCAGAGCAAATGCCTAGTAAGAACAGAGCATATCCATGGATAAACAATTAGCTACTTACAACTAGAAAACAGCTAAAATCTATGTGTAAACAATGTCTACTAAAAACATAGCATATCCATGGATAAACAATTAGCTACTTACAACTAGAAAACAACTAAAATCTATGTGTAAACAATGCCTACTAAAAACAGAGCAAATCTATGGATAAACAATTAGCTACTTACAACAAGAAAACAGCTAAAATCTATGTGTAAACAATGCCTACAAAAAACAGAGCAAATCTATGGATATACAATTAGCTACTTATAACTAGAAAACAGCTAAAATCTATGTGTAAACAATGCCTACTAAAAATAGAGCAAATCTATGGATAAACAATTAGCTACTTACAACTAGAAAACAGCTAAAATCTATGTGTAAACAATGCCTACTAAAAACAGAGCAAATCTATGGATAAACAATTAGCTACTTACAACTAGAAAACAGATAAAATCTATGTGTAAACAATGCCTACTAAAAACAGAGCAAATCTATGGATAAACAATTAGCTACTTACAACTAGAAAACAACTATCCTACTGAACTGGGGTCTTACATTAGGCGAGGCGGGCTCGCTTAGTGTCGCCGGCGACGGAGCTAGCGCCGGCCTCCCCTGGCGGCGCCTTGCCCTCGCCGTGGACCAAAGAGAGGGCTATGGCGGCCCGGAGGTCAGACTGGTAGACCGCCTCCTCGGTGCGTTCGACCTGGGTCGACGCCTCGGAGAGGAGGAGGACCGCCGCCTCCAGATCGGTCTCGCCCTGACGACGCTTGGCGTCCTCATGCTCGAAATCGGCGCGGGAGAGTTGGCAAGCGATCTCCAGATCACGATCCTCCTCCTCTTCCTCTTCCTCCTCGTCGGAGGACGAGGACGAGGAGGAGGAAGACGGATGGCGGCCGGGGTACATCGCCTGGCGAATCTCGCGGTAATGGTGGCCAAATGAGCGGGTGCGGCCGGAGCCTTCGCCGTGCGGACGAGCGCCAAGGCTGCGGGACCGGCCCGCGGGGGACGGATCGGCGGTGGCCTATTCCGCAAGCTCGTCCCGCAACACCAGCTGACGCTGCTACTGCCTGAAGGCCCGGAGGGTGGGGCGGCCACGGCCGCGGTCACGGCCGTGATGGCCGGATCTACCAGCGCCGACGGTGGAAGCCATGCGAGAGAGTGGAGAGAGAGGAGACTGTGCGGCGGCTAGGGTTGGAAGTGAGTGAGAGTGAGAGTGAAGGGCATAGTAGGTTCTTATAGGCTGGCTGTCGGCTGCTTCTAATGGCAACGGAGATTACGAAACTGTCCGTGTGCGAGGAGCATACATCGGTAATGGAGGTAAACTAACCTCCGTTGCCAACATATATTCCACTATTCACCCGTTGCCGATGTTGTGGGCCTGCTTTACGGCCTAGTGCGGGCACGCGGGGATGTCGCGATTTACCGTCGCCTAACTTCTGCCGTTGCCATAGAGGGGTATCCGATGTGTCGTTCTGTACTAGTGTCAACAACAACAACAGGAAGGCAAATTGAGCCTATGCCCAACTACAAATAGTTGCACATAGCCTCGGGGGCTACTCCCATCGGGAGCGCTATCGCGCACCCGATAAAACATAGTAAAAAAAGGCCTTCAAGCTACAAAACAAACAGTCGAAACCTGACCAGCCCGTTCAGGGTTCGAGTCCGGGGACTCGAATCTGCAGTAGGCTAGTAAGGTTTTGACCAAAAGTGTAGTTAACTGGTCCCGATCCGTCGAGTGTACCAGGCCTACTATGTCACCATCCCTAAGACCTGTCAGACAGATAGCAAAGTTCATGCAAAGTGAAAGGGCATGGCGCCCCCATGTGTGGTTTTGGTAATTAATAACAATCCCTATGGACTAATGGTTGCATTGAGTTGTACTTGTAAGGTTTGTCCATAGACCATGTTTGAACTCCATATGTTGGATTCAAGGTTGATGCTATGAATATATTGATATAATGAACTATTTGGCATCAAGATCATCGAGTTGAGCATATTGCAAGTATGTCTTGAAGAAAAGAATCATGTGATCATTCATGGTTATCTTCAAGACATCATCTATTGAAAAGAGAAGAAAAGATACAAGGTTGATCAAGATTTTGATCAACACACAAAGCTACAAGATGTACCAAGTAGGATCATGTATCTCTTGGTATGGTAAGCAATTGTCTATATAGCTTTGTGAACTAATCCATGATATGTGTGTAGCATTTCTATGTGTAGTTAGGTATCTTTCTATGGGCTTGCACCAAATGAAGATTTCATATGGCCCATGATCGATGACGTCAAGTGGTGATCGTCATCAATGTTGAGAAGCGCAAGTTCAAGAGGAGCATCTCGAAGAAATCCTAGGCTTGAAGCTTGCCACCCATTTAGAGATAATGTTCATGTGAAGATGTGCCTAAGAGAGGATCTCCCATAGTGGAGTATGGGGGAGCAATGTGTGAGTCTTCACCAAGCGAAGCGCAATCAAGAAAGGTGGTCCACTTGTAGAGATCAAGATCGACGTCATCTAGCTCAAGTGGAATGCGCAAGGCAAATGTATGATAGGGTTTCTATTTTACCGGTTTCGTGGTACTAGTTGGGAGTCCGGGTTATAGGATAGATACCGTACTATCAAGAGGGGCTCTCGATTGAGCTTTAGCGTATCAGTTGGAGAGAGCTCAAACCTTTGCATACTTGCCTTCATCATCTTTCTTGGTTCTTATTTGGATTTTCTCCTTGTTGGGTTTTGGTGCTTGTTGTGATCTTCATGACAAGCCCAAGTTCTCCGAAAACGGATTTCGTATGGAAAATTTGTTGCGTTTTCGGGTTGGAAATATTATCGGTTCACCTTCGAGATAGGGTCCGCACCTTCCCATGTGTGGTATCTCCTCTATATTTGTGACCCTTAATATTCCCAAACGACGCGGAAAACTTGTTGCCCGCTCTTGTCGCCACCTTTCCAACAGAATTGGATTCACCTGTTTTGGAGTTCGAACGAGAAAGTTATTGCATTTCAGGTTTTCCTGTTTCTGTCTGTTTTGCTCAACCAGGGGAATCGATTATCCGGTCCTAGCCGACTCGGATTATCCGATTCTCAAGATTGCTCGATTTCGGCTAAGGACTTTAAAAACAATGCATACTGGAGTTTTTCAGAATATCCGATCAAGCTAATTCGGAATATCCGATTCTTAAGTTTTCTCTCGAAATCAGCTAAGGACTTCTTGCTGCCTGTTTTGTGGTGTACTGAAGTTTTTCGGAATATCCGATATAGGTCTACCCGGATTATCCGGCTGTGCCAGATTATCCGATACTTTTTGTTTCGGACTATCCGATCATGACTTATATCGGAATATCCGATTTTTCTATCTGCAACGGCTTTTTTTCTGGGAGGGGTATAAATACCCCTCCACCTACCTCCTGCCATCCTGCTTTGCTGAGCACGAATTTGACCTCCATTGTTGACCTTCTTGAGCTTAGCTATCTCTCAATCCCTCCATGATTCTTGCCTCCATTTAGTGGGAAAAGAGAGAGGAGATCTAGATCTATTGTTCCACCAATCCATCTCTCCTCTAAGTGAGGGGAAGCCTTTGGATCTAGATCGGAGTTCCATTTGTTGAGTTCTTCCTTGTTCTTCCTCTCTTCTCCCCCCACAAGCATTAGTTGCTTTTGGTGGGATTTGGGAGTGAAGGATTTGACCACCTCTAGTGGTCTTGCCTTCATTGCATCGGTTTGAGTTCTCCACGGTGATACGTGGAAATTGAAGTTGAGAAGCTTGTTACTCTTGGGTACTTGAGGTGCCCTAGAGCTTGTCCTCTTTGGTACTTGGAGTGCCCTAGACGGTCCTTGTTGATCTCGGAGTTTTGGTGGCTCGCGGGATTGTTAGGAGCCTCTAATTAAGTTGTGGAGACGTGCCCCAACCTTGTGAGTCTTGTGGCTTTGGGAGCCACGGGATTCCAGTGAGAGCCTCCAATTAAGTTGTGGAGTGTGCCTCATCCTTGTACGGGGTCGGTGACCACCCTCAAGTGTCCCATAGTGGCTCGTGGCACTCTACATTGGTAGAGGCACGAAGGAGATTACGGTGTGCCATTTGACGGCTATTCGGGGATCACTTTGTGACTCCGCACCGCTCCAACGGAGACGTAGCTTCCATTGGGAAGTGAACTTCGGGATAAATCATCGTCTCCAAGTGCCTCGGTATTTCTATACCCGAGCTTCTTACTTATGCTATTTACTTTGTGATAGCCATCGAGCTTGAAGTAATATATCTTGCTATCACATAGTTGTATATCTTGTTTAGCATAAGTTGTTGGTGCACATAGGTAAACCTAGCTTGTTTAGGTTTTGCGCTTGATAAATTAACCGCTAATTTTATTCCGCATTTATCCAAGCCTAAACCGTAAAGAATTTTAAATCGCCTATTCACCCTCCCTCTAGGCGACATCCGTGTCCTTTCACAAAGCATCCGTCGACGTATTATTGACTCCGCAAGCACACTCGATCGATACAATCTCGACTCAAAGATACGTAGCAAAATGAACAAAGAACCAGACGATGCATTATCGGCCTAGAAGATTCACGGCAAAGCAAGCAGATTATGACGTGCACCCGCAGATGAGTCTCTGCCCGATTCTTCGAATCGACCAGGGCTACTCCCATCGGGAGTGCTGGGCGCGCACCCGACGTACTACCGAGTCAAAAGCACCCGACAACGCAGCAAGGGCGCAAACACTGAGTCCAAGTTGAGCACCTCCTTGGACAACTCAAATTTCATCGACTAAACTCCCATCGGGAGTGCACTCGCCACCGGCTTGAGTGCTACGCAATCTCAAAGTCGGGTTCTCTATAGCCCGCACCGGATTTATTAAAGTTGGGTTCTCTACAACCCGCATCGAATTTCTCAAAGTCGGGTTCTCTATAGCCCGCATCGATATTCCCAAAGTCCGGTTCTCTATAACCTGCATCGGTATTCTCAAAGTTGGGTTCTCTATAGCCCGCACTGGATTTCTCAAAATCGGTTTCTCTATAGCCCGCAACGGTATTCTCAAAGTCGGTCTCTCTATAGATCGCATCGGATTTATTACTATCAGGTTTCTTACACCTGCACTGGATTTCGCATAAATGATTCAACTCTCAAAGCATGGTTAATACAGTTCATCACATGGTCATCAATGCACCTGACGCATCGACTACGCCTACTCGACATGCTAATATGAGTCTCTGCCCGATACTTCGAATCGACCAGACACTCGGGGGCTACTGACGTGGGCATACCCTCCAGGCACCCCACCATTGGCGTACCCGATGCGGCCCAGCCGAAGGCCCACCTGGAGGCCCAAAGAAGCCCAAGAAGCTACAACTTGGAGTGCAAGACAAGAACTCATGTAAACCCTACCTAGCTGCATATATAAAGACAGGCAGGGGCACCCTTTAGAGGAGGACTAGACACACAACATACACGCATAGGCATAACGAGACCACGTCTCATCACCACGATCGCCATTACGGCCACCATGTAATCCTCCATGAATATAATCAGACAAGAAGGAGTAGGTCTATACCTCACAATGAGGGGCCGAACCTGGGTAAATCCCTGCTTGTCAGCCGACAGAACTACCAGCGCGCCATCTTCCTCCCTCTATATGAAACCCTAGGTATACTACCGATGGGATTTGCCGTGGTAACCCCACGTCATCTCGCCAAGGAACGAAGGCTGGAAGATTTCTTATTGTAGGCGATGCCATCTCCATTGATGAAGAAGACACGGTTACCAAAACCCTAACCAATCTATTGAAACACTACTTGTACTAAGAACTCCACTCATAGATCGGATTCCCCACCTCTCCTGAAGCCGACAAGGCCGGCCGGAGGAGGGGGAACTGATCTATGGTGGAAGCGGAGGTGGTGGCGATGCTAGGTTTTGAGGAGCAACTAATTCTTATGGGGGTAGAAGAGAAGACAAACAAAAAGGAGCTCAATAAATTGAACTCCAAGATCTAGATACAAAGGCTTCTCCTAAAAGAGGAGAGATGGATTGGTGAAAAGATAGATCTAGATTTTCTCTCTCTTTTCCCTCTAAATGGAGGCAACAATCATGGAGGAATAGAGGGATATCAAAGCTCAAGGAGGTCAACAATGGAGGCCAATTTCGTGCTCAACAAAACTAGTCTCGTTGGGAAGAAGGGGTCCTTTTATAAGATCACACGAAATATTCCCGTTGGAAAACTGGTGCAGGAAACTTAGACCAAAATCTTTGGCCGGACTGAAAACTTTGGCAAAGTTTCCGGTCTGATTCCGGAGTGTCACAAGTTGGCGTAGCTCAAAATATACAGTCCAGAAACTTTTGGTCTGGACTGGAAATTCCGGCCTACAAAAACTGCAGGAAACACCAACACGAAAACGAACAAATCTTTCGCATACGAACTCTGATTTAGATGTTCTTGGACTCGTAGGAACCACCACAACGAGTTCTACAAGATCATGCATAGAAACATCATAAGTGGGGGAAACGTTAGGCCTCTCTCTAAATGAATAACCGGCAAATCTACAAAATAAAAACATAATAAGTTATTCATTTGAAACCCACGTAGAGAAAAGCCAAATAAGAATCAAGAAAGTTGATGCCAAGTATGAAAAGATTTGAGCTCTCTAGGACCGATACACTAAAGCTCCATCGAGAGCCCCTATTGAGCTATCTTATAACCCGGTCTCCCAACTAAAAGCATTAGACCGGTAAAATAGAAATTATATCAAGATCATACCGTTGCTTTGCCCAATCCATTTGAACTAGATGATAACGATCCTGATCTCCTCAAGTGGAACACCTTTCATGATTTCACCCCGCTCGGTGAAGATTCAAATATTGCTCCCCCATACTCCACTATGTGAGAGCCTCTCTTAGGCACATCTTCACATGGCCACTATCTCCAAATGGGTGGCAAGGTTTAGGCATAGGATTTCTTCAAGATGATTCTCTTGAACTTGCACTTCTCAAACTTGATGACGACAACTCTTGTCCTCCATGTGTTATATGAAATCTTCCTTTTGACGCAAGCCCATGGAGAGATACCTAACCCCACGTAAAAATGCCACACACACACATATCATGGGTTAGTTCACAAACTATGTGGACAATTGCTTAGCATCCAAGAGATACATGATCTCACTTGGTATATCTTCTAGTTTTGTGTGTTGATCAATATCTTGATCAACATTGTATCTTTTATTGTCTCTTCATAAATGATGATTTCTTGAAGATAAACAAGAATGTTCACACAATTTTTTTTTTCAAGCCATACTTGCAATATGTCAACATCATCATGACCATTTAAATAACACCTTGGTTAGCACATACTTTTCTTCTTGATCATATCAATATATACATACAACTCGATGATCTTGCTGCCAAATATTTTATTATATCATTATATTCATCGTATCAACCTTGAATCCAACATATGAAGTTCAATCATAGCATATGGACAAACACTACAAGTATAACTCAATGCAACCATTAGTCTATAGGGATTATCGTTAATCATCAAAACCAAACATGAGGCGCAATGCTCTTTCAACCATTTTTCTTTATTTTTTCCACATCGACACGACATGTGGGACCAAACTGTCAAAAAACAGGTTTAAATAGCTAAACGGCCGAATCAATGCTAGGTGTCACACATATGCCCCCAAAACACAGTGGTTTTTGTCATTTTGGTCTAGGATGGTGGTTTCGTGACACATCTCCTCCAGTTGTGATGGTTTTGCCTCATTTTCTCCGGAATGGGAGATGCTCCGACACGGGCCATCAAATCGTCCTAGTTGGGCCGTCGCGAGCTGTACTGATCGGCACATCATCGGCGTGCACCCGATCGAGCCCAGTCCACAGAAGAAACCCTCCCATTTCAGTCCATCTCTCTTCTCTTCCGTTCCCCACTTAAACCCCACGCCGCACCACTCGCCGCCGGCCGCCGCCACCACGCCCTCACCATGGCTCACCTCCGCCTCCTCCTCTCCCACTCACGACTCCACCCTCACCCCCACCGCCTCCGCCCGCTCTTCCGCTTCTGCTCCTCCAACTCCAGCAACCCCCCACCGCCGCCGCCCATCAAGCCCGTCTCCTACGCCCCGAAGCCGCAGGCCCCACCCGACGAGCCCGCCCCCACCGCCAGCCCCGACTCGCTTCCCAGGAGTCAGCCGGTGAACCCGCCGCGGCAGCAGTTCACGAGGCAGGAGATGCGGTACGTGAACGAGGCGGGGCCCGCGATCGCGCCCGTGTCGTACCCGAGCAGGGTCGCGCCGCTGCCCGCGGACCGTCCGGCGGAGGAAGGGCCCGGCGAGGGGGCCAAGGACGAGGATCTGCGCGGCGAGGGGGAGCGGATCGAGAGGGAGGCTGCGTGGGCGAGGAAGCCCGTCTTCGGTCTGCAGGTGGAGGAGGACCCTGTGCCGTACCCGACGCTGATACCTGTCGTCAAGCGCCCGCAGAAGGCTGCCATTGATCTCGTCGATGCGCTCCGCGAAATCAAGGTCTTTAATGCTAGTGATTTGCTTCGTTGCAGTTCGAACTTACAGATCAATAGTCTTGTTGTGGCCCCATTGGGACTATCATTTTCTCTAGTTTCGGGATGGTTTGAGTGCTCTACCAAAATATGCGCCGAGAAGTAGCATGATTTGTCTGATTTAGTGATGGGGTGTTTAATCGTCTTTGTTTAGCTGAAACCTAAAGATAAATTCTTTTCTGGGGTTAAGCCTGAATATAATTTCTAGGCTGGGGTTAAGCCAATTTTGAAGTTTCATGTTGTGACAGTGGATGCTGGCTTACTAAACGGAACACCTTTTCTTAGGCTGCCTTTGGCATTGCCGGGATTATGATAATCCTGTTTGGTTGAGTTGCTCTGACCTATTTGCCTGGTTGATTACCTTATTTTCGTTTAATCAACAGAGAATGAGTTCAAAATCTTGTTCTGGCAAACAGAAAAAACAGAAGAGATATGAAACTGCATAAGTGTAGTGTTTTATTTTGCCATATTAGTTAAATTACAACCTTTTTGCCAGATAAGACACTTAGATTCTCCAAAGCTACAATAAAATAAGTTGAGCAACTGGCACACGTTCTATATTTCTGCACTCATGCTAGTAACATTTATTGTTCTCTTTTTGACCATTTGGGTTCTAGGGAATGTTCATCTGAGACCAAGACTCGAGGTGCCATTAGGTGTCCTGATGGGTACATGATGTTAATGACGTAAGTAGGAAAATCATAGAATTGGATAGGTTAACAATAGTACATGTTAAGCGAGATTTTCTTATCGACTGAACTGAAATGATGCATGCTTAGCCTAGCGGAAGACCTAGAGCGGACTGAACTAGACTAGGATTCTACCAGCTTACTGAAATTAGACCCTCCTAATATCTTTCTAACTACTAAATGAATCCAGACTCCCTTGCCTTATTCTGCTTAGTTAGCCTTGCACTACTTCAGCTGTGGCAGATACTGGTAGAACCCGGTTTCCGTGTCTTACTACTTCCTCTGCACCACCTAGTCTGGATCCAGTGTCAGCACCGTATCAATGTTCTTTTCTGGTTGCTGGCCTGGCACCACCCCTGTCTTCCTGTGGCATAGTCGACAGCACATTACATGTTTGACAAGTTAGATTTAGGCATATGGTTTGCATTTGAGATTTGAGATGCTGCATATTACACTATGTTCTTCTATTACAGTGAAATAGTGAAAACTAGATCAATGTACTATGCACTCGTGTGTTATACACTTATTACTGATGAACAACCATAAACTGTCAGGGGACATTTGAATACATGATTTTGGAGCATAAGTTCCAGAACGATAAATTCTTTTGGCACCCTTTGGAATTGAGGAATCAACCCAGGGAAAACGAAATAAGTTTCCTATGCCACTGATTTCACAGGAAAAGCACATACCACCACACCAACCTCATTTTTCCTAACTTCACATTGATTGAGGCAAATGGAAGTGGCGAGCACCGCAACTTTCGTTCGAGATGCTGTGGTCACCACAACTGCAGTTGCTTCCAATGCTTCTAAATGGAAATGGCATCACCATTTCGAATAAGTGTGCTCAGTGAAGCCCCCGCCCCCTCCCCCCATACTAGGGTATTGTAGCCGTTTCAAACTAGTGTGTCGTACCCATTGTCGATGACGTGGTAAGCAATCCTCAAGGCCCCCTAACTCGCTTCTCTCTACTCGTCTGCTTCCGAATGGAGTAACATGCTTTCGATTTTGGTTGAGATAGATTAGTATGGTATGTTTGTCTGGGAGGAGAGACTTGAAAGAAGGAAATAACAACAGTAGGAGGGGCTCACTGTCTTTGTTATTTGAAGAATTGAACGAACCATTACCTCTTGTTTTTATCACTTATGTACTTGTCTATGCATTTGAGTGTGTCCAACACGAGACGCGCTTGCAGATATTATCATTGATGGATGGGACCAACCTTGAAGGCCTTAGTGCGTGTCAGTTTAGGGGGCTATATTGCAGCACCACTATAAAGCAAGATCATCAACACTCCTAAGAAAGCATTTTTTTTACATTACTAAACAATATCTTCAACATTAAGTACAAACATAGGCTTGGGAAAATGTTCAGTGAAAACCCTCTGAAAACCACGATTAGAGGTTTTGGGAAGTTCGATGAACAAAGTGTATGCTGGGAGAGCTCATGTTCTATAATCATGTATAACTTGAAGATCAAACTCAGTGGTATTTTAGGAAGTATGAAGAAAAGACAGAACAATAAACAGTATCACATTGCAAAAACCCGTACATACTAAATTTGTAAATTTGATCGAGTTTTAACTTGAAACATTGTAGGTTTACATAATCTCTGCTAGGTCCTACCACGGTTTTGAGCCCTAGCTTATTGTAATGTAGTTAGATTTCTCCTTTCCATTTGAGACCTCTGCTAGGTCTTAGCATGGTTCAGCACTCAATTAGATAAATATACAAGTCAAGATGACTTGTAACGTGAGAAGTGTGGGAAAATGTAGAAATGCTTTAAGTTTCCATAAACTTGAGAATCTAATATTTTTAGTCGAAGAATCAAAATTTCTTACCTTGTCCTGTTGCTTTCTTCCAGGCCAGTGCAACTGAAAAGAAGCGGAATTTCACTGAAACAGTGGAAGCTCATGTAATGCTAGGTGTTGACCCACGTCGTGGTGACCAGGTCTGCTGCACTTCCTTACAAAGTACCTTGAACTACACCTTTTATCCTGCTCAGTTATCTCACATCATAATTCTACTCGAATATGGAAATTTAACTTGCCATGATACTGAATTATTGATTGATGTTTACCAATTCGGTAGCAGAAGTGACTGAGTTTATGCCATCATACTTGCTGTGAAGCCAAAGTTCCCCATTGCGTGAAATCAGTGTGGAAGCTATGAGTATTTAACAGGGATGCTACTTAAATGCCTTTTCTATACCCATTGAGGCCTTTCTAATACATCCAAATACAAAAGAAATCTTGTCCAGGGGTTCTGTGCTTGCTAAAAGCCTAAAAGAACTGATGGTTAACTAATGCATCATCACTTGAATAGCCAGTTTACCTCATGATTTTTTTTCCGCCAATCTACTTGTGAATGTTAAATTGATGGAAAGTTATTTTTTCTGGCACTGACCAAAATCTTTCTGACAGATGGTCCGTGGCGCCATAACTTTGCCTCATGGCACTGGCAAGGTACCTTTCTAAGTACCAAATGCAATCTATGTGTGCAAGAATGTTACAGGCATCACTTCGTTTTGCTATTAAAATATTCGTTCGTTCCCAACGGGGCCTTGATTTTTCTACGAGTGCTTAATGCTGAGATCTTTGATTTGCAAGACTGTCAGGGTAGCAGTATTTGCTGAAGGTCCTGCAGCAGAAGAAGCTAGAACTGCTGGAGCAGATGTGGTTGGTGGCGATGAGCTGATTGAGGAGATTCGTAAAGGTACTTCTTTTCCTTCTGATGATGTCGGAGCTCCTTTACTATGTTGTGATTTTATGAATTTTTCCCCTTGAAATATCACCAATCGCTACATGTTCTCACTCTAGGTACACCATCGTAAACTATATTTCTGACTGATGCTTTTAATCTTCCATCTTCCATGTTGAAATCCTTGTTGACTGGGAGTTTTTTTTCCACGTACGATTCTGTATATGTAGGAGGAGGCAAACTAAGCTTTGACAAGTGCATAGCAACTCCAATGTTCATGCCTCGGCTTTCAAAGGTAGTAGTGTGAACATACTGACATTGCTGTTATTTCCTGTTGACATATTATTAATAACCTGATTGATTTGCTTCCTCAGGTCGCTAGAATATTGGGTCCTCGTGGTTTGATGCCAAACCCTAAGGTAGACACCTTCTTTTTCATTTTGTTTTGGAATTATACTTAACTCTTCTGCCTTTGATCACACTTTAACTCTATAGCTAGGGTCTGTGACAAATGATGTTTCTGGTGCTGTCAAAGCGGCAAAATCAGGTCGTGTTGACTTCAAAATAGATAAAACTGCTATAGTGCATGTTGGTCTTGGAAAGGTATGTGACATCAGTACTGATGCACAAGTGTATTTATCAATGTAATGTTTACATATCCGAGCAACTTCATATGTTGTTATTCTGTGCCATGCTCATTATTGTTTGTGTTGTTTTTGCAGGTGAATTTTTCCGAGGAGAGTTTACGTGAAAATATTGGTGCTTTCGTAAATGCACTTTTACTTGCTAAGCCGGTGGGCTTAAAGAAAAGTAAGTGGTCTGCTAGTGGTTCTTACGTGCTTATCCACAAGTATTTTTGTGAACAGTGCACCTTCTGAGGGAATACTTACTCCTGTATTACAATTTACAAATCTATGAACTTAAACATTTTTAAAATAGTTGTGGTATATTGCTAATGCTGACGCTATGTTACTGATATAATGTATGCACTTGGAGCCTTGCTGTTGTACCCTTGACAAAATGACTAGTTTTATTTTGACCATTCTCTGTCATCTTCAATACTTAGAACATTTGACATGAAACAGCTATGGCCAGTGTAAGAAAGGTATCTGAGTATCTGATTCAGATGGCATATTGGCCACTAATTCATTCTTGGATAGTAATAGTTTTGTTCATGCATGCTTCAGTATTTTTATATTATTTCTCTGGTAATTGTGACGGTGCTATCAAATCCAAGTTGTTAACACTCCTTTCTTTCAGCTTCGAAATATGTTGGATATGTGAAGAAGTTCACATTGAGCAGCACAGTAAGCTCTTTTCCCTTCCACATCTGTCAGATGATACGCCTATCAACTGTTTCCATTTTCTAGGGATGTCACAGAATACTTCACACAAAAGTAATGATATGCTAAAGTTCTTTGGGTTTCCATATTCTTATGAACTTAAGGTTCTTTTATGACAGCGGTAGGGGAGAACCCTACTGAATTTATGTTAGAAAAATGATAAGAAATACAAAGTATGTTTTGAAAGGCTTAGAAGAAGAGATAAAGGGTACATTTTTTCCGTTGAAAATCCAACAGACTAACCAAACTGAGAAGGATACAAAAGAAATAACCGAGAGCCAGTGCACACATTTTGGCACTAGTCGTCTTGCAGGCATAATTTCCTACCTTTTTCATTCGCCAATCAAACTGGAATTGTTATCTGAAACTAGGTGGTAGGAGTAATGCATATTTGTCATTGTGCTCTATTGTTTTTGGAGAGTGATCCTTTTGACTGTCTCTAAGTTGATACCATGTAACAGAGAAAGGTGGAATTACTGCTAGGTATACATCATAATTTTGCTAATGGTTTGTGGTGTTTTAGTTGTCTTGACATGATTCATTGTACTGTCCAATAAGAGATCTTCTTTTAAGACTGCAATTGAACCTCTACTGTGCTTGTACAGTAGCATCAGTATGTACTAGGTTATCATAGTTTATGAGTTGCAATGGCTTCTAGTGGCTCATGTCATTTCCACTGGGTGAACTAAAAGTAAGGTTGCTCGTGATATTTGCACGAGTAATTTTTTGGGGTAATAGCCCCGACTTCGTCAATCAGTCATTTTCATCTGCCACATCTCCTCAGATTGCTCTTATCTTATGTCTCTTACTGGAGGAACTTTCTTGCAGATGGGACCTGGATTTTCTGTTACCATACCATCTCTATCGGCGGCGGCTGATAATTATACCAAGGTGCAAGTCAGCCAATGAACCATTTTAT
Source organism: Poa pratensis (assembly GCA_947311845.1). Taxonomy (NCBI): domain Eukaryota; kingdom Viridiplantae; phylum Streptophyta; class Magnoliopsida; order Poales; family Poaceae; genus Poa; species Poa pratensis. The sequence continues at coordinate 23,217,136 of CAMZMU010000068.1, forward strand.
TTTTTAGACACTTGCAACCAGTGCCTTGCAAGTGGCTGTGGCCTATTGTAGAGGAGCATAGCGTGATAACTAGGCTGAGCACAGCTGGATGAGTTCCTGTTCTACCAGTCGGATGATAGGTTTGTGGGAAAAACTTGCAGCGAACATTATCTCGTTCAATTTCGTTTGGTCAGAGAAATCACGCGGTTGCTTTTGACGGCCCTCTCATGTCATTTCTCTGTGCTCTGCAGTTTGTTGTATGCAATGTAACCTTGAGTTCATTACTAGAAAAGATTGTAGGCATAGGTTATTCTTATTTTGAAAGAAAACTAGAACTGAGAGGTTGGAGCCAAGGTTCAAAAAAGCGGTAAGCGCGAAGCGAGCGGTGAGGCTCCGATTAGAGGAATTGTAGCTTAGGCGAGCTTAAGCGTTCTGTACGGAGCCGTACGGACAGAGAACTAGGGAGGCATATCTTTACTATTAAATGGGAGTTGGTGATGGTGTAACCCGGTAGAAAATTCTGCCGACCGATTCTGCCGATTGATGGATCGCTAACATGGGCCTGGCGGCTGGCCCAATCTCTCCCTCGTTAGCGCTAATACAGGCAGAAAAAAGAGCCTCTGCGTCGCTCTCTCGAGGGCGACACGGGAGGCGACCTAACCCTAGCCGCCATGAGCTCCTTCCCCTCCCTTTCCCTCGCCTCCCCGCTGCCGGAGTGAGCCGTCGGGCAAGCTTGCGTGGCTCCCAAGGATTGCAGCGGCGGGGATCTCTCCGGTGGTGCTCGTTTGGGTGGCGGGTGGCACACCCGTGGCGGAGATCTCGAAGCTCCGGTCGCCGATCTCCTGACTATATGCTCATGGCAATAAAAGAGGCGGCGCCCTCGTGCTTCAGCGGCAACGCTCTCGCTTGGGTCGACCGGGCGGGCTTGGTGTGGAGAAGGGGGTAAGAGACGGGTGGCTCCGGCAGGGCCCAGCCACTCGTCGCCGGGCGCCGGGAGCTTCTCCGGCCGTGCACTGGAGGTACTTCCTCTCCTCCCCTTCCTTTCCCTGGCGCTCGATTGCCAGAGTCTGCTCCCCATCTGCGCTGCCCGCTGCCTGAGCCTTCCTACCATGTATATTGACGTTGTGAGGAAATGAAGACCGATGGATCCTATGAGTGACCAAATGCTGGACTTTAAATCTGCTAATGCACATGTTGACATGATAATTTGAGATATACATTGAGATTTATTAATATTAATTTGTGGTATTAGTCTGCTCCATGGTTAGAGGTTCATCACGTATAGTCAATACTCAATAGTTACTGTTGTTGAACTGCTTTGAAAGGAAGGAAGTGCTCACTGGGAGCTCCAATGAGATTTGTACTTTGTTCACAATAGCTGTTTACTTAGTAAAGATTTTGAATTTTCTCTTTTTTGGGGGATTTGCTTCTGTACCATGCATAGAGTATACTTTTTGTATAAATATCTATAACCATATTTAAACGGGAAAATATGTTGGAGTATGCAATTATGGTTAAACCATGGAAATGTTTAGATTGCAGCAAGGGAGTATGTATGCGTGAGAGAGGAAAAGATGAGGCTGAGGGGGTTGAGCTTTTAGCAAGACCATGTGGTATCTACACTTGCTGAACCATGTGGTATTTTAGCAAGACTTACTGTCCCTGAATCTTACTCCTGAATTTTATCTACACTTGCTGAATTTTAGTGTAGACCATTAGACTACACTGAAACATTAATTTACTTTTTCAGTGGCGACAAGCTGAGATGAGCTGAAACTCTCATCGTCAAACTGGAGCTGCCGGCGAGACCGTGCTGGAGCTGCCGTTTGGATGTCTACTTGCTAAACTGGAGGTTACAGCCTTACAGGTTACATGTCATTTTACTGGATTCAAAAACCTGCAAATATATACTCCATTACTTGAGGTTTATTATAACATGACAAGTTATAAGCCAGTTGTAAGTTTGAGGAATATTGAGCTTGCTTCCACCCCTTCTTTGAACAGAAAAAACCAATGGAAATCAACAACATCACCCCAGGGATCACACATGCTCGTGGTTGAACATTCTGGATAATTTATTAGCTTGAACACAATGATCTTGATAAAAGCCATCAGGAGATGCAAATTTTGCCAGAATAGTCAGAACTGCACCCACAACCAGAATTGCACATCCACAACCAGAATTGCACATGATTTATAGTACTATCATCTTCAGAGTTTTCAGAGCTTCAAATGCTGTCATTTTCAAGGTCGTGCAATTGTTTTCAGAGATTCACAAGAGTTCAAATTTGTTCTTCAGATTAGAATAATCCTGACAGGTTACAATTTTTCAAAATTGCTAAAAAAATGCATGTGGTTCTTTGAAAACAGAACTCAATTGTTCCCAGGCACGCAAGAACTACGTCCTCCTCGTCCACAGACTCGCTGGAGCGGAGCGGCGAAGGGAGCTGCAGACGGCGGCGGAGCGGTGGATGAGCGCCGACGAGGAAGTCTCAGGTCGCCGGCGTCAAGAAGGAGGGGCCGCGGTACGGCGGCGAAGTTGAGGAAGAGTGCCAGCGAGGAAGGATCGGACGCCCTCGCTAAGGAGCTTTGCGCGCTTCAAGGACGAGGGGCCCCCTTCGCGAGATTCAGCACGCCGAACTGCTGGGGGTCTCTGTAGCTGGAGCGGGAGGACGGCGAGAAGACATAGCGCGGAGGAACTGGCGCGAGGACTGCGTGAAGTCAGCGGAGGACCTGGTAGGGCTGCGGCCTGTGGGGAGGACCGATGGAGATCGGAGGTAGGACACGATGGGAGGTGCGTGCGCGCGCCCACTAGGATTTGTAATGATTTGGAAATCTGAGGATGAACTAGTCATATTTTGCGCGGCGTGACGCCGCGCGTTTGGTGAGAATATTTGTTGTGATAATTTGTGTATTTTTTTAGTCGTGTTGTATATATTGTAAGGAAAGGTGATAGTTGTAATTGGTGTAGTGCATTCAATTTGAAATTGTTCCGTAATTAGAGGGAACAAATTTATTTTCTCGAAATATTTATGTAGTGAAGCATTTTTTTTCCCGAAATGTGAGTATATGGTTAGATTTGTTTAAGTTGTATTGGTTACAGACATGTTAGCTAAATTGAGTGGTCAAATATAGATATATGCTGCCGTAATTTTTTTTTTAGCATTATAATAAGACGTAGTATGTTATGGTTATGTGGAAACATTGATTGTTTGTAGTATTTATTAAAGGTATATGCATAATTGGGGAGAGTTTAGTTAAATTACTTGCAAATATTAATCTATATGGGAGGATGCAGTAAGTTAGTAGTTAGCTTTAAAAATTTATTGAAACTCCATAATGGGAGGAAATATATTATGTGAGTACTTATTAAATTCAATTTTATAAAGTTGGAGGAAATTCGTTCGCTTTGTCATTTCCCCCCCGATTGTGTAGTATGATCAGAGGAAATGTATTTTGTTAGCATTTATTGAATTTTAATCAATAATTAGATGGAGTGCACCTACAATGTGTGCAAATATTAAGTAGTTTGAATTGTTTAAGTTTGTTTGTGGCATTAGCAAGTATCATTTTTTTTTGCCGATCATGTCGATAAATTTTAGGGTAACTGAAATATTTTAGGAATTTGGAAAGTTGAAATGGGCCTCTTTTTGCTGAATGACATTCAAGTTAAGTATGTAAGTAGTGGTATTGCATTTTTTCTGGATTCGTGCTAACATATGGGGAAAGTCTGTCTACGTTGCATCTAAATTTTAACTATTTTGAATTGTGCAACTACGTTTTGTGATTTGCTATATGTAGTTATTGTTGATTTTTTGTGAGCATTTTGTAGATAGTTTAGTGAATATCGGAATATTTAGCGAATTGAAGTATTTAAATATGGTCGTATGTTGCTATTAATTTTTAATTGTAATTAGGGGAAATGTGTTTCAAAATTTCTCCAAATATTTTTAAAGTTTTGATTTTCCAGTAAGATTTGTTCTGTGGCATAAGTAATTAGCATGTAATTTTTGTATTATGTTGTTGTATTACCCATATTTTTGTCAGTGGATATACACGAAGATTTTGTTTTTAACCTTTTTTATATTTTCTAGAAATTGTATAGCCCTTCGTGCCAATATGTGGAAGGCATTCCCTTTTTTTTTTGAATATAGAAATTTGAGTGGAGATCATATGCCATAAGTAGTTTTTTTTATTTTGTTGTAGGTATGCCGTTTTTCCTCCCACATTTGTGAGTACTGTGATGTGAATATCTAATTTATGGAAATGTGCATATTTAAAATGTTTTTGTTTTTGGTATGTTCAATTTGAAGGTAAGTTTATATTCTTAAGTTGTTCGACTGCCAAAATTGGAACATTGGGTAGTTATCTAGATTTACTAAATTCAATTTAGAAGCGTAGTACAATTAAAGCAAATGAATTTGCATTTCGTTGAAATTTTTGTGATATTTTTTTTCTGAATGCAGAGACTATCTTGTTTTTTTACAAATATGTGGAATTTAGTTGCATCTGATTTGGAAATGTGTCTAAGTAATCTTCTTTTTTTGTAAGTGGTTTATATTTGGTAAATTCAATTTAGAAGCAAGACATAATTGGAGGAAATGAATTTGCATTCTGTAAAAATATTCATCTAATCGAACTTCTGCTTTTTAAATGCAGTAACTATCATGTATTTTTTTACAAATTTGTGGATTTTGGTCTCATTTGGTTTGGAAATGTAGTTTTTTTTAATGCACTGACCGTTTTTATTTTGAGAAATTTATAAAATTTAGTGTGAGTTGAGTTCGAAAAATAAGAAAAGCAGAACAGAAAGAAAATGATTTGAATTCTTCAACGTCATACGAAGTGGACAAATTTGAAAGGCAGTTATGATTTTGGAATATTCAAATTTTAATTTCGATCGCATGTCATAATTAGTCCTTTTTTTTGTGGGTGATCGGTTCCATATGTTTTTTACATTTTCCTCGTAGATATATGTAATATTATTGGGTTTACGCAGTTTATAATTTTTTCCAGAATTGTTTAAATAAGCTGTTTTTTTCCAAGAAAAAAAGAAAAAAAGAAAAACTGAATCTAAAAAAAAAAACCCACGTGGGACCCACTGTGACGTTGTGCTGACGTCACAGTGTGCAGTCCTAGCTGTTTTTGCAGAAAAGGCCTTGGGTTTTGCTGTAATTCTGAAAAGGTCCTTCCCTTCGTATTTTTGTGGACCGCGGAGCAATTTCTTGGGAGCGAGGGGCCTTTTTGCAAAATGGCGCGGGCGGATCCGTGTGGGCCGTCCGATCGCCGCGCGACGGCGCGGATCGCTGCACTATTCAACACTGTAGCAGACTGTAGCTGCTACAGTGCCAGGGCCTCCCACAAATCGCGAAATATTCCAACTTTTATATACTTAGGATTTGTAAAATCGAATTTGAATACAACCACGGCGATGCAAGCGAAGTTGAATCTTTAATACTTTGGAATACCATGTGACTTTTTATTCTACACACCACAATGTGCCCGTGTGTTACATCGTCATCATGTTGGGAGGAAAAAAACTTGGCTCAGCCGTAGCAACGCACGGGCACTCAACTAGTATTAGCCTAATAAACATGTAATGCAAGCAGTAGAGGTTGCACAAACGTATGGGTAGAAAAGTAGGGAAGCAATGTGGGTTAATACCTTTGTTTGCCTCTGTTTTGCTCCCATTTGTTCTTCAAATTGTCCAAGTTCTTTCTCCAATGAAGAAAGCTACATGCACACAAAGATCAAAATATCAACAAGCAAATAGCAAACAAACAATATTATCTATACTACTATATATAAAGGGAGGACAAGATCGCGGCCTCTCAGCGCACACGGTACTGTAGCTATTTGACCCACCCCCTGGCTGTCCGATCGCAGATCGACGGCCCAGACCCGCCCCACCCGAGTGAACAGTGCCAGGGAACAGTGTCAACGAACAGTACCGGCCTTTTCGCGATAATATTTACATGAAATATATGCGTGCCAAATTCCATTTCCGTGATCGGTTTCGAGTTTGTTCGACTCTAACTCCTTAATTTTGCAACCAGATTCGCAAAAACATTTGATGAATTTTGTCAAATTCGTCGCACTCAGTCATCCGTTTGAATTTTCCTTTTACGAGTAGATGCATATCATCTTTCCGAACAACTTTTCATGTTTTAACATTTTTAGTATATTTTGACAGACATATACGTATTCCTCTAAAATCTTCAAATTCGGTTCAAATAGTCATCTAAATCCATCGGCTCATCCATATTTACTAACCTCTACACTGAAAGGAAAACGTAGCTATTCCGGATGAATAGTGCTCCACCCGGTAAACAAGCCGGTTACACCGGTTAATAGCTGTGCAATGACCGGTGTATCATCTGGTGAACAGCCGACCAACTTTTTAAAGCTTTATCTTTTTAATTTCTTTTTAAACATAGACTTTTCTTTTTGGCAGAAGTTTCAGCGTATATTTCCTGTCTAAAATTTTTCCAAGCGTATTTACATAGGTCTACCTTCTAGACGAGTTTAGACTTTTTGCCGGTATTTTTCTTTAGCTTTTATACAATTTTTTAAACCTTCTTCGGACTTTCCGATTGTAATTTTTGGTGTTTTTTGTCTAAAAAATACAAACCAAATTTACACACATATACCTCTCGAACAAGTTTAGATTTTTCTACCTACATGAGTTTAGACTTTCTGACGGTATTTTTTTTTTGCTTTTCCAGTTTTTAAAACCTTTTCTTTCTTTTTTTCGTTTTTAAACCTTCTTTTGACTTCTCGTCAGAATTTTTTTGCCTTTTTTTTATGAAAAATTACCGACCGCATTTACATAAATGCATATACCTCTCGAACAACTTTAAACTTCTCGACCTAAATTAGTTTAAACTTTTTGATGATATTTTTCTTCAGCCTTTTTACAGTTTTTAAAACCTTTTTATGGACTTTCCGATAATAAATTTTGGCCTTTTTTTGTATAACTTACCAACCACATTTACATACATACATGTACCTCTCGAACAAGGAATAAACCCACGGTACCTGCCAATACAAATTGAATTAACACTTCTAACTACAAATACTTTTCTTAATACATACAATCTTTCGCTTCAGTAGATCCATTTTACTCTTTGAAAAAAAAACCCAACTACTTAACACTATTAAAAACACAAAATACACTCATGTACACAGGCGCGGCATGTCGCCGCGCCATCTTGCCTGTAATTGTTATGCTCCTGTGGGTACTCATTTCTTGCATTGGTATTTTATTTCTATACCTCAACCAAATAACTCAATTCAGTTTGCTCTATTGCTGTAGGTGAAGTCTCAAATTGGTGTTTGCCATTCTGCTCTACATGATTATCATGATGCAAATGTAGGATGTTTTCTCTTAATTGGTGTCAATTTTTAAATAGCTTGCAAATCATGAATAGATGAATAAAATTGATGTGGTTCATGGTCTTTGTTTCAGGTAATCATGTAGATGATGGTGTGATGAAATCAAAATTGGCGGCCATATGGTGATGGTGACAGGTCAGATTTTTTTACGAGCTCAACCTCTAGCCCCAGCGAATTGATTCCCTCGTATACTATCATATGGGGTGGCAACTAGGATATTCTATCATTTTGCTTCAGTACGCGCTGCAAGCAAAGGTGAGAAAAATATGTCTGCATAGTAGTATTGCGCATGATATGATGTGATTCCCGCATTTAAACTCTTATCATGTATTGACAAGCATGCTCATATTTACAAATCTAATGTCTCTCCACACACAAAAAAAATCTGACTGCTCCCTTTCAGCCATACTAGGGGATTAGCCGCGGACTCCGCCGCGCCCGTGGGCTAAAATTTTGAATTGTTCGATCGTAAAATTGTTGAAATTCAAAAATTGTCTAGGTTGTGAAGTTGTTCAATTTTTTGAAATGTCCCGTGGGCTAAAATTTTGAATTGTTCGATCGTAAAATTGTTGAAATTTAAAAATTGTCTAGGTTGTGAAGTTGTTCAATTTTTTGAAATGTTCATATTCAAAAGTTATTCAGATCTGAAACCGTTGAATTTTTTTTAAAAAAATACATGTGTAAATTGTTTAGTTTTTGGAATTTGAAGCCGTTGATTTTTTTTAAAAAAATATGTGTAAATTGTTTAGTTTTTGGAATTTGTTAAAATTGGTAACTTATTTGTATGTGAATTCGTTTTTCCGTTTATTAAATATTTGAATTTTGTAGGAATACACGATTTTAGTATATGCAAAATTGAATTTTAATCGTATTTTGAAGTATTGTTTTTTTCCATATCTGTAGGTTTGAAATACTGTTGTAGTTATTGTTCAAATATTTATAAAACATTTCCGCATTAATATTTATTTTCCGTGTTTATATATTTGTTTCATATTTTCCTGATGAACCAACGAAAATAAGTTGATTAATTTAAATTTATAAATACAGAATGGCTTTTGGTCGTTTACAAATATTTATCAAATTGGAATGTTCCAAAATGTATGGATTTTAAGACAAACAAATTAGATTTATTTTTCTGAACATTTTGATATATAATTCATATTTTTCTGATAAACCAGTGAACCAAAATGTATGAATGTTACGGCCATAGCCACCGTTGCCTCCATGGCCATTGTCACGGCCGCCGTAGCCGCCGTACTGGCCACGTTCATGGCCACGGCCACCTCGTTGGAAGCCGCCGCGCCCGCCACGCACGGCGTTGTTGCTGGAGTAGGAGATCTCCTGGACCGGTTGCACCGGAGCGTTCCTGGTCTCATAGCTGACCAGGCGCGCGTACAGATCGTCCAGAGTGAGGTTGTCGTGGACGGTGATGGACGTGACCAGGGAGTCATACCGGTCGCCCAGTCCAGCGAGGATGTAGGAGGCCGTCTCCTCCTCGCCAAGTGGATAGCCGATGGAGGCCATCGTGTCCGCCATGGTCTTCATGCAGTGGAAGTACTCGCTCATCGTCTTCTCCTTTTTTTTGGTGTTGCCAAGTGCTGTGCGGAGCTGCACCATGCGTGCCTTGGAACGTGAGGCAAACATGTTGGCAAGTGTGGTCCAGACCTGTATTGCCGACTGCAGGAACATGACCTGCCCGATGGTCTCGGGCGTCAGAGATGCGAGCAGTGCGCTGAGCACCAGTTGGTCGCGACGGAACCACTCCGCATATGCCGGGTTCGGCACGGGTGCCGCGTCAGCCGTGTCGGCAGGGATCATCTTTGGGGGAGCGGCGCAAGTACCGTCGATGTAGCCGATCAGCTCGAAGCTGTGCAGAGTTGGGATGACCTATGCTTTCCAGAGCAGGTAGTTCTCCCGATCAAGACGAACGGTGATGGCGGCGCAGAGCGCTGACAGGGAGGGGTTTGATGCGGAAGAGGTGGAGCTGGTTGAGGCGGACATGGTGGAGCTCTGCGTTGAGGAAGTCATGGTTGGCTAGGAGCAGCGATGCTCTGATACCATAACAAACACAAGAAAAGATTGGTTTGCCGTGCTTCAACATAGCAGGCCTCTCCTCTATTTATATTGAACAAACTGCTGGATACAAACAGACACAAGACCCTTGGTCTTTTTTTTTTTTTTTTGCGGGGAAATTAGAGAGCTTTATTCAACTAACACAGCTTCCGATTGTTCAGCTTGGAGGCTGACAACCAAAAAGTCTGGGATACAATCAAGCCAGCTCTTCGTTCCATTCACAGTGCAAGCAAGCTTGGCACATAGATGGGCCGAGTGATTAGCTGATCTTGGTACATGCTGAATAGTAAAAGATGTAAAAACACGAGCAATCTCTTCTAAATCATGTAGGACTGGTGCCACGATCGAACGATCGCCGTGACGAGATTTCCAGAGTTGAACAACCTCCAGACAGTCAGTCTCCAAAACCACCTTTGGAAAACCTCTCAAACTAGCAAAGATAGCACCTTCACGAAGGGCCATTGCTTCGGCAATTAGAGGATCCGAGATGCCAGCCAGTGGTTTACTCCAGGCGCCGAGAAAACTAGTCTTCGACCGCGCCACACCTCCTGCTCCTCCATTGTGCAGCTCTATCGACAAACCACCATCAGTATTTATCTTGACTGTATCTTCACCCGGTGGTCGCCACCCGTGGCCTGGCAGAATCATCGTGTGTTTCTTGAGAATTCCAAGAACAGCAAGTGATTCCTTCGCCATCTTAACAGACTGGACAGGGTCAAAACTTCCCTTGTCATGGGTCCAGCTATTTCTTGAACTCCAGATCGCCCACATAGTAGTAATAATTTTGGCTCGGTCTGAATTCGAGAATCTCTGATCACACAGTATATCACGTGACCAAGTTCGTGGATGAAGCCTAGGCAAGGTGAAATCAAGCCAGTGCTGGGCTTCCTCCAGCTAATTACATACAGGAGATGTACAGACTAGAAACTGAAAAACAACTAATGTCTAGATATTAATGGAACATGACGTTCCATCTTCATCTTCTAGATACCTTGCTAGCTACTCCAAGATAGACAGCTGATCCGTTAGGATCCTGCTCCCTTGTACACGCCAACACTTTCCGATCCTTGTCAGTATGGTTGTTTAACACAATGCACCTTGGTGTGCCATATCACATAGATGCCACCTGGGACTCCATAGTTTTGGTTATATGTAGCATACGATGTTTGATGGTGGGCTAGGTTTCATCTATATTTTATTATCCCATGGCTATGGTAAAAGGGTGTTCTTAATATCCATCTGATATAGCATTGACATGTTCATAATCTTGCTCTTTATAATTATATGTTGTACGGTGTATTTAAATTAGCCTTGGTTTGTTTCTTCTGGAGAGATTTCAAATTAATGGTGTATTTTAAGGAAATGAGGCAAGCAGCAACCACTCTTCTATTAGATTAGCCTGGCTACATAGTCAAATAAAATCTACTTCTTTTGTTACGATGTGTTATATGCAAGTTGCAAGAATTTAACCGTTGTTCATGTTTCTCACCAAACGATTTGATTGTTCGATTATTAATCTTGTTGTAACTCTTGATTAATTATATTTGCCACATAGTCATAACTTTAATGTTTATTATCAGAATTGGAGAAGTGCAAGATGAAAAACCAATATACAAGAGCAAGATTAATATATTTTGTTCTACTGTTATGAAGACATCCATTTCACATCCTTCTCAACATTCGTTCCTCACAAGGTAAATCTTGCTTGCCTATTGTTTCAGATATTATCAGGGGCGAATCTAGGAAAAAAATACCATGGTGCACAACCTTTACATCGACTCTTTTTTTGTAACGATATAAGTAACCGAATTCACAGATTTACTAATAGTGTCGCGTATAACGAGTCTTAGCATAAAGAATTCAATAAAACAAAGGGCACACCCATTTGCTCACAAATAAAGACGATCAAATTCTTGCCGAAATGCATTCAGCGACTTCTTCTCTACCACCTCACAGGACCTTATCCACAACCGCTGCTTTGAGAGTCTCCCGTGGGCTCGTCTCCCCGGGCTGGATCCGAGCTGATCTTGCCGGCGTTGCCGGAGGGAGATGGCGAGGTGATAGCTCCGGCTGTAGATCTAGGTTTAGCTTTTTAGTTTCTGCGTTCTCGCTGTGTGTTGTCCTATATGGCGTCTTGGGTAGGTCGTCAGCCATCTCCGGCCATGGCTGGTGCGCCCGGTGCGAGCTGTTCCCGGCTGTGCAACTCTGGTGGCAAGGGTTGTCGCATGCGGGGGAGGCTCTCTCCGGCATCCCAAATAAGGCTGTTGGTAGCAGCTATCCCAGCGGTGTTGCAGGCGCACCGTTGGAGTGGGAGGACTTGCTGTTTATGGGGGCTCCATGGTGGAGTTCTTCAACATCAAGATTGGACCGCTGCTGGTGTAATAAGCCTGTTCTGTTCAATAAGCTCGTTTGTGGCTCTCCTTTGTTGGATCTGGTTTCTCCTTCTTGCTGCCATGGTGGCAGTCGAAGGGCAACGGATTTGGCAGGCGAAAGCTGGGGAAGAACAAGTGAAGCTTTGATGCGGAGAACATCCATGGGGGGCGGAGCATTCCAACAACGGCATGAGCTTGCCGTTGTTACTCATGGCCTACGGTGGCTCTCCGTCCTCAGCTGCGGTCTGCATCAGGAAAGCAGTGCCGCTTTTCATAGGAGTGTTCTCACGGCGGCGTCTTCTTCGTCGCTGTACACCATGGCCGAAGGGCGGCCGCTCCTGCCTTTGACTTCGGGAACGGTTTCTCCCGGCCGAAGTCTCAAGGTCATCATCAACCTCTTGGCCGTCGTGGCGCTATGGAGGCCTCTCAGGCTCGATGCAGCTCGCTCCCGCCTCCTTGTCCCAAGTGGTGTAGTCCCCGGTGACATTGTGGTAGGTTGCGTCGAGTTCAAGTGCTGGAGCGCCGGAGATGGAGCTGGACCTGATTGTGTTCCCCTTTTTCTTTCCAAGGTCCGATGTGCAAATAGTAAGGGTTGGGTTGTAATTCTCCAATTTCTTGCAGCCTTATCTGTAATATGTACCTCCGGTGTTGACTTTTAATGATTCAGCGACTTCAAAAAATAAAAATGACCTACAGAGCCTATAAATTAGCAATGCGGATTCAAGTTATCAGCTTATATAAAATAACACATATAATATTTTAAGTTAGAGAGTGTTCCCTTTTAAGATTTACGATTTCTAATTTTCATGAATGATCAACGACTTGATCACCGGTGAATATCTTTTATTTTTTTGAACAAGCATGGGTGACTATCTTCATTTCTTATTTCTATATATAGCAAATGACACTATCACTCAAAGAATCATCATTGAGACGATTACGCAAATAAGTTTTCACGAGCTTTATCGCCGAGAAGCACCTCTCAATCGTAGGCCGTAGCCGTGGTATTCGATAACGACTGGTTAAATAAGCTAAATTCCCCGCTTTGCAATAATTTTCTACAAGGAACTAAAAGATAGGATGGGAGAATTAGGGCTTGTTATCCTGATACCTTGGCTTAGGTCCGCGATTTGAATTGTTAGAAAGCGGTGCACAGGGGGCACAGGGCGGCTGCCGATTGCCTCTATCAAGTCGGCCAGTTTCCGTCTGTGATGCAATCTGGAGGGCGAGCAGCGTCGCCGTGGCCCGCGTCTCCCGTCTGTTCGCCGCTCTTCGTCGCTTCGTGGGGAGAGGATCGAGAGACGAGAGGTTACCTGCAGGATCGATCGAGAGACGAGAGGTTACCTGCAGGCTGCAGGATCGATCGCTCGTTCGGCCTGGCCTACCGTCTATATGTTGGTCAGGTCGTTTATTGGGCCTTGATGCCCACAAGGCACAAGGCCAGGCCTACACTGCCCGAAAGGCCACACAATGTGAGAATGGTTACAGAACTGCCCCATACTTTAACCATAACCACACGTGGTTTACGTAAGCCCGAACCCAACCAAACTCATTTAATGCCAATGTGAAACCAACCAAAACTGTACCCGCTCAGTTTTTCAACCAAACCAAACTAGACCTGAGCGCGCACCCATGGTTTAACCCATTTGGTCAAATGGGTCCAAAACCATTTCGGTAAGAGGAAGCGTGTGCGTACTGCTGGTTCGTGTGCGTACTGCTGCTTCTACTCGAAATCAATCAGTGAGCTACAAAGCTGTTTCAAACGTAATTTCAAAAAAAAAAAACTGTTTCAAACGTTGCCATGACCGAGTCCACAGTTTTAAGAAGACCACATGACTGCTACCGACTTCACAAATGCAGCCTAGTTTCAGGCTGGATGCACATCCAGGACAGAAAAGGACTACAAATCAAGCCAACAGCCGAATCACATTTAGAGATAGCTCACAAACTGCTACTGCTAAGGACCTGAAGATACTGGGCACTACTGCTACTGTGGTAGCCTGAAGATACCACACATCTCAATCACTGGATCACTTGAATGTTCTCTTCACTCCGGTTTCTTTGCATGATATTCATCACTCCAGCCTAAGGTTTCAGCTGTTTCATGCACAAGAGTAAGAAATTAGAGCACAATAAAAACCGCTCCCTACTGCATATTTGCAATATATCAACAGCAAGCTAGACCAGTTTTGTATGCTACTGTATCAACTGAGATGCCTTTCAAACTAGGCAGCATGCTGCTCTACTTGAAAAGAAAAAGGCAGCATGCTGAAATTAGATAAATAGACCCAGAAATATAGCAATTCTGATTTTACTACGGTAAAGCAATTCTGAACGGAATCGTTGGTACAGATCTTGACGGGATTGTGCGAACAGGATATAGGGTGCACCTGTGCTCGGGTGCCAAAGTGCATTTTCGACACAATCTGGATTATAATCATATGTTCTCCAGCCCATATGCACTTGAACAAATCGTACAGGACAATCTGGATTATAATTACATTTATGAGTTCAGCTCAATCACTAGTTGATTTCTAAACAATGCTCCAGCTCCACTACTCACATCGACCTGACTGAGTAGTGCAATTTACTAACAAGGCATAATCTTCCATGAGACTAAAACTAGAGCATAGTACAATACATGAAAATCTAGGTGATATGGTGAACACAGTACATATCTGTACTATTTGCTGATCAATTTTCAAGCTACACAGACAAGCAACTAATTCTCAGGGGTGTACTAGATCATATATCTACTACTGATTCGAACTACACAGCAAAAAAGGCATCAGTCCTATTCACGAATTCCAAAAAGGCACACTGAAGCATACGGGGAGAAACTCTTCAAAAGAATCATGCTTGTAGCACAAGATCAACTAGCTACCTGATGGTCAGCCGGTCAGGGGAGGAGAAAGAGGATGCCTAGTCGTCCCATTCATCGTCTCTCACTGCCAGAACCTCCAACGACTTGCGCCTTGAATCCACCATGGCCACTGCACAACGCTGGAGACCAGAATCCATGAGACTTTGAGGAAGAAAAGAGGATGTTTCCAATGGAGGAAAGAATCTATGCTCGATGTGGAGTGAATGGCTCACCTTGGTAGGAACTAGATCATGGAGTGAGACTCCAGAGGGTGGTCACGTCGGGGGAGAAGACGACCGGAGGGGAGAGGCACGAGGCGGCGGCGATCTGGCGGTAGGTCGACCGGATGGGAGGGGCGGGGCACGAGCGGCGGAGATCCGGCAATAGGACGACCGGAGGAGCGGGGCGGGGCACGAGCGGCGGCAATCCGGCGATAGGACGACCGGAGGAGCGGGGCGGCGGCGGCGGCTCCGGTGGTGACTGGTCAGGGCTGTGCTTGTCGTGGAGAACCAACCTCTCCAACCGGGTACGAACTTCAGGTCCAACTCGTTTGGAACCAAACCTAATCGAGCCTGTACCCAACCATACCCGATCGAGTCAGTACAGAAACTTAACTAAACTATACCCGTTTCACTTTTGGCCCATTTACACCCAAACCAAACAAACCTACTCCCTCCATCCCAAAATAAGTGTCTCAAAGTTGTCCAAAAATGAATGCATCTATACTTGTTTCATGTCTAGATACATCCACTTTTAGACAACTTTGAGATAATTATTTTGGGACGGAGGGAGTATATATTAAAACCAACCCATCGGACCCAGGTTAGACAAAACCATTCTCAGGTTTAGCCACACAACAAGATACACGACCGAACCTGGTGCACTACCGCTCCATTTACCTGGTGCATCACGAGTACTACATACCTAATCGCTACTAACAAGATTTTCGACCCTAGTGCCCGTGCACTAGGCTGGCTATACGTAGCTCCGCCACTGGATATTATGAGCAGTATTTGAGGTTCTTTAAGTTTGATGCAAAATATCAGTTGCCTGGTATCATTGTATATGGTAAAAAAAAAATGGTGTTGTTCTTAAAAGCTTGCAGTACATATGTGCCGCAATTAAGGGCATTTCTCTTTGGAATAATCTACGTATGCAAGATCAACAGAGAATTCTTTAGGGTAGTCAAAGAAACTGTGTATTGTAATATTAAAATATAATCTTTCAGTTGGCTGTGGTGAAATTTGTGCAAGATAATTGATAATACCTTGCCATGGCCATCCTGATGGTTCTGTATACAATTGTATGCGGTATACAGTTTTCCTTCCT
Organism: Poa pratensis; assembly: GCA_947311845.1. NCBI lineage: Eukaryota > Viridiplantae > Streptophyta > Magnoliopsida > Poales > Poaceae > Poa > Poa pratensis. Next base: position 23,233,147 of record CAMZMU010000068.1, read on the forward strand.
GAATTTCCGAATAAGGTATCATCAAAATGCCAGTGACCTTTTTTAACCATTATTTGGAGCTATACATTTCTGTTGCTGTTTTCCTGGTCCTTTAAACTAAGTTGGCTAGGTTTTGTTTAATACTTATGAGTTACACAACTCTGTTTGAAGTTTGAACATTTTTATATCCTTTCTTTCATGTTGTTTGATGGATGGATCATCCAAAGCAGAACCAACCATAATCAATGCACACATATCATAATTAGCTCACTGATTACCCTTAGTGCCTTATACACATGTTAACTAACTTGACGCTACAAAAGGCACCTCTACTTGATTATGAATATGGTTCATTAGGTTTAGAAACAACTCGTGCATTCCTAATTAAGTGAATCATGTAATGGTTAGTGTGATGTATGCATATTATAGGTCAGCTTGATTTCTCTGCATTCCTTAATTTCCACTTACTGATGTATACTGGATGGAGTATATTTCGACTACATAGAAGCATTGAGCGGTTACAGTTGACCCTGCAATTCCGACTCTGATTTGTTACTTATGTGAGGACACACCATTTTAATGGGAAAGGTTTGCTTTTTTAGTTATTTTTTGCGGAATGCTTTCTGAGTTGCTCAATCTTCGTAATTAGTTGTAAATAATAAACTTAATTCTTTATCACTCTACTTAAATCTATTTACTCTGTTTTATTGTGTGTTTGTTATTTAATTTTGACGACTTCTATTGCATCCGTTGAAGCATTTTGCTCCAAGGTTAATTCTCTGCCTCTTGGTGTGTTATTATATGAGTTCGCTGTATACGGATGTCGATTATTTCAATTTTCTTTTCTTGATCTATGAAAATTTCATCTATGCTCTAATGTTTGATTGTTTATTCTGTTAGTGGTAGTATTTGAAATCTAACCGACTTGCCGCCGACTTCATAATATTTGGAAAATAAGTGAATGCTTCGGGTGGCCTTTGCATTGTTGGAACATGGATTAAAACTATCCTCTCTACTGACTGATTCTCTTTTTTGACATAGTATGAAAGAGTTCGTAATTTCCTGCAAATTTGAGAGATCATTTGTAGCAGCGACAACAATGTCTACCTTTGTGCTTGCTACCAATGGTGCCTGTCATGTACCTCTTTTGTAAATTAGATCATGTTTCGGATTCTGCTGATGGCCTGAGTTGTAGCCTGGGTGCTTGGAATATGATGTTTAGATACTTCAGTTTATCTGTGTTGCTTATCTTTTTCTAGAGCAGATTTTTGTGATTTCAACCCACATCTATCAGCTCTGTCTGTTGCAGTACACATCTGCCCCTCTCCCTCATGCTCTCTGCAATTGACCAAACTTGGTGGAGAAGGCGACACTGCATCATGGGACCACTCCAGCACAGACGACCTCCTCTCCACCGCCAATCCCAGCCGTAACACCTCTGCTGCCTTCTTCAAGCCACTCTAGGTATCATATTTATAATTTTAGTCTAGGGTATGTCACAGACATAAGGAAAATAATGTTCATATGTTCTGCCATATTTTGTATACCTGATATGATCCTTTCTAGGAGGTGGCGTCGCGCTAGCAGCGGCGGCGGATACAGAGAACATGAGAAGATGCAGCATCGGGTAGCCCCGTTGCAACCAGTTCGCATGGTTTCGTATGTGAGGTTTATTGTTTGTTAAACTCAGCTGCCTTTGAAAAGACATGATGTAGCAGTTTCGATCTACAAAATTCTCAGTGCGGTGAGTCGTCCATCCGGATAGTAATATATTATGGCGCTAAGGTCAAGTCTTACGTTTACCTATTATTTTGGTTGGTGTTTTCCTTGCGTGATATAGTTATTGGCCTTGGTAATCGTATAATAAATGTTCGTCGGATGCCTCTTGCATGTAAGTTGGTCAATTATTATTTCTGCATATCACAATAAACGGAAACCTAAGATGAATTTTGTTGCTCTTTTATTGTTGTGTTATCTTTTCCCTTTAAAATCAGCTGCCATTTTGGCTGTCCATTCATGCATGTCCAAGTGCTACGTTACGTAGTTGATATGTGAGTTTTCTGCATACGGTACTAGGCATTGTAATTAATCATTTCTTTGAATGTAAGATGCATTGCCTGGTTATATAAGGTACCACATTTAGTTTTCCACAAGCAGAGGAGTCAGGCTTTAGAGTATTCAATCTCTATTCTCTTTCATTGTTATAAGTTTGTGTTGTAAACCATGTCATACTTTTATTTCTTGGCATCTTGTGTTTTGCTCCTCCTTTATACTTTCCCTCCTTTGTATTGCTGGAGAAACTCGCTTTGAGATGCCACCATCTGGACAACGACTATTCAAGATTCCCTCCCCCAAGCTTGGTCTGGCCAGGTAATTGCTTGGCTGACACTTTTCTTCATGGATATTTGTGCTTAGTCTGCTTATTCTTTATGGTTTGCTTAATTCTCAGGCCAGCCAGTTTCATTTGTGACCGAGGATCTGAAGGAACCACAACCACCCACAACATCGAGCAGTCTTCAGTGGATAAGAGGTATCATCTCCTTCTCTGGGAAAGCACTTCAAGTATACAAGCCCCAACAATGTATCTGCATGTCCCTTCGCAAAACCAGGTTTTGTTGGTAATGCTTCCGACGTAGGTAACCAATGCAACAAGATGTGGTTGATGCCTGAAATAAGACTTAGCGTACCTATCTTTGTGTTAGTTTGTCATGTTGCAATGAAAGTCCTATATCTGTCCTGAAGAAGGAAATCTATCCTGAAAACTTACGCGTGTGAAATGTTTGTAAGAAAGAGCACCATGTTTTGCTTTGAAATTATACTGCTAATACTATAGTAATCGTTGAGTGACATGTCATATAACGATGCTTCTTTCAACTTTTATTTTCATTATGATTCACACGGGGATTTACCCACTGATTACCATTGTAAATAATCAATGTTTCCTGAAGTCACAGTTGTTTATCTCATGGTGGCGTAGCCCATCGAATTATACTACTATGGAACTAAGACAATGATCTGTAAGCGCTAGGCCTGGTGAAAATATATTTTCTGTATGTTATGTTTGCTTGGACAATGATTAGTCTGTTTTATTTGATATTGTGTGCATGTTGATCCCTTGATTATACATTTTTACCTCTTTTGTGATTCATATCTTTTATATATATATTTGGTTGGAGATGTCCTTTCGGTGCTGTAGAATTCTCTTTCAACTTTCATTCTTATTAAGATTCATATAACATTTTAGAGATCTTTACCAATCGATTGCCATAGTCAAATGCGGGTACCTGGGTGTAGACTCTGTGTATGTAAGAGCTCTGTGCTTTGATCTAAACCTATAATGCAACTACTATGTATAATAGTTATTGACTATTGTGTCATATTATGAATGTTTATCATAATGTTTTGCAAATAGAAAATCAGTGTCAACGGCGGGTGGCGCGCGGCAAGCCGCGCCAGGGGATCTAGTTGCATTAACTTGGGATCAGCCATGGCGATCAAAGCAAAGTTTCGAGATTTGCCTAGCCAGCTAAGTTGGGATCACCTCCACGTTCTGAATTTCTATTTATAGCTCAAACCGCGCAGTCGCCCGGAACAAGAAATCATTTTTTTTTTAGAAAAAATGGAAACTATAGCACCAATTAATTGATTTCTACTTTGATGCGTGTTTTGCAGGAATTAAGCTTAATTTGGAGGTGCTTGTTCGTTTATATGGATAGGTGTATATGCATTTATGAATCGTTGGGGACTGACAAATATGAAACGTCCAATTAGCAGATCCAATGGTTCATATAATCATATTGATCAATACTTGTTGATAAAGTGAGTAGTATTTTCCATCAAAGGGCAGATTCGACAGATGCAAGAAAACAAACTCATCTAATACAGGAAACTTCCATATACTGGTTTCATTAGATTAACATTCCTTATAATAGCTTAACATTCCTTATAATAGCTTATTTTTTTTCCTTAAAACTAGTTTCATGGTAGTAACAATTCGCTTGGTTCACTAATTCTGATCAACACTAAAAAAGTTATGTGTACGTACGCTCGGGAGAGGAGAGGACACACCCTATTTTTTCAAGTCACCACGACCAACTTTTTTGGTCGTTTAATATTCAAGTAAATATTTATTTTTGATTGCTTCTTTTTATTAGAACATTTTGAAATTCAAGTAAATATTTATCTTGGATTGATTTTTTCTCTCATGCTGGTCAAACATTTTTAAAGTCTAAAGTGGAGCCTTCTTTTCGTGTCTACACATCTAGATGGACAAACGTTTAACTGATTGCTAGATTTTTTTTAAAGCCGGCCATATGCCAAGTATTGTCGCACCAGCGACTCAACATTTATAGTGCTGCTACACCGCCGCCCCCCAGTTGGGGCTCGTCGATGTCGGGGCCGGTGGGACGGGTATCCCACCGACGCTAAGCTCCCACGTGCCCAAAAAAACACATGTCTGGCGGCGCGAGGTACCCATTGTAGCGCATCAGTGTCGCGTGTTCGACGGTGAGCGTGCGCCGGCTACTCGACATGCGCGTCGGTGGTTAGCGAGGGGGAGAGAGAGAGAGTGAGATGGAGGCGTGGAAATGTGAGGGAGGGATCGACGCGGCGCAACGGCGCCAGAGGTAGGCGGGCAGGCACGCGCAATAACGCTGTCACGTGGGAATCTTGCAAGCTCTCGTGGCATGGGGAAGCTGTGGGGACGACGCGACGGCTCTCTGCGCCCACCTGTAGATGGCCGGTCTGTCGACCACTGCAATTAATTAAGTTGACCAGCCAATGTCGCTATGACAGCGCTAGCACGTCTGTCGAGTGTCCTACGTGGCAGCGCCCCTGGTTTCGTCCAGCCCTACCAAGCTGCTTCCATGCTAGACAAAATATTAGACCGCGTAGTACGTAACCCGCGTATACATTTATAGATCTCTCGGATGGACATACAACTCTCTCCATACCTACACCATTCAAGCCGTCCTACCTACATTTGTGAGTCTCTCGACTCAATTACAAATGTGCATCTTCAAGTCGTCTATTCGTGCCATTTTAATTTGTTGAATTACTATTTGAGGCAATGTTACAAGTTACCAAAAGCATGCCATACCTGGGTTGTTAGCAAATGATGTACGTACTTCATCACTCCATGAATTTATATGCATGATAAGTTATTTATTTCCTTTTTCCTTTCCCACACCATATGTTAACTAGTGAAACCATCAAGTGGAGAAAAAAAATAGGCTGACGCTTAGTCGAACCGTATGCATGGTAAGCATCATTGGGATATCAAATTGTGATGTGCCAGATTGCATTTATCGCTCTATAACAAATCAAATCAAATGTCTATCCTCATTTCTTACCTAATTATTTGTCCAAAGTACCCCTAAAATCAACGGTTGATATAACTCAATACTAGTAGTACTATGGATTAGTAAATTGTACCGTAAAAGACCTCGTTGGATGACACCATAAAGTGTTGCTTGGATGACACCAAGCTGTTGCAACTGTTTGAGGTTTCGACGGCATATCATGCGGCTGCTTGCACCCTCATTGCGGGCAGCTCAGAAATACTTTTATGTTCTGTTATATGTAGATCTTCGACGGCTAGATTTTTAATTATCAGTCATAAGCAAGTAATACTTTAATTTATGTTATGTTCAGATAGTTTAAAAAAATATGTGCGTGTCTTTTGTATTAAGATAGAGAAAAAATTGTTTACAACCAGCAGGTGGAAGTGCTTATCGTAATATAGCCGCTTTGACTATATTAGAATGATAGGGTTTTTAATGATAATTTTTTCTCGTATACAGCTCATCTACATATAGGTGCATATGATTCGTTTATGGTCGTCGCTGCAATGTGTGGAATTTTGCGACGTGTTTACCCACATGGGTGGCAACGTGATCTTTGGATTGACCTTCGAGTGATCTACAAGCTCTCTATGATTCTTGTACTTCGTCATTTTCATTTTCATCTTTTTGGCTACTTTGGCTGTATGCATCCCCGCTATGCAAAGGCCGGGTGTAAAAACTTTATATCATTTTGATACTATGAGTACTAAAATACTCTTTATTGAAAAAAGAGAAACCTCACCGGAAACGCAAAGAAAAAACAAGAAAAGAAGCTAGGTGATGTCTCTGGTATGTCCGCTTCTCCGCTACCATGCAATCTTCGAAAGCTCAAACTCCGCTCTGATTTTTTCTACTAAGCTCAGCTAGCATGACCGCAATCTTGTCGAAATTGATCCCATGCATTACGCTCTAGCCGTAGCTCCCTCGTCGAGGATGATGAGGGAGTTAATCTCTTTCATTTTCTACGTTGAGGCTGAACTACTAACATGAGGCCACCATGCATGAAGACAGGTGATACGTCTCAAACGTATCTATAATTTTTTATGTTCCATGCTTGTTTATATATCAGTACCACATGTTTTTAAAATGTTTTTATATCATTTTGGTACATTTTATGGAACTAACCTATTAACAAGATGCCCAGTGCCAGTTCCTGTTTTCTGCTGTCTTTTTGTTTTAGAAATCCTAATCAGGAAATATTCTCCAAAATACCTGAAAATTTACCGGATTTATTTTTGCGAAGGGACGAAGACACTGCCCGAAGGAGAGGTCCAGGTGACCCACTAGGGTTGGGGACGGGTCCCAGGCGTGGGTGGGCCCTGACCCGCGCCCCAAGGTTGTCCCCACCTCCTGGTGGTCCTCCGACGCCGCCCTTTCGCCTATAAATTTCCTTGTCCCCGAAAACCCTAAAACACCCGATCATATTTCCAGAAAACATCCGAGGCTGCCGCCGTCGCCAACCCTAGTTCGGGAAGGTCGTTCTAAAGCTCTTCCCGGCACCCTGCCGGAGGGGGAGATCGTCACCGGAGGCATCTACACCACCATGCCTGCCTCCGGTGTGATGCGTGAGTAGTCCACCACGGGACTACGGGTCCATGGCAGTAGCTAGATGGTTGTCTCTTCTCCTTGTACTCCATTGTTTTAGATCTTGTGAGCTCCCTAATATGATCAAGATCATCTTTATGTAATGCTACATGTTGTGTTTGCTGGGATCCGATGAATTGTGGAAATCATGACATTCTTGTTCAGTTATCTATGATTTGTTTTATTTATGATCTTGCATGCTCTCCGATGTTAGTGTATGCTTTGGCCGAAGTAATTGCTCGTATCTTCAGAGGGATTATTTATGCTAGATAGTAGGTTCATGACTCTTTTGTCTGAGTTCGAGTAGACAGAAACGATTAGGACTAAAGATGTGTTGTTTCTACTAGGGGTAAAACATCGGTGTTTACTTCCTTGTGTTGTATTCGTTGCTTACATTATGCACCATGTTTATTGCAATTATCCGTTGCTTGCAACTTAATACTTTCGGGTAACATGCTGGATAGCGATCCCGGAGTGGATTATTAGTCATAGATTCAGTTGGATAACGGTCTATGTATTTTGACGTAATGCCCAATAAAATAAAACGGTGAACTTTATTATGTTATGATAGCATTGTTATTCGCCCATGCTTTGTCAATTGCCCAGCTGTAATTTGTTTACCCATCATGTATTTTATGGAGAGACACCTCTAGTGAACTGTGGAACTCGGTCCTATTTTTCTATATTGTTTGCAACCGTTTTCATAACTTTTCCTAGTCATTTGCCCGTTGGTAATTGATACGTCTCAAACGTATCTATAATTTCTGATGTTCCATGTTGATATTATACCAATTGTTACATGTTTTATATACACTTCATAACATTTTTATGCATTTTCTGGGACTAACCTATTAACAAGATGCCACAGTGTCAGTTCATGTTTTCTGCTGTTTTTGTATTCCAGAAAAGCTAGTCTGGAAATATTCTCGGAATTGGACGAAACTTGGACAGGACCTCCTATTTTTCCAACACGTACACGGAGTCCAAAGGAGAGACGGAGGGGGGCCGCGAGCCAGCCACACCATGGGGTGGCGCGGCCCCACCCTCTGCGGCACCGTGGGGTGGTGTGGGCCACACGGGCGTCTCCAGCCGCCGCCCTTTCGCCTATATAATCTTCCCGACATGAAAACCCTAAATACCCGAGCCATTATCCACGAAAAGTTCCAGAGACGCCGCCGCCGTCAGCCCTAGCTCGGGAGGGTTCAGAAGCTCTTCCCGGCACCCTGCCGGAGAGGGGAATCATCACCGGAGGGCTCTACATCACCATACCTGCCTCCGGAGTGATGCGTGAGCAGTTCATCCTTGGACTACGGGTTCATAGCAGTAGCTAGATGGTTGTCTCTCCACTTTATGCTATCATGTTTAGATCTTGTGAGCTGTCTATCATGATCAATATCATCTTATTGTAATACTACATGTTGTGTTTGCTGGGATCCGATGAATATTGAATACTATGTCAAGTTGATTATCAATCTATCTTATATGTTATTTATGATCTTGCATGCTTTCCGTTACTAGTAGATGCTTTGGCCAAGTAGATGCTTGTAACTCCAAGAGTTAGTATTTATGCTAGATAGTGGGTTCATGCCTCCGGTAATCTGGGAGAGTGACAACAACTTCTAAGATTGTGGATGTGCTGTTGCCACTAGGGATAAAAGAACCGATGCTTAGCTTAAGGGTGCGCCGTTAGGTCTAATGCATTTGTTTACATTACGCACATTACTTAATGAGATTATCCATTGCTTGCAACTTAATACCAACGGGAACTCGGTATGACAACCTCGAGGTGGATTATTAGTCATAGACGTTGTTGGATAACGGTCTATGTATTTTGTTGTAATGCCCACATGAATATCATAGTAATCATCATGTCATATATATATGCATTGTCATGCGCTCAATATTTTGTCAATTGTCCAGCTGTAATTTGTTCACCCAGCATGTTAGTTATCTTTTATGGAGATACACCACTAGTGAACTGTGGACCCCGGTCCATTTTTTTACACTGATAATACAACCAACTGCAAACATTGTTCCTTTTCATTCTCTGCAATTTACTACTGTTTTCCATACCATACGTTTAATCCTTTATTTTCAGCAAGCCGGTGAGATTGACAACCTCACTGTTTCGTTGGGGCAAAGTAGTTTGATTGTGTTGTGTGCAGGTTCCACGTCAGCGCGCCACTGACAACCTTCAGAAGTGATTTCTTGCTCCTACTGGTTCGATTAAACATTGGTTTCATACAGAGGGAAACTGCTGCTACACTGCTTCATACCTTCCTCTTGGGGTCTCCCAACGAATGTGTGATCCACGTCATCAGTAATTTTTGCTCTCATATTATTTTACACACATAAGTTTAATTCTTTGTGTTCAGCAAGCCGGGGAGATTGATAACCTACCTGTTTCGTTGGGGCATAGTGGTTTGTTTGTGTTGTGTGCAGTTCCGCGCTAACCTCCTAAGCGCCAGGGGAGGAAGACACCGAGTTGAAGCCTTCTCCAAGTCCTACTGGTTCGATAACCTTGGTTTTGTATCAAGGGAAAACTTCTACTTCACTGCATCAAACCTTCCTCTTGGGGTTTCCCAATGGGCTGATTGAAGCCGTGTCAACAGGGTTGCTTCAGGAGAAGGTGCAAACCTGTGGATCCTAAGCGGCTGCAGAATGTGGTACTAAACCTTCCGATAAAAGAGCATTGCATGAGCTCAAGAGTAAGAACCTAATGGCTGTGGTACTAAAACTCGACTTTGAGAAAGCTTATGATAGAGTTAGCTAACAGTTCCTTAGGGAAGTGCTGACCATGAAAGGTCCATCGCCTTATGCAACTTGTCGCAGGGGGCCAGACTGCTATCTCGATTAATGGAGAAGTAGGCCTTTTTTTAGAAATAAGAGAGGAGTTGAGCAAGGTGATCCGAGCTCCCCTATCCTTTTCAACCTCATGGCAGATGCACTTGCTGGTATGCTAGATGCCGCTAAGAGTGCAAGCCACATCCATGGGATGGTTCCCCACCTCATTGACGGTGGAGTCACGCATCTTCAATATGCCGATGACACCATCATCTTAATTCATAACTCAGACACTGATGTAACCAACCTGAAATTTCGTGTCTTGTGTTTTGAAGTACTTTCAGCACCGAAAATAAACTTCTTACAAAGTGAAGTTATTGTAATGGGAGCCCCTGTATCGGAACAAAACAGAATTGCAGACTTGCTCAATTGCAAAATAGTTCTTTCCCTTTCACCTATATTTGGGTTTTCTTATACTCGATAGGAAACTCACCATGTCTGACTGGGAACCCCTGATTGGGGTGGTTGTTCACAGTACTGGTCCATGGCAAGGAAGAGGGATGTCCTCTGCAGGACACCTTACCCTCACCGACTCCTCCTTGGTGAACCTCCCAACCTATGTCATGGGTATGTTTTTGTTAGCTGATGGAACACATGAGGGTTTTGGAAAACACATGGCCAGTCTTTTCCGGGGAGATACAATAGACAAAAAGAAATATCAAATGGTTATGTGGTGTGAAGTTTGTCATCCTAAAGACCAGGGTGGTCTAGGGGTCACAAAAACCAAAGTGTTCAATATTGCACTCATGACCAAATGGATATGGCGTCTGTGTACAGAAGATCACCCACATTCTCTTTGGCAAAAACTAGTTTGTGCCAAGTATCCAGGGGCTGACAATCTCTTCGCCCGCGTGCAATCCGCAGCCGATTCTTCAGAGCTAGGTACATGTGAATTTTATGCTTCAGAGGAGCCTTAGCCGGAGATTAGCAAAGCACAGCTTGTTCAACCCATTTGGAGACTAGTGGCACAGGCGGGCCCAACATAAGAAAATAAGAGACCAAAAACTAAAATTTGTGTACACTAGCAGGAGACGGTCGCGGCATCACATACTAAGAGCAACTCTAGCAGATACTGGATAACCCCTCGGCCGGAAAATTCCGGCCGATATGCGAGGTGGATCATTTTTCTGGACCAACAAGATACCGCATATCGGGCCGACCAATAAATTTTATCCGGGCCTCCGGATAAGCGTTGGCTCCGGCGGTTATATAACGGGTAGCGTGGGTCGGATAGGGTACCAAATCCCGATCCCTCCGCCAGTTTCCATCTCTCTCCGCCGCTACCCTCTTTCCTCTCCAGTGGGCGATTAAGTGAGCTTCGCCACGACTCTCTCCTTCTCGAGTGCAGATCCATGCCGGGCTCCTCTCTACGCAGCCTCGGTGGGTGTGTGCCGGAGGCCGTGGGCCTCTGGGCAAGGACGAGGAGGCCTGCCGCTGCCACCGCTCGGAGGGCGCACGCAATCGTGGCTCGTACCGAAGCCGCCGGTGGGCGGGGCTCGTCCCTTCGAAGGCGCACGACGCGGAGGCGGGCAGCTCGTCCGGTGGTCGGAGGAGGAAGAAATCGGAGCCGGAGGAGGATGCGTAGGACGAGTATGTCTTACCTCCGTTGCCTCTGGGCGAGGTCGTCGTCAGTGGCGGCCAGCGTGGCAGCGGGGGCACGAGAATGGACGTCCTCTTCGACGATCTCCTACCGGTCTTCAAGCAGACCAATGACGCCGACGACGAGCTCATGCTCGCCACACTCGCGAGGGAGGCAGGAGCTCTAGGCGCCGCGGAATGCCTCCAAGCGGCGGTGAACGAGCACGAACTCGCGTGGGCGGTGCGCCAGATCTACGAGAAGGAGGAGCTCGGCTTCTAGATCGCGTGGACGTACTCGTCGGAGAAAATAATGAGTAGATCAGTAAATTAATTTCAGTTTTTAAGTTGTATTTCTTGTATTTGCTATGTACAAATCTCGGCGAACTCTAGTTATCCTTTCCGTTTGAATATGCAGTACCAGTTTCGTGGATCTGTTCTACACCAGCTCTTCTCATACCGGATACTCATATTTCTGCTTACCGAATACGATTTATCCGGTACAAGATTTTCTGGTATCTTCTAGAGTTGCTCTAATTCTCGTCGACTGAGAATCCGAGATTTAGTTATTTCTCAGTCGACCCAGACTTAGGCTTCCTCATAAAAATAAGTAAAGAATAACATTAGAAAATGATTCCCACTATTACTTGTGATCATTATCTTGGGCAAATAGCTCCTATGCGACGTTTTTCATCGTCAATTGATGGGCAGCGACGTCGTTGGCAGGAATAGCTCTGCTGCGACATCGTTGTTTGCACAAATTGCTCTGCTGCGACTTGGCCCTTAAGCGCAATTTGTTAGTTAGGATTAGGATTATGGGGAGCCGGCGGGTGGGACCCACAACTTATCCACGTCAGCTTGCACAAGATGGGACCCACACAGCAACGACGACCGTTATATCCTCCTCCCCTGTGCGCGCATCCTCCCTTGCCTATCTTCTTCTTCTCCGGCGACAAAGCGCCGCAACGCCGACGAGCTTGTCTGAACTGAACTGAAGATTCATTTGCGCAATTTCTGAACTGAAGCAGTAAGCAGAACTGAAATTGCACTGAATTCAACTGAAATTTAACTTAACATATACTGAAATTGCAAATATTACATAGCTTAGTTCGTGGTGATCATCGGATCAAAAGCCACACATGCGGGCACAAGCCCGATTACATAGTTAGCCTAGCTAATTGGGCGTCACCGCTGCTCTACCCCTAAACACAGATCCAAAATTGGGCGTCCGGAGCCCCGGGGGTGCGGCGGCGATGAGGCGGCGGCGCCACTCAGTCGGACCAGTCGAACTCGGAGTCAGAGTCCGAGCTGACCTCGATGACGGGGGGGGGGGGGGGAGGGGGTGGAGGGAAGCGTCGATAGCGCTCTAGAGGCGGAGTTCGTTGAGCTCCTCCTGTTCCTGACGGCGCACCTCGACGTCCTGCTGCTGCTGCTTGCTGCGCTGGATCACCTCCTCGGTGATCCAGTCCAGGTCCTCGTCGGCGGCGAAGTCCCCGGGCAGCAAGCCGCGGCGCAGTGGGCGGTCCTGCTGCTCCTGCTCCTCCTCCCTCTTCGGTGGTGGCAGCTGTGGCGCCCGTGCCGCCATGCGGGAGCTCCCCGCGCCGGAGGAGCTCCCGTGCTCGTAGCGGCGGCCGTGCGCCGCCACGCTGCGGTCATACTCCTCCACCTCACGACGGGCGTACGCTGCCGGCGGCGTTAGGCCCATGTGGAGCCACTTGTACGCGCCGCGCTTCCGATCGACGTCGGAATGAACCCGCCTCGCGCGTTCGGGGTCAGCCGACCGCTTCTGCGCCTTCCGGCCCTCGTCGGAGCGATTTCCAGCGCCGGAATGGCCACCGCGGGAGCTGGAACCCCCGGAACCCCCACGCCTCATCATCTTCGTGCGGTGGCGCTGGATCTGTAGGTTTCACGTGGATTTGGTCGCCGGCGGCGAGTGAGTGTGGGAAGCGGCGCAGATCTGAAATGTTGCGAAATAGCTAGGGTACGACACATCTGAGTGGATAAGAAAGGGAACGGGGGGCAGTCGGGAAAAAAACGGTGGGCCGTGGCATGGGAAAGTGAACGGGAGGTGGGCCGTGAAATGAAATAACAGGCCCGTTATTTGGTTGGCCCTTATCTTATGCGTGTCTGAAAAAAAACTATGCCCTCGAACACTTATCATAAAAACATGAAGATTTTTTTGATTTGCAAATAAACCATTATTATTCATTTTCATTTTCATTTTTAAACTTGAGTTTAGTTTTTCATTTTCATTTTTAAACTTGAGTTTTTTTTTGATCTGCAAATAAACCATTATTATTCAAAAGAAAATAAATTAGATGAAGATTAATTCAAAAAATAGTGAGACTTCAGAATGACACTATATAGATAGAAAACAAGTTTAGGAGTTTGTTTTGGCTGATTAAGACAAGGTAAAAAAACACTTGCTTATGAATGGAGCTGTTTACCCTACCTTCAGAGCTCATTTGAATTTTGAGAAGACAAAAAATCAAGATTTCAAAATAATTCAAAAATTTGTCCCAGTGCAATATCTCGATGGATGGGACAACTCACTATTATAGATTTTCTATAATAGTGAGATGCCCGACCCACTGAGCTACTGGACTAGAACAGGAAATGCAACACCCAAATTGTGAGCATGGGGACTCGAACTTGGGTGGGCAAAGGGAGGCATCAACCCTTGCCACTAGGCTATGCCCATGTTTGCGACAAATCTACCACCATTAGGAGATAATAGTTACAACCCTCCATCTAACAAAAATACACCCCAAATTGTGAGCATGGGGAATGACACTGTATAGATAGAACACAATTTTCAATGATTTCCAAACTATATACTTGTTTATTCAAACTTGGTCGTCAATCCGAGACTTCATGAAAAAAGTGCTAAAAAGGAGCTCTAAAGGTAAGGGTAAACAACCTCATTTCTAAGCAAGCTATTTTCGACCTTGTCTAAATCAGCCAAATAACTGTTCTACAAATCTATTATGTATATAAGAAGACTATGTGGGCTGGTTTTTTCATTTTTTGAATTTTTTTGCTCATTTCAAATTTGGTCAAAACCTAAGTTTGACCAAGATTTAAACAAGTTCAAAACATGAAAATGAAAAAGTAAGCCTGGATCCTTCTTAGTCACTCCAAAATGAAGCTTTGGTGAGTTTTTTTGGAAAATTTCATGTTGCAAATCCAAAACCACATCTCTTCACACATGAGAGTTCATAGTTTGAGATTTGAGATTTCACACCACATTCAAGCATATTTTGTTTGAATGTATCTAGACCTTGTTTATCAATTGGAGTTGTTAGTATATGACAAACTAAGAACATGTGCACTGGTTTTTTTATTTTTTTTGATGTTTTTTGAATATTTTATGATTATTTTCAATTCGTTCAAACCTAAGCTTGACCAAGATTTAAACAAGTTTAAAACATGAAAATGAAAAACCAAGCTTGGATCCTTCTTAGTCACTCCAAAATGAAGCTAGGGTGAGGTTTCCCATATTTTGCATTTTGAAAACCCCAAACACTCTAGTCTCTCCTTCGAACTCTATGCAACCTCAGTTGAGGTTGTTCAATTTGTGAAGAATTTTTCGTGCAAATTCTTGCGCATCATCTTTTAAACAAGTGCATAAGTTTGAACAACATTTTGAATGTTTTTGAATGGACAGCGACGTCGTTGGTGAGTTTTCCGACCGGTACAAAATAGCAAAATAGTTTCACACAAGCCATTTTCATTCATATTTAGGGGGGTGGGCCACAAATGGCCATTTTACATAGTACTTCTAATAATAACAAAATATAAAAACTAAAAAATTTGCCCTTCGGTTGGCGGCGATGGTGCGCCGGCGGTGTCGTCAATCTACGGATCGACGCCGAGGTCCTCCTGCTCTACGATGCGGAGGACGGCCACGGCGACACGAAAGCGCTGCTCGGCGCCCTCCGCGCCAGCCATGAACGCCTCCTCCGCAGCGGCCAGCTCGGCGTCGTCCACCCTCTTCCATGCTGGCAACACGACGTCGAGGAGGACGCGGAAGCTGCAGGTGCCGGTGCGGGCGCCGCGCGTGACAAGGCACCCGCCCGGCGGAATCGGCGGCAAATCGTCCGGAAGGACGAACTCTTCGTCGTCCTCCTCCGCCGGTAAATCGTCAGGCTCAGGCTCCGGCTCCGGCGCCGACCGCTTCTTTCGCACCTTCCGCTCCTCGTCGGAGCGGTTACCGCCGCCGGAATGGCCACCGTGGCCCGCGTTTGAACCCCCCTCCTAAACATTGTGGCTACGTGGTGCTGGATCTGCAGCTGGAGGTGGATTGGTCATCGGCGGCGAGCAAGTGGGAGCGGCGGCGACAGTGGGAGCGGCGAGTGAGTGGGGAAAAATAGCTAGGGCACGACACCTTTGGGTGGATAAGAAGGCGTGGCATTGGGCCGTGGTATTGGGCCGTGGCGAGGCGTTTGGGCCTTAGTTGGTTGGGCCGTGCCGTTCGGCCGTGACGAGACGGTGAGAATAGAAAAAAAATACCATTTGGGCCGTGGCCAATGCGTGTTTGACATATTCAAAAAACAAAACTAAAAAAAACTTGTGCACTTGCGGTTTAGCATAACTAATTCAAAAACATTCAAAATATATTTCATGTTCATGTATTAAACTTGTTCATGTTCATGTCTTAAACTTATTTCATGTGCACACTTTCAAATGAGTTCAAACTTGTTTAACAGTTGGTGAAACTTGGTTTGACCGATTTTAAAATAAGCATAAAAAATTCAAAAAAAAAATGAAAAAACCAGTGCACATGTTCTTACTTTGTCATATACTAACAACTCCAATTGATAAACAAGGTCTAGATACATTCAAACAAAAATGCTTCAATAGATGACATCTTTTATAGTGACAAATGACACTTTATTTACCACTTGGTAAATAAAGAAGTAAATCATTGTCTATAGATGACATCTTTTATAAGCCTCTATCTAGTTGAAAAGGTTTCACAAAAGTGTTCGACATGGTGAACACAAGAACGTGGGAATACCAACATCGGCATGTCCAGAGCACGCCCCAAGGTGTTCGACATGGTGATTACATGGCCAGTTCACAAAAGTACTCCCCCACACGCTCCCAGCGCTGGGCAAACACTGCCTGAAAGAGTTTCAGGCAGCTAACAAAATTCACCAGACTTCCGGACTACAGTCTGCAGCTCATTCTTCCAGCGTCCATCTTCCCTCCGAACGCCATGGCCCTGGAGCTGTCTCTGTAGCTGATTCCTCTAGCTCATTTTCATCTCGCAGAGAATTTCTGAGCACACCAATCTGTCCTCCGCCAGCTCGGCAACTTGACTGAAATCCTCTAGGCTCACCGCTACTTCGAAGTTCAGGCTCGGGGTTGAGCGTTCTGAAATCCTGCTCGATGAGCTCCGGCCCGAGCTGCTCTGGTCGCCCGCAGCAATGTTGCGCATCGAGGCAAACCTCGGGTACCTCTGTCTCGCCCTTGGCGGCGAATAACGACAAAGTGGAAAACCCTTGCCGCCGTAGCCGTGACGCAGCCACGCCTGCTTCAACACCTGCGCCACCGAAATCCGGTATCGCTTTGCCCTGCAAAGATGATGGGTTGGATCCCTCGCCGCTGCCCGAATCATGAATCGGGCCGCCGGTCTCCTCTGCGACCGTCGACCCGCACCACCCCATCCTCCACCCTTCTCGTCGCCGTTACCTGCGATTGCGACCGCAAGCCCTGCGTCGCCGCTCGCCTCCTCGACTCCGATTGCCGTGCCGCTCGACTCGCCCGCTCCATCTACCACCGTCGCCAGGATTGATTTCCTCCAGCCCGGAGAAGCCGAGACGACAGGACAGGAGAGTGAGCTCCAAGCGACGCCGGCGCGTGGCAGAGATGGTCGAGCAAAGGCAGGGGTCGCTACAGTGCAGGCACACTCTCTATCTCATCCACTTGACGGTCAAACGGGATTGACCGCGTGGGGAAAATGAATTAACAGCCATGTCGCAGCAAAGCAATTAGTGCGTTTAGAGATGTCGCAGCAGAGCTATTACAACCAACGATGTCGCTCTCTGTCCAATTGCTACGAAAAACGTAGGAGCTATAAGCCCCATTATCTTGGATAGAGGCTGTCGAGGTTCCCGACGGCACATAAAAGCACTACATACATACATACTACATTCTCTCGATCTGGTAGAGCTATCTAGCTATTGACGACTCTGCAGTTTGCCCTGATCTGGCCAGCGGTGCCGGTGAGCGGCTTTATGTCGGCCATTTTCATCATGGCCCTGGCGAAATCGTCCCGGAAGATCGCGGGGTTGCCACTGTAGTGCCGCACCAGCGCGTCCTGCGACCCTCCATTGAAGAGCTCTTGGTCCGAGTGGAACAGGCCGCGCATGTCCATCAGGCTCTGGAAGTACCCGGCGTCGAACGCCAAAGCAGTCTTGGCGTCCATGGAAGCCACGTTGTCGTCGTCGCCGGACTTGGGGCACATCTGCTTCCGTTGAGTCGCGAAGGAGGCGTCGATGTTGGAGTCGTTGTAGATGCGGTCGCGGAACGTGGAGCAGCGGGCGAAGCCGATCGTGTGCGCGCCCGACAGCACCGTCATGTCGGCCGGCGAGAGCCCTTGTCTGGCGAACAAGGTGACGAGCGTAGAGAGGCTGGAGTCCGTCCCCGGGAGGTTGTCGTTGGCGAGGGATTTGTTCGCCGTCGTCGAGTCACGGCGGCCTAGCGGCACGTCCCAGTACGGCCCACCAAGCTACAGATCGAAAAAACAAAGTTGCGATAAATGCATGGAGCAGGGTATAGCAAGTACAACGGCGGGGTCCGGCCATCGGCAAAGTTTGGGACGCACCAGAAACGTCCCGTCGCGCGCTGCGAGGGCAAGGATGTCGGCGCAGGAGACGACGCCGGGACAGACGGCCTCCACGATTTCCTTGATGTCGTCTATGACATCGAAGCCGCGCACGGAGTTGGCGTTCGGGCCGGCCGACTTCTCGCCTCCGTCGACGTCCAGAAGAATCGAGCCGTCACAGCCCTGTAGTACATATGCATGTTATACTCTCAGAATATCATAGGAGCTGTCTGCATGTACGTAGAGACGCAGTGCGGTGAAACTTATATTACCTGGACGAAGCAGTCATGGAAGAAGAGCCTCAGAAGCGACGCGCCGATCCGCCGCTCCCTGGTCACGGCTTGCTTCATCTCCGCCCACACGACATCGTGCAGGCTGTGGCAGGAGGTGGAGTAGAAAGTCTTGGAGAGCTGCGCGTGGGCAACGCTGGACAGGAGAGATATGGCGAGCAGGCAGTGCATTAACCAAGTATTCAGAGACATGGCGATCAAGTTAGATTCGAGATATGCCAAGCTATAGCTCGATCAGTCGTACTCAAGTAGTGTAGCGCCTTGTGTTGTTCGATCATCTGCGAAACCTGGGTTTCTATTTATAGCTCTTCCGCAGAGTCTCAAGCATGCTCCCGGCGCCTTTACAGTCTAAACGGTTGCAGGGAAGTGGAGCAGTTGACTGTTGAATCATTTTATGCATATTTGGAATTAATTTATGCTTAGCCAAATAGAAGATTGTGTAAATATTCAGAGATTAATTTATGCTTAGCCAAATAGAAGATCGTGTAAATATTCAGAGAAGGGATCACGTCATTATTCACATGTGTATAATATTCAACAGCTATATTCGAGGAAAAATATGAACACTGCTCGATGTTCCCTGCCTGAAGCAACAAAGGAAGAACACGCGCGTGCATGGTTGCTCCATATCTCTACCACCTCTCAGGGGCGTGATTCGCACAACGAATGTGTACGTTGCAAGCTGCAGCCTACGTCACCTTTTTTGGAGCAATGCACGTTGACGAGGCAAATAAAAATATTACTATTTCCACAGAGAAGATCATATCCTCCGCTTGTTAATGCAACCCTTGATTTGTCGCCAACCAAAATAAATGTACTACCCACTCCATTTCAATATTCTAGTACGCACGTATTTGACCAAGAATTGCTCAATTAGATACACAATCATATTTGTTATTAAATATTGTTTTTTTTTGTAGATATTCAATGGCATAATCTTCCGTCAAACAAATGTCTATTAATTGAGATATTTTTGGCCAAACTTGTGGCCTAAGGACACGAAATATGGCTTGTAGTCTGAAATGGTGGAATACATGGCAATCTTTGTTTTGAACCTTGTAAGATGCATGGTGACATCGACGGGTTAACTCACCTGTTCGTATTATTGTCCACATTAAATAAAGATATATATTTCCTGTTGGAGTGTACTATATCACCTAGATCTTTTAAAGACTTTACAATATGTATCAAAGACTAAAAAGATGTCATATTTTACCTCCGTTCCAATAAATAAGGCGTATAAATTTAATTAAAAATCAAACTTTAATAAGTTTGAACAAATATATAGAACAAAACGTCAACATCTACAATATTAAATAAATACATTGTAACATTTAATGGTGAATCTATTACTATTGATTTGGTATCATGAATGTTCATTTTTTGTATATAACATTTGTCAAACTTTGTCGTTGACTTTTGACTAAATCTATACGCCTTATTTATTGGTCAAACTCGACAGCCCAGGCATACGGCCGCCACCTCGTCACATTCCGCCGTAACAGAAGTCTTCTGATGTGTCCTCAACTATCTCGCTGAGCTTTGTGTATGCTTTCATTTGATGCCTCACGACGAGAGAGGCGTTTTGCCTCCCGAGCTCACATACTACTGTTGTGTTAAACGAAATTATAAAAATAGTAAAACATCTAGAAATATTCTGAAAAAATTGGAGACAAACATATACAAGTTTGCAACCCAAGTGCATAGCTTCAGAATGAAATGACAATTTGTGTGCTCTGTGCCAAAAAAAGCAAAATCTGTGGCCAAAATGAGATCTAAAAATACATTTTTGAAAGTACTGATTTTGTTTTTTCGCACAGAGCACAAATCATGTCATTTCATTCCGAAAGTTTGCAAGTGTGTTGAAAGTATGTAAATGTTTGTCTCCAATTGTTTTCAGAATTTTTCGATGTGTTTTACTATTTTTATAATTTCGTTTAACATAACAGGAGCATGTGAGCTCATGAGCCAATTTGAGTTTCTGCCTCACGACTCCTTATTTAAGGTAGATGCTATCTTCATGGTACTGTATGAGCTCAGTTCATCGGTGATCAACCAGCAGACCTGCACACGACAGGCCGGCTGAGTTGGGTCATTTTTTTGCTTTCTTTGCAGGGGTATGGGGTTGTGTTTTCAGTAAGTCGAAAAAACCATGGTTTCAGTAAACTTTTAATAAGAATGTTTAGTCATGGATAAACACATTAAGAAACAAATTGGAAACTGCGGTATTCTTATAATACTTCAAAAATATTTTGTTGCCAAACAGAAATATTTCAGAAATACACTAGTAGGAAATAGCCTTTCTGTGGATCCACATTTTGTGGCGCACCATTGAGCCGTGCGCCACAAAAAAAGATTCTGTGGCGCACCTCGCCACAGAAATAAGGTGGGGCCCACCACCAATGTTTGGATTGCATCCTCTGGTGACTTTTCTGTGGCGCATGGGCCAGATGCACCACATAATTTGGCCTTTCTGTGGCGCATGGGTTGGGATGCGCCACAGAAAGGCAAATTCTGTGGCGCATGAGGCCACGCGCCACAGAAATCAGAATTTCTTTGCCGCACCAGGCCCCATGCGCCACCGTTTTTTTTTGAAATCGGATCCCACCCCCCCCCCCCCCCCCCCCCACCGTGAACCGCCTTTTCAGTTTTGCAAAAACTCAAAGAAAATGATAAAACTTTCAAAAAATAAATTCCTGCGAGATGTAGTTAGATTTTAGTGTCCAGTTGGTATAGAAATTTTGAAATATAAATTTTGACCTTTTTTGCACAACCAGAAAAAAAAGTAAAACGGCCATAACTTTTGCATACGACGTCGAAAAAATACGTTTAATATATCAAAAAAAACTAGAGAAAAACTGGAGCTCGATTTCTCCGGGGTTTACGCGGTGAACTTTTCTCAGATCCTCCAAATTCCAAAAGGAAAAAAAGTTATTTCAAAAAAAAGATTTTTTTCTACAAAATAAAAAAATAAAAAAATTATTTGGATTTGTTGTATTTTGGGATTTTTTATTTCTGGATTTTTTGAATTTTTTTGTTTTTGGAATTTTTTGGATTTTTTGAACTTCCTTCTGAAGTTTTTGATTTTTTTTGAATTTTAAAAACACATATACACATACCACACATAAACTACACACATATATACACATACACAAGGGTTAAGAGGGTTGATATGATACTATTATCAATAAGAACTTGAGTAGCATGAGAGTAGTTGAATAGAAATTAGAAGTTAAGCGTGCTTGGCTTGGAGCAATCTGAGTATGGGTGACCTACTGGGAAGTCATCATTTGAGATATGCTTGAAGTGTTATTTTTTTTTGATTTTTTTGAAAATCTAGATCTAGATCTGGCCGCCTTTTTTTTTTAAATTCAAAAAAAATTCTGTGGCGCAACAACAATTCTGTGGCGCATCTGGGGGTGCGCCACAGAAATAAATTTTTGTGGCGACACTTCTGTGGCGCACCCACCGTGCGCCACAGAAGGCAAAAATGGTGCGCCACATAAGGCCTATTTCCTACTAGTGATAAGGGTTTGCAGTTTAGGACAAGTACTTTGTTTTAATTTACGTTGATCAATCAAGAATCCTAAACATATGAAAACATATTACAAATGAGAAAATGCAACTATGCCATTTATACAAACTCAATCCATACACTTTGGTAATATTAGTGTTCAAAGACGTCAACTAAAGATGGTGAAAAGTCACGTGCCTTACATATCGGGAAGAAGTGAGTATTAGCATAATAAAATGGTTAATATGAGGAAGCAAATACATACCATGAGCCTCTTAGGACGTTACAACAAACCAATGTGACCCACACACCAACCGTAGTTATCATGCTATTCTATTTTCGATGTCCTGAAGATTTTACGAAAATCTACGCTGCTAGTTTTTCATTTCTAGTTCCATGCAACAAAATTTTATTCCACAAACGGAAAGGTGACCTGTATACACCAGACGATAGCAAGCACATCGCATAAGATCGTACCAATTAATAAATGTACATATACAAACATACTAGAATCTACAGTACTTATTCGTTGATGATTACTCAAATCAATGTTGTTTATGTACCAGCTACAAGGCATGTACGTTTTGTTATTTTTTTGACTTGCGAGACTATTTTGACCATGAAAAGTAGTGACATTTGGGTCAGATTATACTTGTAAGTTACATACTCATACACTAGAAACTGCTATTGGGACATTTGTTAGATCATAGTCGTTATACATTTTTACTATAAATACTTGTAAATTATGCATCGCAAAAAACTTAGTTTGATTTTGTTACAAAATAAATGTTTATAATATCTTTCAATGAATTCCCTAACAATAAAAACTACTAATATTTAGTAATATTGTTCGTTATGTGCTTAAGCTATGTGAGTAAACTATAATTATAATACTATAACATGCTAAAAAAACCCTAAAGAAGTATAAAAGTTTGGTATAAATTGTATTCATTTTGATTCGGCCAAAACTTTTTACTGAACCGGCCCTGTTGAAGCCCCTGCCAAGGATTTTCACTTTCGGCGTGCTCCAGTCGCAGTTAGCGTCTTCAGAGAGTCACCAGTCGTAGGGTTTTTAAAGCCTAGCCCGCCGAACGATTTTGGCGAGCAGATCATGTCAGACGCCACCACACACTATCCACGTCACGCCTCTGCTGAAGACGACAAAAAAACCACTGTTATCTGCAACAATTATCTTGGACAGAATCTGTCGAGGGTCCCGACGGCACATAAAATCACTACAGTTATGCACATAAAATAATTGTAACTGACATAATCTATTTTTCGTAATTTATAATAGTTTAGGTGGTATCCACAACCTCAGCAGATTAAATTCAATTATGCATTTAATAGACAGCCTTTACCTCAACAACTAATTTTGGTTGAACATGTGTCAACTTAGTAGTAGCTCTCGCTATTGGTTTTCTTATAAATAGGTGAATTATTGCCAGTTTAGACTAGTCATAGCGGAGAGTAACATATACTAGTAACATACACATGTTACGAGTCTATGTTACTACCTCCATAGAGGGTAGTAACATATTTGTGGTGTCATACAAGACTTTATTAATTAGGGTGTAGACTCATATTGCCTTGGTATATGTGATGTCATGGCAAGATAGCTAGTTATTCTATGTGTCTGTCTCTTTTTAAATTGCATGCCACGTCATCTTTTTTTTACCTATGTGGCACTTATGTTATTACCTATGTTACTCTCACTATGGGTAGTCTTACATAATGTATTCGGTCATACTGCTGCTGCATACAAGGCACTAGATTAAATGCCATGATTATTATGGTGGATCAAAGTTCTCTGTTATTGTTGTAGAAACTTGTGGTATAATTCTTCCTACGATATAGTTGGCTTTGTTTTATAGAGAAATCATGCAATTGATTTGTAAGGTTTCTAATTGTAGGTAACTAAGTACAGAGGCCAGAGTTTACCACGGCGTCAAGAGGCGGACGCGCAGCACGAGTGCAAAATTTGAGTAGGTGACCAATGCCATGGAGAGAAGCTTCATGAGGCATGGAGCATGGTTCTTCTGTGATGGTTTTGTATACAAGTGCTCAGCCGACGTCGTTGTCCCGCCAGCATGCTTGTAGGTACCAAGATATGTCGGAATGTCCGCCCCATTAGGATTCTGGACTGGTCCGATGAGTTTTCAATCACCAAGGGGAAGAAACAATCCGTGTGTAAGATTGTACATTTCTTTGAGTTTTGTATGCTCAAGGAAACATTTAGATTTCAACCAGGTGATTATAAGATGTCCTCACTACCATTCACTTAATTTGTTTGTAAATATCTCTGATTAGGATTATATGTTAATTTGTTCATAGTGAAGGTAAAAAATCCGGTGAGCAAAATCACATGGTATACATGTCAAATCTTTTTCTCCGGAAAATATATACTCTTAAATTTAAAATACTTGATTTAGTGTCCATTGGGAACCAGTTCAACTCAACACCAGTTTCATTCAGATTATCTAGATTTGTCTAGCCTGACCGATTTTTTGGGAGTTACATGTCATGTTTTTAGTTTGATAGAAAAAATATCGATGAATCTTGGACGTCGCCTGTCTCTTTCAATGATTTATCCGTGAATGCATTCGCGAAATGGAGGTGGCGATGACGATACATGTGTCTATTGGCGTGATGCACATCGTGTCGTGGATGCGTCGAAACTGGCCGGTTTCATTGACATGCTGCTGTTGTATTAACAACAACTTATTTTGTAAGCCTCCACTTACAGAATTTTTTCTGCAGCGCACGGCCATATTATCTACTCCCTCCGTTCACAAAAGGATGTCTCAATTTTTTCTAAATTTGTATATATGTAAACATACTTTAGTGTGCAGATACATCCAAATTTAGATAAAGTTGAGACATCTTTTTATGAACGGAGGGAGTAGTACATCTAGTACATGTATTTAACACAAGTATAAATTGACATCACAAATTTGTACTAGTGGGTCTGCCACCGTCGGTGCTATCCTCACTTGCCCTCTATATGCTCACAATGCACAAATTTCCGGTTTGGTTCATTGATCGCATTGAACAACGTTGCCGTGTGTGGTTTTGGTCTTCTGGAGAGGTGAAGTTAGCTGCAATAAAGTGCAGAAGTTTCCTTAAAAAAAAACAGTGTAGTACCGGCTGTCGTATTGTGGACACGCACACGCAGAACAGGTTGTTAGATGCAACCAGATCTAACGGCTGAGCTATCTCTCTGCGCTTCACATGTCCTTCCTCCGGCTCCGGCGACTCCTCTCCACCGCGGCCGCCGCCGCCCACGGCCCGCTGCCGATCCGCGTAGGCTTGACGGACTCAGCCGGCCGCGGAGTCTTCGCTACCCGCCCCATCGCCGCCGGCGAGGTCCTTCACTCCGCACAGCCCCTCATCTCCCACCCGTCCCGCTCACTCATACACGAGGTGAGCGCCCCTCCACTTTGCTTCTCGTCACCACCTCTCCCCCTAGACCAGGGCTACATATTTGCCACGAATGGGATAAACTAGTTCGGATTGGTCTCAGGTGTGCTACAGCTGCCTCAGGAGGAAGGCGGGCAAGGGCGGCCACTCCAGCGGGGGCTGCTACTTCTGCAGCGACCCGTGCCGAGAACATGCTGAGGTGAGGACGCCTTTGCACCGTTTACTGCAGATCCCGCTTGTGATTACAACTTAGTTAGGTGCTTCCGAGCTTGTAACGCTTCCTACTATCTTTTGAGTGTACCAGTGCTCAAGCATCGATATTCAATAGGTGTTAGTGGGGTGGTAGTCCTAGTCATTTGAAAATGCAGTTTCAGTAAGGAAAGTGTATGCTATACCTTGTACTAGTGTGAGCATAGAAATCTTCCTACAATTCTTTAAGAGTTCGGGATTTGTCATCGCACGCTTAAGTTCATTGTACAACATTTCTAATTCTCCTTTTTTTAGAAGGTGCGCAATTCTCTCTCTTTCAAGCAGCTAACACGATGTGCGATTTCTTCCTGTTTAGGGATTCCATGGCATTGAAAAGAAGGTGGATTGGTCTTTGTTAGACGACTACTGCAGGTATGTAGATACTCCCACATCTCATCTTGATGTAGATGTGCACCTCCTAACTTCCTCCACATTTTTTTTATTGTTACGGCATTCCCGTTTCGCTATACATGCAATTCTAATTAACATTCTGTGTTCTTGTTTGCTCTGAAGTTCGCGTGGTCTCAAGTACCCATACATGGTCAAGCGGCTAGCTTGCATGGTTATATCAGGAGCTGTTGGTGCAGATTGTCTTGACATTCTTCAGCCAGCCCGTTTGCATCAGGGAATGATTACTGAGGTAAAGGGTTGAGTTTATTCTCTCTCTTGAACTTAGTTTAGTTGTTCTTACCCTTCATGTAGACCATCCTCGCTTCTGTAACTGTTATCATTTCAGAACAAAGTCATATGGCATTCGCTTTTTTTTTTGCTCTATGATGTTATATGGTTGGGTGCTTATATGGACAATTGGAATATCGTAGATGGAGAAGGAGTTCGAATTGTTGGATTCCACTTTTAGGGAGGCAGGGTTTCAGGAAGAGCTTGCTGCTTGTATCCTTTATACCTTATTTCAGTCCCATCTGTCATCCGGTTTTCCTGGAGTTCTTCTCTCTTAACCTAGCTATATTGACCAAATGCTGAATGCCATGTTGCCAACATACAGAAACTTTAACAGCCTCCGTGTCAGTTAATTTTCTTTGACAATATTAGTTTTCACCAAACAATGGTACATCAACGTACTTGCAAGAATACGTGTAAATGCATTCCGTATGGAATTGGTTGCAAGTTCATACGAGGATCTTCTATCCTCAGCGATAGCCTCGGTAACATGTGATGCATCAGTTGGCAATGCTGTGTATATGCTCCCCTCGTTCTACAATCATGACTGTGGTATGGCTCTTCGCACGTTCATCAGTTGGCAATGCTGTGTATAGTCTCCCCTTGTTCTACTATCATGCCTGTGGTATGGCATCACATATTCCTTTGGACGGAACAAAACAGAGCAATGTGTAATGCTTGCACACTTTCTTCTTTGGAAGCAAGGATTTGGTTGCTGCATTTCCTTGTGAGATTTCATATGTACAGTAAATGTTGATTGTACTATCTGATTTTTCAATATTATTTCAGTACTCTGCAACTTCACCTTATATTCATAATGAATCTGTTTCTTATATTTTTTTCTCGGTGCTGAAATGTATTAAGTTTTCGCTAACATCATTGGGTGCATTGAGATTTTATAAGATGTTGCAAAATTTATACTTCTTGAATGTCATTTATCTTTTTCTTTTCAAATTCACATGTACAGTAAATGTTGATTGTACTATCTGATTTTTCAATATTATTTCAGTACTCTGCAACTCCACCTTATATTCATAATGAATTTGTTTCTTATATTTTTTTTCTTGGTGCTGAAATAGTGAAATGTATTAAGTTTTCGTTGACATCATTGGGTGCATTGAGATTTTAAAAAGATGTTGCAAAATTTATACTTCTTGAATATCATTTATCTTTTTCTTTTCAAATTCACATCCAAATGTTCACATTCTTTCATGTCGATTTGCAGATCCAAATACTCACATAGTTTGGCTGGAGAATGCAGATGCTAAATTGAAGACCCTTCGTGATATTGACGAAGGTATAGATGAGTTTAGCAGTACCTATTTAACCATTGTCCTTGACAACATTAAAAAGAAAAGAAAAACAGTGAAAAGCAAAAGCAGTGATGAGATGACTACCAATATCTATCTTTCAGGTGAAGAGCTGCGCATTTGCTACATTGATGCAAGTATGGATGTCAATGCCCGTCAAAAGATTTGGGCTGAAGGCTTTGGCTTCCGGTGCAGTTGCCTCCGGTGCTTATCTGGAGATTAGAATTCATGTTTCGCCATAATTTCTTCCCTTGACATCTGCACATCGTGTTTTTGGTTGTTGTTTAATAACAGAAGGAGAACTGCCATCGTGTGGTGGTATCGTTCATCTAACACAATGTGGCTGACCTGTGGAGAACCTCTGCAAGCATCTGATGAAGCCAGTAGGTAGCAGTGGAATGGACGTTGCTTGCGGTGCTCGTGTCAACATATGTCCAGTGTAAACTAGTAGAGTGCTAATTCAAAATGATGTTCCCTTGCAGGAGTACTTACTTTAGGTTTCCCCCGAGGCATATGCAACATTTCAAAATCGCAAAATTTCTAGCATCTTATTTTACATTTGTGACCGGTTGTGCTTGTGGCTCTGCAGCTTTCATGCGGCTAATCGGGCCTGATCACTACTTATTCGACTACATGAAAAGGTTGAGCCATCTCGCTCCATCATCTTGAATTCTTGACCAGCTGTCTACCTGTTGACGACTCGGCAGTTTGCCCTGATCTCTCCGGCCGTTCCAGTTAGCGGGTTTATATTGCCCATCTTTATCATCGCCGCCACGAACTCGATCCGGAAGAGTGCGGGGTTTTCACTGTAGAACTTCACAAGTGCGTCCTGCAACCCTCCATTGAAGAGCTCTTGGTCGGAGTGGAACAGGCCGCGCTCTTGGTCGGAGTGGAACAGGCCGCGCCGCGCCATCAGGTTGCCGTAGTAGGCGGCGTCGAACGCCGCCGGGTCTGCACGTCCATGGGTGCCAGCTTGTCGTCCCCGCCGGACTTGGGGCACGTCCGCTGCTGCTGCTTCGCGAAGGACGCGTCGATGTTAGACTCGTTGTAGACGCGGTCTCGGAAGGTGGAGCACCGGGCCTGGCCAACGGTATGCGCGCCTGACAGCGCCGTCATGTCCGTCGGCGAGAGCCCTTGTCTGCCGAACATGGAGATGAGCGTGGCGAGGCTGGAGCCCGGTCCTGGGAGGTTGGCGTTGGCGAGGGACGCGTTCGCCGTCGTCGAGTCGCGCCGGCCAAGCGGCACTTCCCAGTTCGGCCCATGGAGCTACATGCAGGTACGTCGCGGAAACAAACAACGTTGCGATAAATGCACTGGCAAAGTTGCAAGCGGACTGGCAGGATCTGGTAAATTCATGGAGTTTGGCACGCACCAGGAAGGCTCCGTCGCGGGCTGCAAGGGCGAGGATGTCGGCGCAGGAGACGACGCCGGGGCACGCCGCCTCCACGCGCGACTTAATGGCGTCGATGACATCGAAGCCTCGCACGGAGTTGGCGTTTGGGCCGGCAGACTTCTCGCCTCCGGCGTCCAGAAGAATCGAGCCGTCACAGCCCTGCACATGTACATATATACTCTCTGTCTACCATGTGGACTGTGAATTTGCCTGCACTACTAGAATGCGACTCATCTCACCTGGACAAAGCAGTCGTGGAAGAAGAGCCTCAGAAGCGAAGCGCCGATCCGCCGTTCCTTGATCACGGCCTGTTTCATCACCTCCCACACGGTACTCTCCAGGCTGGGCAGGAGGTGGAGTAGAAGGTCGTCGAGAGCTGCGCATGGGCACCGAGGGAGAGGAGAGAGACGGCGAGCAGGCATTGTATTAACTTGGGATCAGCCATGGCGATCAAAGCAAAGTTTCGAGATTTGCCTAGCCTGGCTATTGGCTAACCAGCTCAATCCACAAAATTTCGTGCACGCGGCTTTGTGCCTTGTGGCCAGAACCAGTCGTTTGAAACTCGAAATTATGACGTATATTAATTGCTTAATAATCTCGTGCCTTGTCCGTGTGGTATAAATAATTTTGAGCATATTTCGAATTAATCTCTGCTTGGCCAAATGGGAGATCTTGTACAGCAAGATCGCATCACATCATTTATTGACGTGAATGCCATTGTAGAAGATACGAATTGTAGTCCACCGTTGTTACTAGTCACTCATTTGTAGTGTAGTGACATCTCTTTTTTTTTTAGAGTACTAACCATGGCAGAAAAATATTTTTTTAATGTTAGCAGAAGAACTACTAAATTCATTGAGTAGTTGGGGAAAATTTTACAAGAAACGGGTGAGAAAAACATCGGCCAAGAAGCCCATGTCACCCATGTAAAAGAGGAGGCCAAAAAACGAAAACTCAGCCTATGTAAAAGAGGAGGCCAAAAAACGAAAACTCAGCCCAGATCAAAGGGGATGTAAGCCCCGGCTACATTTCAGAGGGCCGCTTCGTCTTGTATACGCACTACCAAAGCATATTGTTCTAGAGAGCGTCGTCCTCAACCCTCTCTCCTCGCTACAGTCCGGAGACAGGCGATTTTTGAGAGTCCACCGCCAGATCCACCTCGCAGCCGGTGGGGCGTGGGTTCCTCCCTCTCCGTCGGCCGCTCCGGCGGCGGGAGGGTGGGGGAAGCCCGCCCCACGGCTTGTACATAGGCTAGGGTTAGGTGTGTGTCCCACCGGTGGCGCTTGGGAGGCGGAGGAGCGGCTGGTGTGGTGTTTGCTGTCGGCGCGGTGCCCCTTCGACGGCGGTGCTCTCTGGAGGACGGCCGCCTCGCGCTAGACTTGTGGGAGCCCGGAGATCGGCGGATCTGCTTGGCTCCCTCCACCACGGCCGGATCTGGGAGCGATGGATCCGGATGTGTTCATCCTGGAGGTAAGTACTGAAGTTCTGCGCGGCGGCGCCGGCGGCTGCGGCAGTAGTCTCCTCGGAGGCGGTGCGGAAGACTTCCCGTCTGCCCGGTGGTGGGCTCCGACGATCCAAGGTTTGGGGAGCTTGGGCAGCGGCGCGTCAACGGCAGCTTCGTCGTCGTCTTCGTCGCCGGGATCCAGTGGACCTCGTTGTAATTTCATCTTTGTTCTGGATCTCTCTGTAAGAGTGCGGATCTGATGTACTTCTCTCCTTTCGCAAAAAAAAAAGCATATTGTTCTAGAGCTCCTCGTGCAGAGAAAAGTTATAAGATTATGCTAATCGTCAAAGACATCCATGGCAGAGAGAGCAGGGGCCTTGGCCTCCCCCATGGCATGCAACATCAAGATTTTTTATGCATAAGCCTCAACTACAAACGACCCCCCCCCCCCCCCCCCCCCCCCCCCCCCTTCCCGAATTGAGGATTACCATGTTTGGTCCCCCTGAGTTCTAATCCTACCTCTGCCATTATCTACACTGAAACTAGACTACTCTTTCCTACAATGGGTGTTAAATCCTACTCCTACACAAAATTCGAAAATCCTCGGCAACACAGTCAACCAGGTATTCCACCAACATTTGCTGCCTAGTATTGTTGAACACCCATGCATTTCGGTGTTTCTAGAGGGACTGGATGGATAACACATCTACTTTTATTTTCAAAACAGACATCCTTGAATGCCCAAAACTATATTTTATTTAAAAAATATGAATCGTCAACGTTGAACACGTAGGGTTATAAAAACAAAACAAAACAAAATCCTAAGGCCAGTCTTTCTCGCGTATAATTAACATGTAACCCATGACCAAATCCACCGACAAAATAGGACAGGATCAAAGACAAACACAACACTCCAAGACAACAACTTCAAGAAGTTGGGAACCGGAAACCACATGGCAATGTTGCCGAGTCTAACGACAAGTCAAACATGGGATTGTAATCCCCATGATGAGATTTGAGTGAACACTTCTAACAAGGGCGCTACGCAAATGTATCGACGCAGCAAGGGACGACATTATGGATTTTCAAAATAACAAAACGTACAAGTTGTTGAATCAGCGGATGCCACCATTCACAACCAGAAATATTTTGACCGAGGACAATTTTTTGGTTATGATCTCAAGGAACATCATAGATGTCCAAAATTTATGACTGCTTCATGATTTTCGTCATGGCTCTAGGCCAAAGCCATCAGCCTGTAAAATTGGGTGAAGGTGATGTGACGGGTGTTTTTTAACAATCGCAGGTTATAGCACATGGACCATCATAAATTGAAAGTTTGTTCACGAGGACTACTTGGGTGACACTTTAATTGACGAAATGAGGAAAGTACCGCCTCCGCAAGGCTATGGCCCAATAAGGAAAGTGAAGCGAGGCCATGGACCAATAGGGCAACCGAGGCCATCCCAAAGAACCCAATAAAGCCTTTTTGGGTCTATATTTTTCACGAACCATTAAAACAAACATAGTTTAGTAAAATAGTATATCTAATTCATATGAATTCGATAAATATGAATAATATATGGATATGTTAAAAGTTTCCATAGATCTATTCATTTCATTTGCATGAAATGAAAAATATGAATTATGCTTGCATGTCGAGACCATATTTAGATCCATATAGTTTTTTAGAACAAGAGTGAAGCTAGCCAAAAAAAAATAATGCGCACACGCACGCACACACCTATCCGAGGGTATGTACCAGTCAAGGGGACAACTCTACCACCCAAGCCATCAAAGATGACACCCGGCAAACATAATGGTGTTTCTGACACCACCGCTCCGACTGCCAAACCTCTGCAACGCGCACACACCAAACCGAGCCTGCACTCTAGCCGGTTTATCGTGCCGGCTCTGTCACCCAAGCCACCGCTCCAGATTCCACACCGCCCTAGGCTGGGCACCAGCCGTGTGGTCAACTTTGCCGGATAGGCGACTAAAAACCAACACGTCAAGCGCAAAAGCAACATCGAGTTCCCGCTCCAGCCTTCCGCATTGACCCCAAGCATGCAATCTATAATCCCAGTCATCTCAGAATATTTTCTCTTTTCACCTTGTTTTATGAGCCGAGCTGTGTCTGCTGCATTTGGTGCTCTCAGATAGGTCGGTCCAAACATATTCACCACCCCTGAACAAACCTTGTATATGAATTTAATATATTTGGACTAAGACATATGGGATAGTCATCCATAATATCCGCAACAGTTTCATATTCAATCAAATAGCACCAGTACATTTTTGAAGTGCATTTTTGAAGTGATGAAACCATGAAAATACAGTAAGTCCGGTGCAATCTTTTTTCGTTGAAAGTAGTCATTATACTACCAAACATCATACACAATGCATATGGACACATCCTTTTCATCCTAAAGTCTAGCCCAAATGGACTCGCATCTTGTAGTAGGTTGCCAGAAAATAGTCATTAAGTAACAACACGTGACTCATAACCCTCTTGACGCTTCTTGTTGGTTTGCCGAATTTTTTTTGATCCTCCGCGTTTGGGAGGGGGATTCCAACCCAACATATGCATCTAAAAGAACATTGATAATCTACTGACTCTCTTCCTCACCGGCTGCAATATTGGCGTCCTTTTCCATCATTTGGAAAAATATGAACTCATCATCGCTATCTATAGCCTATGAATCAAACAATGAAGCAATAAAAGTACGAAGCATTGCACTAAAATTATCTAGGGCACAAAATTAAAATGAAATTGTTAGATTTTGGGCCCATTTGGGCAGCCCAATAAGCAATTCCTGAAAATCTCAAATTGGCCCATGTGCATGGCAGAATTTTGGAGGTGCAAAGTGGTGTTAAAGTTTAGTCCCACATTGCTAGTTGGAGGAGAAAAACACCACCTTATATAGTGGAGTGTTGTACCACTTGGTGTGCTAGTTGAGAATAGAAGGCTCTCTCGTGCGCACTCCTCCTCCTCCGCCGCCACTCGCTCGTCTCGTCACGACACGCCGCGGGTTGCGGGAATGAGCCGATGCCTATATTTTTGCTGTTCAGGAAAATCGAGTCGTGTTAGCGTACGTGTACAGCTTAGCCAATTCGGATCGCTACCGGATCGTGGGCTGCTGTAACCGACTCGAACGTGTGCGACGTGGCCGGCCCACGTTCTACCTGTTAGGGTTTCCTGAACCGCACTATATATTGCCTTGCACTACCGTGCGCCGTCACACACCGAACCAATCTAGGTTTTGCCAATCTCGTGTCTTGCGCCGCCACCGTAGTCTACTCCATCCCGAGCGCCGGCGTGCACCGGCGTTTGGGAGAGCAGGTCTCCGGAACTAGTCGCCTTTGTGATCCTGTACGGGAGAGGGCGAATTAGATTTTTGGGAAGCGCTCCGCGCGACTGCTCGCAGCTTCCACCACGGGTCGTCTTCCAGCCGGAGCTACGGATCGTCTCCGCAGGCGTCATCATCAACAACATCACCGCTGCTTTGGGCGCGGTGAACCTGTCTGCATCGGCTACTTCCTCTACAACCGTTCGGTACGTGCGGCGTATTCTGAACTGTTTTGCTATGGATATGTTGGCGTGTATGTTGATGCTGTTCATGTTGCTTAGTACATCTAATATGTTTGTATTTAACATGTTAGTAGCTGCGTTTGTCATGTTTAATATTCTGGAATTAATCATGGAATTATTGCCTAATTTTCCAACAATCCAAAAACCTAATTGTAGTCAATTTCGTGATTTAAATATGGCTGGTTATACCGATGCAATGAAACCGGAGAAGTTCACCGGTGGTATGGGCTTTAAGAGGTGGCAGATTAAGTGCCAACTCTGGCTTGAGGCCATGAATGTGTGGGAAGTTAGTAATGGTCTTCCTGAAGGAACTATATTTGAGGATGCTCGGAATAAGTTTAAGAAAGACACTACTATCTTCCGTGGATGCGTTCTGAGTGTTCTTGATGGTCGTCTGTGTGCTGTGTATATACACATAAAAGACGGCAAAGAGCTCTGGGATGCACTGAACGCTAAGTTCGGTGCAACCGATGCTTGCAGTGAGCTATATATCATGGAGAGCTTTCACGACTACAAAATGGTGAATAACCGTAGCGTGGTCGAACAAGCTCATGAGATACAGTACACTGCGAGAGAGCTGGAACTCCTCAAGTGTTCCCTACCTGACAAGTTTGTGGCTGGATGCATTATTGCAAAGTTGCCTTCCTCGTGGAGGAACTTCGCCACAACCCTCAAACACAAGAGAACGGAGATATCGGTTGAAAACCTGATTGCGTCTCTTGATGTTGAGGAGAAGACTCGGGCTAAGGACACTAGCGAGAGAGGTGAAGGTCAGTCTAGCGCCAACATGGTGCGGAAGAACTTTCACCACGGAAAGAGCAAGGCAAAGAGCAAGCCTTCCTTCAACATGCCTACCAAGACTACTTCTTTCAAGAAGAAGAAGAAGAAGAAGAAGATGCCGAACAAATCTGAGCTAAAGTGCTACACTTGTGGAGAGCCCGGACACTTCTCTGTGGATTGCCCAGATCGTGCAGACAAGAAAGGGAAGGCGCCAAAGCATGTCAATGTCGTGACCGCTAGCAATGCTGATGGGTACGGTAATTTACCGATTGTGCTTTCAGTATTTCAATCTCCATGTTGGTGGATTGATACGGGTTCTAATGTTCATGTATGTGCTGACATCTCTATGTTCACTTCTTATCAGGTCGCAGATTCAAGCGTCTTAATGGGGAATGGATCACATGCTTCTGTTCGTGGTGTTGGCATGGTAGATCTGAAGTTTACTTCAGGGAAGATCGTGCAGCTGAGGAACGTGCAGCATGTCCCTACTATGAACAAGAATCTCGTTAGCGGCTCCCTTCTATGCAGAGATGGGTTTAAATTAGTCTTGAAGTCCAATAAAATAGTTGTGTCAAAGTTTGGACAATTTATTAGTAAAGGGTATGAGTGCGGAGGCTTGTTCCGCTTTTCATTATCGGATTTTTGTAATAAGTCAGTAAACCATATTTGTGGCAGTGTGGATTCGGATGCTAATGTTTGGCACTCTCATTTATGTCATGTTAATTTTGGTTTAATGAGTAGACTTTCCAGCTTGAGTTTAATTCCTACTTTCACCATTGCCAAAGGTTCTAAGTGCCATAGCTGTGTGCAATCTAAGCAACCTCGAAAGCCTCACAAGGCAGCCGAGGAGAGAAACTTGGCACCACTAGAACTCATACATTCGGATCTATGTGAGATGGATGGCGTGTTGACAAAAGGTGATAAGAGATATTTCATGACTTTAATCGATGATGCTACTAGGTTCTGTTATGTATATTTGTTGCACACTAAAGATGAAGCTTTAGACTACTTTAAAATCTATAAAGCTGAAGTAGAAAATCAATTAGAGAGAAAGATCAAACGTCTTAGGTCAGATCGTGGTGGCGAGTATTTCTCCAACGTATTTGATGAATTCTGTGAGGAACATGGTATTATTCATGAGAGGACGCCTCCCTATTCGCCCCAATCAAACGGGGTTGCCGAGAGGAAAAACCGCACGCTGACCGACTTGGTGAACGCCATGTTGGACACTGCTGGTTTATCTAAGGCATGGTGGGGGGAGGCTTTGTTAACTTCGTGTAATGTCCTGAATAGAGTTCCTAACAAGGATAAAGAGAAGACACCTTACGAGGAGTGGTCTGGGAGAAAACAATCACTTTCTTATTTTCGTACTTGGTGATGTTTGGCGAAAGTCAATGTTCCAATTCCTAAGAAACGTAAACTTGGACCGAAGACAGTGGATTGTGTCTTTCTAGGCTATGCTCAGCGGAGCATTTGCTATAGGTTTTTAGTGGTTAAATCTGAGATACCTGATATGCATGTTGATACTATTTTGGAATCTTGTGATGCAACATTTTTTGAGAACATGTTTCCTATGAAGGATATGAATAGCATTGCTAGAATTTCTTCTGAGATATTTACTGAATCTAGTACATCTGTTAATCATTCTGAACAACCACATGTTGAGAAAGTCCTTGAGAAGGATGACAACGAATCAGTGATAACCCCCAAGAGCAGGGGATCACTGTAGCACCTCTCAATGTGGAAGTAAGGTATCGATCCGCAGAAGCAAGAAAGAAAAG
Source organism: Poa pratensis (assembly GCA_947311845.1). Taxonomy (NCBI): domain Eukaryota; kingdom Viridiplantae; phylum Streptophyta; class Magnoliopsida; order Poales; family Poaceae; genus Poa; species Poa pratensis. The sequence goes on from CAMZMU010000068.1 coordinate 23,269,754, forward strand.
TTATCTATTCCCTACAACTAAAGTGTCACAAGTTTTAGCTGATTATGCACTAAACAAGTTTAAAGAACAAGGTGGTTGATTTAATTGATGGAAGCTTAATGTAACAAAACAAGAATGTAAAAGTGTCCCAATCCTCTTCAATGCAAGAGGACAAGACAAAGGTTTTTTCTTATTGGAACAATGGACATGGGTTCATGGGTTCACTTAATCCTCTCTCTCATCTACGGTGATTATCATGTTATAGATAAAGTACACACAATTGTCATGTTTTAATGGTAGCTTTTATGACGGCTATATGTCCTGAAACACATAGTTGAAAGAAGTACTCATTTGTGTTGCTAGGTCACCCTCGTAAGGCTAGCGTGGTTGCTCTCACTCCCACATCATACTCTTCCTTTTTATCCCCAGATAAAGGATGTTGGGCTGTATTTCACATGTCACTCAATACATATGCCGTGTCACGTCGGCCATCCCGTACCTACATACATCATACTTCATAACGGACAATATTCTAAACACTAGTGCAGTGATTCATAATTCGTGTGCATGACCACATCTCTCTCATCTATCCACACTTGGTGGTGTCAATCACCTCATGACAAGGATAAACAAGGCATTATGCATAAATCAAACCATCACATGCATCAAAGAATATCTCCAAAGTATGACAAATCATAAAAGCTCCAACACAACGGTAAATGTATAACAAATCATCTCATACCACAATATCCATCATAAGAATTACATAGATAGATCCATACTTATGCAAAGCACATCATATGGACTCCAACAATGATCATACATAGAGAGATTAGATCAAGTTACCACCACAAACCCAAAGTCCAGGGGGTGGACTACTCCCCCTTCATCATGGAGATGGTGGAGAAGTCGTTGGAGAAGATGGAGAGGTTGATGAAGAGGTGCAGCCCGGAGTGGAGGCGGCGACCGGCAGCAGCCCACGGCGGCGGCCCTTGGGGGCGGCGGCTGCCCTTGGTGATGAGGATGGTGTGGAGGAGGTTCTCCTCCCCCAGACGGCTGCCTGGGAGGAGGAAAATTCGTGGTCTTGGGTGCCTCTCACGACCTAGGGTTTCCTTCTTTAGATGACTCTCGGATTTCCGTCACCCCCTTTTAGGGTTCCACCAAAACGGGCCTACAGGCCGCGTCCGAACTCCGATTGGGCTAATCTCGGGCTTAAAATCTTCGTATGAAAAATTGTGACAACTTGCTCTTTAATTTGATTTCCATTGGACGCCAAATTCGAGGGTCAAATTGACAATCTCCGTAAAAAGTTCTCAGACAGATTTCAGGAAAGTCCCAATTTGACTCCAACAAGGTTTCCTTTTGTATTTTTGATAATTCCTACACAACAAATAGGAAAACAAGAAGATTTTGCACTTTGGCAACTATTAGTAGGTTATTCTAATAAATGTCATAATATGATATAAAGTGTATAAAAAACATGTGCCAATGGACATAAAACATGCATGGAACATCAAAAATTATAGATACGTTTGGGACGTATCAAGCATCCCCAAGCTTAGTTCCTACTCGTCCTCGAGTAGGTAAAAGATAAAACAAAATAGTTTTCGAAGTGACATGCTACCATCATAATCTTGATCATATAATATTGTAAGGCACATGTTATGAATGAAGTGATGAAGTTATTGCTACATACAGTCAAATGATTCATTCTTCAAAGGAGTAGCAATGTACAAGATAGATTATGAAGTGATATCAAATATTCAATGTAAGGATGTTCAATAATAATTCACAAAGTGTAACATAGAAGAAGGTACTATGGACCACATGTATGCATAATGAAAAGTAAAAACATCCTATGGTGGTCATAGAGTACTTCTTATGAAAACTGAATATAAAAGGTGGACACTTTGGATAGATAAATAAGTAGAGGTAAAGCATGAATAAGTTTCATCTAACTTCCAAACACTTCTACTTAAGTTAATGCTTGCAATGTTGTAGACATTGGTGTGGAGCTCTCATTACCCCTATCATAGCATTTTGAATGATTAGTGTTTAAAGTGAAAGCAAATATGAGTGGTGTGCTTGACAATGTATTGGTTGAATGTCTCATGTCCCTTGAATACAAGTACCTACACCATGTGTTACTCACTTTGGTCCACAAAGTAAACTCAAATAAAGGTCATTCCAAGTAATAATAGTATCATCAAGAACTGCACTGGGTACCTCTTGCCCCTTGACATGAACAAGCCCATGTCAAAACAACAAGACAAATAGACAATGAACAATCTCAGCACTCAATTATTTACTATGGGTATAGCTTTTTATTATGAGGTGCATCACTGAATGAACATTATGGTTATGCTGTAAATTTTCACCATGAATGATGCATGGCTTAGATTAGCGGCCCAGGCATTTCTCTAACCATTTATACAAACTCTTTGAACTTACTAAGTATCCACATTCATTTCACCCATGATAGGCATCCATAAACAAAAGTACATGACATCAACTAAATATAAATAAGTGCAATGTTGAAAGCTTGCCATGTGACATCACATATGGGCTAACTCCCAACCAAAACTATTGTCAAGCCCACAACTTCATAATTTTAATCACAATGGTTCATGCTTATTAAATGCAATAAAAGTAAATTGTGCATCAAGTTCGTGAGAGCTTTTAACCAATTTTTCCCATGACAATCAATAACATAAGCATTTAAATTCAGAAATGTAGATAACACAATATACCATGATAAACATACTTGGAATAGCATAAAGCTAATAGGTAGATATGATGGACTCACTGGAAAAAGTTTGGTTGAAGGTGTTGGAAAACAAGCTTTTTACTTGTTGTAATTTTTGGGCTAGCAATAGGGAGAAAGTTGACCATCTAAATGCATGCATAAGTGTCCATAAAACTAATCAATCCATGTTAAACCAAGTAAAGTTAAAATTCAACATCTAAACATGGTAAAAGATAGCTCTTGACAACACACTTGCAAATTAACATTCATTCAAAGCACATGAATTATGCAGCTATATGTATCTTTTAAAATCAACTCAAACATCCCTATCCCAATATATTAAATAGCGTCCAACATAATTCAACCCAAACTTCCAGTAGCTCTCTCATATATAAATGATGGTGGTGGTCTCACAAAATAAAAATCAAACCAAAATAAAAAGCAAACAAAAGACGCTCCAAGTTTATGCGATAAGGTGCATTGATCGAAAAACAGAAGTTAGACGTGTGCAAACCGAGAGTGTGTAGGTCCAGTAGGGTTGTCTTCACATCCCCAAGCTTATGGTCTTCACCATCCTTGGATAACTCTTGGTGCATCTCCTCTAATCCCTGTGAAAAAATTTCAAAACACCGTTTCTCCCATTTCTTTTTTGTGGGGTGACATTAGTAGTGATAGACAAATAGATTTCTTGCTGCATATAATCCTTCGACAAAAATTCATATGAATGTATAGAATGTGTATAATGTTGTATGCCTACTTATAAACTCAATTGGATAAAAAATATTCAAGTTAAAAGTTCAAAAAAATGCATCAAACAAAATAGGACAGAATCTGTCCAGAAAAACAGCAGCAACAAAACGTATTTTTCTACCCTACTTAACTTTGTCAAAAAATTCCGACAAAATTCATGCATATAGAGGATGAAAAGTTGCCATTACAGTTTAAATATGAGCACATTCGGAGTTACAGAATAAGAATTAAAAATCATACCGTGCACAGATTCGTGCAGAAATAATATCTCCGAACGCTATAAGCAACTTCTTCATACCAAAATGAGTAAAACTTGGCACTTTATTAAAAATTACATAATCTAAACTAAACACTAAGTCTCTTGTTACAGCAAGAGGACACAAAGAAAATCAAAAGTAAAAACAACCCGGTTGCCTCCCGTAAAGCGCTTTCTTTATAGCCATATAGCTATGCTTCTTACTTGACGTTCATGAAGGTTGAAGCTCATGAGGGAACTTATACTTTGATGTGTCCCTCTTCCTTGGAAAGTGTTCATGCATAATACCAGGATCCCATGGTGTTCTCAAACCAATCAAAATAGTAGTCAAGTTGAACCCTAGTTGAGAGAAAAACAAAACACAAAAGTAATAACAACGAAGTCTAACTTTCTTTCTATGCATTGGCATTTTGTATATGAATGAATCACCATAAATAGAAGTTTCCCAATGCATATTAACAATATTTACTTGCAGCATATAATTATTAGCATAAAGAGGGTTCTTATCGCCTCCTCTTTCATAATAGTTGCAAGTAGTATGTGACACCCCTCCCTGGCACATCTCGCCAGAGAGGCGGTCGCCCCATGCGCCAGACCAAGATATCTGGCCGCACGTCACGAGAGTGCAACATAATGGAAATCATTACACAATCAGGCACAAGAAGTGCTACAAATGGTTTACAAGGCCATCAAGGCATGACCAAACATCAAGCCAAGCATGGCTCAGGACAGAGTTTAACTGGCAGCGGAAGACGACTAAGGCAACGGCTTGGAGCGGCTCCACTCCACAGGCATCTGGCTGGGCTACTGATTCTAGCACACCCTTGCTCCATCTCCTTGCTAAGGTAGAAGATGAATCCTCGCCAAAACCTGGCCACAATCACAAGGCCCGTGAGTATATTTGTATGCACTCAGCAAGAATCGCCACTTACTGCAAACAATCCAACAATCATGCAGCAAGATATACATTGGAAATAAAATACTACACCTGACAAGTGTGTACTCTAGACAGACAAATATACGGTATAACATAAAGGTAGCATGGCATCACAAGCAAAACATGGCATAAGCAAACAACGGGGTATCACCGGTGCAGAGTCCAAGCCAGGTGGGGTTGGATCGTGCACCGACAATCATACAAAGAGATTACCTGTGACGAGTAAATGAGTGTACCAGTGGGTACCAAATAATACACAACAGCACATGTGATCACTGCTAGGCCCACTGGCCTTATCTTTCCACTCTGGGCATGCACGGTTGATGTTGGCTCAGGCCTAACTCTAGGCTCCCAACGATCACACCGCCATCCCATATCACGGGTTACCATCAACATCTCAATGTAACATTCCCTGCATCATCTTATTTGTTTATTTAGTGAGATCAGGTCGTTCATTAATTCTTTCAAACAGATCTTAAGTTTAACCTCCTGACACGACAAAGACACACAGTGTGACCGACACCGAACTGTTGTTCCATATCCTAGGAACGAGGCTAGCTTGCTAGGTTGATGCTCTCGAGAGTTTGCTTTACCACCTATCAGAATGCACCCCACTCAGCCGACACTTCAGGTTCATCACTCCCAAAGTCGTACTAAGCAAAGTACACTCACATGACGGTCCACTTGCTAAGACACTCTCCTGCACCACCCTATGCACGTGGCACAACGGGCAAGTAAGTCCGGCATATCCCCCGGCGCGACCGGGTATGCCTAGCTCCGGACTCCCTATCACAGTCGAACCCGTGCCTGTCTACCTCTACCCTCGGATAGCACAACCGAACGACTGCGCCCAATGGATGGCACAAAAGGGGCTCAACAACCTACTAGGTCACGGTCCTCCATGAGACGACGATGGTTCAGCTTTCAAAGTTCAGATTAGTGGCACCGTGGACTGACTCTATCGTTGTTTGGAGGGGAGTTTCATTTAATCAAGTTTCATCATCACAAGTCCAAACAACCAAGAATTAGTCCAGCACAACAATCACAATAATAATATATCATCAACAACAAGTCATTAGCAACATAATAATTCAAGCAATAGTAGTATCCATGTCCAAACTTAGCAAAATAAAAAGAACGTCAACCGGAAGACTACGGCGGCGATTCCGCCGACCAGCGCCTTCTCGTTCAACAAGGAAAAGGAAACGTCAACCAGAAGACTACGGCGGCGAACCCGCCGATCAGCGCCTTCTCGTTTGACAAAATAAAAGAAACGTCAACCGGATGACTGTGGCAGCGATTCGCTGGCAAGCGCCTTCTCGTTCGACAAGAAAAGAAAGAAACGTCAACCGGAAAACTGTGACAGTGATTCCGCTGGCAAGCGCCTTCACAGATCGACTACAAAATATAACATAGTTGGTTTGCGTCGACAGGGTGACTACGGCGGCGATCCCGCCGACCAGCGCCATCGCAGATCGACGTTAATATTTTAGTGAGACGGCGGCGGTTCCCCCAGTCCATTGTCTCAAGAATGATGTGTGTTTGATAAATATTAACAATACATAATATGACCAAGCAAGTATGATAAATAAATATGCAACATAATATGCAACATGGCAGGAGCAATATTACACGTTACGTACTAAACAAGAACAACAACAGACATGCATAAATATAACAGTAGACAGACAGAAACATAAACACCCGGCATGGTAATAAGCAAATAAACAAACAAACACTGCTGGGCTGCTCATAGCAAGGGGTTAGCTTGCCTTAGGAGACGGGTTCCAGAAGATCCGGGAGGTCTCGGTGTCGTCGAAAAACGGCTAAACCCGGAACGGTAAACAACGTGTTGAATAAAGTCAACGAAACTAAACATTTTCAAAGACAACAACACCAGTACCAACAGAAAGCTCTCGTCGATACGAAGATTTAGAAATTTGAATCACCAAAAACGGACTTACGGTTCAAAAGTTCCGAGTGTTTGAAAATCTGTCAAGCGGGAAAAGGAAAAAGATCCGCGAAACAAAAATGCGCGGGCCGTAAATGGGCCACGGCCGCGCTGTGCGCTGCGCGCGCTGGCACCAGCGCCTGGCTGGGCCGAGCTGGGCTGCAAGCTGCTGCTCTGCTGGGCTGCGCTCTGGACTGGTCAGAAAACGGTCCAGGAAAAAAAAAAGAAGAAACAGAGGGATCGATCCATCGTCTTCTTCCTCTCGCGTCCCCATACTGGAACAGCACGGATCGGCCGGGGATGGCCGGGGAGCTCGCCCGGAGGGCCAGCGACGGCGGGGACCGCCCGGGGGTGGCGTTCCGTGGTCGGGGAAGGGCTAGGCCGGGGCGGGAGTCGCCTTCCCCGAGCTCGCCCGAGCTCGTGGATACACGACCATGGTGTAAAATTTTTGTGGAGATTTTCCTAGCTTTCCTCTCTCGTTCTTGCACTGAACGAGAAGGCATGGAAGAGGGAATGGGTGCAGCAGCTCGGGAACGGGCTTGGGGGTCTCCTTATGTAGCTAGAGGGAGAGGGAGCACCAACGGTGGGTTGGTGACCACCTTGGCTCCAAGGTTTAATGGGAGGGGATAGGGATGAGGGGAGGATGTGGCTGTCGTCCTGGAGGCACAGTGAAGCACGTGCTGTACTGCAGCAGAAGGATCAGCCACCGACCACATCAGTAAGCGAGGATTAGGTCTTGCCTAAGCGCGCGCCCCGGACGTCCAGAGCGCGACACGGGTGACATCGTCGCGTTCCTGATGACTCGGAGGTCCAAATGGAACAAGGTTTCCACCACTGGGTTTGCAACGATGAGAGGAACACAACAAAACAAAAATCCCACATGGATTCTGATGAGGGGTAGACTCATCAAGACCCATGGTTAAGATCCCTAGGTTATGAATATGGGGGAGAGAACGTGGTAGAGCTGGAAGTATCGTCGGCTGACAAGCAGGGCAAAGATTTTACCCAGGTTCAGGGCCCTCGTGTGGAGGTAACACCCCTATGTCCTGTCTGTCTGTTATTGCTTTGTGAATATGATGGTTACATGGGTCCCGGCGAGATGTCGATCTCGCTAGGGTTTTGGTGGCTCTGAAAGTACGTTGTCTGGTTCGATGGCCCTCCCAGTCCTTAAATAATAGGCTGGGTCTCGGGTGTTCGTAACCGACTCGATTTACAAGTAAGGAAACTCTAAACCGACTATTGTTTCGCCAAACTTGGAGGATACTCCATCTTCGTGGGCCTCCCTTCATGGGCTTCACGTAGGCTCTGATAGTTGGGCCTAGTCGATACGTGCACCAGGTACCCTCATGGTAGGGTACCCGATAGGCATACCCATGTCAGTAGCCCCCGAGTACTTGTCTGATTCGAAGAGTCGGGCATGGACTCATACATCATGCACGTTACATTTTTTTTGCATTTGTATTTAGAATTCTTATGAAATAGCACATGTTGGCTATGTCGAGTGTTTCATCGACTATGAGTTTTTGCTTATGATAGTCAAGGGATATTAGCTTAGCAGGCCCAGCACACACGACGGATCGGGGCCAGTTAACTACCATTCGGGCAAAACCATACTAGCTTTCAATCAAACTCGAGTCCCCGGACTCGAATCTGGAACAAACTGGACAGACTCGAAACGGCCGTTGAGGTCTTATTGAATCGAACTGCAGTATAATTTTGAATCAACCCAACGCGTCCGTCGGGGATAATTCATCATGTCTGCTGACACGGAAAATTTAAGGATAACGCTGCTGGAGCGGTCCTTAGCCCAGCTCGACTGATCGGTGGGTCTTACCTTTGCACTATGCATGCAGCATCCAAGGATCGTCGGATCAACTCGGGAATATTTTGAGTGCGATTTTGCTTATGAACTGAGTCGAATAATGTCGACTGATACTTTTGCCATTATTCTATCGGGTGCGCGACAGCGCTCCCGATGGGAGTAGCCCCCGAGATTGTGCTTTATTGCTTGCAATGGAGGATAATCTCAAAATCTTTTATCCTGCACATTTTAGTCAAAGAAATTTTTTGATACGCTCCCGATGGGAGTATGATGCTGCAGTCGAAAGAATTTCGACTGGCTCTATGACCTTTGCTAAAAAACCAACCGAGACTTATGCGAGAGACCACCCGAAGATATCATCGAGTGACTTTTATGCCAGTTCTAAAGGATGAAACAACGTCAGCAATGACATTTTTTTGCGACTGCCATCTCTGACAAGCGGTGGCGTGCTTGGTGGTGTTTGATAAGACGTGACCCTGCTTTGTGGGCCCGTTTCTGCAGAGCTGACCAGGGATGACGCCGCGTGGACTTGATTTGACCGTTCTGGCGCGATTTTCACGGGGCGTGATGATGGTTTCCTGGATTCTCGTGCGTAGTGGGCGGAGTGGCCGGCGACGGTTGCTCTCCATGGCCGCCACGTGTATGGCCAGATTTCGCGCAGAGCGTATGCATCTGTTTTGACGGTTACGATCATTTTGCGATCTGTGGTAAATAGGGGGGACGCGCTGGCAGAGTTTTTTACTTGCCATTTGCTCCCTGCGCCGCCCCTCGTCTCATCTTCTTCCCCGCACTTTGCCCCCATTGTTTCTGCGCCCAAGCTCTTTGCCTCCCACACCCTCCACTGCTGCAATGGCGAAAGGTGGGGGCTCCAAGCGTGGTGCTGCTGCTGCTGCCGCGACCGATGCGGCCAAGGGCAAAAAGACCGTGGCGGGTACATCTGCGTCCACCGCTGCCCTGAAGAAGAACAGCGGGGATTGGGCGAGGTCCACCATCAAGGACGCCCATTTGCTCAAGCTCCGCGAGCAGGGATATCTGCCACCCGCGGAGCAGCTCGCCGTCCGCGCTCCGTCGCCCAAGGAGGTATGCCCCGAACCACGCGCCAACGAGCGCGTTTGCTTTGCGGAGTTTGTGTCCAGGGGCTTCTCGCTTCCCCTCCACGACTTTGTGCGTGGTCTTCTTTTTGCCTACGGGGTGCAGATCCATGATCTCACCCCGAACGGTGTTATGCATATTGCGTGCTTCATCACGCTGTGCGAGTGCTTCCTCGGTCGCGCCCAGCTGGGCGCTGTGGAAGACAATATTCATGGTGCGACCCAACAGAGGAGGTGGTCGCACCTACCCCGTGGGCGGCTGCGGCATCCAGGTGCGCAGCGACACGCGCTATTTCCGCCTGAAGACCGTCGACTCCGCCCAAGGCTGGAGGAAAGGGTGGTTTTATGCGAGTGTCGAGCAAGACGGAGTCGCCGCCTACTCGACTGCAGCTTTTGCCCGGACCAAGGCGTGGGATCACCAGCTCTCAGCCGAAGAAATGGAGGAAGTAAGCCCTTTGCTGACTCGAATCGACGAGATGCTGGACAGGTCACGGGCATCCATTTGATCGCCACCTTTGAAGAGGCGGGTGTGGCCACTCCGTGCCCGAGCGCACCCCATGTGGGAGTATGAGGGCGCGGGTGACTCCACTCGGATGAGCCCAGAGGAGCTGTCAAGGAACGAGCTTGTGAATCACGTGCGGCACATCACCAACTTGACGACAGGCGACAAATGCGACGTCGACTGTCCCATTGAGCCGTATGGGGCGGAAAACCCTTTGCCTGAGGTATGTCTGCATTTTAAGAGTTTGCCACTCGTATGCTATGTGTTTGTTCGATTTTGCTTCTGACTTTGCAATTTGCGATGTATGCGATGCAGGACCACTCGACTGCCACCTCTCTGCCCCCTCTGCCAGAAAATGGTGAGACTGAAGAAACTCAGGTGCAGGTGGTGGACCCGAAAAGGGATCAGTCGCCCATCCCTTCTGCCACCACTTCACATGCGGAGGAGGTCGAGGAGGACGCAGCGGAAGAGGTCCAATCTGAGGAAAAGGCCACCGCTGACCAAGAAGTCGACACCGCGCCACCGAAGCGACGTCGACTGGCCAAGAAGGCGCCTTCTGCTGTGAGTTCACCCGCGAGGGGGCAGGGCTTGGAGGATGACGAGGAATCAGGCTCACCACCTGTTTTCCAAGCCGCTCCTTTGCGTGCGTGCTCAACAAGCTCAACTCTTCCTCTTCAGTCGAGTGGTACCCCAGCCTTTGGGGGACCAATTTTTGGCGACTCCGAAGATGAGGAGCACAGGTATGTGTTTTTTGAGTATGATATGAGAATTTTGTGCTGTCACATATTTGTGCTGACCGTCTTTTTGCTTTGTTGTGTTGCTCACAGCGCTGAAAACAATCAGCCTGGGACTCCTCCAGTCAAGAATGTTCCGACTGGAAACGAGACTGTCCAGCCAATGGCCACTGATGCTGTCACTGAAACGGCCAAGGTGACAGCCCCAGAGGTCGGGACATCAGTCGCGCTCCTGAACCGTGGATGAACCACGTAAGTACTTTTTGCCTGACCCGTTTGACTTGGGACTGTGAGAGTTAGAATTTTGCTGAATTCGTGTGCTTGCAGCCCTTCTACATACCTTGGCAGATTCTGCCAAGGCTTATGTCCAGGTGGAGCAGGAGAGGGATACCATGCGCGCCGAGCTAGAGCGGCTCAGTCGTGAGTTCTCCTTTTGCTTTTGTTTTGCTGAATTTCTTTTTGCAATGCTTGATTTTGTCGAGTATTGAATGCACGTGATTTTGCTGGGCCAGGCGAGAAGAAGGAGCTGGAAGACGCACTCGCCGCGCAGCGCGAAGAGTCGAAGAAAGAGCTGGCTGCCGCCACCAACTCAGCCGCTGCACGCGAGCGAGGATATGCTGACCAGCTCGCGGCACTCGCGCAGGCCATGGGAGGTGAGTAATCTTTTCTCCTTTTGATATGACGATATAACTGTCGAGTGTCATGAAATGACTTTTGCCTTTTTGAATTGTGCAGAAGCTGTTGGCGCACCGGCCTCTGCGGACGTGGCGAGTGACGATCTTTCGCTGGAACAGGCTGTGGGCGGCTTAGCGCCATATGCAACCAGGCGAAAGACGCACTCGCCAAATCGACGAGCACACTTGGCGCTGTATAAGGTGGTGTTCCCGACTGGCGTAGTGCCGTCGACGGACGACTTCGCCGACGTGTTTGGCCCCGGGACGTCCACCATGGCGGATTTCGCTCGCGCCAACACGGTACGCGGATCCGAGTCCACCATCAAGCTTCTTATGGGACATGGGATAGATTGCGACTACGAGGCAGCACTGTCTGCGTTCCCTCGGAAGCCAGATGGGAAGCCCATTTCTCTGAAGGGGGTGAGCGGAGCCGCCGCGCGACTGGCCGAGGTTTTTATGACCACCATGGAGCGCCGGGCACTCGAGACTGCCAATCGTCTGCTTAGGAAATCGAATCTTAGGTTTAGGGTAGCTGTACCCTTTTGTTTTTTATGCCTTGTAATGATACCTTCTGAACTGCGCGAGTCTGCGCTTTGTTTGTGCTACCTTGTTTATGCAAATAGTCTTTTGCTAATGTCTTTCACTCGAGAGTTGTATGCTTATGACATGAGTTTTAGCTTCTGACACAAACTTTGTGTTTGTGATTATGCTCTTTGAACAGTCACGAGAACCTGCTACTGCGACTAGTTCCTCGCAGGCTCCAATCACCACCCGATCCCAGGGTCAGGTGGTAAATGATGCCAAGGTGATGGAGTTTATGAAGGCCAAATTTGTGAGAATGGAGCAAGATCTGAAGGACGCCCAGGCTGAGCTGAATCGATTGAGGGCGAGACCCGCGTTGGCCACCCAACGCGAGGAATATGTGCTCGGGGAGATGGATCTTGTGAACAGGCAACTCGAGTGTAAGTTCGAGTCTTGCTCTGTTTACAAGCTTTTTGCGTAGCTATTGTCCTTTTGATCTGACTGGTGCGCCCGTGTTTGTAGGCTTTGTCGACAACTTCCAGGCTGAAAAGATTCGCGTGGAAGGGCGTCTGGATAGCGTGGTTGACGACCCTACGACTGGGCGTCAACACTTTTGGCTTGATAGGTACCATGCCCGCATACTCGCCACCCTGAAGGATCGCGTCTGGCGAAGTGCTGAACTGCTGGAGTTATGCCGGGCAGCGTTTATTCGCCTGAACGAGACTCTTTTTCCTGCGGGGCCACAACCACAAGGGATTCGTGCTTTGTTGAACATCTTCCGTCAAACAAATCCCATTCGAGAGTTGCTGTCTCAGAGACTTGTGATTGGAGCCAACGCTGCAATGGCGTATATGCGTAGTCGAAAACCAAGGTTGGTGTTGCGGACACCTGCAGCCGGAGAGGTTCTCGAACAAAGAGACCTGGATGACACGATCCGAGCTGCGGAGACACTAATCGAGTGCACTCGCGAACAGCTTTGCGGTCCCGAGCTGCCCGTAAAGGACGAGCCTGAGGATTAGAATAGTTTGCGAGTGCAATTTTTGTATAGGGGGCAGCCCCCGAGTGTAATTTTTGACTCTTTGTATATTGTATAGTTTGTATACTTTGATTTTTTGTCGAGCCCCCGAGTCAGTCGAGCGGGGTTTGTGAAATATGTGTTGGTTGTGAACCAATGACTGTGCAGCCCCCGAGTATTCGAGTGCGGCTGCAGAGTTTTTGTGTTCTTTGTTTGGATCCTTGTTACGCAGCCCCCGAGCATTCGGGTGCGGCTAAGGCATTGTGTTTCTGCAAGAGCGAGAGCTCATTTGATCGATAACACAGCCCCCGAGGGTTTCGGGTGCGGTTAAGGTATGAATTATGCGGGTAGTAACCACAAAGAAGTCGAAGGAACATTGATTTTATTCCTCTTTTGAATGTTAGGCTGCAGGCCGCCTCATTAAAAACCTTCCAGTCCCCTTAGGTACCCTGGTAAGGAAAAGAGCGCGTCTGAAACCTGCAGCCATCCGACATATAGCCTATTACATTGTATGACTGTGAGCACTTTATGCGTAGAAACGGCGCAGATGCGCAACGTTCCAAGGATTATGAGAGAGTTCGCCTGTCTTCGCGTGCTTCAGTCGATATGCGCCTCCACCAAGGACCTCCGTGATGATGAAGGGACCTTCCCATGGGGAAGCGAGCTTGTGCACCTTCTTTTGCTTCAATCGAAGAACCAGGTCGCCACAACAAAGGACCTGGTTCGCAGTCGACGGCTATGGTAGTTGCGGAGATTGCTGGTAAACAGCTGTGCGGGCCAAGGCCGTGTCTCGCGCTCATCGAGTAAGTCGACTGCATCTTCGAGTGCTTCTTCTGCGTCGTCTTCATTGTATGCTTCAACTCGTGGTGCATTGAACCGCACATCTGATGGCAGAATTGCTCTGCACCATAGACCATGAAGAATGGTGAACTGCGTAGAAGTGTTGGGAGTTGTGCGTAGGCTCCATAGCACAGATGGTAGTTCTTCGACCCAAGCACCCGCAGCTCTTTTGAGTGGCACCAGAGGCGCTTCTTGATCCCTCGTCACAAGTCCATTGGCCTTTTCGACTTGGCCATTGGATTGTGGATGCGCCACGGATGCGTAGTTGAGCGTAATGTCCTGCTCTTTGCAGAAGGTTTTGAACTCCTCAGCCGTGAAGTTTGTGCCGTTATCAGTGATGATACTGTTTGGGACACCGAAGCGGTAGATGATGCTCTTTATGAAGTTGACTGCCGTAGTAGCAGTCGAATTTGTGATGGGGACCGCCTCGATCCACTTTGTGAACTTGTCGACTGCCACCAGTAGGTGAGTATGCCCGCCATGCGATGATTTTTTGAGTGGCCCAACCATATCGAGCCCCCATTGGGCGAAAGGCCAGGCCAGCGGTATAGTCTTCAACGCCGATGCGGGTGCGTGCGGCCTTGTTGCGAATTTCTGGCAGCCGACGCACCTTTTGACTATGTCCTCCGCGTCTTTGAGTGCTGTAGGCCAGTAAAACCCTGCGCGAAAGGCTTTGGCTACGAGTGATCGACTGCTGGCGTGATGCCCACAGGTACCTGCATGAATATCTCGAAGTATGGCTTGGCCATCTTCGAATGCGATGCATCTTTGGAACATACCTGATATGCTGCGCTTGTATAACTCGCCGTTGATAACGGTGTATGCTTTTGATCTTCGAGTCACGCGTCGGGACTCGGTTATGTCATCTGGTAGCTCGCCGCGGAGTATGTAAGCCAGAAAAGGTTGAGTCCAAGTTGGCTCAATGAGGAGTACCTCGACTGGGGGGTCCTCTGTGCTGGGCGCTTTGCTTTTGGCTGGCGTAGTCGACGGAGGAGGCTCTCGTTTCTCCTTGATAGATCTGTGTTCGATGCGCTCGAGGAAGACACCAGGTGGAATTTGTGCGCCAGTTGAGCCAAGATTGGCTAGCATGTCTGCTTCTTCGTTACTTTCCCTTCCTATGTGCCTCAACTCACAGCCTCGAAGCTGCCCTCCAGTGTGTTGTACAGGTCGCGATAAGCGATCATGTTGTCCGCGATTGCGTCGCAGGCCTTCATTGTTTGCTGCACCACGAGATTGGAGTCGCCGTAGATCATCAATCGAGTGCACCCAAGTGCTTTTGCCATCCGCATGCCATGGATCAGAGCCTCGTATTCAGCCTCGTTATTGGAGGGTAGTTTGAATCCCATCTGCAAAACATAACGTAGCTTGTCCCCTTTTGGTGATATGAGGATGACGCCTGCGCCTGCGCCTTCGTGTTTCTTGGACCCATCGAAGTACATGGTCCAGGAATTGGACACGTCTGGTGCTCCAGGTAATTGGGCCTCTATCCACTCGGTTGTGAAGTCGGGTAGGACTTGTGCTTTGATAGCCTTCGGGTGCTCGTACTTGATGTCTCTTGGAGCCAGCTCGATGAGCCATTTTGCGACTCGACCCGTTGCATTGGGGTTTGTGAGGATATCACCGATTGCTGAGTTACTTACCACGGTGATCGGGTGCTCGGTGAAGTAGTGTGTCAACTTCCTTGAGGACATGAATACAGCGTATGCCAGCTTTTGATAGTGCGGGTACCGCTGTTTTGATATGGAGAGAACCTCGCTCAGGTAGTAGACTGGACGTTGTATGCTTTGGATGTGCCCCTCCTCCATGCGTTCGACTACCAGTACGGTGCTCACCACCCTGTTTGTAGCCGAGACATACAGGTAGAGTGGTTCCCGTTCCTTAGGTGCGACGAGGATCGGAGGGCTTGTGAGGATCCGCTTGAGATCTGTGAAGGCTGCTTCAGCTTCTGGCGTCCACTCGAACTTGTCCGCCTTCTTCATCAGTCGATAGAATGGTAGAGCCTTTTCACCCAGTTTGCTGATGAATCGACTGAGCGCTGCTACTCGTCCTGCTAGTTTCTGCACATCGTGAAGCTTTGAAGGCCTTTGCATTGTGAGGATGGCCTGTATTTTCTCCGGGTCTGCTTCGATTCCACGGGCAGAGACTAGGTACCCTAGGAGCTGCCCGGCTGGAACGCCGAACGTGCACTTCTTAGGATTGAGCTTGATATGGAAGCGTTTGAGGTTTGCGAACGTCTCCCTCAAATCGTCGAGTAGTGTGTTTCTTCCCTTGTGGTAATGACAATGTCATCCACGTAGACCTGGACGTTGCGTCCGATTTGCTTTTTGAGGCAGTCCTGCATCATGCGCTGGTATGTTGCACCCGCGTTTTTGAGCCCAAAGGGCATAGTTGTGTAGCAGTAGACCCCGAGTGGGGTTATGAACGCCGTTTTTTCTTCGTCTTCTTGCTTCATCCTTATCTGGTGATAACCTGAGTAAGCATCCAGAAAGGAGAGTCGTGCGCATCCGGCGGTGGAGTCGACGATCTGGTCGATTCGGGGTAGCGGGAAGTGATCCTTTGGACAGCACTTGTTCAGCGCTGTGAAGTCCACGCACATCCGAAGGATGTCTGTATGCTTCTTCTCTACGAGTACGGGGTTGGCCACCCATTGTGATTTCTTGATTTCCCTAATGAATCCTGCTGCGAGTAACCGGTCGACTTCAGATTCGACTGCGGTTCGCTTTGGGCCGGAGATTCGACGCATCGTTTGCTTGACTGGCTTTGCATCTGGAAACAATTGGAGAGAGTGCTCGGCGAATTCCCTGGGAATACCTGGCATGTCGGCTGGACACCACGCAAATATTTCCCAGTTCTCACGGAGGAATTCGACGAGCGCGCCTTCCTATGCGATAGGCAGGCTCGAAGATACGTTGACTGTCTTGGACGGATCGGTCGGGTGCACCTGATGCGACCTTGTGTCATTTGTAGCATTGAAGGATCTGTCGACTGCCAACTTCTTATGCTCCGGAAGGAGTGTGCGGTCGTTGGAAATCGCCAGTCGGCGAGTGATTCTTCCACCCCGAACATCTCGGAGATTTTGCTGAACTCGCGGTCGCAAGCATCGGACCTTTGAAAGTTTCCACGGACAGTGATGACTCCCTTTGGTCCTGGCATCTTCAGCGTGAGGTACGCGTAGTGTGGCACCGCCATGAATCGAGCAAACGTCGGGCGACCAAGAATAGCATGGTATTGTGATTTCCAGTCGACGACCTCGAACTCAATCGACTCTGTCCTGAAGTGGCTTTTGTCCCCGAACGTAACGTCGAGTTGTATGGTGCCTTCTGGGCTAATTGCTTTGCCAGGAACATACCGTGGAAGGTATTTGAAGATTTTGGGAGGTTTTCGACTGACCTGTTCATTTTGCGGAGCGTGTCCGCGAAGATGATGTTTATGCCGCTGCCTCCATCCATGAAGACCTTGGTCATGGCGTAGCCTCCTATTTGCGCGTCGAGTACCAGAGCCGCGTGCCCTGGTCGAACTACAGCTGGGGGATGATCCTCTCGACTGAAGCTTATGATGGTTTCCGATCCCTTCAGAAATTCGGGCATGGCAGGAGGTGCCATGACAGCCATGTTCACCTGTCGAGTGATTAGCTTTTGCTGCCTGTTGGAGGGGCGACCCTTTTGTATCATGTACATCTGCCCGTGGGGCTGTGGATATTGATCATCTTCCGCCCGTAGTACGGGTTGTATGGCACCTGCGAGGTTTGCGCCTGGAGCAGGCTGTGGTGGTGGTTGCGGTGGCGGCTGTGGCGCCATGAGAGCGGGCACAGCGTTCGGCTGTGGTGCGGGTGCAGGCGTGGGCTGAGCAGGTGCTGGGCCGTACCTTTTGAGTCGTATCATGTAGTCAGTCGCCATTTGGTCGAATTCCCTGCAGTTCCTTAGGGTGTGATTGGAGCGTAGTTTTCCGTCGTCCCCCTTGAAGAGGTGGAATCTGCACCAGTCGTCCATCTTTTCCTCGAATGACCGCTCGGGTTTTGCGTCGCTGCGTTTGCGCCATTCTTGCCTTTTGTAGCTGTCGCTCCGCTGCTCGCGATCTCGACTGTCCCGTCGATCATCCGAGCGTCGATTGCTTCTATCTTGGTCCTCCCGGGTTGTGTGTATCCAGCCGCCATGAACTCGGGTCTGTTATCGTCGTAAGGACGTTTGGAACGTTTGCGCCTGCGATCTTCTCTGTATGAATCTCTGCGGCCTCGACTGCCGCTTTCGTAGTTGTCGCGTGGTGGGGAAGCACGGGATCTGCGTACAGAATCCTCTCCATCTGCCCACTCAGTCGCAACTTTGATGAGGTCAGCCAGGGAGGTTGGCTTTTCACGACCAGTGCCTCTTTGAAGTCCTTCCTGGCGAGACCTTGTATGAAGGCATCCATGGCCCTGTCTTCTGACACTTTGCCAACCGAATTGCGTATTTCGGTCCACCGCCGTATGTATGATCTCAACGACTCGTCTGATCGTTGAGTGCATGCCCTTAATTCTTCGAATGTCTTCGGGCGCTCACATAGAGGCTCGAAGTTTTTGATGAAGTCTCTGCGGAAATCGTCCCACGAGTCGTATGATGATGGAGGGAGCGCCTTGAGCCAGTCGCGGGCAGTTCCTTCGAGCATGAGTCGTATGTACTGCATCGCCGTGGTGTTCGTGCCACGCTGGCATGCCACGGCGAGTCTGTAATCTTCTAGCCACCCGGAAGGTTCTTGGCGACCGTTGTACTTGGGTTGTTCGCCTGTCAACTTGAACCTTTGGGCATCCGCGTCTCACGGATGCGTCGAGTGAAGCACAATGCTCCGCATGGCTCTGGTTCGATCAGAGTATGAATCGCTGCTATAGGATCTTCGAGATCTGCTTCTGCTGGACCTGTGCCGGCGCGTGCTTCTCCTTCCTTCATCCGAGTGGTGGCTGCGACCACTGCGATGATGTGCTGCGTGTCGTGAGTCGACTATGTCGCGATCGCGATTCCTTGCTGGAGTTTTGTCTTCTGGCTGTATAGCCTGTGCCGCTAGAGCTAGCGATTTGAGTTGTTGGCGATGCAGGGCTGCGTTAGGGTCATTCGCCGGAGGTTGCATTGCCTTGAGGTAAGCACCTACGGAGAATAATGCACCCGCAGCAGTTTTGGGCACTGGGATTCCGTTAGCGTCCTCTGTCATGAACGACAGGTTACGGGTGATTGCTACCCTTTCATGTTCTGGAAGGCTTGCCAACCGCGACCTAGGTCGTGGGGTTGGTTGCATTGTGGACCCGAGGGATTGCTCCCTTCTTCGGGCACTCGAGAGGCTGGCTTGCCTTTTGCGCTCTTCGAGCGTCGCTCGGTAGTTTTGCAGTCGAATTGACTCCTGCCAGTTGAAGTACTGGAAGGTCAACATCTCCTCTGGGGTGGAATTTGGTGGCATCATTGTGCACTCCTTTATGACTTTATCTGCTTTTGCTGCCATCTCCTCCGTGATTGTCAAGGTTGTGACCCCATCCGGCATGGTTACCGTGCATGGGAATTGTGCAGGCCTGCGAGCGGCTGCGTCTGCGGATGATTCTGCGGGAAGGCCACGTAGACCTGATGGGGCGTGACCCGTGGACAGGTGTATGTGCTGTCGATTCCAGTCATGGACTCGACGTCGCCGTCGAGGCTCATGTCAGAGCCAGTATGTTCATCGAGTAGATCTTCGAGGCGAATCTCGTTGTCGATGTGCTCATCGCCTATGCTCATCTCGGTGTTGGCGAACCATTATGGATTTCTGAGTCGAGGTTGGTGTTGGTGAAGATCTCCGAGTCGACGTTGCTGTCGTTATGAATCGCGGGCTCGTAGAAGTCATCGAGGGAGATCCCGCAGTCGAAACTCTCGTCGAGTGGTAGGTTGAAGTCGACGTTGCTTGTGCGGTATGCTGATTCTGCCTCCTCGCCTTGGAGTTCCGTCATCATGAACCTGTCGATCTCGCCGGTCGACATGGTTGTTGCGGGCGAGCAGGCTTCAGGAATCGACGACGGGGCGAGCGCAGTCGACGGAGCCTCGAGTGCGCCCAGCGCCAGTTGTTGCGGATCTGTCGAGTCCTGCGTGCCAAGATTGTTTACGAAAAAATTGAATGCTCCAACAGTTAAACTCAAACCTGATTCAAGGCCGGAAAACGCCTCCTGAAGCTCCGGCGAGTGCGGATTGAAATTCATTGGAAGAGCAGATGCGCTTTTTGCAGGTGAAGCGGGCAGGCTGCCGCTTTTCGAGTGGATCGGCGAGTCGCCGTGTGTCGCCTGGATCGGCGAGTTGCTGTTTGCTGACATGGCCGGCGAGTTGCCGTTTGCAGATGAGATCGGCGAGTTGCCGTTTGCTGGTGTGATCGGCGATTTGCCGTTTGCTGTTGGGACCGGCGAAACTTCGAGTCCAGCGCTATTCTTTCCCACAGACGGCGCCACTTGACGAGGGGTAGACTCATCAAGACCCATGGTTAAGGTCCCTAGGTTATGAATATGGGGGAGAGAACGTGGTAGAGCTGGAAGTATCGTCGGCTGACAAGCAGGGCAAAGATTTTACCCAGGTTCAGGGCCCTCGTGTGGAGGTAACACCCCTACGTCCTGCCTGTCTGTTATTGCTTTGTGAATATGATGGTTACAAGGTCCCGGCGAGATGTCGATCTCGCTAGGGTTTTGGTGGCTCTGAAAGTACGTTGTCTGGTTCGATGGCCCTCCCAGTCCTTAAATAATAGGCTGGGTCTCGGGTGTTCGTAACCGACTCGATTTACAAGTAAGGAAACTCTAAACCGACTATTGTTTCGCCAAACTTGGAGGATACTCCATCTTCGTGGGCCTCCCTTCATGGGCTTCATGTAGGCTCTGATAGTTGGGCCTAGTCGATACGTGCACCAGGTACCCTCATGGTAGGGTACCCGATAGGCATACCCATGTCAGATTCCAAACTTTGTAAAATAGAATTATCAGAAAAGCAAAGATACCGAAGGTGCTCGATGAAATGATAGGGGCCTTGCACATCTCAGAAAAATCCCCAAAAATTACCACTGAGTATTTGTGGCATAGGGAGGGTATCTATGGAGTTTGAGCTCAATTGGATGTCTAGAAATAAGGTTTTGACAAAGTGCCCACAAAATGGCATATTGGCATGATCAAGAGAAGATGATTTTTCTTGCATGGTCTTGGGGTGGTATTCTGGATATGGGTGTCTATGGGCCATGAGGTCAAGGTGAGCAAGTCCCATGGTCATAGGATTTGTCTAGTTATAGGTTTGCTTGAAGATTTCAAAAAGGCATGAGAATGGTCTTACAAAGGAAGTAGGTCAAAAGTTGCTCAAATGGGCTTGGCTCCAAAATATGAAGTGCAGGAATGTAAAAATATTCATCCCCTGAATTTATCAGAATTTATGGAGATGCATAGATTGACTCAAACATTTCTGGATCAGAAATGGCATTTTGGAAAATAGTGCCCAACTTGGAAATATTGCATTGAAGCATGCAATATTTTTGCATGGATTGTCTTTATATGGGTAGGGGAGTCCTCTGGTATTTTTGATGGAATTTTTCCAGCTATGGAAATAGGCTTCCCTTTGGTGGGTGGAGAAAAGGGTTTTAAAAGGTCCGACAACTAGGGCTAGGGTTTTCGAGAGAAAACCTAAGCATAAAAATTATCACGGACGTTGGAGTGGTTCGTGGATCACTGGGAAATTCTTGAGGGATCAATTCCCAAGTCAATTCATCCTCAAAGTTTTGAAGAAATATTTAGGATAAGAAGAAAAAGTTTTTCAGGTGTCAGAAAACACCACTAAAATTAGGTTTGAATTTTCGGGGTGTTACAGACGTTCCCCCCTTAAAAGAATCTCGTCCTCGAGATTAAGGAGGTTATACAAGATAATTCTTGAACAATCCATTTATACCCCATTTAAAAACTTTTTCTGCAAAATATTAGAGTTTTAACACTCAAGAGATTAACACTCCACAAGATTTTTATTGAAACCAGATATTTTTAGAAGTATGATATTTCTACCATACTCAATGCATTTAAAAGATGGCATGGCAGGGGCTCACACCAACAATCAATATAGGATCTACCACCACGGTTAAAAATTAAATCTATGTTTTTGCTCAACTCAACACAAACATGGCAAGATCAAACAAGATCTACAACCAAACTATCAACCAACAAACAAGGATCTAACTCGGGCAAACCATTACCCAAATTTTGCAAAACAAAGATTAGGAATATGCTAGTCATATCCTCTATCTAGGGTTTTTATTTTAGAAAAGCTGTATATACACTTTCATGTATACACAGGTTTTGAAAAACAACAGGGTTTCTATTAAAAGAAAATATCTGTGCCACCAATAATTGGTTCACAGACACTGTGGGATAGGGCATTTCCCAAAAATCATTTTGCAAAGACTTTTTGATGGCTACGTGTTGGTGAACCCCAAGAGGAAGGTTATGATGTAGACATCAGAAGTTTTCCCTTGAATAATCTACCCAAGGTTATCAATCCAGTAGGACTTGACGATCTATCAGAAGGTTGTTGATGTTGACTCCCCCTGGCGCTAGGGAGCTTGCACCAACGTGGAATCTGCACAGACACAAACCAGAACTTTGCCCAACACGAAACAGAGAGGTTGTCAATCTCTCCGGTCTTGCAGAAACAAAGAGTTAAACGTATGGTGTGGAAAACAGCAGGAAAAACAACAAGTAACAGGAAACAGATGATTGCAGCAGGTTGTGTAAACAGTATGAGGAAATTGGACCAGGGTCCACAATTCACTAGTGATGTCTCTCTCAGAACAGATAACAAGCATGTTGGGTAAACAAATTACAGCTGGGCAATTGACAAATAGAGAGGGCATACCAATGCAATACATGCCAAGATGTCTACTATGAAATCTAGTTGGGCATTACAACAAAGTACATAGACCGTTATTCCAACCGCATCTATGCCTAAATAATCCACCTTCAAGGCAGCATCCGCATCCTGTTCAGTATTAAGTTGCTAACAACAGATTATTGCATGAAGTAAAGTGTGTAATGTAATCAATACAAGTGCCCTTGGACACTGCACCAATGTTTTATCCCTAGTAGCAACAGCACATCTACCATCTTAGACCTTTCTGTCACTGATCCAGATATCTAGATACTGAACCCACTATCGAGCATAAATACCCCGTCTTGGAGTCACAAGCATCTACTTGGCCAAAGCATCTACTAGCAACGGAGAGCATGCAAGATCAAGAGCACATAGATAAACAATTTGAATAAACATGGTATCAATATTCATCGGATCCCAGCAAACACAACATCTAGCATTACAATAAGATGATCTGGATCATGTTAGGCAGCTCACAAGATCTAAACATGGTGGCACAAGGTAGAGAGACAACCATCTAGCTACTGCTATGGACCCGTAGTCCAGGGGTGGACTACTCACGCATCACTCCGGAGGCAGGCATGGCGATGTAGAGCCCTCCGGTGATGATCTCCCTCCGGCAGGGTGCTGGGAAGAGCTTCAGAACTCCTCCGATCTGAGATTGACGATGACGGCCGCGACGGAACTTTTCGTGGAATATGATCGACCGTAATAGGGTTTTCGCGTCGCGGAGAATATATAGGCGAAGAGGCGGCGTCGGTGGCCGAGGGGGGCCACCACGCCATAGGGGTGCGCGGGCCCACCCTGGGCCGCGCCCTAGTGTGGCGTGGCCCCCTGGTGGGTCTGCTCCGACTCCCCTTTGGACTCCGTGATCTCCTCGTGATATTATTGACGATGTCTTTTGTTTCGTCCAATTCCGAGAATATTTCCTTAATAGATTTTCTGAAACCAAAAACAGCAGAAAACAGGGAACTGGCACTGTGGCATCTTGTTAATAGGTTAGTCCCAGAAAATGCATAAAAATGATATAAAGTGTAACCAAAACATGTAGCAATTGATATAATATCAGCATGGAACATCAAAAATTATAGATACGTTTGAGACGTATCAAGCATCCCCAAGCTTAGTTCCTGCTCGTCCTCGAGTAGGTAAACGATAAAAACAGATAATTTTTGAAGTGACATGCTACCAACACAATCTTTGATCAAATAACAATGTAATGCACATGATCTGAATGAAGTGATCCAAGCCAATGGTCTATAGTTTGCAAGCAAGTAAATAAAGAGTAAACATAAGTGATCACACAAGTGCAAACTTTCATGAATAACTATAAAACACTTAGAGATATAATAGTCTAACATAATAGTTAGTTCACAGCAGCAATAACTTTCAACATGAAAGTGTTTGTATCAACACAAAGGAAGATAACAGCTTCAGCTTTTGCTTCAACTTTCAACATGTATATCATATAGATAATGTCAATGCAAAGAATATGATCAACCAAACACAAAGTTATGTAAAAACTGTTATACTGGAGTTGACAATGATGTTTGCTTAAGGAGACAGAAAGAAGTGGGAAAACTGACTCAACATAAAAGTAAAAGAATGGCCCTTCGCAGAGGGAAGCAGGGATTAACATCATGTGCTAGAGCTGTAGTTCCCGAAGGCATATAGAGAGCATAAAATATTGTTTTGTAAGGTAATGGTGTATACAGGTGTCAACAAATCAAATAGCAGGTACTTGTCATCTTCCATGGCTAACTAACTTTTAGAGCGGTTCCGAGAGTTTTTAGGACTGCACTTGTAACAAACACTTATTGGTGACACTCCTCCCAACCATTTACCTTCCACAAACCATGGCTAACCGAATCCTCGGGTGCCCACCAACATTCACCATGGAGGAGTGTCTATTTATTTATTTATTTATAGGGTGGACTAACCAGCTCTTTAATGCAAAATAAAAGGTGGAGAAGCAGATGAAGCTGCCAATCCTTGTAAATTAATTAGCATGGAAGATGACAAATCTCACTACTACGTCCTTATGAGCTTTTCAAGTAGTGACACAAAAAGGAAATGTAACAGTTTTGAGTAGTTAGTAGATAGCACATGAAGAAATTTACTTGGAATGGTGAAAACACCACATAATAGGTAGTATGGTGGACACAGGTGGCATGGATTTGGCTCAAGGTTTTGGATGTACAAGAAGCATTCCCTCTTAGTACAGAGTTTAGGCTAGCAAGGTTATTATAAGCAAACATCATTATCAACTGGAATAGCAAGAGTGTACATAAAACACAAGGTTTGACGAACCATAGACTCCCACTGTCTTCCTTGTTAACACATAGCCTTCATCCAAAAATTATCTAGACTACTATGGACTTCCAATTATGCAACAGATTATTATAGCAGAAAATCCTTATAGTAGTTCTTCATTAATAGCCATTACTTACATGATGCACAAGCTTAAACATTAATTACTTGACAGCTCAAAACAATTGGCAAGCATCAAATTACTCAAGACAACGATCTAAAAAGATTCATGTAAGCATTTTATACCACTACCACATGCATAGCATTTTTCTGGTCCAACCAAACACCAATCAACTTATTTGACAACTCTCCAAACAGATATAAGTGAAGCAAGAGAGTACTTTCTTCAAAAGAAACTGAAAGCTCTAACAAGAGATGTATGAAAAACTGAGAGCTAACAGCAATAACAGCAACTAGACAGGAATACTCAACAAGTATAAGTGAAGCACAAGAGTATTCTAATGAAAAAGTGGAGCGTGTCTCTCTCCCAAACATGAATACTAGGATCCAACAAGTATAGCACAGCAAACAAAACAAAACAAACTGAAAACAAAAACACACTGACGCTCCAAGGAAGAGTACACTAGTATGAAGCAATAAAAATATAGCACCATTAGAGATGACCTGATAATTTGTAGATGAAGAAGGGGATGCCTTGGGCATCCCCAAGCTTAGATGCTTGAGTCTTCTTGAAATATGCTGGGGAGGTAAGCCTCCCCAAGCTTAAGCTCTTCACTCTTCTTGATCATGTAATATCATTCTCCTCTATCAACACTTGAAAACTTCCTTCACACCAAAACTTAACAGCTTTTCTCATTAGCAGGTTAGTGCACTAAAAGATAATACTTCAAAGTTCTAGCAAAGACAAAACTCACAAGCCAACTATTTTAAACATTAGCCACTGTTACTAGGCTCAAGTGGGCACTTTTACACGAAAAGAAACCACTTAAAAACTTGTAAAAGAGAGAATGCAAAATAAAAGACAGAATCTGTCAAACCAGAACAGTCTGTAATGACGAATTTTTTCGAGGCACTTACGATGCTCAGATGAAAACTTTTGAAATAATGAAAGTTGCGTAACATCATCAGGAACATGCACAAAAAGTTTCAGCATTTTTCGATTTTTTCTGATTTTCTACTGAATTAAACGGTGACGAACAGCAATCTGTCCAATGCAGTCCCGAAAATAAAAACCAACTTTGCATTAGTAACTCTCCTTGGCACAACAAAACAGCAAATAAAAGATACAAAGGAGTTGCTACAGAGGTAAACAAGCATCCTTGACTCAAGAAAACAAAAATAAAACAGCAAATAAAAACATGGGTTATCTCCCAGAAGTGCTTTTCTTTAATGCCTTTGAGCTAGGCATGAAGAGATGCATCAAGTATTGTCAAGACCAGAAACATCAAGGTTCCCAAAAGCTTCAGATAAATCATAATTCACAACAAGAGGGGTTTTCATTTTAGCTAGTTCTTGAGAAGAAAACTTGAGAGGCCCACTGCAAGCTTTATTAGTAAATTCATAAAATCCATTATCCAGCACATCAGAAGTTGAAAGTTTTGGTTTAGGCCCCTTAGGTACATACATGAATTTCTTTCCTTTATCTAGAATATACCCTTGCTTCTTAGTTTTGAAAGAGGAAAAAGTATTACTCATGGTGTCAATGACTTCCTCTATCTCCTCAATCCTAGAGTTTTGATCATGATTTTTAAAGCAAGTTTCTAGAGCAACAATTCTTTTATTAAGATCTTCCAAGGATTTATCAAAATTTTCAGTGTTCTCAAGTAGTTTTTCAAGCTTAACATCAATACTTGGAAGATTCTCTACAACCTCAAGCTTTTTCATAACATCCTCAAGAGAGACTTCAATTTTAATTTCATTAACAGGTGGTATTCCTACTAGACTTTCAAGGATGTAGCTAGCCTCTAGAGCAGGTGTTCCTAGGAAGTTACCCCCTGTCAAAGTGTCCAAAACATATCTATACCAATTGGTAATGCCAACATAAAAGTTCCTAAGAAGGATTGTAGTGGAATGTTTTTTAGCACACCTATGATGAGCATTACTAATTCTGTACCAAGCATCTTTTAAACTTTCTCCCCCTTGTTGCTTAAAAGTTCGAACCTCAACCTCAGGAGATGAAACAAAATAAGAAGAACCAGACATGATGAGCAAACCGAAATAAACTAGATGCAGGAATTTAATTTTTTTGGGTTTTTGATTTTTAACAGCAAGCAAAACAAAAATAAAACAAGACAAAAACAAAGTAAAGAGATTGGAACTGAGAGACTCCCCTTTCCAATAGCCTCCAAGTCCCCGGCAACGGCGCCAGAAAACAGCTTGATGGCTACGTGTTGGTGAACCCCAAGAGGAAGGTTATGATGTAGACAGCAAGTTTTCCCTTGAAAATCTACCCAAGGTTATCAATCCAGTAGGACTTGACGATCTATCGGAAGGTTGTTGATGTTGACTCCCCCTGGCGCTAGGGAGCTTGCACCAACGTGGAATCTGCACAGACACAAACCAGAACTTTGCCCAACACGAAACAGAGAGGTTGTCAATCTCTCCGGTCTTGCAGAAACAAAGAGTTAAACGTATGGTGTGGAAAACAGCAGGAAAAACAGCAAGTAACAGGAAACAGATGATTGCAGCAGGTTGTGTAAACAGTATGAGGAAATTGGACCAGGGTCCACAGTTCACTAGTGGTGTCTCTCTCAGAACAGATAACTAGCATGTTGGGTAAACAAATTACAGCTGGGCAATTGACAAATAGAGAGGGCATAACAATGCAATACATGCCAAGATGTCTACTATGAAATCTAGTTGGGCATTACAACAAAGTACATAGACCGTTATTCCAACCGCATCTATGCCTAAATAATCCACCTTCAAGGCAGCATCCGCAACCTGTTCAGTATTAAGTTGCTAACAACAGATTATTGCATGAAGTAAAGTGTGTAATGTAATCAATACAAGTGCCCTTGGACACTGCACCAATGTTTTATCCCTAGTAGCAACAGCACATCTACCATCTTAGACCTTTCTGTCACTGATCCAGATATCTAGAGACTGAACCCACTATCGAGCATAAATACCCCCTCTTGGAGTCACAAGCATCTACTTGGCCAAAGCATCTACTAGCAACGGAGAGCATGCAAGATCAAGAGCACATAGATAAACAACTTGAATAAACATGGTATCAATATTCATCGGATCCCAGCAAACACAACATCTAGCATTACAATAAGATGATCTTGATCATGTTAGGCAGCTCACAAGATCTAAACATGGAGGCACAAGGTAGAGAGACAACCATCTAGCTACTGCTATGGACCCGTAGTCCAGGGGTGGACTACTCACGCATCACTCCAGAGGCAGGCATGGCGATGTAGAGCCCTCCGGTGATGATCTCCCTCCGGCAGGGTGCCGGGAAGAGCTTCAGAACTCCTCCGATCTGAGATTGACGATGACGGCCGCGACGGAACTTTTCGTGGAATATGATCGACCGTAATAGGGTTTTCGCGTCGCGGAGAATATATAGGCGAAGAGGCGGCGTCGGTGGCCGAGGGGGGCCACCACGCCATAGGGGGGCGTGGGCCCACCCTGGGCCGCGCCCTAGTGTGGCGTGGCCCCCTGGTGGGTCTGCTCCGACTCCCCTTTGGACTCCGTGATCTCCTCGTGATATTATTGACGATGTCTTTTGTTTCGTCCAATTCCGAGAATATTTCCTTAATAGATTTTCTGAAACCAAAAACAGCAGAAAACAGGGAACTGGCACTGTGGCATCTTGTTAATAGGTTAGTCCCAGAAAATGCATAAAAATGATATAAAGTGTAACCAAAACATGTAGCAATTGATATAATATCAGCATGGAACATCAAAAATTATAGATACTTTTGAGACGTATCACTTTTCCCTAAGAAAAGCACTGGAGAGACGAGGGGATGATTTTCTGAGAAAGGGATAGAGGCACACCGTGGCTATCGGCCTACTCGCTGACGTGTGGGACCGGGGTCCACCTGGCAGTCTCCCTCCTCCTTTCTCTCTTCTTCTTCCTCGCTCTCTCTCGCTCTGTACACAGCGGTTCCCAGTGCGCGGAGCACTCCACTGCGACACTGCTGCGCGTGCGGTCCGTCGACGCCGTGGCCATCACGGCTTTGGGGAACATGTCCTCGATGGTTTCGCGCCACTGCTCGCGATTCTTTCTCTTTTCCCGCGTGCGGTGCCGAGGAGCGGCGTCTGAGCTCCGGGTATAAATCAGATATCTCCGAAATCCTCTCCTTTCTCATCGCAACCATGGGCTTCATTCAGAGCTTCTTCAGAGCCTACGTCGAGATGCCGGAGAGGGCGGGCTTCATCGAGCATGTGCTCATCGTCGTGCTCTTCGGGATCTCGTCCACGGTGGTGGGCGGACTGCTGTTTGCGGCGGTGGTCTTCCTGATCTTTGGCCTGTGCAACTGGTGGTCTGGCGCTGGTGCTGATGCTGCGGTGGAGGGGCAGGCTGCGGCGGAGGAGCATGCTGCGGCGGAGGGGCAGGCCGCGCCGCCGGTGGCTGAGTGGCCGTTCTTCCGGCTGGAGGTGAGCCGGCCACTCAAGCCATCCGTCGCCGTCGCGCGGCTCGCGACTCGGCTTCGGGTGAGCCAGGCTCATCTTCTCGCAACGCCACTGAGCTTGAGAGGGAGTAGGATTTCTGGGGTGCCTTCGCATCTGCACTGAGGTAGTTGTAGTGTTCTATGCTGGAGTAGAACTTGTATCCTTTGATTCTGAATTTCCCTTCTGTACTGAACTTAGTGGATGTATCAAATTTGTCTCCTCTGATGAACTGGAACAAGACTTTCATTTCTGAATTTTCTCAGCTACAACAAACCTGGTCTTGCAGCACAGATAGAATTGCAGAGGTACCAGCGTACAGATAGAAGAACTTGCTACACTGAGAAAAATATCTTTTAGAAAATAATCCTACATTTTATGGCCTAAAACAATTGCAGGAGTGTGGCATAATCCTCTCACCCATAATGGTTAACCAGAGAATCAGGACACCAAGTTTTATTACGGCCTGATTTAACATCAACCGGAAAGCATACAACAAACTTACATTACAGGCTAACACAAGAGAAACAGACAACCTTCCTGATTCTCACCTACCAACATACAAGCGCCACTCGGGCTAACTAAACAGGATTCTACTCATCTTGACGGCCTCTGGTAGTCGGTGGAGCGCGGCCGATACGAAGTGTGGTGTCCACATCTCCATCTTCCGCGGGGTGAGGAATTGCAAGCACGCCTTCGAGGATTATACCTCGCTCTTGGGGTGCTGCTGAACTTGGGCTAGTGCTTGCGCCACAGATGCATCAAGACTGCGTTCCAGCAAATCATCTGGGAACGGGAGTCTTGTGCCCTGAGCTTGCCCATGGTCGTGGGTAGGTGGGTTCCTTGCTCGACTCAGTTGCATGCGAGCAATACCAAGGTTGTGCCTTGTGGTCATGAGTTCATCCATCAGAGAATGGCTGAACCTTGTCATTGCAGCTCCGTAGGTGGCCAGGGTGATTACTGCAGGGTCGACTTCTTCTCCAATGGGAGTTTGGATAGTCTCCACACCAGGCTAGGGTCTGGCTGGGAGAAGGTGGAAAGCTCGACTTTTCGCCATTGCCGGTTCCGAGTACCGCAGGCGGACGAGACCTTCCCAGGCTGCTACCTGGATGGCTTGATTAAGAGTGGCCATGCTCCTACCTTGGATCAAGTAAGGCTGACTTGTGCCAAAGGGACACGGGCCGACATGCACGTCTGCTTGAAATTCACACCCGGCAGGCAAGAGTGAGTTCTCGAACACCACATATCGAGGGCGAGCAGGCCTACCAAGAAGAACACAGACGGCTTTCCAAAGAATCAGTGGAAATCCGCCATGATCCTCGGCAGTGGTTTCCAGGATGACCTTGGGGTTTGCCATCGGATTATTCTGGATCTGGGTGTAGGATGAGATAAGAACGCGGGATTCCTTCGCGGGATCCTGCTTCAGGAGAGTTGGGTTGCTAAGGATAGCAGGCGAGGGTGGGGATAAATGGCAGCTAGGACTGGGTCTCATATAAGCTGGGTTGTGTCGGCTCCTTCTCATGGAAGAAACCGGCGAGCCTCTCTCAGGGAATGGGACAAGTCCTACTGCACCTTACTGTGGACCGACACTAGCCATGCCGGTTAGGCGGAGATGGGTTAAATCCATCGGGCTCACTGTCGGGCAAAAGTAAAATGGGGCTTTCCATGCTAGGGTAGTCTACAGCCAGCCTGGTGCTCTGATACCACGTCTGTGACACCCCTCCCTGGCACATCTCGCCAGAGAGGCGGTCGCCCGTGCGCCAGCCCAAGATATCTGGCCGCACGTCACGACAGTGCAACATAATGGAAATCATTACACAATGAGGCACAAGAAGTGCTACAAATGGTTTACAAGGCCATCAAGGCATGACCAAACATCAAGTCAAGCATGGCTCAGGACAGAGTTTAACCGGCAGCGGAAGACGACTAAGGCGATGGCTTGGAGCGGCTCCACTCCACAGGCATCTGGCTGGGCTACTGATCCTAGCACACTCTTGCTCCATCTCCTTGCTAAGGTAGAAGATGAATCCTCGCCAAAACCTGGCCACAATCACAAGGCCCGTGAGTACATTTGTATGCACTCAGCAAGAATCGCCACTTACTGCAAACAATCCAACAATCATGCAGCAAGATATACATTGGAAATAAAATACTACACTTGGCAAGTGTGTACTCTAGACAGACAAATATACGGCATAACATAAAGTTAGCATGGCATCACAAGCAAAACATGGCATAAGCAAACAACGGGGTATCACCAGTGCAGAGTCCAAGCCAGGTGGGGTTGGATCGTGCACCAGCAATCATACAAAGAGATTACCTGTGACGAGTAAACGAGTGTACCAGTGGGTACCAAATAATACACTACATCACCTGTGATCACTGCTAGGCCCACTGGCCTTATCTTTCCACTCTGGGCATACACGGTTGATGTTGGCTCAGGCCTAACTCTAGGCTCCCAACGATCACACCGCCATCCCATATCACGGGTTACCATCAACATCTCAATGTAACATTCCCTGCATCATCTTATTTGTTTATTTAGTGAGATCAGGTCGTTCATTAATTCTTTCAAACAGATCTTAAGTTTAACCTCCTGACACGACAAAGACACACAGTGTGACCGACACCGAACTGTTGTTCCATATCCTAGGAACGAGGCTAGCTTGCTAGGTTGATGCTCTCGAGAGTTTGCTTTACCACCTATCAGAATGCACCCCACTCAGCCAACACTTCAGGTTCATCACGCCCAAAGTCGTACTAAGCAAAGTACACTCACATGATGGTCCACTTGCTAAGACACTCTCCTGCACCACCCTATGCGCGTGGCACAACAGGCAAGTAAGTCTGGCACATCCCCCGGCGCGACCGGGTATGCCTAGCTCCGGACTCCCTATCACAGTCGAACCCGTGCCTGTCTACCTCTACCCTCGGACAGCACAACCGAACGACTGCGCCCAATGGATGGCACAAAAGGGGCTCAACAACCTACTAGGTCACGGTCCTCCATGAGACGACGATGGTTCAGCTTTCAAAGTTCAGATTAGTGGCACCGTGGACTGACCCTATCGTTGTTTGGAGGGGAGTTTCATTTAATCAAGTTTCATCATCACAAGTCCAAACAACCGAGAATTAGTCCAGCACAACAATCACAATATAATAATATATCATCAACAACAAGTCATTAGCAACATAATAATTCAAGCAATAGTAGTATCCATGTTCAAACTTAGCAAAATAAAAAGAACGTCAACCGGAAGACTACGTCGGCGATTCCGCCGACCAGCGCCTTCTCGTTCGACAAGGAAAAGGAAACGTCAACCGGAAGACTACGGCGGCGAACCCGCCGACCAGCGCCTTCTCGTTTGACAAAATAAAAGAAACGTCAACCGGATGACTGTGCCAGCGATTCCGCTGGGAAGCGCCTTCTCGTTCGACAAGAAAAGAAAGAAACGTCAATCGGAAGAATGTGGCAGCGATTCCGCTGGCAAGCGCCTTCACAGATCGACTACAAAATATAACACATGTCGTCGTATCGGAATTTTGGATAGGAGACGGGGTCCTGCTAGCCGAGGGTGAACGTAGGGCAAGAAGGTGGACGTCGTCAAGGTCGGGATTGTACACGGCGGTTTACCCAGCTTCAGGCACCACGGCGGTGGCGGTGCCCTACGTGCTGCTATAATTCACTATAAGGCAATATCGCCGTGAACAGGTTACAATGAGTTGGTTGTCTATCAAAGAGTTGCCCTAAAGGCGCCCCGAGGTCCAGCTTATATAGGCGGCTGGACCTAGGGTTACAAGGTGAATACGTATCCAGCAAGTATACGGAGTCCTAAACCTAGCCGGCAAGTATGCCGCCTTCCGTCTTGGTCTTGGTGGCTTCATGGGCTTCAGTCTTGGGCCTCGTCCTTGCCGGCATCCACCTTCCTTGGTCGTCAGCTATCTGGGCCGCCCGGTAGGCAAAGCCTTCACCACCACTGTGGGCCACCCTGGACTAGCCGGATTGATCCATGCTGGTGATACCCCTAGTAGGTATATCCCCAACATTAGCCCCTGGAAGGGTTTAAGTTCTTCAGGTGCCGTCTTCTTTCGTCTGCGATATCCGCCTTGTTGTTGACGTTGTAGGCGGCTGAAGAGCTTGAAGCATTCCATCGTTGGATTAGGCGGCAGTCCGACTAAAGATGCCGGATGCATTGCTGCCAACATGGGAAAGACGGCCTGACCTCCTGTCAGGAATCTTCCACGCAGTGTCTTGTCATGTTGACTGGTTAAGTCGATAGTTGACGTGTCCATGTCATCCTTGGTCCACGACAGTTTGAACTCAAGGAGAAGTGGAACGATATCATGATGGCATTTGTGCCGTGCCACGAAGGCGATGATGGCAGCCGTGTCGCTGACGACAAGGCGGCTGTGCCACATTAGCAATTAAGCCGGAACGTGGAGCTTTGTTGTTTTGTACCAATCAATGTCTTCCCAAACTGGCCAGGTTTGGGCGATCGGAAACAACAACTAGTAATTTGGCGATTAATTTGCCTAAACCGAACCCGATGATGGCGGCGTCCCGCCTAACATTATAGATACGGTTAGACTGAAATTTGACGGCAAAGCGGCCGTACCACGAAGGTGACCTTGTTGCTGACAACAAGTCGGCTGTGTCGCTGACGACAAGGCAGCCGTGCCACGGATGCGTCGCGCCGCGTTAGCAACTAAGCTGGAACGCGGCGATAAACGAGACAGCCGTGTCGTTGACGACAAGGCGGCTACGTCGCTGATGATGGAGCTGCATGTGCAGCCCCCAAGTATCGGGCGAAGGCATTGTCGATGTCAAGCCCCCGAGTATCTGGCGAGGGGCAGCGTCGATGTCGAGCCCCCAGGCTTTGTTCGCCAGAGGTTTTCTTGATTCGCCTAGGTGCAGCCCCGAGCGTTGAGTCGATTTTCTTGAAAGTCGGCTCGATGCTCAGAAGAACTTGTGGCGTTGTAGATCAGATGATTGTAGTTGCCGAGGTTAGTGCCGCCTTGACGGAAAGGCGGCTCAAGACTCGATGAAAGTGCTGCGACCGCAGCCCCAAGTGTCAAATATCCTGCATAGTAAACATAGCTGCATTAAGATGAACTTTTACTGTAAGCTGGACAAATGTAAGGCCTGAGCCGGCAGTTTTGGAACAAACACTTAGGGGTTGTAAATTTTATGTGGCCCGACTTAATATTAATCTGGCATATATGCTTAGCTTTTTGTATGTTGGCGGTACCGCAGCGCAGTTACTTCAGCTGAGTCAATCAGGGCTTGTACCAGATAGTTTAGACTCAGAGACCAAAGCCGGCGTGTTGGTGCCAAAAACATACTACTAGGCAACCCACATATAAACAATCAGAATAAGGATATTAGGCGGTGCAAAATGATTGCTTAATTTGGCCCAGAGGCGGCAAGTATCTAAAAGTTTGAACCACTTAGCACGGAGCAGATTTTGGATAACTTTGATACTAAGAATATATGATCATATGAAAAGACAAAAGACGGCATGATCTCAGAGCTTAATGAGCAAACCATAGACTTTTATTCATGACCATATAGTTAATTAAATGCTATAAAGAACTTAGCTGTTTGATGGCTTGACGTCGATGTCGAGGAGGGCAAGTCGGAAGACGGCAGCCCCAGACAAAAGGAGACAACCCTTAGGATGTAGGCGGCAGCCCCTAGTATCCTGAGGCTGATTTCAGCAAGGCGGCGACTTCCTTTTTCTCCTCTTATGCGGCTAGTGCTTAAGCCAGAACTCGATGATGATCTTGCCGGAAAGACGTCGTGCTGCGTCGGAACACGACGATAAATATGCCGAGCAGGCGGCGTGCCGCGTTAACAATTAAGCTAATACGCGGAGCTAGACTATTTTGTACCAATCGATGTCCTCCCAAACTGGCCAGGTTCGGGCGATCGAAATAACAGTTAGCGATACGGTGCTAAATTTGCCTAGACGGAACGTCGGAACGAAACCTGTGCTAGATGATGATGAGATCGTCTAAGCCAGAAGCAATGATGGCGGCGTCCCGCTAACATCATTGACATGGCGAGATTTGACGACTTGAGTAGTCGCCCATAATAATAACTAGGTGAATGTCCGTGCGTTGCTACGGGCGAGTTTCTAGTAATTTTCTTTGGAGTTTCTAGTTATTTTCTTTTGTCATACATGAAAAAGATAGGTATATAATAGAAGCAACTTTTGTCATACATCATATTATAGAAGCAACGATCCAACAATTATCTCCTATTAAGTAAGAACAACTTTGCCCACGTCACAGAGACGCCTTCAAGTAATAACTTATGTATGCATCACCCATGGGATGTACAAAATAGCTTGTGTGACGTTGTTAGCATCAGAACCAGCTCCATGTGATTGTCTCCACAATTGTCTCGACGTGTCTTAAGAAAAACAACTTGTTTCAGCACAACCTCTACCTCAGTGTGTTTGTATGGTACCAAAAGGTCAAACAATTTATTTATTTTAACATAACACAGCAAGCTTCTGATATATCGATGTACGACAGGAGAAAAGTTACAAAGCTTCGTATCCAAGCTTCGTATCATGAATGAAAAGAAAGTGGTAATTTCTCTCTCTTGACGCAAAAACGCCACTCAACAATGTGGCCCATCTGAAATCCTGATGCAGACATACAGAACTGAACTGGATCGATTATTAAAAACCCGCTCACTGCATTTTTTTCAAAGCTGCCACCAGATTAAGGTTGTCTCGGATGACCAGCTATTCCTGTGGCAGGAGTGGAGGCACAAACTGCTTGACAAAATTCCAAAAGTAGTATCAACCTATTAAAACTGTTCGAGGCAACCGTGTAGCAAATTTCACATGATCGTAATCATACATTGTTGGGAGATGAAATAAATGAAAATTTGAAATTAGATATCGGTCACGCGGATCAAACCTTGCAATAAACAATTTTAATGTATGCCCTCAGTATGCAACAAATAATTAGTTCCACCTTTGTCACAAAAGACATTCTATGATGAAGGTGGAATAAATTTCTGTAGTACCACTTATATGTTAAAACATAATCAAATTTCCACGGCTGGTTGCAATAACAAGATTTTACCTCCAAAATAAATAATTTAGATGGAATTCTTAGAGGCAATGCATGTATGGTGAATAACCTGATTATGCAAGCCACCAAAATAAATTTATGTAGTACCACTTATAAGTTATAACATAATCAAATCTCCACGGCTGGTTGCAATAACAAGATTTTACCTCCAAAATAAATAATTTAGATGGAATTCTTAGAGGCAATGCATGTATGGTGAATAACCTGATTATGCAAGCCACCAAAATAAATTTATGTAGTACCACTTATAAGTTAAAACATAATCAAATCTCCACGGCTGGTTGCAATAACAAGAGTTTACCTCCAAAATAAATAATTTAGATGGAATTCTTAGAGGCAATGCATGTATGGTGAATAACCTGATTATGCAAGCCTCCCAAATAAATGGAATACATTCATTATAAACCATGATGTAATGAGAAATATACTAACAATTAAATCATACATCTCTACGAATAGTCATGCAGTAAGGCAATTAGTCATTACTCATGTACTTTGTGTTAAGATACATTACAAGATAAAAAAGTAGCATGAGTGATAGGGTATTTATTTGTCCAGTAGCAGCTAATTTTTAATACATTTAGTTTTTTAATTTGTTCTCCTATGCTATCCAGATTCCATAGTAGTGGCCTCTTTTCACATGTTACCTTTTTGTAAACCTCATGTGGAAGTGAGGTCAGCTTCAAAATTACAACCTCTGTTGCTAGATATAAGACTTGTAAGGAGTTGAATTGAATCTCCGAAAACACCTTATAATTGGAACAGAGGGAGTAGATAAAAAGCAATACCTCCTTATTGCACCTTCCATCATTGTTATATCTGCAAAATATGGTGCCCCATGATTTAGTTAGGCTCAAATGTTCACACCAAATGGTTTGCGATTTAGGAACTGAATAAATAGATGTTGGACATACAATTTATATATAACAGAACACACAATGGTTTGAGGTCTTGTCATGTTTCGATGTGTAAATGGCATGTCTTAAAAGAAGAAAAGTGAGTGAAAATTAGGTGACATGAAAGTTGCATGAAATCAGCACACATGATTCTGATCTGTTGTATATCATTTCCCTGAATGTATGTTGCATTCCAGAAGTACAGACGCAAACAAAAAATTGCAGGCGTACCTGAGCGGCTGTGTGCGGTCTTACGGGTTAGAGCAGTGTTCCCTAGGACGGTGTCATGTGGGAGCTTACCGTGGAGTTGATGATAAGAAGGCATCCAGTTATCTCCATTGTCCATCTCAAAGAACCTGCAGGCATACAATTTGTACAGAAAATATCAGTAACTGGAACCAATTTGTACTGGAAACATGTACTACCTAAAAAATATTGAACTGTGTAGAGCACGAATTTATGCAGCAACAAAAAAATCCGCCACGTGAGTCGCTATAGGCTCCCACTTGCATATTCCAAGTCTCAACACTCCATACAGCCACCATGATGAATAAATTGCAGAAGAGAAACAAAATAAAGAGAACCCATGTACTACCTGCATTTCCCAAATGGCTGGTGTGCATCGAAACCAAGTACCCACATGACGCAGTTAGAGGTCCAGTTGAGCGAAAAAGTCTCACCGATGACCACAATCAAGTGCCATGTCCTAGGGCCGTTTTGAAAAGGCATACTGGGCAAAGCTGGAGGTTGCAGATTATTCAGATATGAGATAAGTACAGAGAGATACAACCGAAGAATAACAGTGGAGACAGTGTCAACTTATAAAATGGCCATGCTTTCAAATACCGTACATATGTCCATCTTTTTATGTAAAAATAGCTGATTGATGTATGATAGAACATAAGAGATTAGAAGCTTACTTGCTGGCTTTCACGTGGTCATCGGTTAACTTGTCAAAGAACAAATTCTTCTTACTCTTTGGAGATAAAATAACTGCAATCAGATATCAGACCACACTGAATCTTTAAAATAAGCTTGTATAAATGCATGCATTTAAAACTTTCTTAGGTCATCCCTAAGAAAATAGTGCTCCCTTACAACCTGACTTACAATGATTCAGTCATGAGCTTAATATGATTTGGTTCGGCGATTTGACTAATAATTACCAATAAAAATTTCATAGACTATGGAATACAAAATTGGAGGCTACTTTGCAGCATTAGTTCTGCTTCAATAACTACTGAAGGATCAAAATATAAGATAAGTTTCATATATTTTCTGTACAGAGATTCGGGATAATTTATATGCCTGTTACTCAACAAATTGATGCATCACGACAAAGCAACTTGAACTTCCATGGTGCTAACAGCTAAGAGCAATGGCCGGATGTTACCTTGAGCAAGGAATCTCCCTGTACCTGGGGAATATACATACGAATAAGAAAATGTACATGGCATAGGGGAATCTGTTGCGTGAATATGTGTGATCCATCAGCTATAATATCACCTGCTCTATTATGCAGCCTTACTAAGAACGAAATTAATATCCAATGTCCCCAAACATGAACCCAAGAATCTACTCTTGTACGAAAACGGTGAGGGAAGCTCGCAGTTTGCCGAATGACCCCTCACTCGCATGAATCCTACCTTCCAATGTGCCAAATCTCACACAAAAGAAAGTTAGAACGTGAGATAAAGAAGGATAAAGAAGGATCGTACCAAGAACCTAGCTAAAGAACACCCGGCCTGGAGCTAGGCGCCTCCGGGGAAACCAAGCTCCTTCTGCATTCGCGCCGGCAGGAGGCCGAGCTGCTCCTCCATGCGAGCCGCCAGGGGGCCTAGATCCTCATCCTCTATGCGAGCCGCCGGGGGGCCTAGATCCTCCTCCTCTATGTCAGGAGGCCGAGCTCCTCTGCCGCCAGTACCGGCGCGCGACGCAGACAGACACGGGCGCCTCACAGCACAGCAGGGTCGCAAGACTCGGGGCCGAGCGGGGCAGCCGAGGTTCTCCGACGGGGCTGAGCGGCGGCGGAGGACAAGGCCGAGCAGGGGCGCGAAACTCGGGGCGGCGAGGCCGGACGGACTGGATTGGGCGGCGCGTTGGGAGATGAGGAGAGAAGAGCGAGGGAAGGAGAGACGGGCGTGGGGGCGAATGAGCCGTATGAGTCCGGCCTGGCTGAGCAGAGTTTGGCCCCATCTGTCGGCGCAAAGTTTTCTGCCGAAAGTCAGACCACGGACGTACCAACGTACCGCGACCAACCATCGTGACCGCAGACTCCCATTTAATAATAAAGATTAAGCCGGAACGGCACGCCGATGATCACGCCGGCAAGGCGTCGCGCCAGTTGCAGCGTGATGGCGAGGGCCGTGACAAGCGTTGAAGTCGGATGCAGCCGTCGAAAGCGAGGACGCAGATAACTTGAGACCTGGCCGCCTTGATCTGAAGCTGCATGACCTTGAATGATTAAAGCATGGTTTCCTAGATGGAAAATACATGCACGCTCGGTACTCCCATCACCAGATGCATTGCCATGTGGTATAGCTGATTTAATTAATCCTGATACTATCCACATGCATGTGATCTCATGGATCGGGACATGGCTATAACAGAAGGAATTTGACAGCCGCTGGATCGATTTGGATTCAGCCAGATACTGTGGATCAGCACATGGACCAGCGGGCCAAGTGCATGTAGGCGACTCGCTCTTGGCCTTCTCGGAACTCGATCCAGCTAGCGGGCTGCCTGCTTGCTTCAATCGCCTAACTCACGTGCAGCCTTTGGTCGGCCCGTGAGTCGTGGCTCGTGGCTGCTTCGTATGGCAACGGAAGGACTCCGATCCGTGATGTACAAGGATTCGCGAGAGTTCCCTCGTTGGTTGGCTTCCGCGCCTCGCGACGAACGTGCTTCGACTGATCGCGAGAGACGGCGATTACGCCAAGAGCGGTGTTGACGAAAACATCACGCTGTCCGTCATGGGACCTGCCCAAATAGATTAAGACGGCGGCGGCGGCGGCAAACGTATGCCTCGATCCTGTATAATCGATCCGCCGCACGCGCGAGGCAGTGCTGGACGTCGAGCCCCGCGCCTGATGAAGGTGAGTCAGCCGAATCGATCTGTACGAGATACAGGATCCCGCGTGTGCCGGCAAGACGGACTAGCCGGCCAGATCGATCCGCCGATGATGTCGATGAAGATGATCCCGCCCGGAACGTGACGCCTGACGCCTTATGCCCTACGGTGGGCGCCAACTGTCGTCGTATCGGCATTTTGGATAGGAGACGGGGTCCTGCTAGCCGAGGGTGAACGTAGGGCAAGAAGGTGGACGTCGTCAAGGTCGGGATTGTACACGGCGGTTTACCCAACTTCAGGCACCACGGCGGTGGCGGTGCCCTACGTGCTGCTATAATTCACTATAAGGCAATATCGCCGTGAACAGTTTACAATGAGTTGGTTGTCTATCAAAAAGTTGCCCTAAAGGCGCCCCGAGGTCCAGCTTATATAGGCGGCTGGACCTAGGGTTACAAGGTGAATACGTATGCAGCAAGTATACGGAGTCCTAAACCTAGCCGGCAAGTATGCCGCCTTCCGTCTTGGTCTTGGTGGCTTCATGGGCTTCAGTCTTGGGCCTCCTCCTTGCCGGCATCCGCCTTCCTTGGTCGTCAGCTATCTGGGCCGCCCGGTAGGCAAAGCCTTCACCACCACTGCGGCCACCCTGGACTAGCCGGATTGATCCATGCTGGTGATACCCCTAGTAGGTATATCCCCAACAACACAGTTGGTTTGCGTCGACCGGGTGACTACGGCTGCGATCCCGCCGACCAGCGCCATCGCAGATCGACGTTAATATTTTAGTGAGACAGCGGCGGTTCCCCCAGTCCATTGTCTCAAGAATGATGTGTGTTTGATAAATATTAACAATACATAATATGACCAAGCAAGTACGATAAATAAATATGCAACATAATATGCAACATGGCAGGAGCAATATTACATGTTACGTACTAAACAAGAACAACAACAGACATGCATAAATATAACAGTAGACAGACAGAAACATAAACACCCGACATGGTAATAAGCAAATAAACAAACAAACACTGCTGGGATGCTCATAGCAAGGGGTTAGCTTGCCTTAGGAGACTGGTTCCAGAAGATCCGAGAGGTCTCGGTGTCGTCGCGCGTCGGAAACTCGAAAAACGGCTAAACCCGGAACGGTAAACAACGTGTTGAATAAAGTCAATGAAACTAAACATTTTCAAAGACAACAACACCAGTACCAACGGAAAGCTCTCGTCGATACGAAGATTTAGAAATTTGAATCACCGAAAACGGACTTACGGTTCAAAAGTTCCGAGTGTTTGAAAATCTGTCCAGCGGGAAAAGGAAAAAGATCCGCGAAACAAAACTGCGCGGGCCGTAAATGGGCCACGGCCGCGCTGTGCGCTGCGCGCGCTGGCACCAGCGCCTGGCTGGGCCGAGCTGGGCCGCAAGCTGCTGCCCTGCTGGGCTGCGCTCTGGACTGGTCAGAAAACGGTCCAGGAAAAAAAAAAGAAACAGAGGGATCGATCCATCGTCTTCTTCCTCTCGCGTCCCCGTACTGGAACAGCACGGATCGGCCGGGGACGGCCGGGGAGCTCGCCCGGAGGGCCAGCGATGGTGGGGACCGCCCGGGGTGGCGTTCCGCGGCCGGGGAAGGGCTAGGCCGGGGCGGGAGTCGCCTTCCCCGAGCTCGCCCGAGCTCGTGGATGCACGGCCATGGTGTAAAATTTTTGTGGGATTTTCCTAGCTTTCCTCTCTCGTTCTTGCACTGAACGAGAAGGCACGGAAGAGGGAATGGGTGCAGCAGCTCGGGAACGGGCTTGGGGTCTCCTTATGTAGCTAGAGGGAGAGGGAGCACCGATGGTGGGTTGGTGACCACCTTGGCTCCAAGGTTTAATGGGAGGAGATAGGGATGAGGGGAGGATGTGGCTGTCGTGCTGGAGGCACAGTGAAGCACGTGGTGTACTGCAGCAGAAGGATCAGCCACCGACCACAGCAGTAAGCGAGGATTAGGTCTTGCCTAAGCGCGCGTCCCGGACGTCCAGAGCGCGACACGGGTGACATCGTCGCGTTCCCGATGACTCGGAGGTCCAAATGGAACAAGGTTTCCACCACTGGGTTTGCAACGATGAGAGGAACACAACAAAACAAAAATCCCACAGGGATTCCAAACTTTGTAAAATAGAATTTTCAGAAAAGCAAAGATACCGAAGGTGCTCGATGAAATGATAGGGCCTTGCACATCTCAGAAAAATCCCCAAAAATTACCAATGAGTATTTGTGGCATAGGGAGGGTGTCTATGGAGTTTGAGCTCAATTGGATGTCTAGAAATAAGGTTTTGACAAAGTGCCCACAAAATGGCATATTGGCATGATCAAGAGAAGATGATTTTTCTTGCATGGTCTTGGGAGGTATTCTGGATATGGGTGTCTATGGGCCATGTGGTCAAGGTGAGCAAGTCCCATGGTCATAGGATTTGTCTAGGTATAGGTTTGCTTGAAGATTTCAAAAAGGCATGAAAATGGCCTTACAAAGGAAGTAGGTCAAAAGTTGCTCAAATGGGTTTGGCTCCAAAATATGAAGTGCAGGGAATGTAAAAATATTCATCCCCTGAATTTATCAGAATTTATGGAGATGCATAGCTTGACTCAAACATTTCTGGATCAGAAATGGCATTTTGGAAAATAGTGCCCAACTTGGAAATATTGCATTGAAGCATGCTATATTTTTGCATGGATTGTCTTTATATGGTAGGGAGTCCTCTGGTATTTTTGATGGAATTTTTTCAGCTATGGAAATAGGCTTCCCTTTGGTGGGTGGAGAAAAGGGTTTTAAAAGGTCCGACAACTAGGGCTAGGGTTTTCGAGAGAAAACCTAAGCATAAAAATTATCACAGACGTTGGAGTGGTTCGTGGATCACTGGGAAATTCTTGAGGGATCAATTCCCAAGTCAATTCATCCTCAAAGTTTTGAAGAAATATTTAGGATAAGAAGAAAAAGTTTTTCAGGTGTCAGAAAACACCACTAAAATTAGGTTTGAATTTTCGGGGTGTTACATAGTAGAAATAAATTCAACCATATAATCACAAGAATCAT
The DNA here is from genome assembly GCA_947311845.1 of Poa pratensis. Taxonomy (NCBI): domain Eukaryota; kingdom Viridiplantae; phylum Streptophyta; class Magnoliopsida; order Poales; family Poaceae; genus Poa; species Poa pratensis. The sequence continues at coordinate 23,313,483 of CAMZMU010000068.1, forward strand.
TCAATTTAGATAATTTAGGCACATAAATAGGATTATTAAATTTATTATGGAATTCATTAGCATGCTTCCCTCTTTCAAAATAGTTAATAAGATCAATATTAAGTTTAATATCATGGTTGCAACAAAGATTTGGAACTAAAGGTAATTGCAAACCACATAAGTATTTCTCAACATAAGCAATTTTCTCCACTATGGTGTAATTAGGAGAATTTAAGAACAAAGTAGGACTCTCATGAGTAAGAGTACCATCACAAACAACAAGTATATCATTTTTATCCTCACATAATTTAGTAACAACTAAACATGGAGGTTTATCAATAAGCATAGGATCATCATCTAAAGCATTATCATATAGCATATCTAAACCATACTCCTCATCATTTTTAAAATTATTATCAATAATGTTCTCATTAGGCATAGGTTGATAGTCCTCCTCATCATCAGAATCATAAAAGCAAAGTTTATCATCAACAAAATCTTGAGTGTTACTATCATTTGTTGAAGGTGAAGTTGGGAGATCCAACTCTTGATTCTCTAGTTGTTCATCATTTTCATCATCCTCTTGGGGTTACACAGGAATCCCCAAGCTTAAGCCTTTGTCATCTTCTTCCTGCAAAATATTAGATCTTTCTTGGGCAGCTCTCTTCCTTGTGTCAACAACATAGATATTTTCATCAAATTCAAGTATGCAGAGATCAAGGATATTGGCAATAACAACTTTAAATTGAGAAGCTATAGGGCAGGTTTCATGTTCATTAATGAAGGATTATAATTCATAGGCTGCCATAAAAATAACAAATTGCTCTACTTCTTCCATCCCTAAGTGAGCATAATTCCATGTATGATAAGTTGCAATAACATGTTCTCTATTGGAAGGGCATTGGAATTCAAAGTGTCTAAAGTATTCAGAGCAACAAGTTTCTTCCTTATGATAATTAAGCAGCACACTAGCAATTTTATTTAGAAGCTCTATGTATTCTCCTAATCTTTTCCCTTCATTCGATTTTCTAAATTCAGCAGCCATCATGGCGTTTTCATAACAGTTTTCCATTTTCTATTTTTTTTGGTTTTTTGATATATAAAACTGAAAGTAAAACTAATGAGAAACTCACAACCAAACAAGTTTAAAGGAACCTCCCCAAGCTTAGATGATTGCAAGATATAAAACAAAAATAAATCTAAAGTCTAGTGCACACAATAATAGGAACTTAAGCGCTGCGCTCCCAGGCAACGGCGCCAGAAAAGTACTTGATAACCCCCAAGAGCAGGGGATCACTGTAGCACCTCTCAATGTGGAAGTAAGGTATCGATCCGCAGGAGCAAGAAGGAAAAGTTATCTATTCCCTACAACTAAAGTGTCACAAGTTTTAGCTGATTATGCACTAAACAAGTTTAAAGAACAAGGTGGTTGATTTAATTGATGGAAGCTTAATGTAACAAAACAATAATGTAAAAGTGTCCCAATCCTCTTCAATGCAAGAGGACAAGACAAAGGTTTTCTCTTATTGGAACAATGGACATGGGTTCATGGGTTCACTTAATCCTCTCTCTCTCATCTACGGTGATTATCATGTTATAGATAAAGTACACATAATTGTCATGTTTTAATGGTAGCTTTTATGACGGCTATATGTCCTAAAACACATAGTTGAAAGAAGTACTCATTTGTGTTGCTAGGTCACCCTCGTAAGGCTAGCGTGGTTGCTCTCACTCCCACATCATACTCTTCCTTTTTATCCCCAGATAAAGGATGTTGGGCTGTATTTCACATGTCACTCAATACATATGCCGTGTCACGTCGGCCAACCCGTACCTACATACATCACACTTCATAATGGACAATATTCTAAACACTAGTGCAATGATTCATAATTCGTGTGCATGACCACATCTCTCTCATCTATCCACACTTGGTGGTGTCAATCACCTCATGACAAGGATAAACAAGGCATTATGCATAAATAAAACAATCACATGCATCAAAGAATATCTCCAAAGTATGACAAATCATAAAAACTCCAACACAACGGTAAATGTATAACAAATCATCTCATACCACAATATCCATCATAAGAATTACATAGATAGATCCATACTTATGCAAAGCACATCATATGGACTCCAACAATGATCATACATAGAGAGATTAGATCAAGTTACCACCACAAACCCAAAATCCAGGGGTGGACTACTCCCCCTTCATCATGGAGACGGTGGAGAAGTCATTGGAGAAGATGGAGAGGTTGATGAAGAGGTGCAGCCCGGAGTGGAGGCGGCGACCGGCAGCAGCCCACGGCGGCGGCCCTTGGGGGCGGCGGCGGCCCTTGGCGGCGGCGGGTATCCTTGGTGATGAGGATGGTGTGGAGGAGGTTCTCCTCCCCCGTGGGTGACGGCTGCCTGGGAGGAGGAAAATTCGTGGTCTTGGGTGCCTCTCACGACCTAGGGTTTCCTTCTTTAGATGACTCTCGGATTTCCGTCACCCCCATTTTGGGTTCCACCAAAACGGGCCTACAGGCCGCGTCCGAACTCCGATTGGGCTGATCTCGGGCTTAAAATCTTCGTATGGAAAATTGTGACAACTTTCTCTTTAATTTGATTTCCATTGGACGCCATCTTCGAGGGTCAAACTGACAATCTCCGTAAAAAGTTCTCAGACAGATTTCAGGAAAGTCCCAATTTGACTCCAACAAGGTTTCCTTTTATATTTTTGATAATTCCTACACAACAAATAGGAAAACAAGAAGATTTTGCACTTTGGCAACTATTAGTAGGTTATTCTAATAAATTTCATAATATGATATAAAGTGTATACAAAACATGTGCCAATGGACATAAAACATGCATGGAACATCAAAAATTATAGATACGTTTGAGACGTATCAATCAGCTCCCAAGAGGAGCAAGAGACAGAGGACTGAAAAGTCTTTTGGTGATGATTTCATTGTGTACCTTGTGGACAATACTCCCACGTCCATTGCAGAGCCATTTGCATCTCCTGATGCGATGATTGGAAAGAAGCTGTCCATAATGAGATGGACTCGATTCTTTCTAAAGGAACTTGGAATTATCTGAGCGACCCTACGGCTGCAAACCTGTGGGTTGTAAGTGGGTGTTCAAGAAGAAGCTAAGTCCTGATGGTACTATTGAGAAGTACAAGACACGGCTTGTGGCCAAGGGCTACACCCAGCGTGAAGGCGAAGATTACTTTGACACCTATTCACCTGTTGCTCGACTTACCACCATTTGTGTACTACTTTCCCTGGCTGCCTCCTATGGTCTTATCGTTCATCAAATGGACGTAAAGACAACTTTCCTTAACGGAGAGTTGGAAGAGGAAATCTATATGGATCAGCCTGATGGGTTTGTGGTAAAAGGTGAAGAGAGAAATGTGTGCAAATTGTTAAAATCTTTGTATGGGCTGAAGCAAGCACCTAAGCAATGGCATGAGAAGTTTGACAGCACTCTTACGTCTGCAGGCTTTGCCATTAATGAGGCTGACAGGTGTGTATTATCGCCATGGTGGGGGCGATATTGTTATATTATGCTTGTATGTTGATGACATACTTATTTTCGGTACAAGCATGATAGTGATAAATGAGGTCAAGTATTTTCTGTCAAAGAGCTTTGATATGAAAGATCTGGGACAAGCTGATGTGATCCTGAACATTAAGTTGAATAGGGATGAGAGTGGGATTACGTTAACGCAATCACACTATGTTGAGAAGGTCTTGAGCCGCTTTGGTTATATAGACAGCAAGCCTTCTCCAACACCCTATGATCCCAGTGTGACACTCAGAAAAAACAAAAAGGAAACGAGAGATCAATTAAGATATTCTCAAGTGATCGGTTCACTCATGTACCTTGCGAGCGTGACGAGACCTGATATCTCTTTTGCTGTGAGCAAGTTGAGCAGGTTCATGTCTAACCCGGGTATTGATCATTGGCATGCACTTGAAAGGGTCATGCGCTATCTGAACGGTACAATGAGTTATGAGATTCACTATTCAGGGCACCCTGCGGTGCTTGAGGGATACTGTGATGCGAACTGGATCTCAGATGTTGATGAGCTCTACGCCACAAGTGGATATGCATTTATTCTTGGAGGTGGCGCAGTGTCATGGAGGTCTTGCAAACAGACCATTTTGACGAGGTCAACCATGGAAGCAGAACTTGCTGCTTTAGATACAGCTTCTGTTGAGGCAGAATGGCTGCGTGAGCTCTTGATGGACTTGCCGGTGGTTGAGAAACCATTACCGGCCATCCTTATGAACTGTGACAACCAAACGGTTATCATGAAAGTGAACAGTGCTAAGGATAACGCGAAGTCATCAAGACACGTCAAAAGACGCTTGAAGTCTGTCAGGAAAATGAGAAACTCCGGAGTAATAACTGTTAGTTATATTCAAACAGACAAAAACCTGGCAGATCCCTTTACGAAGGGACTATCACGTAATGTGATAGATAGTGCATCGAGGGAGATGGGGTTGAGACCCGTGAGCGTTACACCATAGTGGTAACCCAACCTATGTGATCGGAGATCCCGTGAATTAGGACCTGGGAAGAACAAGCTAGTGGTTTAACAGAGGAGAGTTATTTTATAACCCTCTCCGTGGGAAGATGCATAACTCTCACATTCTGTAAGGCAGGTTGGCAATATGCATCAATGTGTTTCTGTTGGCTATTCGTAGCAAAGGTGCTATCCTACAGAGCGACCTTGAAAGAACACACCTATATGAGTCCGACTGTTAAACGTCGCAGTCTATGAGATTTGGGTGATCTCTAGTAAGCTCATGAAGAGACCAGGGAGTATGACGCATATGCTCCACCCACGGGGTAGGCTACTGGCAGCCACGTACTGGTTATGACTTTGAGTGAAGTCTATTGGCACCAAACTTGCAATTCAAGGTTCGTCCATTGTTCAAGTTGCTGGTAGATGTAGCTTGAAGCTCTAGGCGGAAGTTCAACTTAACAGTCTCTGCTGAAACATTGGTATATAAACAAGAAACGAGGTTTGGCAAAATCTCTAAATGAAATTTGAGATCTGATGGGGGATTGTTAGATTTTGGGCCCATTTGGGCAGCCCAATAAGCAATTCCTGAAAATCTCAAATTGGCCCATGTGCATGGCAGAATTTTAGAGGTGTAAAGTGGTGCTAAAGTTTAGTCCACATTGCTAGTTGGAGGAGACAAACACCACCTTATATAGTGGAGTGTTGTACCACTTGGTGTGCTAGTTGAGAATAGAAGGCTCTCTCGTGCGCACTCCTCCTCCTCCGCCGCCGCCCGCTCGTCTCGTCACGACACGACGCGACACGGGTTGCGGGAATGAGCCGAGCCGATGCCTATATTTTAGCTGTTCAGGAAAATCGAGTCGTGTTAGCGTACGTGTACAGCTTAGCCAATTCAGATCGCTACCGGATCGTGGGCTGATGTAACCGACTCGAATGTGTGCGACGTGGCCGGCCCACGTTCTACCCGTTAGGGTTTCCTGAACCGCACTATATATTGCCTTGCACTACCGTGCGCCGTCACACACCGAACCAATATAGGTTTTGCCAATCTCGTGCCTTGCGCCGCAACCGTAGTCTACTCCATCCCGAGCGCTGGCGTGCACCGGCGTTTGGGAGATCAGGTCTCCGGAACCAGTCGCCTTTGTGATCCTGTACGGGAGAGGGCGAATTAGATTTTTGGGAAGCGCTCCGCGCGACTGCTCGCCGCTTCCACCACGGGTCGTCTTCCAGCCGGAGCTGCGGATCGTCTCCGCAGGCGTCGTCTTCTTCGACCCGTCTTCACCAACGTCATCGTCAACAACATCACCGCTGCTTTGGGCGCTGTAAACCTGTCTGCATCGGCTACTTCCTCTACAACCGTTCGGTACGTGCGGCGTATTCCGAACTGTTTTGCTATGGATATGTTGGCGTGTATGTTGCTACTGTTCATGTTGCTTAGTACATCTAGTATGTTTGTATTTAACATGTTAGTAGCTGCGTTTGTCATATTTAATATTCTGAAATTAATCATGAAATTATTATCTAATTTTCCAACAGAAATTACATATAAATCTAATGGCTGAACACCTTGAATGCGGTGTGGGAGGCAGTCCCGGCGGCCGGCTAAAGGAGTTGAGGGGAGCAAACATCTAATTGGCCGCAGCTCTCATTTGGCATGGCTGGCCGACCTAATCAAGCAAATAACTATACAATACATTTCCCCAGAGTGATTTGCCCTTTCGGTCTCTCGGATCCTCATGGAGATTCCCAGCGTCTGTCGGATGCACCACTTGCCATTTTGTATCAAGCATTTTGCCCTCGTTTCGCGACTTGGGGTTCTGTTCACTTCACTGATTCGGTAGGGATGCTTTCAGGGTTCAGGCTGCAGCAGTGCTGCGGTGAGCACCGTCGAACTCCAGCCAAAAATATACAGGAGCGCGCATTGCCCCTGCACCGGCCGGCGCGGCGTTTTCTTCATGGACACGCAGGTGCGCAGTGCTACGGCAGGGCATGGCTGCCAAACTAGCCGAACGCGACGACGCCTCGTGAGTACCGAGGCACGGACCAACAGGCCGCCGATTCGTCCAGAGGTGCACGAAGCGGCCGGGCGGGTGACCGGATGGGAACGGTGTGGTGGTCAATACGGCAGCGCCTAGCCATGTGACGACCGGAGGCGGCGGGCAAGTGGCCTTGCCATTTTTATGTCAGTATATCACCGTGCCGCATGTTTGCTCCAGGCAGAACTTGGGGCTGTGCGCCCGTGCCCATGACGCATGTCGTGCTCGATCCGGCCGCGTGACCCAACTTGCACTGAACTATTGGGGACTGACTCTGGCTTCAGTTAAACAATTAGATTTTCCTGCAGGTTCTAACTTAGATTTCAGATCACATGCCCCAAAGTTTGACGCAAGTTTTTTGACGTCTGTCTCTTTTCAAAATAAGAATGAAAAGATGAAGCGTTTTGACGTCAGCTACTGATGCGAAATTGAACTCCGTTGGTAACCCCAATCATCTGATCCAGCTTTGTGAATTATATTCTCGATTATTATGATCACAATTTCCAAATACAAAATGGAAACAACGACGGGATTACTACATCCATATATAGGTACGGTAAGCAGCCCTTTTGCCTAGTTCATCATATTCTGAAAATTCTGAAGACAGCCTCGCGAGTTGGCCCTAGTTGATCTTCTTGCAGTCCAGCCTGACCTCCGTGAGCGTATCTGCCGACGGCATGAGGTTTCCCATCCTGACCATCGCCTTGGCGAAGTCGGCGGCGAACATGGCAGCGCTGCGCCTGTACCTCCTCACCAGCGCGTCCTGCGATCCGCCGCTGTACAGCTCCTGGTCCGAGTGGAACAGGCCCTGTCTGCTCGCCAGGTTCTCGTAGTAAGCGTTGTCGAACCTGTCTGGCGTCGTCACGTCGATGGGCGCGAGCGTGCCGTCGCCGCCGCCGGACTGCGGGCACGTCTGCTGCCGGAGCGCCGCGAACGTGCCATTGACGTTGGTGTCGTTGTAGATGCGGTCGCGGAAGGTGGCGCAGCGGGCCTGCCCGATCGTGTGCGCGCCGGAGAGCGCCGTCATGTCTCGCGGCGAGAGCCCCTTGTTGCCGAACATTGTGATGAGGGTGTCGAGGCTGGACCCCGGTCCCGGGAGGTTGGAGTTGGCCGCGCTCTGGCTCGCGTTCAGCGCGTCGCGACGGCCCAGCTGCACCGTCCACGTCGGCCCACCCAGCTGCGTTGTAATTTCACTGTACTCGTAAGTTTTCTTTTCTGAGAAAATCAAGCTTCATGGTGGATGAACCGTGCTTGATTATTACCAGGTTGACGCTGTCCCGCGCGGCGAGGGCGACGATGTCGGCGCAGGAGACGGTGGCGCGGCAGGCCGCCTCGACCTGGGTCTTGATGGTGTCGATGACGTCGTACCCGCGCACCGAGTTGGCGTTGGGCCCTGCATTCTTCTCGCCGATGAAGCTCCCGGTGTCATCAAGCAGGATCGACGCGTCACAGCCCTGCATTTCGAGAGTAATAAATCTTAGTATCAAGTACTAGTACGTAGATAATACTACGCGAATAGCAACTGCCAAATTAAGTGGCACAAGTGCTCAGTGGTCACATTGACGAAGCAGTCGTGGAAGAACAAGCGCAGGATGGACGCTCCCATACGCGGCTCCGTTGCGACAGCCTGCACCATCACGGACCGCACGATGCTCGGCAATTTCGGGCATTTCCTGTCGTAGAACCTCGACGATATCTGCACACCCGCAGCGCCAGGATAAGCAGGGTGGAAGAAACAATGGCAACCATGAGCAAGCACCTCAGTACAGTGGCCGCCATAGATAATGAGCTACAATTCATACTACTAGCGAACCAGAAGAGAAGACTGTGCTAGTGGTTGATGTAAAGGGAAGCGAGACATGGGAGCGCCTATATAGTGTGCGTCTCCGGCTAGCTCGTGCTTGCATATGGGCGCAGATGCATCGGTGAGAAATTGGCCGGACGCCTGAACTCGAGCTGGATTGGTTGACTAATCTGCATGTTGAAGCCTGGCGGAAGGTGACGATGGGCAGATTAAGGTTGGACTCTAGTGTTAGCGCCGGATCAAATCGATGTAAAGTACTACATTGTGGATCAGATCGATGCACAATTGCAACTTGGCTTGAGGAGTATGTTACACGCAATAGGAAATCAACGATTAAGTTAAGCAAGATCAAACCAACGGGGACACGAGATTTTAACGTGGAAAAACCCCTCCGACAATGGAGAGGAAAAAACCACGGGCGCCAGCCAGCAATACTTCACTATTTCGGGTGAGGTTACAACGCCGGGGATTTATAATATGTCGCTTATCCCAAACCGGCGGCTTACATGATGTATTTATAGGAGCCCTGACCTAACCTAGGTCGGTAACATGATCTCTAAGTCGAGTACAACTCGAACCATACATAACTCGTATACAACTCGTACTCCGGGGCGCTCCGCTCTCCTTCGTCACAAACTGGCCTTTATCAGTATATACGAATTTGGATCATCATAAAATACACATAGTATATTCATTACTGGAGTGGTTAACGCACTAGTAGAAAACAGGGCAACTACACCGGTTGTAGAGGCCCTTTAGTACCGGTTGTGTAACCGGTACTAATAAAGCGGACTAAAGGGGTACCGGTTGCTCACGAACCGATACTAAAGGCCTCTACGTGGACAAAACAGCACGCGCGCGGAGGACCTTACGAACCGGTACTAAACGTCCTGGGAATTTTTTAACTATATTCTCAATTCTATTCTTAATTCTATTCCTAATTCTATTCTGAAATTTCTCACTTAGCCACACACTTAAACTACTTATACACTTAATCTCAGGTCAAAGTACATACTCTGGTCAAACTTCCCATTCGGTCACCCATCCTCAAACTGCTCCAACCCGAGCACGCTTAACTTTTGAGTTCCTTACAAATTAGCTGACAAATCAGAAGTTAGAATTTACTGATAATAGTATACTATCAATCATATTAACCCCTAAGTCATGATGTTACACTTTTGTATTGTTTAAATTTTCAAAATTTATTTAAATAAATACAATGATTATGTAATATATTTCTGAATAAATAACAATGATTATGTAATAATATTTTTGAATAAATAACAGTGATTATGTAATAATATTTAATATGAAATAATTCATATCTTTAAATCTGTTATTGTTTAAAGTTTCAAAATTTATTTGAATAAATACAATGATTATGTAATATATTTTCTGAATAAATAACAATAATTATGTAATAATATTTTTGAATAAAGAATAGTGATTATGTAATAATATTTAATATGGAATAATTTATATCTTTAAATCCATAAATCAAAATTTGACAAATAAAATATCTAAATTGATAAAAAAAAAGAGGAATTCAAATATGCCATCCTATCAATCATATCTAGGAATTAAAATTGATTAGTTTTTCATTTTTCATGTTTTAAACTTGTGTAAATGTTGGTCAAACTTAAATTTGACCAATATCAAAATAAGCATAAAAATTAAAAAACTATCAAAAAATTGAAAAATCTGTGGACATAGTCTTAATAAGTCGTATACTAACGACTCAAGTTGATAAACAAGGTATAGATATATTCGAAAGAAAAATGTATGTATCTAGTGTGATATCTCAAAACTCAAACTAGGAAGTCAAAGATTGAAAAGAAGTGGTTTTTGATTTGCAACATGAAATTTTCAAAAACTCACCAAAGCTTCACTTTGGAGTGACTAAGAAGGATCCAGGTTTAGTTTTTCATTTTCATGTTTTAAACTTGTTTAAATGTTGGTTAAACTTAGGTTTGACCAATTTCAAAATAAGCATAAAAAATAAAAAGCAGTCAGAAAATTGAAAAACCTATGCACATAGTCTTAATATGTCATATATTAAGGACTCAAGTTGATAAACAAGGTCTAGATACATTCTAACAAAAAATACATGTATCTGCTATGATATCTCAAAACTCAAACTAGCAAGTCTATGGTTGAAGAGAAGTGGTTTTGGATTTGCAATATGAATTTTTTTAAAAACTCACCAAACTTCCATTTTGGAGTGACTAAGAAGTATCCATGCTTAGTTTTTCTTTTTCATGTTTTAAACTTGTTTAAATGTTGGTCAAACTTAGGTTTGACCAATTTCAAAATAAGCATAAAAAATTCAAAAACAATCAAAAAATTGATAAACCTGCGCACATAGTCTTAATATGTCATATACTAACGACTCAAGTTGATAAACAAGGCATAAATAAATTCGAATGAAAAATGCATGTATCTGGTGTGATATCTCAAAACTCAAACTAGGAAGTCTAATGTTGAAGAGAATTGGTTTTGGATTTGTAACATATTTCTTTAAAAAACTCACCAAACTTTAAGAAACAAACGAAGCGTTCCATCCGTCTATTCGGTTCCGCAGACATTTATTGATCTACGCCCCGTCGCACTGAATTCATCTCTGTCATCCTCACACATAAAACCCCCAATGCGTATGTGGTTCCAAAGTAGTTCCTCTCTCTTCGCTCAAAAAAACCATTCTCTCCGACCTCTTTCTCTCTACGAAAAACCCCATTCTCTCGGCCATGGCGGACGAATGGTGGAAAAACGACGTCATTCCGAGCGATTTGGACATCGAGGGCAACCCCATCCAGTTGTGGGACGAGGACAACGGGCATTGGCAGGAAAACCTTGACAGCAACGACGACGGTGAGGGTGACAAGGACAGCCAAGGCGACGACGATGGCCATGGCTCTGACTCCGACCCCAACTCCGTCAACGACGATGAGGAGGAGGAAGTAAATAACCCTTAAATGAGTTTATGTCAATTTTTTGAAAGTAATTTCGCCAAATTAAATGCGTTTTTGTTATCCAAAAGATGATATCGTTGTCATATTTGGATTCCTCTCATTTTTCTAATTGATTTAGACATTTTATTTGTTAAATTTTGATTTACGAATTTAAAGATATGAATTATTTCGTATTAAATGAAAAATGCGGGATCTTTAGTCCAGGTTGGTATCACGAACCGGTACTAAGGATGGGCCTTTAGTACCGGTTCATAATACAAACCGGTACTAAAGGGTCTCGCCGTGGGGCCACCATTTGCGGCTGCACGTGCAACCCTTTAGTACCGGTTTGTATTACCAACCGGCACTAAAGATCACCCTTTAGTACCGGTTTGTAAAACCAACCGGTACTAAAGGGTCTCGCCGCGGGGCTCCAGCTGCATCGCATCTACAACCGTACTAATGCCTCCTTTAGTACCGGTTCGTGATCAACCGGTATAAAATGGGGCGCACGGTTGCCTAGTTTTCTACTAGTGACGCATGGGAATCAGGGAGTGTGTGTGTACACGCAGACCAAGTCTCGACTGTCAAAAGAGTGCACATGACATGAGTGTACTGGAGGTGATCTGGCTAACGGTATTTTTTAGAGACCTTAGCATTTTGGGATTTACATATCTGAAATATCTTCAATTAGAGAAAACTTATGTCGATGCCGAAGATGATCTGCCCGGTTACATTTCTTCTTTATTAAAGGGATGAGATAAACATTGAAGGATCAAGATATATGACTAGAGGGGGTGAATAGATTTTTTTTTTTGATAAAGGGAGTTTTATTACTTAAAAGGTTTAAGTATTACACCCAGCCTCTGCATAACCAAAGATGCACACAGCCGAAACAAGTCTGGAGTTTGAAAGATAAAAGGCGAATTACATATCAAAATGAGAAATTGTAAAAACAGCTATGGTGGTGGAGGGCCAATCCACAAATTATGCTGTCATACATGTTGGGATAAAAAGTCTCTCGCCGTATCCTCCAGTCTGGTACACACCTCTATAAACATGTCTCGATGCCCCACACGTTGCAACTGAGACCACGAACAGAGAGTAGCAGTAGTCCTGTAGATAAACTGCATAAGAGAGCAATTTTTATTATTAAAAATCTTGTCATTTCTACATAGCCAAATCGACCATATTACGGCAAACGCTGCCAACCTAATAAGTTGTTTAAATCTATTATCCACCCCGTTGAGCCAGTTGCCAAAAATATTGGCAATGCTTTTGGGCGGGTAAATAGTAGAACCTATCTGGGCGATGGACGATATAGAACTAGCAAATTTGCATTCGAAGAATAAATGTTTGATCGTCTTGTCTTTATGACAGAAGACACACTGTTTACTCCCATGCCAATTGCGTTTTGCAAGGTTGTCTTTAGTAAGAATAACTCCTCGACGAAGATACCATGCAAAAACTTTGTTTTTTAGTGGTATCTTCATCTTCTAGATTTTCTTATTATTATCTACCGCACGGCTGGCTGGATTAGTGCTGTATACATGGAGTTCACGGAGAATTTACCAGTATTGTGTACATTCCGAGAGAGAATATTCCGCAACTAGTTGCGCCCGCACCCCATTATCGGAAGTCCTATTTTCGAGTTTCCAAAAAATGCGAAATAAATCATGGACATTGGTTATGTTGTTTCTCAGGCATTCATAAATTTTGATCCCAAAATATGACCATATTTGTTCTGTGCAAAAAAGAGAAGACACGAGTGAATAGTATCATGTACTATTCACAGCTCATTTGTCTTTTTTATGCAGGCCACGTATTGTCAAATTTTTGGGTAAAAATTTGTGGATGCACGATAAACAAAATAAGCAATGTCCATGATTTATTTCACATTTTTTAAAAACTTGGAAGTGCGACATGCGGAATGAGTTGCGGGCGCAACTAGTTGCAAACTTTAGTTTCCCGTAAATTCCACCGAAGAGGGGGTGAATAGATATTTATGAAATTAGCTATAATAAAAAGAGTAAGCAAAGCTTAGAGAGGTTATGATTTAGCTGTGGATATAGGAAGCAACTTTAATTCAGCAGGTAAAATTTTGAGTTAAAACTGAAGATGATACTTAAATATTAACAAAGAAGATCTAGCAAGCAGTGAGCTGAACCTTCGGAGACAGATATGACAGAACAGAAGTGAGCGCAAATATTGACACAAATAGAAACAGAACAATATGAACAACAGTGAATATGAATTGCAAAGACTGAAAGTAAAGGTAAAAAAGAGTTCCCTAAGCTTGTTGTCTGCGCTAGCCGATCTCGCAAGGTTGACCCGGTGTCGCCCCGTTGATTTGAGGAAATCAACGAAAACTTTCACATATTTGCCACGGCAAATCGACACAACGGATGCTCGAATAGCTGGCTCTTAACCGTTTAGGAGTACTAATTTTCAAGATTAATGGCTATTGATTTGTGCTCAACTATGCTTATACTCCTTTTCTCTGTCAAAGATTTTTCTCAAGAATAGAGAGAGGGGAAAACTTGCTCGGCTTGCAAAAGATCTCAGATCAAGAAATTCAGCTCAAATTGACAAGGTCGCCAATCCTACCCACTCAGGATCGAGTCTTATTTATAGACGCGATCCACCAGCTAGCCGTTAAAGATTATTCCGTGTGCAAATTAACATGTCATAACGGTCACATCGTTGTGTCTTTACAAAGTGCTACACGCATGAGGCGTAAAATATTGACTAGTTCTACCTCATATTAAATACAACACTTCATTTCTTCACCATACTGATGCATAAGATATTTTCGAAATAATTTTGTTTAAATTTTTAAGCCTAACTAAGCACGCAATGAAGGTTCATTTCCATCCTAGGAGATCTACGACAATTTTATGTTTGCCGTTGATTACTATAAGAGATGATGTTTGCCGTTGAATACTATAAGTGATGCTATTTAAATACTAATGCATAGGATGAACATGTTGTAAATTAGTTATTGAATCGATATGCAAGACACACTTGCTAAATTTATCAACGGCTCAAACTATTCAATACAAGCTTCCGTAATTATACTTATCTAATTATACACGGGAATCACTAACAAGATATTTGGTCGAATGTACGCTTTAAAGATCTCTATCATAATATTTGAAGATATTAAAAATATATACACAAACGAATATATAAACTATATAATTTATGCAATAAAAAATAGCTCAAGAAGAACATATATTACAACATACAATTTAGATTTAGCACATCATACATTGTAGTCATATACATGAATAATTCAAACACATAAAACTATAGGTATTTATTCTGAAATATTCTAATGGGTTAATTATGTCATCAAAATAATAATAAATGTATATATTAGGACTATACTTTGATAAATATAAAATAAGTATAAAAGTTTAGTATAAAATATATATTTTAAATTTCCACGGGAATGTATTAGTGATCCGTGATCATCGGCAGATCGTCGTCGTGCAACTCGCCATGCGCCAACATGTCCTCGTGTTCCACTGGTGCAGGTCCTCAAAGCATTATCAGGCGCTGCGCAATTTCTTTCAGCAGAAGAATATCACTTTCGCGAGCATGGACATGACGAACGACAGCCTCGTGCTTTCTCGTGCAGGCTATCAAATTCCAGTAGAGTACTACGTATACACATACATCCAACTAGTATACAAAATCACGGGTGAAGACGTAAGGGACGAAATGGCTGCTCTAGTGGCGGACCTCATTGACGGTTAGTACGACGACGCGAAGAAGATGTTCTCATCAAACCAGCACAATTACTGGGAGAGGAAACCGCTTGACCAAGTCAACCTCAAGTACGCAACAATAGACGGGTACGTGAGCTACGAGTTGTACCATAAGATTCTAACCATGAAGGACATGCATGCTACGTCCAACATGGCAGTAAATGCTCCGCCCTAGGTTCAAAAATGGCGAGGGATCTACGAACCGCATCAAGTGCAATACGAGAGATGATGGGTGGTGTATTGCACTAGACCTTGGATGTCTATGTGAACTAGTTTGTACAATTAGTGTTTGAGCAACAATTATTTGTAATTCTATTTACTTTCGTTGTACAAATACATGGTGCTGCTATGGATTATTTACATATGTGTGTGTGTGTGTGTGAATTTTTTATGTGCTCGAAACCCTAGTTCATCGGCAGCACTGCCGGTCATGCAAAGATTGTTACCTTTCACTCGGTGGAAATGACAGACAGCTTAACATCTCCGAGACATGGCGAGCCGACCAAGCTAGCGACTCACCGAGTCATGGCACTATGACGGCTCCGGGGTAATGCCTCCTTAGTAAGCTCATGGCGGCTTGCCGCATGGAAACCCGCCGATTGGGACATGACAGGTAGTCGACTCGTGGATGATGCTAGCTTGATAAACTGATGGTGGCTTGATAAGCTGATGGTGGCTCGCGGCCTGGTCGGGGTCGCTTGTCTGGGACACGATGACGCCGATTCGATGACAAGACGGCTTGGCTACTCGCCTAGACATGTTGGTCTACAGATTGAATGCTTGCTGATTGGGACATAGTAGCTACTTGTCTCATTCCTTCTTCTCCATGTGTTGGCGGCTTCCCAATTTCTTTTGACCCATATCAGGAGTATCTGGGGTCAATCCGGCTCCTTCTTTTGGTCTTTGCTGGACCGTGCTATCTGGCACTTGGCGACTTGCATCCTTGAATTCCCATGCTTCTGCGTGCTTCGCCATATCCTGGTGTTGCTCCACGTTCAGCTCCTCTTGCTTCTGGCTTCAACTCGATAAGATTTCATCCTTTTCACCATACGCGTTGGCAATCGGCCAAAAATAAGTGCGAACACAGCCAAATGATGGAACTGGAGTCTCTTTTTATAAAGGACAGTGTGATGCCTCATATGAAGAAGACACGCAAATAGTAAGCTTATATTATATCATCAGGAAGGATAATAAGATAATATATTAAGAGATTTTCGCATGTGTTAAGTGTTATTCATCGGTCTAATCGGAAATTTCTGTTGCCCCTTTTCTACAAAGCAAAAGAACTCATTATTCGTAAATTCCTTATGTGTTTTGCTTCAAGAACAATAGCCACAATTCTAATTGGTGAGTTTCATATCTATGAACCATCCGCACCTTTATATCTAATGGTATGGGCCATGAGGTCTCGTCGAGGGACGGTTTTTAAGATCCCACGGCAATCTCACTTTTGAGAATCGAAAGAGAGTTTATTTATTTGGTGGGATCCGAAGAAGTTCCCTCAGAATTTATTCTTGGTGTGATTACAAGATCGTACAAGAGTATGTGAGATAGATCTCGCCGGGTTTATAGATGCACCCGAAAAGAGTATATGAATCTTAATTTTATGGCTATCTCTACTACAAAACTGAGTATTACAGCCGCATCAGGACCATGGGCCTCAGCCGGTTTTCCCATCCGACTCGGAGCAACAGTTGAGGATAATCCAGCCTCGAGGAGCCGGCTTTCCCATCCGACTGGGAAACTAGCCCTCTCAGAAGGTTTTAAAAACGACCCGACTCTGCACCCCGAGGCGGACAAAGCAAAGGACCGACGCGCGTGTCTGAGACGGGCAGGCTTCTCGACCGGCTCCACTAGGACGGAGCGTCCGAGTTTACCCAGACATCCCGGCATAATTTGGAGTCGGTTGTGAATAAAAACAGCCTGGAGTCATACGCGTCGGTTACATTTTTTAGGCGTCTCCAATATACCCGGAGGGACCGATAGATCCCAGTAGGTCCGTGTTTGTCGTTCGGGAAACGGTCAGTCCGAAGTATCTGAATTTATCCAGAAAAGCATATATCCAGAAGGTACAAACTTTTCCGGAGCTATCATGCCCACTATTTCAGAAGCATGCAATTAATTAATATTGATGCTGAACAGTTAATTAGGACATATATTGCTAATCAAGCATACTTCCACTACATGACTTCTGAACTCTAAATGTTTCAAATGGGACAACACAAAATCCACAACTAAGAAAAACGGAGAAGTTTGAAATTCATGCGTCTCTAACCACAAACAGCGGCGGCTTGTCACTGCCGTACATGGGCTTATTCGGCAGCACCGTATGAACCAAGAATTTTGCCATTTGCAGGCGGAAATCGCGTAAATATCCGACCGTCATTTCCTTCTCATCGATGACCGGATGCTATAGATAATGTTCAGAGCATTAATGATTATGAATGACTAAACAAGTATATATAGAAATAAGAATATGTCCGTAGAAGGAAAACAAAAGATGTTTTAATACCTCGCCTCCTTTTAATCCCAACAACATGCAATCAACCATCAGGTCAATATGGTTGGCAACATAGACCGCGCTCGATGCAATTGAGCCATCCGGTTGTTGGAGGCACTGAGACGGGTAAAAACGTATAGACTTTGTGAGATGTACTAATTAAAGTTAATTTGCATGTTTCGTAATATAACTTCAGGTGGAAAACTAACCTTCTTATAGTTCGCGAAGTGGGTTAGTTTGGCAAAACCCCTGTCTCCTATATCGCCTCCAGTCGCCTTGACGTGTCCAAATGCTCTGAATGAGTATAGGTTGAAAATAACATAGGTATGTCATGTGAGATGTCTTACACTCCTGCTAAACGTAAATGCCTTATATATAGGTGTACATGAAAAAAACAGTCACCTGTCAAGAATCCTGGATACGGTCTGAACATTGACCTTCTTACGAGAATCAAGATAGTAGACATTGCCATTCACAAGCGAGATTGCAATAAGGATCCAGTGGGCTTGTTTTGAGCTACAAAATATGTGCTTAGTGTTACAAGCTAGTCAATCAAAGTTGTGTCGTTACAGTTAACTAATTCACCAAATTATGTCGCAAAAACCTAATGAACAAAAAATTACTTTACCTTGTCTTAAACGGCCATAGGATTAAATCTTTATCTTTAGTACGCCTCATCACATGGATGATGTAATCCTCGACACCCCTCTCGTTCGATTCGATCAGTCGCTCCGAGGCAGAAGTTGGTCTTCCAATTATTCCATGCCTTGCCAGCAGTCATTAAAGCTGCCCGTCGAACACGAGGCATGAGATCCGGATGGATGCTGAAGTGCCCCAGAATCTCTTCTGAGACTTTTTTGCGCAGAGCATCTGATAGTGTCTTCCAATCTGGAAGGGTTATCGGAACTCGTTCCCGTGCTACGAGACCACAAACTGTCGAGAACTTTGTTCTAGCAGCCTCTGGCTCAAACGGAGCTCTGGTATCCCGACTGATCGAGGTCACAGTGAGCTTCTGCTTCGGCCGTTGGGATTGCTTCCTTCCTTTGCGAATTTTTTTCTGTGTTCCAAGTGCAAGTGTACATGTTGACTTTGGTGAGCCATTCCTGTCGATTTTTATGACTAGTAATGGCTCACCAAGAACTAGTAATGGCTCACCATTCCTGTCGATTACACAAAGCAAGAAATCACTAACAAGTAATCATAACTAGAATGACTAGTAATAAAAATGCCCAACAAGAACATCACTAAATACTTATAAGTAAGTACGGTGGAAGAGATCTGTACCGCATGGTGTCGAGGTCGTTCTGGGTTAGAGGCGAGGTCGCCACCGTCCCATCTACAGCCTCTGCCTCGTCCGCGGCGGTGGTGGTGACGTGCTCGTCTGCGGCGGTGGCGACTTGCTCGTCCGCGGCGGACAACTCCGGGGCAGGGTAGGCCCGAGTAGCGCGCCGAGGTGTCAGGGGGTTCGCGTTCGCCTTCTTGGTCTTGCCTGCGGCCATGTCGGGACTAGTGGTGGCGGCGGCGGGCGGTGGGATGGCGGGGGGGGGGGGGGGGGGGGGGGCAGATAGACCGGGGGGTGGTGCGTGGGGAGGAGGAGTTGAACGGGGTGGGTCGCTACTCCGGTGAGGATGGGGAAGGGGGGAATAGATCGGGTGTCGGCGGCATGGAATTGGAGCTATAGGTTCGAAAACTCACTGGGGGAAAAGTATAAGCGGGGAGGAGGGGAAATGGGCGAAATTCGCCCGCCAAAACGATTCCGTGCCGCCCACCAAAAACTTAAATTTTGCAGAACTACCTACCTGTGGAATGAACGGACTTGTCCAGACAGTTCAGATAGGATAAAAAGCTACCAAATGGCTCGCGAAGTAGCGGTGGCACGGAAGCGAGCGTCGCATGACGGTGAGGCTGCTGCCCGGAGCTAGCCTTCATCCAGCTATATTAGGTTTAATTTACTAAACAATACCAAGCTGGAAACTAAAGTATTCTGGACTATATAAACATATATGGACCCTCCGGGTACTCGTAAACCCTAAAGGCCACGCCGTTCTACCCCTTTGTACGTATTCCATCATGAGTTTTTTACCTTTTTGTGCAATGCTACGTCATAGAACATTGGAAAAACTGAAGTTGAGCTCCGCTATCCCCTGATCGACATGTGAAATCGAGCTTTCTCTCCACCCTTTCATCATATTATATATACGCTTTGACGATGTCTGTGAAAGGGTACACGCTCGACTTCGAAATAGGGTGTACACGTGTTCATGTCTTGTGAGAACAACAACAAGATCAAGGTTATATATGTATTGGATCATAGATCAAACAGATCCGCCCTTTACATATATATACAAATCACATACAAAGTGGGTGTTAGAGGGGGGTTTTGTCGACCCCTCTCTCTCCCGTCCGCGTTTTCGGTCGATGGACCCCCACGCCGTGTAAACGCGTATACCCGACCAAGAAAGGGGTGCAGAAGATAGATTTTATCATTGTTTGTAGTAGGGTAGGTCATCGGGCAATGAAAAACCAAAATGGAGCCCAATTACTTGCACGATTTCTAAACGGTGAATCTCCAAAATATCCGTACATATCCGTACCACCCGGGAAGGGTACTAAGTTAGTACAAATCCGGAGTGAGGCCGGAACCTCTCGGGTTCACCCCCCCCCCTCCACACACACACACACACAGACACACACACACACACACACACACACACACACACACACACACACACACACACACACACACACACACACACACGCAGAAGCAAAAAGCCCTAGCTACGCCGCCGCTGCGCCTCGGACAAATCTTCCTCCGCCGGGTACTGCGAGCTACACCGCCGCCGCATCCGTGTCCGCCTCCGGCAAGCTCATGCAGCTTCCTCTGACGACCTTGGCCACGACTGATCGTCGACGACCCCCGGTTCTGCAATGGCGACCGATTCCCGTAAACAATTATCCGATTTCGGGCAAATAATAGCATTAGTTACATTTAGAGTAACATTTTTTGCTAGAGCTGGCATAAAACTCGCTCGATCATCAGTAGTTGCCCTATGCATTGGTTTCATCAATTTACACAATTAAATTTCGGACATCCCGGTTCTGTGACGGAGAAAATTATCTATCTTGTAAATTCCGGACGACTGATATTATATCTCGATCTATCTCCCTACATGACAGATTCTTCCGAGGGCCGGTCGGACCGTGATGAGGCCCGTCAGGGCTTGATTGGAAAAAAGGAGGAAAGCTCATAGAGGGAGAATCAGGTGCGTAGAAGGAGAGCTGAGAAGAAAGATGCCGCTAAGGCGCCTAGCACCTCATCAAAGCCTAAGGCAAAGAAGGCTAAGGTCAATAAAGTTATATGTGTGATGGACATGGAGAAAGATGAGTACAGAGCTAAGTCGTGGACCCTAGGTTCTGACGGCGGGAGCCTCTTATATTAACCTCCCGACTCATGGGTTTCGGGTGACGGATATATGTTCCGCCCGGCACGGAAGCGATGTTATTGGAGCCGGCTATTTCTTTGGAGGCGGCTTATCTAAGATAACCGGCTGAGGTGTAGCGTATGGCAGCCTCTTGTTTTTTTTAATTGCACAAACCGCCGCTAGTAACAGACTGTAATACTCGTTTTTCTACTAGTGTATGGATCTAATAGCACGGCGCACGCTATAACATATCTTTAGAGACCACGCTAAATTTTAATACGTTTTCTCGCTATATTGCTATTCATGAAATAGCACGCTATATCACGCTAAAACGTCATAGCGTTAGTGCGCTATTTTTGTTTCCAGTCTATCAGCCCAAAGACCCAAGTTTTTTCGGCTTGAGAAGAAGAAAAAGTTGATTCCTAGCCTGTTTGTCGTGTTATTGAACTCTAATATGCCGCTTCCTTTCTGAATCGAAGATGACATCACTAATGTTGATGGTTCTACGTAAGTAATTTATACTATGTTGTTGCCCTTTAGGATGTTTGTCACATCCCGGGAACAGGGGTTCCCGTGAAGTCTCCTCGCGTGGACCGTAGAAGATCATCTCTTCGATATGTGGACTTCGAGAAGCCCTAGGAACATTCCCCCAGGAAGGGCCTCGAGCGATGCCTAGGACGGACGTATCCAGGAGCAGCGAAGGAGACAAGCCATGTGCAAGTCTGCAAAGTGGAGCTGGACAAGTACGACCATCGCTTGGCATGTTCTGGCCCAATGGTGGTAGTGAAGAGACACTTTTTTTGGTAAATCAAGCTCATCGCTAGGGGTAGAAAGGTCAGACCACTATGGTATGCTCTTAAGATAAAAGGAGGACCAGGTCCTGAGAGGAAGGATCATCTTGGAAAGCAAGCTAGCTAGGTAGATCAGAGGAGGAGAGGATCATCCTAGTCCTAGCGAGAGAGTGCCCGGGAACGTCCCCTTGCAGCCCGGATACACATATCACCACCATATATTCGGATAAGCAGGAGTAGGGTGTTACGCTTCCAAGCGGCCTGAACCTGGGTAAACTGCTCGTGTGCTCTACTTCCTGCTTCTCCTACTTGCTCGCCTAGATCCTCCTTGCGCCCCTCGCCGAATCTCTAAAAGGGGGTTTCTCGACCTCCGGTGTTCGTGAGTTTGCACACGACATCTGGCGCGCCAGGTAGGGGGCGCGAAAGATCTAGCGAGACAGTCTTCTCCAAGCCCAAGAGAAAACATGACTTCCGGAAAGACCGAGAGTGGATCGTCCGAGTCCAGCATCGAGGCAAGGCAGTCATGCAAGAGATCCATCCTCTTCGGCCATCCCACCGGTGAGGGAACGGGGTGCCGTGCGACCTCTCCCGAGTGGCACCCGGTCAACGTCCATCATCTTCCCCGTCTTGGGAGGCCTCGCTTCCTTGCCTCTCTACCCGGAGGTGGATGTACCTCTGCTCCCGGCACGGGGGCTCGCAGAACTTTGATGTCGCACCAGCGAGGACATGGAACAAAGCGTTCCCATGATGATGCACGTGACGAGGAGCAAGCCCGACGGATTCACGAGCCGGAGGAAGTTGGACGGTTCCGGAACCTTCCTCGTGAATCGAGAGGGTCACCCAAGCTGAGCTCGAGGAGGGAGAGTGGGTTTTCCCTGTGCACGGCGCCCGGGGATCGGAACTGGAAGAAGTTCAAGGCCCGTGCAAGCCCGTGCTGGAGGTTGAAGGACTTCCTCGGTCCC
Source organism: Poa pratensis (assembly GCA_947311845.1). Taxonomy (NCBI): domain Eukaryota; kingdom Viridiplantae; phylum Streptophyta; class Magnoliopsida; order Poales; family Poaceae; genus Poa; species Poa pratensis. Next base: position 23,336,229 of record CAMZMU010000068.1, read on the forward strand.
CGAGAAGCCCGCCTCCACTTGGTGGAGAACCAGTCGACAACTTCATCACCTGACTCATTCAGAGTATCAAGACGGGTCAGTCATTCCAGTTCAGGGACGCACTCGCACTTCTTCCACCCCCCTATGGTCTGAAAGTCGCTGGCCAGACAGTCGATGGCAGAGAATCATTCATTGAAAATGAAGACCAGTATCACCCGGGAACCCTCGAGAGATTCCACTCGGCGAGCTGTGAGCAACCCCACGAAGCTCTGATGGCAGCCAGGAAACTGCTCCAGTCTCCACCAGATGACGTCAAAAGCTCCCAGAGCAACAACTAGGCCAACAATTAGAGATATGTCACCTCTATCAGATACAGTGGAGAGAAGGATGACAGCAAGCACATGTTTTCTTTCATATGGAGATAGATTGGTCTTAGTAAACTCTATCATGTCCTCTTTACCCACCTTTTATATGCTCTGCTTACAGCTTCTAGTGGGATTGCTTGAGGTAATTGATAGAGGAAGAAGGCATTGTTTGTGGAGGAAAAAAGATAAGGACAAGGTCCACTCTTTGGCTGCCTGGGACATGGTATGTCGGCCCAAAAACAAAGGTGGTCTAGGTATTATAAATTTGAGAGTCCAGAATACAGCTCTTTTGCTCAAATACTTGCACAAATTCTATAATGATGATAGTACACCATGGGTACAGCTAGTCAAGGATGCCTATTACCACAATACAGTTCCCCATGCTGTTGTAGCTTCTGGCTCCTTCTGGTGGAGAAGAGTTTTTGCACTCTCTGATGCTTATAGAACAATCACAAGGTGTGTGCCTGGAAATGGTATCTCGGTTTTATTTTGGTCAGATAACTGGATGCAAGGAAAGCTGGAGGACAGATTCCCTCACCTGTTCTCCTTTGCTCTTGATAAATTACAATCTGTTGCATAATTCATGGGAACTGATAATAAGCTGCAGTGGTTTCAACTCCCTTTATCTGTTGAGGCACATGGGGAATGAACAGTTGCAGGTTTTGCTACAGGACTTTAGCTTGAATGCAGATACTAAAGATACATGGATCTATACACTTGGCAATGGTGTTTTCAAGCCAAGCAAGGTGTATAAATTACATTTTTAGTCTACTCCTACAGATGCCCCTTCTTGCTGGTTATGGAAGAGCAAATGTCAGTCGAAGCACAAATTCTTTGCCTGGCTGATACTTCATGACAGAACAAATACACAAGAGATGCTCATCTGAAGACATTAGCATGTTTCAAACAATTCTGATTGTGTTTTGTGTGCTTATCAGCAGTTAGAAGACTGGAGACATTTATTCTTCAATTGTATGTTTAGTGCAAGGGTATGGAACTATCTCCAGATAGCATGCAACCCTGGTGGGTCACCTTCACAGGTTCTTACCGCGGCTAAAAATAGTTTACCTGGCCCTTGTTTTACTGAGGTGGTAATTCTAGCTTGCTGGGCAATCTGGAAGCAGAGGAATGGGTGGATTTTCAAGAACATCAAACCTACCTTCAGAGGATGGAAATCCTGTTTTGTATATGAGGTCACTTTGCTCACATATAGGGCAAAGACCACTGATGTTGACCTGTTGTCATCATGGCTTGACAACCTATTCTGATTTTTTTGTTTATCTTTTTGTAAATAGCTTGTACATATGTTTTCTTTTTAATAAAGTGGAGAAAAGGTTGTGGGGGACTCCCCTACAGTAGAAAAGTTTCAAAAAAAAGCTCCAAGAGCTTCCAAGTCTGGGTAAAACAGCTAGACCGTCTAATGGGAGTAGTTCAGCGTGGGTGAGGAACGTTCCAGGGGATGGAAGATTCAAAGCTAGGGAGAGCAGTTTTTCGCTTCCCGGGAACAGTGGAAGCCAGATGTATGTAGAAGTGGAGGACGCTGATTCTGAAGAGGATGTTGACTGCCTCGCTCTTGTCCCAGGACTAAGAAGGGCGGTAAGGACAGGCCAGCTCTGCCGTGGTTTGACCAAGGCATATAATGGGAACTCTGACCCGGAGGGTTTCCTGAAAGTGTTTACTCGCACTATCAGCCTCATTGGAGGTAATGAGGTCATGATGGCTAACGATCTCCCGCTGGCGCTAAGTGGACGTGCCGAATCTAGGATGGAAGACCTCCCTCGAGGATCCATTGGATCTTGGGCCGAGATGAAGAAATTGTTCGTGGCTGCATTTCAAGATGGAACCGAGCGACCGTGCACCTACTGTGACCTCTTCTGTTTGGCTCAGTGGCCGGGGGAAAGCCTGAGGGAGTACGTCAAGCGTTTCCAGATGGTGGCTGACTGGATTCCAAACGTCCGAAGCATGAACGTCCTCTCCTCTTTTCACGTGAATGTCAAGAACAACAAGATGAGGATCAAGCTCAGCACGCACACCGTTGGTACCGAAGAAGAGTTGTGGCAGTTGGCCGACTGGTGCATTGAGAAGGAAGAACGCTACTACCCAGTGAGCCCTTCAAGGGCGGACCCTCTTCCCAGGGAATTCAGTATGTGAAATATCTCATCAAGGGACCAGTTTCAGGCAGGTATTGAGACAAGTCAGGGCGAGTCAGGAAAGGTTGAGTTGGTTTGGTTTGTCTTTGATCTCTGAAGTCCTTTAAGTGGAGTGTCAAGTCTTGCGAGTATTAGGGTATATCCCTCGTCTAGGTCAGGTGAAGCTCGTTTCGTGTTCTTTGGTCCCAGTAACCATGTTTGTTTAAGTGTTTCAGGAAAAGTGTGGTGCACCACAAGGCCATCAATGGTGATGAGGAATAAAGTCTCTGTATCCGGGTCGCTCCCATGAACCGTACATGTTATGGTGGGTCTGGATCCGTTCCGCCACATATGTTAAGTGGGAAGGGTCCGTCCCTCCACGGATGTTATGGTGGGTCTGGATTCGTTCCGCCACATATGTTAAGTGGGAAGGGTTGATACATCTCAAACGTATCTATAATTTTTGATGTTCCATGCTTATATTATACCAATTGTCACATGTTTTATATACACTTTATATCATATTATGACATTTATTGGACTAACCTATTAACAAGATGCCACAGTTTATTATGTCTGTGTATTATGTCTGTCTATAGCAGAAAAGGCCCGAAAACCAAATGCTCGGAAAAATCCAGAAAAATTACAGAAATTCTATTTCGCCGGAAGACCCACGGAGCCAGAAGGGCAAGTCCAGCGGAGGCCCACAGCCTCCACACCATGCCTCCGCACGGCCTGGAGGGGGCGGCGCCGGGGGGTGGTGTGGATGGCTCGTGCACCTCCTTGCGTTTCCCTCTGGCCTATATATTGCTCCTACCCCGAAAACCCTAAAACGATCGACGATTTCTCCAGAAGAGTTGCGTAGCTCCGCCGCCACCAAAAACCCTAATTCGGGGGACAGAAGTCTCTGTTTCGGCACCCTGCCGGGACGGGGAATTGCCCCTGGAGCCATCTCCATTGATGCCACCGCCATCTTCATCGCCGTTGCTGCCTCCCATGATGAGGAGGGAGTAGTTCTTCATCGGGGATGAGGGCTCTACCGGTAGCTATGTGGTTTATCTCTCTCCCATGGTGTGATCTTTATGTGATCATGAGCTTTGTAATCTAGTTGAATCCATAGATATTACTCTTCATTATCTTATATGATACTTGAGTGGTTTTATTAATGTAAACTCCGGAGACACCTTTGTCCCATGGCGCGAAGTTGACAGTGTGCGCACCGTGTGTGGCTCTTAGGCTAAAGATTACAGGAATACTTATCATGAGTTATTATTTGTGTTGGATGTCTCTATGAAATTGTGGTGTTTGTCTAGTACTATTTAGGGCGCTCAAGTTGACAGTGTGGGGTTCCCTAGATGTGGAATGCGACTTTAAGGTGTGCTTTTATAGCCCTACATAGTGAATTGGTGTTCGTTATCCAACAGGAGAATAGTTCAGAGTAGCATAGTGAAGAGGAAATATCTATGTATTTAATTATATTATTATTGTTGAGAGTGTCCACTAGTGAAAGTATGATCCCTAGGCCTTGTTTCTAAGCATTCAAACACTGTTTACAACAAGTTATGCTACATGTTTGCTTGCTGCCATTTTTATTTCAGATTGCAATTACCACTTATAATCATCCATATCACTTGTATTTTAATATCTCTTCGCCGAACTAGTGCACCTATACATCTGACAAGTGTATTAGGTGTGTTGGGGACACTAGTGAAAGCTCAAAACCTTGGGTGATTCACTTAAGGGAAACTTGCTGCTGTTATACAAACCTCTGCACTTGGAGGTCCAACACTGTCTACAAGAATACAAGCGTGCGTAGACATCAAGCTATTTTCTGGCGCCGTTGCTGGGGAGGTAAGGTAAACGGTACTCACATCCTCTGGCTACTAAGCTATTTTCTAGCACTGTTGCTGGCGTGTGAGTGCTCGAAGGTATGTCCTTTAGATCCTGCAGTTTTATCTTTTTGTTTCTTGTTTTTATTTCACTAGTTAGGCTTAATGGAAAACAACAACAAAAATAGAGAGCTTTATGAAATTTATCTTGAGTTGGACATGATGTGTTTGAAGAGAAAATTAAAAAACCTATGGAAAATTATTTGCATGATGGTAGCAATGTTATTACTATAAATTCTTTGAATACCATTATTGCTAATGCTATGGAAGAATTTAAGCTTGGGGAGGTCGGTTTTGATGAAAATGATCTTTTTAGTTCCCCGATTTTGGAGGAGAAAATTTGCTTTGATGATACTTTGCCTCCAATATATGATGTTTATAATGATTGTGATATTTTCACTCCACCTACTATTGAGGATATAGTTTATGTTGATTATGATATGCCTCCTATATATGATGTTTACAATGATGAATATGATATTTTCAGTCCATCTACTATTGAGGATAAAATTCATTATGATTATTCTATCCTCCAATTTATGATGATTACAATGATGGATGTGATACTTTTACTCCCACTATTACTAATGAAACTGTTTATGCTTATGTGGAGAGTAATGATACTTATATGCATGTGGATCATGATAAGAATGCTTTATGTGATAGCTATATTGTTGAGTTTATTCATGATGCCACTGAAAATTATTTTGAGAGAGGAAAGTATGGTTATAGAAATCTTCATGTTACTAAATTTCTTCTCTTTATGATGAAGGTTTTGAGCTTTCTCTTGATTTGCTTTTATTTGCTGGGTACTTTAAGACCTACTGGTCCTTATGAGAGAGGGAGACACGGTTTCATATATCTCAATAATATTAAGTCTTCTCTCTTTATGTTGAAATTTTTGAAGTTGCACTTGTTTTGCCTTCCTATGCTAGTCACTTTGTGCTTTATTGATTTATTTTCTTACAAGATTCCTTGCATAGGAAGTGTGTTAGGCTTAAATGTGCTTTATATTTGCTTCTTGATGCATTCTTATATGTTCAACTCTTATACATATGAGAGCATCGTTAAAATTATCATGCCTAGCTAAAAGGCTTTAAAGAAAAGCGCTTGTGGGAGACAACCCATTGTTTTTATTTTGCTATTTTTTTTTTTTGAGTCAAGGTGCTGTTTACTTCTGTAGCAATGCCTTTGTATCTTTATTTTCTTGCATTGTTGTGCCAAGTAAGGCCTCTAATAGGAAGATGATGCTAGATTTGGATTTCTGCGCAGGAACAGATTTCTGCTGTTCACCGTTTTGCTTCTGTAAAATCACAGAAAAATTATTTAAATCTGAAATTTTTGTGCGTGATCCTCAGATATGTACGCATCTTTTTAGTTTTGAGTTTTTCGATTGAGCAACGTAAGTGCCTCGAAAAAATTCGTCTTTACGGACTGTTCTGTTTAGACAGATTCTGTCTTTTATTTTGCATTCTCTCTTTTACTAGTGTTGAGTGGAATTCTTTTGGAAGAGCTTCACATAACATCAGTGGCAGTAGTAATGTTTAAAAATAATTGTCATGTTTGTGTCCTTATAGAACATGTGAGTTTTTGATTGTGCACTAACCCTCTAATGAGAATTACTTGAGTTTGGTGTGGCGGAAGTTTTCAAGGGTCAAGAGAGAAGGATGATATAATGTGATCAAGAAGAGTGAAGAGCTTAAGCTTGGGGATGCTCCCATGGATCACCCCAGCATATTTCAAGAAGACTCAAGCGTCTAAGCTTGGGGATGCCCAAGGCATCCCCTTCTTCATCAGCAACTTATCAGGTCATCTCTAGTGAAACTATATTTTAATTCTTTCACATCATATGTGCTTTACTTGGAGCGTCTGTGTGCTTTTATTTTCAGTATTTTATTTTTCTTATGGTCAACTTGATTGGACCCTAGCATTCTTGATTGGGAGAGAGACACGCTCCGCTTTTTCATATGAATACTCCTATTCTTCACTTATACTTGTTGAGTATTCTTATCTAGCTATTGCTATGCTTTTAGCTCCTGTTTTGCATGCATCTCTTATTCAGAGCTGTTAGTTCTTTTAAAGAAAGTACTCTCTTGCTTCACTTATAATTGTTTGGAGAGTTTATGTTGAAATAAATTGATTGGTGTTTGGTTGGAACAGAAAATGTTGCATGTGGTAGATGGTATAATGGAAAAAGCTTACATATTCTTGTAGATCACTGTATTGGATAATTTGATACTTGTCAATTGTTTTGAGTTATCAAGTAGTTCATGTTTAAGCTTTTGTATCATGTAGTTAAAACCTATTAATGAAGAACTACCGTAAAGCTCGTTGAAATTTGGTTTGCATGATTGGTATCTCTAAGGTCTAGATATTTTCTAGTAAAAGGGTTTGGTTAACAAGGAAGACAGTGTAGAGTCTTATAATGCTTGCAATATGTTTTCATATAAGTCTTGCTGTGTCGGTTGATATCCTGTGTTTGCTTCAAATAACCTTGCTAGCCTAAACTCTGTACTGAGAGGGAATGCTTCTCGTGCATCCAAAACCTTGAGCCAAAATCCATGCCATTTGTGTCCACCATAACTACCTATATGTGGTATTTCCTTGCCACTCCAAGTAAATTTTTCATGTGCTACCTTTAAACTATTCAAAAATTATTACTCCTTTTTGTGTCAATGTTTACCAAGCTCATGAGGACGGGGTGGATGTCTTTATGTCAACTGTCAAACAGACTTTACCACCGGACTAGCGGCATATACATCCGCTTATCCATTAATTTTGCAAAAAGAGCTGGCAAATGGGGTGCCCAGTCCCAATTAATTACAACTTTAACCGCTTAATTCTCTTCACATTTTTGCCCTGATTTATCAGTCAAGCAATGACAAACAGTGAAATATCTGCATGTGTAAACAAAAGAGAAGAGGGATGATCTGCCTTGCTGGTAGAAATAACGTCCTTCATGGGAGCCGCTCTTAAAAGTCTGGTTGGCAGGGGTCATATTGTACTTTCCATTTTCTGATTCGTTGACAATTAACAAACACCTCTCAAAACTTATTTTTACTCTCTATATGATTTCAAAAACTTAAAAAGCTCTAGCACATGATTTAATCCCTGCTTCCCTCTGCGAAGGGCCTTTCTTTTACTTTTATGTTGAGTCAGTTTTCCTACTTCTTTCTATCTCAGAAGCAAACACTAGTGTCAACTTTGGTGCAACAATTTTTATATGCTTGTATATTGCACTTATTATATTGCTTTGTGTTGACAAATATCCATGAGATATATATGTTGAAAGTTGAAAGCAATTGCTGAAGCTTAAATCTTCCTTTGTGTTGGTTAAATACCTTTTACTTAGAATCTATTGCTTTATGAGTTAACTCTTATGCAAAACTTTTGATGCTTGTCTCGAAAGTACTATTCATGAAAAGTTTTTGCTTATATGATTCAGTTGTTTGCTCATTATCTATTGTAGCAAACTATAGACCATTGACCTGGATCACTTCATTCATAACATGTGCTTTACAATACTATTTGATCAAGTTTATGTTGGTAGCATGTCACTTCAAAATTATTTTTTTTATCGTTTACCTACTCGAGGACGAGTAGAACTAAGCTTGGGGATGCTTGATACGTCTCAAACGTATCTATAATTTTGATGTTCCATGCTTATATTATACCAATTGTTACATGTTTTATATACACTTTATATCATATTATGACATTTATTGGACTAACCTATTAACAAGATGCCACAGTGCCAGTTTCTGTTTATTATGTTGTGTATTGCAGAAAAGGCCAAAAACCAAAGTGCTCGGAAAAATCCAGAAAAATTACAGAAATTCTATTTCGCCAGAAGACCCACGGAGCCAGAAGGGCAAGTCCAGCGGAGGCCCACAGCCTCCACACCATGCCTCCGCGCGGCCTGGAGGGCGGCGCCGGGGGTGTGGAGGTCGTGCACCTCCTCGCATTGCCCTTTGGCCTATATATTGCTCCTACCCCGAAAACCCTAAAATGATCGTCGATTTTCCAGAAGAGTTCCGTAGCTCCGCCGCCACCAAAAACCCTAATTCGGGGGACAGAAGTCTTGTTTCGGCACCCTGCCGGGACGGGGAATTGCCCCCGGAGCCATCTCCATCGACGCCACCGCCATCTTCATCGCCGTTGCTGCCTCCCATGATGAGGAGGGAGTAGTTCTTCATCGGGGCTGAGGGCTCTACCGTAGCTATGTGGTTTATCTCTCTCTCCCATGGTGTGATCTTTATGTGATCATGAGCTTTGTAATCTAGTTGAATCCATAGATGTTACTCTTCATTATCTTATATGCTACTTGAGTGGTTTTATTAATGTAAACTCCGGAGTCACCTTTGTCCCATGGTGCGAAGTTGACAGTGTGCGCACCGTGTGTGGCTCTTAGGCTAAAGATTACAGGAATACTTATCATGAGTTATTATTTGTGTTGGATGTCTCTATGAAATTGTGGTGTTTGTCTAGTACTATTTAGGGCGCTCAAGTTGACAGTGTGGGGTTCCCTAGATGTGGAATGCGACTTTAAGGTGTGCTTTTATAGCCCTACGCAGTGAATTGGTGTTCGTTATCCAACAGGAGAATAGTTCAGAGTAGCATAGTGAAGAGGAAATATCTATGTATTCAATTATATTATTATTGTTGAGAGTGTCCACTAGTGAAAGTATGATCCCTAGGCCTTGTTTCTAAGCATTGAAACACCGTTTACCAGTTCTGCTACATGTTTGCTTGCTGCCATTTTTATTTCAGATTGCAATTACCACTTATAATCATCCATATCACTTGTATTTTAATATCTCTTTGCCGAACTAGTGCACCTATACATCTGACAAGTGTATTAGGTGTGTTGGGGACACAAGAGACTTCTTGTATCTTAATTGCAGGGTTGCTTGAGAGGGATATCTTTGACCTCTACCTCCCTGAGTTCGATAAACCTTGGGTGATTCACTTAAGGGAAACTTGCTGCTGTTCTACAAACCTCTGCACTTGGAGGCCCAACACTGTCTACAAGAATAGAAGCGTGCGTAGACATCAAGGGTCCATCCCTCCATAGATGTTATGGTGGGCCTGGATCCATTCCGCCACATATGTTAAGTGGGAAGGGTCCGTCCCTCCACAGATGTTATGGTGGGTCTGGATCCGTTCCGCCACATATGTTAAGTGGGAAGGGTCCGTCCCTCCACATATGTTATGGTGGGCCTGGATCCGTTCCGCCACATATGTTAATTGGGAATGGTCCGTCCCTCCACAGATGTTATGGTGGGCCTGGATCCGTTCCGCCACATATGTTAAGTGGGAAGGGTCCGTCCCTCAACAGATGTTATGGTTTGTCTATATCTGTTCCGCCACGAATGTTAGGCGGAAAGGGTCAATCCCCCCGCAAATGAGGAAATGGGAACGGTCCGTCCCCCCATACTTGAAACGCCGGCATTGGGTTTTACCCCGTAAAGTTGCTTACTGAGTATGGTGCTAACTAATCGATATCGTGGGGTATTTTGATCTTATGGATAGGTACCTATGGCATTCTAACAGAAAGGACATGCTCTATTTAGGTCGCAGGATGGCAACAAGGAAAAAGTCGTTATTCATGGGTATTCTGTGGTACCATAATCATAAGTTGTGTGTAAGGCGGCTAGATATTCAGGAATGGGGATCAGTGTCGACGATTTCTTCCCCTCTCGCAAATTGGTGCACCAACTAGTCGACCACCGGGGATATCTTCTTCACGTTTGCAGCTTTGGCTTCCTCACTGAAATCTTTGAGGATATCTTCTACGGAGAAGTTCGGGTCAAGGAGATGGACCACAGACAGGATCTCTGTTGCAACATCTCAAACCAAGGTCACGCCCTCCAGCTGACGATTGGTGTCGACCTCCTCAACAACTGTTCCAAGCTTGCTCGCCGCTGTCCTGAAGAATTGAATGTAATCCCCCAATGACGAACTTTCAAGACTAAGACCTTCACGGGGAAGGTGAATCCCCAGGCGCTCCATTTCATCTGCCATCTTGACAGTGGCGTCGTGGAACTCGCTCGGGCTGGTCGAAGTGTCCGAGCGTTGGTCCTTCTCTGGAGGCTCAAGATTCTTGATCACGGACAGCAGGGTAGTATCCTCCTCGTCCAGAACATTCACCCTAGAAGAGATTTGTCGTTCCTGGGATAGAGCTGCTTCGCAGTCCTCATCAGACTTGGTCTTGGAAGCCTTGAGTTCCTGCAGCTCCGTTTTCAAAGCAGCAATCTCTTTATCCTTGAACACGATTGCTGATTCTCGGGCAGTAATGTCGTCTCGGAGATCTTGCTCCGTGCTTGGAGCTGGAAGAGCACACTTATCAGCTGATCTGGGGCTGAGGACGCTGGAGCCTGGAAACTTTGATTGACACATGCATCAAGGTAATGCAAGACTTTTGATAAGCCTGCGCACTTACGCGTTGTTACCGAGGCTCCTGGGATTGTAAACAAGCCGAGGCGTATACCTGCCGAAGGGGAGTCTTCCCGGGTAGAATGAGTCGAGGCTCTGATCACGGCAGGCCACTCTTCCTTGGATCCGGAATGGACACCCCTGAGTAGATTGGAGTCATCCTCGGTTTCGGAACTATCCGAGGTGGCCGCCTTCAATATCTTCCTAGGCCTCCCACGGGTTACTTCTCTTGGGGCCCTACGAAGAAAGATAAGATATAAGCTCCATAAGGTTGGTCCCGGGAAGAAACACCGCGCCTGTTGAAGGAAAATCATGAGAAAACAAGTACCTCATATGCTTTTCTGCTTCAACATGAAGTACAGAAACGGGGACCTCGCTCTAAGAAGGCGGCGGAGAATCATCATCCGCTCCCCGGGAGTCAGAGGGAGAGGCGTGGCCAGAACTCGAGCTTGCAACCTCTCTGCCGGATTCCCCTTGGTCAGACTGAACAACCACTCTCTTCGACCTCTGGCGACGAATAGGTTGAACTGCCTCTTCCTGACGAACTTCCCCAGTTCGTGAGATGGGTTCTTGGTCTTCTGTTCCCAGGATTCCTATCGGTCCGTAGACTAGTACAGACTGAAGAAGCTTGGCTTTATTTTTCCGATGGTACAGAGGCACCACGTCAGTTGGGAGAGCTCCGGTCTTATTGGAATGAAATAACTTCTTAATCCACCTGGCCACCTCCGATGGAGGCATATCCGCACTTTGGAGGCGTACCTTGTCTGAACCCTCCCCGGTGTAATCCCAAACAAACTTGGTTCTCTCTTGTAAGGGGGCCAAGAGGTGCTGAAGGAAGTGAGCAGCCACCATCGGACAAGTTAGCTTTTGGTTCTTAAGCTCCCTGATACGCTTGAACGCCTCGGCAAACTCCTCATCTCGGGGGCTGAACTCGTTCAAGTTAGCAATGTGCGAAGCTCTAGAGGTAGGTGTGGCGTAATGGGGATTAGAAGATGATTCAACTCGGATGAAACACCAGTCCTTCCTCCAGTTATCCCATTTGCCGCCTGTATCCATATCGATGTACTCCTCTGCCATGCCATCTCTGAGTTGAAGCGTGACACTCGCAGAGATCGGCTCTTTTCGGACTAGGCGAGGAGCATAGAAATGGCGGAACAGTGCCACTGAGGGAACTACGCCTATGAAACATTCGCAAAGATGTGCAAAGACAGCTAGCGAGAGGACCGTAGTGGGGTGTAGTTGCAGAAGGTTCAAACCGTATGTATCTAAGACTGCATGGAAGAAAGCGGAGAATGGAGGAATGAGGCCCATGGCCAAAAAAACCAGATGATGGGGATATAATTCTCACCCGGAGAACCGAGTACTGGAGCTTTGACCAGCGTGGGGCCTGAGCTGCAGTGGTCGTCGGACACAACCGCTTGGATCTTTAGTAGATGTTCCTCGGTGCGAAACTTACTGTCAAAGAGCGCGTCAACCTTGTTCTGCGCAGCCATCCTCGCTTTCCATGAGGGCTTCGCTTCTGGCTGCTCTTGAACCCTCGCTCGCTTAGGCGCCATGGGTCTGACGAAGGAAAATTGGAAGAAGAAAGTCGAAAGCTCTGAGATCTCAGGTGAGGAAGTCGAGCGTCTGAAGGAAGGAAGAAGACAGAAACTCCTGGAGAATGCTAGATTTGGACGCGGTTCCAGGGGTCAACTGGCGAAGGTATCCAGGCAACGAAAGGCCCACCTCCCACCATAAAGGGATGCCTGCGCGCGGGGCCCGAAAGAAAGCCACTCCATTTGAGTGATGGGGAAACCACCTAAATTAATGATTCCTCAAAGAACCCGTGAACGTGGAAGCGCCCTGGAAACGACACTCCTGCGGCCACGCTGTTTTCTGGGGCACCGTCTCGACCTCTGGCTCTTGTGGTCGAGACAGTACCCGGGGGCTACTGTCGCATCCCGGGAACAGGGGGTTCCCGTCAAAGTCTCCTCGTGTGGACCGCAGAAGATCATCTCTTCGATATGTGGACTTCGAGAAGCCCTAGGAACATTCCCCCGGGAAGGGCCTCGAGCGATGCCTAGGACGGACGTATCCAGGAGCAGCGAAGGAGACAAGCCATGTGCAAGTCTGCAAAGTGGAGCTGGACAAGTACGACCATCGCTTGACATGTTCTGGCCCAACGATGGCAGTGAAGAGGCACCTTTTTGGTAAATCAAGCTCATCGGTAGGGGTAGAAAGTCAGATCACTGTGGTATCCCCTTAAGATAAAAGGAGGACCAGGTCCTGAGAGGAAGGATCATCTTGGAAAGCAAGCTAGCTAGGTAGATCAGAGGAGGAGAGGATCATCCTAGTCCTAGCGAGAGAGTGCCCGGGAACGTCCCCTTGTATCCCGGATACACATATCACCACCATATATTCAGACAAGCAGGAGTAGGGTGTTACGCTTCCAAGCAGTCTGAACCTGAGTAAACTGCTCGTGTGCTCTACTTCCTGCATCTCCTACTCGCTCGCCTAGATCCTCCTTCGTCCCTCGCCGAATTTCTAAAAGGGGGTCTCTCGACCTCCGGTGTTCGTGACTTCGCACACGACAATGTTCATGTTAGCACTACTAGGAAAACAGCTATAGACATAATCACTTTCTGTGGCGCACCAAATAGCCATGCGCCACAGAAATATTTCTGTGGCGCATGTGGTCATGTGCGCCATAGAAATACACCTTTCTGTGGCACATGTGGATGTGCGCCACAGAAATACACATTTCTGTGGCGCATAGTTCTACATGCGCCACAGAAATGTGACTTTTCTGTGGCACACATGGCCACATGCGCCACAGAAATTAGCTTTCTGTGGCGCATGTGGACATGCGCCACAGAAATTAGCTTTCTGTGGCACATATTGGCCGATGCGCCACATTTTTTTTTTTTTGAAATCAGATCCCACCCCCTGGAATTAAAATAATATTGTTTTTTTGGAATCAGATCACATTTTTCTATTAAAAAAAATCAAGAAATCCAAAAAAAAATTAAAATAATATTGTTTTTTTGGAATTGTTGAATTTTTTGGATTTTCCGAAATTTTTTAAGTTTTCGAGATTTTTTGATTTTTTTTGGATTTCTTGAAACTTTTGAATTTCTTTTTGAAACTTTTGAAGTTTTTGAAACTTTTAAAATTTAAAAACACATATATAGACATACAAGGCTTAAGAGGATTGATATGATACTTATATCAATAAGAAATGTTTTAGCATAAAGGTGGCTGAGTTGAATAGAACTTAGAAGTTAAGCGTGCTTGTGTTGGAGCAATTTGAGGATGGGTGACCTAGCGGGAAGTCATCATTTGAGATAGGTTAAAAAAATTCAAATATTTAGGTTTCCAAATTATTTTATTTTCCTGATTTTTTTTGAATTTTTTAATATTTTTTAGATTTTTAATTTTTTATAAGTATTCCGTGGCGCATATCTTCTGGGTGCGCCACAGAAATGTGAGAATTCTGTGGCGCACCTCCAACATGCGCCACAGAAAAAAATAGTGGCGTGATATCTGTGGCGCACTCACCGTGCGCCACAGAATTCAAAAAAGGTGCGCAACTGATAGCCTATTTCCTAGTAGTGTAGGCTTCTAAACGAATGGAGAACATTTTTTGCATGTGGTAATGCATATATTGTTCTGACCTTTTTGGATTATATCCTTTATTCTTGTTGGAATCCTTTATTTTTAGCTACATCTGATATATTTTTCCACGATACTATTTAAAATATAGCACGCTATAGCGTGTATAGCATCCGGTGGAGGCCGCTGCTATTTCTCTTAGCACGCTATTCTCTGCCTAAATGGATACTACGAAGGCTAGGGTTTTGGTGTAGATGTGTTCCTATCGGGTTCGTATGCTATGGTAACACCCATATGACAACGTTGCAGGAACAAATCAATGAAGGCCAACACATGGGTTCACTAGTATAGATCGAGCTATTTAAACTTTTCATTTGCACATGAGAACTGAACTGTGTGCGATGTGACGAATCGATTATGGCAAAAATTACAACCCCTGTGTACGGGTTTCACCCGTGTGCGATGACCAACACATCCCATAAGATTTTTCCTAGTGAAACGTCTGTGAAGTATCACACATGGTTCTCTAATAAAACCGTGCGTCAAGTTGGGGCACATCGCACATGTACTTCCGAGCAACAAAATCGTGTGCAATCATTTTGCTACTCTTGGCTGGAAACGAGCGTGCGTGGTTGTGCACTCATCGCAAGTTTTGGAGCTCCATGGGTTAATCAATTGATGTACGCTGATGATTGTCTTATCGTCTGAGGCCTCCTCCTCGGACGAGGCTACCTGGCGAACGAAATAATGCTTCCGCCAACAGTGCCTAGGCATCGGGCTCCAACATTGGCAAGGTCCCGCAGCTGAGGCCTCGGTCACCTTCAAGGGAAAAGGAGGAGATCGCCTACATCTCCTCCTCCGACAAGAAGTATTATTAGTTTATTTATTAGATGGCACTTTTGTGAGCTGGAGCCTGGAACCGATGACCTTGACGTATCTCTAGATCCATTGGGTCGTCTCACGGGAGGCATGATACTCGATCCTGCAAGATTGGTGGCTCCTGAAGTGGATATCGAACATACACGAGTCTTATGGAAATTGTGCAATTAGCACGATGTGTACGAGGAGGGGCCATCACGACGTTTGTACGATAGTAATACTCAGACTTTGATGCATTTGGCGACACTAGAGTGATGTGGATTTCAATGGAGTATGCGCATCGGCGAGGTGCTAGTGGATATGGTGCTCAGCGAGATGACTCTATGTGGAGTAGGGCACTGCTTCTCCGAGGTGAGAGCTTTGCAGAGGAGGCTAATAGGTTGAGGTCGGTGGACAACGTATGACAAGGTGTGAATTTAGAGTAGTGCGGGGTACTAAGTTTATGTGATAATACTAAGTTAGTCTTGAGTCAAGTCTAGGGCTTTATTAGCCGCTTGGCTAACAGAAACTGCAAATGACTCCCCAGCTATACATGGAGCTCGTTTTTTGAAGAAAAAATAATTAAAATCGACATTTTTGAGCTTCCAAAAATCGTGAAGCAAATTCCAGATGAAGATAGTGTCGATATTTACAAATGTGCAAAATTTCAACTCAAAATTCATCACATTTTTGGCTGCACAAAAAAGAAAAATCGGGAATAATTTCAAGTTTTTGGAACTGTGTACTATTCACCACTAATTTGTCTTTTTTGCCTAGCCCACAATACAACGTATTTTTTGCAAACTTGTAGATCTCGATATTATCTATATCTAGAAATTTTTTCTCTATTTTTGTAACCACAAAAGTGCCGATTTCGATTTGTTTTTTAAATGAGCTCCATGTAGCTCGGGAGTCATTACTCTCTCTCCTCCAATCAGAAATGATTGAAATGGAGTTGCCTATGTATATAAACTAGATGATACCCCACGCGTTGCTGCGGGATTGTATAGTGCGGGATTGTATAGGTATCTTTCATGAATTATGATGGTAAAATAACAATATAATGATAACATTCTATTTATTGCTATGTATGCTAAGAACGAAAGAAATAGGTTCTATACGTTGAATATCAAATAAACACTTAGTGCGCACAACAACAATTTTACTTTAGACTTCACTGTATAGTCAATTAAAAGAAATTGCCATTGCTTACTGAAAGTTCACATGTTTTTTGAAAAAGAAAATGTAACATACCAGCAGCAAAGATAAGAGAAAGGCGTGCTGGAACAATCCTTGCAGCCTTGCAGGTACTGCATCGATCCATGATAAAAGCCACAATGCAATCTGGGATAGAAAGTATAATACCCAATGAATCAAATGACCTATGCAACGATAATCTGAGAGTTAGGCATTATATAAGCAATTAAGCATGATAAATATGTCACTCTTCACAAAAGGACACAAAGGGAGGATAAATTGCCACCTCATCTATAACATGAGCGAGCATGTTCGGGGTCCTTACAAACAAAAATAATCACGGTAAAAATTAGTACAGTAGAAGTAAGAAGTGCATTGACTTGAGTAGCACTGATTTACCATATGACAGTGCATAAATGGAGCAGAAGCACATAATTTAAAAGGCACTGGATTATGTGGTCTGTACTGAAAAAGAAAGAACCAAGCAAAGTTGATCGGGATGTTTCTTACCTTGCTTATCATATATCCTGCAACGAAGCCGAGCCACAGCCTGTCTGAAAACAATTCAATACTGAAATCTTCTTGTTGTTCTACCATACACAAATGACAGCAAGGTTAATTACTGATAGAAATAAATAGCTATACTCCGAAGGTTCACATCTTAACATGAACAACAGAAGCCATGCTAACCATTAACTTTGATTTAACCTGTAGTAAAGGCAAAGACTATTGTGAGTGACAATAAGTAATAAAGACATAACGTAGGTGCTGAAATCTTTGTAAAATTTTGAAGCACAACAACGCAATACGGAGTACATAGCAACAGAGAGAGAAGCTGGACTTATAGAGGGTTGATGATGTTGAGTGACGGCTGAGACCAAAAGACGTGGGGAAGATATTGACAATTATCAAATTCAAGGAAATATAGATGGGGTTTAGCACGCCTCAGATTTCTAAGGAGATGAACGGCCATGGCAGCAACAGCAACTGCAATGGCGCTGAGCCCTTCCCCTGGAGGAGGGGTTTGAGAGGAGGAAGAGGGAAGGTCTGGCCCCTGGAAAAATGATATGAGAGGAAGAGATCTGGACGTAGAGGAAGGGTTTGAGAGGAGGAAGAGAAGAGGAGATGGAGAATGATGGACGTTCACGGAGAATGAGGAGCTCTGAGTTCGTGGAAGAAATTAAAGCGGGAGGGGAAGAGGAATCTCAGTGGACACAACTGCTTAATTGGTTTCCTAGAGGATTAATGGATATGCTTTATTCATGATTACGGGAGATTTTTTCACAGGACAACTTTGTATGGATTGTGTGGGCATCCGCACGATTGGGACAACAAAATGGATGGATGAAGATGCTAATCGTACGGCTGTGATTAAGTGATGATGTGGCTATGCTGCATGTAGAGATAGAAAAATCATAAATGAACTTAGTGGGGTTTTGCTTTATAAGAGGTATAGATATGTTTTACTGTGTAGATACATTCGTATTTAGACAAATCTGTGCTAACCATTTTCGATCGGAGAGAGTACTCTTTTCATGCCGTATTTTTTTTTTAAATGGTGTGGAATCTTGTTCTACACAAAGCACTCTCTCTCTCTAACAGGGGGGTAGTGTCTTCTCGTATCTGGGACTCTTCTATTTCAGTAAGGTGCATGCACTATACGTATTTGATTTTGCTGACCTCTGAAAAAGTACCGAACTACTGCACGACCTGATTATCAGGCGGCCGTAATAAATGAAGGATATAACACTCCTGCTCGCATATGCGGGTCACAATCTCATATATAAAGTGTGTGATCTGATCTTAGTCACAAACCGACAGGCAACGCGTAACCATTATTTAGTTAAGCTTCCTGCAGTTCAACCTGACCTCCGTTGGCGTCCCGGCTGCGGGCATGAGGCCACCCATCTTTACCATGGCCTTGGCAAAGTCGCCGGCGAACATTTTAGCATTGCCGACGTACTTTCGCACCACTGCATCCTGCGACCCGCCGTTGAACAGCTCCTGGTCTGAATGCAGCAGCCCGCGCTGCGCCACGAGGTTGGTGTAGTATGCATTGTCGAAGATGTCCGGCGTCCGGTCATCGAACGGCGCGAGGTTGCCGTCGCCGCCGGTCTGTGGGCACGTCCGCTGCCGCGTAGCCGCGAAGGTGGCGTTGATGTTGGGCTCGGTGTAGATGCGCCCGCGGAAGAAGAGGCAGCGCACGCGCCCCACGGTGTGCGCGCCGGAGAGCGCCGTCATGTCGCGCGCTGAGAGCCCCTTCGCCGCGAACGCCGAGACGAGCGACGCGGCGCTGGACCCGGGGCCCGGGAGGTTGGCGTTGGCCGCGGTCTGGCTCGCCGTTCGCGAGTCCTTCCGGCCTAGCGGCACGTTCCACGTCGGACCCCTGAGCTGCAGATTGGCGTCAGAAACACATTCACGGGCTGTAAAATACTAAAATACCACCGGCACTGGGATGTGCACTCACCAGGTTTACGGCATCGCGAGCTGCCAACGCGACGATGTCGGCGCAAGACACGGTAGCCTTGCAGGCGGCTTCGACCTTGGATTTGATGGCGTCGACCACCTCGTAGCCGCGGACTGAGTTGGCGTTCGCGCCGGCGTTCTTTTCGCCGGTGAACGTCGGCGTGTCATCCAGGAGGATCGACGCGTCGCATCCCTGTGCAAATAAACGCCCGCGTGTTAAGCTCAGGAAAGCTCGCCACCCAGACAGGCAGAGCCAAGGACGACGAGTGCGATCGACTCACGTTGACGAAGCAGTCGTGGAAGAAGAGCCGAATGATGGAGGCGCCCATCCGCGGCTCCGCGGCGACGGCCGGCGCCATCACTGACCGCACGATGGCCTCCAGGTTTGGGCATGTTTTGGCGTAGAACTTGGTCGAGAGCTTCGCGTTGCAAGGAAGGATTCCACAGAGGACTAGGAGAGCAGCACTAACAACGACAAAACTCCTGGCGAACGAGAGACCCATACCGGCCAGTCTCTAAACTCAGCTACTACCGCAAAACAGAGAACACACAGTCGTAGAGTAGCATCAACAATGGATGTGATAAAGCTAAGTGACAGGAGGAGAATGTTGAATTTATAGCACTCCGTCGATTGCTGGACTGCTAGTCAGTAGGAGTACTGTTCTACTCCAATCTAAACGCACGTAGTAATGTAAGGCGCACCGGGTGATTGGTTGGTTGACGAGAATGCATGCATGGTTGCGGTTGTGCGCGGCGCACCAACGCCGGTGCGCGTGGCGCCCAACACCGGCGATCAGGCAGCTAATCGGGTTGGGTCAGTCTTGGCTTTTGGGGAACAAAGGCGGAGCGCGACAGGGGCATCATCGCTTTCTTTCCGTCTTTGCGTGCTGTGCGAAGGTTCGGAACATGGTGAAAAGCGGCGTCTTGAGTGTTGAGTCTGGATTTGAGCGGTTTTGGCTCGCCATAGTAGTACGTGAGTGGGCGCCCTCGATTAAGCTGTGCGTCAGTGCCACAACGGGAATAAAAGGCTGCTTCTGCTTGTATTCGGTAGTTAGTGTTGAAATATCCAAGGACAAGTGTATTAGGAGCTCAATTAGGACTGACAAAGGCAGATAACATCTGAAGAGGGCAAAGCGAGGGAGCTCTACTGATGCTGATGGATACCGCCGCACTTGGGGCGCACGTCCGCCCGCGAGCGCGGCGCGCTGGCCACCACCGGCGACCGCGTTTCGCCTGTCGGCGTACATGTGCCGCCGTGCGCACGCCAGTGCCAATTGCCAGTGCGAGTTGTGTTCCTCTGTTCCTGCTTCACAACTAGATATCGCACCAAACCTGATGGCTGATCGATGTTGCGCCGCACAGGGGCAAACCGGCCGGCCAACTTGGTCTCGGTGCTCCAACTGTCATGATAACCTGATTGGGGATGGCCAGTTCGGGTATATTTCAACTCGGTCGGGAGCATTGCAGGAGCACAAGCGTAAGTGCGAACTGTGCAGTGCAGCGTTTGATGCCAGCTGCATGCAGAGATGTGACCATTGGACAGCAGCAGTTGCGACAGCAACTGAAGCTTGCTTTCAGAGGAAATGCTCACCTGGGGTAAGTGACGCTTCAAACTGGGATCAAACCCAATACTCACTATATTTCTAAATGTAACACGTTTTGGTAGCTCAAATTAGAACAAAGGCAGTAATAAACAAATTTGGATCTGGCATCTGCATCTACAAACTTGTAGCTTGCCACAAGCAGTTATTGATGTAGTGCAACCTGCACTAAGCAACCCAACACATCTCATGTCGTCATCGAACTCAAAGGTGAACTCATTCCTTTACGAGAACCCATTTCGTGTCCCTTTGGATGGTATAATACTTGAGCATCTACCCCTTTGTTATGCTAGGGTTGATACGATGAGTACAGACAACCGGGAAGATGCCAAGGAAGCCCAAGACTCAAGATCATCCAAGGTGTACGCGTGGAAGAGGAGGAGGAAGCGACAAGACGAAGAACGGGGAAAATAAGCTGGAAACCCTGAAGAAGTGCCGGCCGGTACTACCGGACCCTCGCGGCCGGTACTACCGCCGAGACGCCAGACGGTACTGGATCCGAAGCCACCCTAAGCGGTACTACCGGAAATAGTTTCGGTACTACCGGACGTCCGCACGTCCGGTACTACCGGCCACTTCAGTCCGGTACTACCGGCCTTGCGCGTGCCTGCGAGCAGATCTGGGTTTTGACCCATGTACTTCGTCCCCTTTTGCCTAGACTATAAATAGGACCTCCCCATCTAGAGCGAGGGTTAGACAAAGATTTGGGAAATAAAGTAGAGCCTTGCTCCTTCTTCTCAAAGTGTCTCTTTCCTCCTATGGAGATGAATCAAGGCCTCCCCTTGTGGAGATGAACCAAGGCCTCCCCTTGTGGAGAAGATCCCTGCGTGGATACCAAGGCTCCTCTTGTTGTTTGCTACTTGCCAATCTTTCATCCTAGGGTGATTCTATTGGGTTGGTTGGATTGACCAATTGGACAAACAATCCTAAGAGTATGGTGTGCTTGGGAGTATAGAATTAGGGGCTGCCCACGGGGATTTGCTACTAATTGAATCTTGCCGAGTTGCTACTTGCTAGTTATCCTTGTTTTGTTGATTTCCCCTTCTTTGTGTTCTTGAGTTCATCCCGTGTTCTTCGTTCACTCCGCACAAATCCGTGAAAATCAGGACCAACCCACATCAGTTATCCAGCATGAAGCGAGACCAGTGTTGCACCCGACCCTGGCTAGCACTTCGAAAGTTCTAAGAATGTTGAAAAACCCTGACAGCAAGTCAGCACTTCGAAAGTTCTTAGAATACTGTGGCGATTAAAGTAAACGATGATTTATGTCGTTAGTTCCAAACAAAAAAGATTAAGACAATGTGTGTCCTATTATCGTCCACATAATTAACATAGTTGCGGATATGTTGGCCGTAATGATTGGGTGCACAAAGGAAGATAATTAAATTGAGTGGTAATTCCACACCTAGTGAATGGTGGACTATATATTTTTTTCAATATTCGGATGACACAATCATTTTTATGGATCATGATATCAAGAAGGCCAAGAACCAGAAATTAAAATTTGTAGCGTTTGAACAATTATCGAGGCTCAAAATTAATGTTCATAAAGTGAATCATTTTGTTTCAAGGAAGCCCAAGATGTGGTCGCTCAATATTAGGCTGTGAGCAGATAGTTGGGTAACGCTAAATGGAAACATGTAGAGGACCATCTCGAGAAAAGACTTAGTAATTAAAAAATTGCTTTATGTCGGCAGAAGACTGATTCTAAGTAATTCAGTGCTAACAACGAGAATAGAGCCAATAATTCTGTTATTTGAGTTCTTCCATTATCTATCAAAAAAATAGAAAATCAAATATATGGTAATTCATTCTTGCAGCTGCCCAAAAGAGTTCTAAATAGGTTGGATTAATTACGATCGATATTCTTTTGACAGGGCGACAATGAAAAAAAATCTGATTGGTCGTCCATGTTGAAATATAAATATATTACCTAGTCCTTTCCGCTTTTTACATAATTGGCTGACCTTGCTCACACAATATTTTAAAAAATAAAAAAACATTTTAGAATCAAATTCACGATAAGGACTAAAATAGCCTAAATGGGAGGGATAGTGTTGAAATATGAATATATTACATAGCCTTTCCGTCAGTTCAGACTTTTGCGATAACTGACCAATGTATCAATTTTATAGTCAGAAATCAGGGGTCTTCTTATTCACGACCTAGAGGTTAATAATTAGGTCCTTCTTGGTTAATGCCTTTTAAAATTTCTTACCATAGAAGGTAATGTTGCGCTTAAACCAGATGAACTCGCTTGGTGTTTGTATTCACGTCTTCACCTAATTCCCGAGATCCATCTAATCTAACTTAAAATCATATCGTTGTGATATATCCATAATTAGCTACACGAATGTTGCTAAACATCACATCTATGCATGTACCAAGAATGTGAGTTGTGCGTACGAACAAGCCAATCATCCAACCACCAAATATAATAAATAAACACCGTACATTTGCGATGGTATCGTATCATTTTCCGATATTGATGATGATGGTGAAATTTTATAGCCAAGGTACATTATGACACTTTGCAGTTTTGCCCTGGCAACTTGAGCAAACTACTACTAGTATTTATACATTTTGGTGTTCTTGATATATACGTGAACCTGACCTTTCCAAGGCATTTCCATGATTATTTGCACACTTGTTACATGTAGTAGTAGTATATCACTTCTTCCTTCTCCTGATCAATTAGTTGGGCTTCCTGCAGTTCAACCTGATCTCCGTCTGCGTCCCGGACGACGGCAGAAGGTTACCCATCTTCACCATGGCAGTCACAAAGTCGGACGAGAACCTGCTCGGGGTGTTGCTGTACGTCCTGACCAGCGCGTCCTGGGAGCCGCCATTGAAGAGCACCTGGTCCGAGTGGAGCAGGCCGCGCTGGGTGACGAGGTTCTGGTAGTAGTCGTTGTCGAAGCCGTCGGCGGTCTGCACGTCGAAGGGCGCGAGGTTGGTGTCGCCGCCGGACCCCTGCGGCGGGCACGTCTGCTTGCGCAGCGCGGCGAAGCTAGCGTTGACGTTGCTCTCGGTGTAGATGCGGCTGCGGAAGAACTGGCATTGGGCGCGGCCGATGGTGTGCGCGCCGGAGAGCGCCGTCATGTCCTGCGGCGAGAGGTTCTTATTACCGAACATGGTGATGAGCGTGGCGAGGCTGGAGCCAGGGCCCGGGAGGTTCGAGTTGGCCGCGCTCTGGCTGGCCGTGCGCGAGTCCTTGCGCCCGAGCGGCACATTCCAGTTGGGGCCACCCAGCTGCAGGCATGAAACGGTCGTTCCAGCAGAGAGTCAGCCATGCATGACTAGAACGAGAGTATTTGCTTGGACTGATCATGGCAGTCAGCGCGAGGGCCGAGGGTTACTGTGCTGGGTACTAACCAGGTTGACTCCATCACGGGCGGCGAGCGCGAGGATGTCAGCACAGGAGACGGTGGCCTTGCAGGAGGCTTCGACCTGGGTCTTGATGGCATCGATCACCTCGAACCCACGGGCCGAGTTGGCGTTCGGTCCGGCGGACTTCTCGCCTCCGGCGTCCAGCAGAATCGAGCCGTCACACCCCTGCCAATATCATCAGATAAACAGAAGCGTCGTCATTGGACAGCACGTATCAATCAAGCAATGATCGACTACATTTAGTAGCATAACAGTACTACGGTTGCTTACATTGACGAAGTCACGAAGCAGTCGTGGAAGAAGAGGCGGAGAATGGAGGCGCCCATCCGCCTCTCCTTCTGCACGGCCGACGCCATCCCCGACCACACGATGGTGCCAAGGTTAGGGCAAGACTTGGAGTAGAAGCTGGGCGACAGCTGCTGCGCGTCGGCCGCGCCGGCGAGGACATAGAGGACGACGGCGAGGCCGACGAAGGCCGACCTGCAGGTGAAGACAGCCATTGTACGAACCTTTCGGCTTACTTAATTAGCTCGAGATGGAGGAGAGAACACTGCACAACACTCGTGTTGTGAGCTCGATGAGGCGAGATGCATATGGCGGCATCCAATATATAGTGCTCTGCTAGGGCTCGTGACGACGCTAACTCTGCAGGTCGCCGCTGGATTTGGTTGACCGCGGTTGCATGGGCCCCGGCTTGGCATGATGCTAATCAGCATGCGCAATCCTGCCTCGTGGTATGAATTATTGCGTGTGTGTTAGTTAGCATCGTATGTACTGTAGTTTCTCCAATATTATACGCTAGCCGACATGTGGGTGTCCACGTCACGGGTATATGTTACGGTTAGGAGGAAATGCACGCTTGGGCCAGTCTCTCTCAGAGGAAACTTGGGCGCGCCCCAGTTTTGTAGACTCTAGAAAAACAAAAGGACGGCCCGGGATTCAAACCGGTGACATAAAGCTACGAAGAGATCAAAGATACTACCATTGCATGGTGCATGTATGACATAGTATTATAGATACAATATTATTATCCAATACTGAGCGGGTGAACTAATAAAATATTAAAAAAATGATATTTTTTCCTCGGAAAGTATATTTACCATTGGTGATGGGAAAAACGGTTACCATGCGGTTACCGAACTTATCATCTGGTAATCCAAACTCTGGGGGGGGGGAGGCGAAGCTATGAAAAAAATTGTGGTGTCGTTTTTCTAAACTCGCCGGTTGCAAAATCTGTAGATCTTCGGCTAGCTACCGCACCCATCTTGCAAAATGATCATGTATTATTGATGAAATTTCCTTCACTTTATTCTTGAAATATGACAAGGCGTGTGTATAGTGAAAAACATCGTTAAACAACTTGGTTTTATTCATTAACCAAGCAAAACATATTAAGTTGAAGAAACTAAAAAAATGAATTCGATGATAAGCAAAGAAATTAGACTTGACACTGCCAATTGAAATTCATTAATTTCTCTCTAATCAACAACTTTGTGATTAATGAATCAGAAGCTCTAGCTACCCGATGCAAGATGTATGTACATGATACCTGCGTCTTGATCAGTCGATTAGATCTATTTGGATGGCCGGAGAGCGGCGGCCATCTATGGTGATTCATCACAACAAATTAGGTCGGTAGCGGTAGGTAGAGGATATCGTGAGGGGCGGCGGCGGGGCGACTCGATTGTGAAGTCGAAGCCACGATCAGAAGGAATAGATCTCTGGGCTTGTGGGCTTGTGGAGATACATTCGGCACTTAGGCCTCTAATGAGCGTAGCACTAACCAATGCGTTGTTCGGTAAAAAAAAAGCAAACTATTAAGTACATGAGCTTCTTGTACGCCTGTACGGGCACAACTTACTGGCGAAATACATTGGGGGGTGCCGATCGTTGGGGGGGGGGGGGGGGGTCTGACCCCTGCTAGCACCCCCTGGATCCGCCCCTGATTTTAGTTCTCTACCAGACATTAAAAGGCGTCTGCGTCCACACTAACAAACGTTGCACCACCGCTGCCACCCCCACAATGTCCCTGCTCGGTCCTCGAGTCGCGCCCTTCTGCTCGCCCTGCAAAGCTCAGCAAGTCTCATGTCCCTCTCGCTCCGTCTTTGAGGTCATGGAAAGAATGAAGGGCCTACTCCTTACAGCCCTAGTCTTAATAATAGTGAAAGCCCTTGCTCAGTGATAGAAAGAGTGGAATTGTTAGTGCATTTGATCTTCAAACATCATATCATGAAAAATTATGTCATACTTTATTTTGTACTTAATTCTAAGCCTGCGAATGACCCACCCTCTTATAGAGTACTGGCGGGATGTGAAGATACCACATCATCTCGAGTTCTCCATATTAGAAAGTGATGCCCATTTGAATGCCATCAATGAGTAGACAAACACATAATTTACATCTTGTGTATTTATCATGTCATATCTATGGTTATTTTGTTTAACCATGTTTTTCAAAGAGTGATAAAAGGAACCCATAAATCCTGATCAGCACCATATGAATTAATTTTCTCGTTGTTTAAAATCATGTATTTAATTAATCTAAAAATAAAAAATGCTTTTCATATTGATTTCTTGAAATGTAAGTAATTCTCATTCACTGTCATTGGGGTTAATAAGACAATTGTTAGAACTTTACTTACTTGTTTGGTGAAATAAGCACGTCAGCTTTTTGTGCGCCACTAGGTCCTTTCTTTCTCAAGGTTTAAAGCATCCATATTGCTGTATCGGTTGGCCCATGCATGAATCAGCTCGATCAGGCCATTTTTGAAAGGTACTAATGGATGGAGTTGCACTAAGGACGGCATTACATTGCAACTTGCACATGTCGATGTCAAAACAGTTATTTTGAAGATAAGATGATGATGAAACATAAATCCCAGCGTTACATCTTGGAAGATTCAATTAAGAAAAGATCTTCTGATTCTTGGCCATAGAGTCAAGGCAAAACATGCAGAACGGCTAAGGGGCTGGATTGATTCACCTCTTCCTCTTGGTCCATTTTAATTTTCTTTCCATGTTATTAGAAAAAACAGGTGTTGGTTAGTTTTTTTTTTGGTTTTGATGGTGCGAGTTTCAAACTCAAACGTCACAAATGGCCTCACCCTATTCTCCAATGAACCTTGCCCAAAAGCTCGGTTCACGTTCCACTATTGATTTCCCTTTTGGGCAAAAATCGAGTCTCGTACAACAATCCTGAGGCACAATCCACAAAAGGATTGGGAGCTCCCAAGTGACCACAAAAGGTCCCAACAAGCCACAAAAGGCCTTGACCACAAAAGGTCATAAGAACACCGTCTAGTGTCCAATGACCCAAGAGTAACAAGCTCACGAACTTTCACTTCCACGAATCCTCGTGGAGAGAGCAAACCGATGCAACAAAATGTAATGGCAAGAACACAAGAAATGCTCAAGTCCTTCACTCTCAAATTCCAACAAAGTAACAAATGCTTATGGGGGAATAAGAGAGGAAGAACAATGGAGGAGAAACACCAAGAACTCCAAGAGCAAGATCTACTAGGTTCCCCTCACTTAGAGGAGAGATGGATTGGTGGAATTGTAGATCTAGATCTAGATCTTCTCTCACTTTTCCCTCAAAGATATGCAAGAATCATGGGAGGGATTGAGAAGGGGGCAAGATTTCTAAGGTCAACAATGGTGGGAGAGAGAGGGGAAAACGTGCTTGACCCTTTGGGGAAGAAGGGGGCCTTATATAGGTCCCCAAGACAAAGAGCCGTTGCAGAAAAACTGGGCCGGATATTCTGGTTCAAGTTTGGACCGGAGTTTCTGCCCCAAGCAATGCAATGAAACCTTCTGATGGTAACCGGATATTCCTGTTCAAGTTTGGACCCGAATATCCGGTTTTCTGAAAACTGACAGAAACAACAAAACAAAAACTGCAATAACTTTTTCATCCGGACTCCAATTTCGATGATCTTGGGCTCGTTGGAATCGCAATGAAGAGCTCTTCAAGATTATGTAGAGAAACATCATAGTTCATCATATGAGAAGGAAGCCAAGGAAGAGAGTTTGATCTCTTTTAGAAAAAGCAAACCGGTAAAACCTCCAACATTAAAAACATAACAAGATATGCATATGAAATCCGTTTTTGATGAACTAGAGCTTGGTATGGAGATGAACACAAGCTCTAAATTCTCACATAGATAAAAGTCAAAAAGAACCAAGAAAGATGATATGCCAAGTATGCAAAGGTTTGAGCTCTCCACAAAGATGCGATCAAGTTACTTACTTGAGAGCCCCTCTTGAAAGTACGGCATCTATCCTATAACCCTGTCTCCCACTAAAAACATGAGACCGGTAAAATAGAAACCCTATCAAGATCATACCTTTCCCTTACGCATTCCACTTGAGCTAGATGATGACGATCTTGATCTCTTCAAGTGGACCACCTTTCTTGATTGCGCTTTGCTCGGTGAAGACTCACATATCGCTCCCCCATACACCAATATGGGAGAGCCTCTATAAGGCACATCTTCACTTTGACCAATATCTCCAAATGGGTGACAAGCTTCAAGTATAGGATTTCTTCGAGATGCTTCTCTTGAACTTGCACTTCAACTTCTTCTCTTAATATATATGATGACTTCGATATTGCTTTGGTCATCACTTTATCTTCTTCTTTCAATCTTGATACCAACACATGGTGTCCAAGCATTGCTAATGGACAAGCCCTACAAGGATAGCTCAATGCAACCATTAGTCCATAGAGATTGTCATTAATTACCAAAACCACACATGAGGGCTCATGCACTTTCAACAGCTACTGGGGAGCTCCTATTCAGCGCTCCTTGTGCCCGCATCCGAGGCAACGCCTGAAAAGCTGGCTTTAGTGGGCCGACCCTGGTAAGGTGCTACTTTTGTTTGCTGTTATCAATTACTCCCTCCAATTCATATTAATTGTCGCTAAGTCGAATGAATCTAGCCATATTAATTGACGCTGAATCGGATGAATGAAGAACTAGTACATATCTAGATACATCTGATTCACCGGCAACTAATATGGATAGGACCTAGTAACTTTATTCTATTTTTTTGTTTCTTTTTCATTTTACCTTTTGATTTTTTTAGTTAATTTTTTTTTGGTTCGTTCATGTTTTATTTTTTGTTTCCACCATTTTCTTTTCTTGCTATTTTCTTTTTTTAATGCACTTAATATTTTTGTTGTCTAATATATAAATAAAATAATAAATATATTTAGAATCTTAGAGAAAACAAATATTATATACTTCTGAAAAATGTTCACTGGGTTTGAAAAAGGCCTAAGAAGTAGCTCCATCCCACAACCATAAGCGCATGGCTCCAAAGGCCTGATTTTTTTTAGAAAAGGGAATTTTATTAATCCCAGCCTCTGCATCGAGTGTTGCACACAGCCGATTATTACAGAGTTTAGAAGTATTTTATTCGTGCTTACATCTCAAAGAGCTCAAAGATCGAGACAGGCCTCAACCAACACTGACAAACTTAAGTAGAACTACGAAAGCCGACTAATATGTTGCCACGTATGTCGGGAGAAAAAAAATCCTGTGCCACGCGCAGAAGTCTCGTGCACCCAGCCACCATAAGGTCCTGCTAGTCCGAAGGCAGCAGGAAAGCCCATAACTGTATCCAGTGTACCGCCCTGTGAATAACCTATAATACATGAAAATTGTACTTCCTGTTAAAAACAATATCATTTCGTCAATTCCAAATAGACCAACAAATAGCGGACACGCCTATACGAATCCTATCTTTGGTCTTTTTGTCCACCCCATTTAACCAATTTCAAAACATATTAGAAACATTGGTGGGTGGAGGAATATTATAAGTACAAAAAACAACACGCCAAATAAGTTTTGCAAGCGGGCAATCAAGAAACAAGTGTTCAATAGTTTCAGTACACCCACAAAAGACACACCTAGTATTACCTTGCCAGTTTCTCTTTGCAAGCTTTGTTAGCAAGACCCTCCTGTCAAGGAACCACATAAATATTTTAATTTTAAGCGGGATTTTAAGCTTCCATAGGTAAGATCGCAAGAACCTCGTATGACCATTCATTAGGTCTTCGTACATTGATTTAACAGTGAACATCCCATTTTGGGTTAGATTCCAATGAAAAGAATCAGGAACATCATTCAAAGTAATATCCATTAGCCTACACACTAAATGAGACCACATGTCCCATTTATTCCCAGTAAGTGCCCTCCTAAAACTCAAATTCAAAGGGGGCGCATTATGTAACACATGATGGACCGAAACATCCTTATGTTGCACAATGTTGTAAAGAAGTGGATATTGATATTTTAACGGAGACTTGCCCAACCAAGTGTCCTCCCAGAACCTCGTGGTCTCTCCATTACCGATCTTAAAGCAGCCTTTAGCGAAAAAGCTCTCTTTGACCCTCATAAGATCCTTCCAAAAGGGCGAATCTGTTGGCTATGCTTCCACTTGAGCTAAAGTTTTGTTAGAGAGGTATTTGTTACGTAGGAGTTCCTGCTAGACCCCTTCCTCATTTAACAGTTTAAACAGCCATTTGCTGAGTAAACATTTATTCTTGAGCTCGAGCACTTCCACTCCCAAACCGCCCTGGTCTTTGGGTCGACAAATGATGTTCCATTTATTCTTGAGCTCAAGCACTTCCGCCTGATAACACATTATGTGTTTTCGACAGCCCAATTTTTCGTGAATGGCTCCCACGGGAAGCTGCCCTACCCCCAACTTTCTCGAGCAGCCATCCCCAAAATTTAAATAGGCTTCCAAATTAGATTTGTCTAAACTTGTTTGGAAGCCTACCTAAATTTGAGTAACGGCTTCTCAGAAAGCTGTGGTTAAGGCAGCTTCTCAGTAAAGCCATCCAGGAAGCCCAAAAGAACTGGGCCTATATATCTTTACATCGGTGGTGGGCAGAAGATTTTTTTATTTAAAATTATATATTGCAACCATTTAATTGTGAGTTTTCATGGTTCTGCAGGAGAATCTACCACCTCAGGAACTAGCATCATCAATATATCCAGGATTTTTAATTTACGTTTAATTTAGATTTTATTTGTATATTCCTTGACTGAGCATCTCCATGATGGTCTCTAGGATAAATCAATAACTGTGCTCCCATTTTGAGTCTAGTAGCAAGCATTTGTTAGCGCTACAATAATGAGGTGTATTGCACACCTAAATCTCCCAAAATCCTTCTATTTTGTTTTGAGAAAAACATGATATTGCAGTGCTAGGACATTGCAATTTCTCGAGTAAAAGGAATCAATATTTGTACACCCATAGGTCACAACAATATGGACATTGTTTGAAACAACAATATTAGGACATACTTATTTCTCTACTGGACCATGTCGTGGCCATCAAAGGTTAAAACAATTTGCAAGCCTGAAAGCCTCTTATTTCTGAAGATGGCAGGACAGATGGTTCTTAATTCGGCTTGGTGACCTCATGAATAGCGTTTGCCAAATAGGCAACATTTCTCGTTGTTACACCAGCCATGCTGAAGGAGGAAACATCAATAGAATTAGGCACAACTCATTCATCAAATGCATAGAGATTATTTCAGACCTCAGAATCACAAAGCTTCTCAAATAATCTTGTACCTTATCCTGCCATTACGAGTCATGTATATGTGGAAATCATTTGTTAAGCGATCAACTTGTTCAGGTGTCATCCCGCTGTAGCAGAACATGCCGATCTGTTCACCAAAGAAAATAATTTTTGAAAATTACAGTTGTTGACAACCGCCAATGGAGTGGCAAACAAAAGTCACAGAAAGACATATTTGAATTTAAATAGGGTCACATGTACAACATGAGTAAAAATACAGCAAAATTACTCTGAGGTATGCAGAATCGTGATACAAGCGGCAAACATGGAAATTTCCAGTACTGGAACATCTTGAAGGTTGCAAGGTCAGTGATCTTCTCAGTATGAAGCATAAGACTTGTTTCCTTTTTCCTCAAAATTATATGTCGGAGGGCCGCCAGAGTTTTATTTATTCATATTTATTCAACGCCATGCATCCCAGTTTTTGTGGGAACTAATTACCTTTTATATAGAGAAGTCACAATGTTTCCATGAATCGACAACTAAACTCCATGCTAAGGAGGGCCACTTACTTGTGATGTGCAGTGTACTAGTAATAGCATTTACATCTGGGCTGTGAGGTGCCACAGCCTAAATGATACTAAAACGGTTGCTGATGTGTGTTTACCTGGTTAGTAATATGTTCCCATGATAGTGGTGAACCCAACTTTTCAAGACCTTCTTTAAGTTCTTTTCGCATTCCGATGATGCGATCAGCCATACCCTGAGACAAGAAACAACAGTAATTAACAGTACACATCAAACCCATCAGTTCATAATTATCATATGATTCAGATTTTTTTTACTTCGAAAGTAGTCAAGACTCATTACTTAGGAAGAAGCATCCTGTAGTTACCTTGACCTCTTTCAGCCATAATGTTTTCAGTGCTGGATCACCAAGGATTGTGGAAACAACTAGTGCGCCATGAAGTGGCGGGTTGCTGTACATAGGTCGGGCAATCTGTTGCAATTGGCTCTTCACGGCAACTGCTTGCTTCTCATCATCACAGAGAATACTGCAAAATAGTTAATATAGACAAGATCAGGCCCATGGCTCAGGAAAAAAAAAGAGTGTCACAAACTTCGTTGCAGCGAATGGGACAGGGATATACACAATTAACTTCGAACGGATGTCTCAAAGAATCAACGGCTAAGATCAAGTACAATAGTAGGCTATAAGCACGTTTACATGTCATTTTTACCTAGGAGGAGAGAGAGAAGTAAAAAGAGAAGGAGCGGACTCTCATGGAAGAGCCAGCTTCTACGTGTGTTCTTAGGCAAAAACAATTAATGAAAGGAGGGATAAAGACATAAAGTGAGAAAAACTACAGACTTAATAGTCAATCTTATAGCCAACTCAATTGTATATATGAGCTGGCTATAAAGCTAACTATGATGACATGGCAGTTTATGTAGCCAACCGCCGGCTCTACTATTGAACTTGCTCTAATACTGGACTTTAACGCATAACCTTAGTTTTCAAGAGCATTTAATAATAATGTAGTCTACTTAAATCACATAAAGGCTATAGATAGTACTCACAAAATAAACATACAGGACATCATCAATGCAGTGACAAATATAGGAAACCAACTAGATTTCCATGTAGCTGACACAAACACTAACATGTAGCTGGAGAAAATAGAAATGAAGTACAAGTAGCCGTCCGAACAGAAATACTTCACTCAGAAACAATATGGAAGAAAAAGAATAATTACGATGCAAATTTTAGTACCTAAGGCATCCTGCTCTTTGGCCATAAAGTCCCATGTTTTTCGCATACGACTGTGCACATCCAATTTGATGTCCATCTTCAAGAAAAATCCGAATTGCCTTGGCATCTCTCTCCGGGTCACCACTGGCAAATCCTTGGTATGCCATGTCGAAGAACGGGAAATGGTTCTTCACCTGAAAAAGTATGAAATAAAAATACAGCAGCATATCATTCATAAAAGAATATAAAGAATGACTTATGACTATTCTCCAATTTTTTGCCATCTGTACCTTGAATTGGTGAGATATCTCTCTCCATTGTTCCTTGGAAGGATCTACCCCAGTGGGATTGTGAGCACATGCATGAAGCAAAAAGAAGGAACCATCTGGAGCATTCTGGCAATTGAAAGAAAAGCATAGTTCTGAATTAGTCATTGATATACTGTCAACGAGGAATACTGCGTCCTTGTAAATAAATTGATAACACATGCAAATCACCTTGATGTCATCCATTAGACCTGAAAAATCCAATCCTTTGGACTCGGGATGGTAATAGGCAAATGTTCTTTGTGGTACCTGAGCATCCCTCCAAATGTTGTGATGGCTGTAGCAGTTCATAAAGTTAGGTATTGTCGAAGGTGCCGACTTGAAGATGCTTAAAGATAGTTTCAAACACATTTGCTAAATAAGTGCACTACACTTGATTAGGTGTCTGAATTTTGTTAGTAACCTATGGGACATGTATCTGAAAATTTGTTCGACACGTTGTGCAGGGAATGAGCACAGGGCGAAGTACAGTATATGCAAACGCAAACTCACTTTGCCCATGTAGGGGTAGGTATGTAGATCTGTGAATCCGGCAAGAAACGTTTCTGAAAATCTGCAAAGAGGCGACAAGCACCAGTCCCTGAAAGAGCCTGCACTGCCGCAATCCTCTTGTCCTTGATAAATTCAGAATCCTCTCCATAAGCTAACTTCAGAGATTCCTGAATCATCTTCACACTTCCTCCCATCGGAAGGTACTCCCTGTTTTGCAAATTCCGCAAAAAATATATGAGAACGACTCATGCTAACCACTCAAGCAATAGAACTGCATATATCTCCAAGTGAACTGTAATTTGCATTCCTGGTAATTTGGGGTATCATCCTTTGTTTTAGAACCAAGCATACATGTCCAAGTGAACTCAAATTTTCCATTTTTGGAAAGTTGGAATATCGCCATTTTATCACAGAACCGAGCTGTGCTCCGTTGGCTAGAGCGCACACACCTAAGCTTGGGCACCCGCTTTAGAAGCGGAGCCTCCGCAGGTGCCTCACTTCTACTCCCTCCGTTAACCAAGCATACATGTCCAAGTGAACTCAAATTTTCCATTTTTGGAAAGTTGGAATATCGCCATTTTATCACAGAACCGAGCTGTGCTCCGTTGGCTAGAGCGCACACACCTAAGCTTGGGCACCCGCTTTAGAAGCGGAGCCTCCGCAGGTGCCTCACTTCTACTCCCTCCGTTCCACAATATAAGATGTTTTAGCATTTTGCCACATTCACATGCACACATATGTATGTAGACATGTTTTAGTATACATGTCCACTCTTTTTTGTATGAATCTAGGCAACATGTGTAACACCTAAAACATCTTATATTATGGAACGGAGGGAATACTTAACAAGGTACAATTAAGGGAGGAAACGTGCCCTTTAACCACGACTATTTTTAACCGAACCACCATGCACAGCCAAAACATATAATCCCTTTTAGCAGGAAAACACAGTAAGAAATGCTATACTAGACTCCTTTGTGAGGGAAAATGGTGTATTATGATCAGTTGACAGTGTCATGATCCTTGACAGGGAAATTGGCAAATATCCACACTCCTCGCTGATGAAAAATGCCACACCCAACACGAAGAATTCACACATGATCTATCAGCGGACTGTGCATGGTAATGTCATGCACAAAGCTTGTTGTCAAGTCAATTCATCAATTGATTCCTCGCTCCTCGGGACCATGAAAACTGCTCCCACAACCGCATTAAAGGAGAAAAAGAAGATGAGGAGAGAGACGGAGCAAAGGTACGGTCGACAGCGAGATCTCACATGTTGGCGTTCCCGGCGATGCGCCGCTCCGCCTCCCGGACGCACTCGAGCACGACGGGCTTCCCGTTGTCGTCCCGATACGCACCCTGTGGAAGTACAACCCGAAATCGTTCCCCTGCAATCAGCAGCCGGCACGGCAAGAAACATAAGGACATGCGGAGAGAGAGATTTAGAGCGGTACGTACGACGCCGACGTTCACTTTGTCCGGCGAGGGGTCGGCGAGGAAGGCCTCGGTGACGCCGAGGATGGGGTCCTTGGCGGCCGGCTCCACGTGGCCGAACCACGACGACATGGACCTCGACGCAGCTGGCAGGAGCGGCCCGCACCGCCGCTGCAGCCTGATCGACGCGGCGGCGCGAGACATCGCCATGCCGTTGCTGGACGCGGCGCGTGGCGTGAAGAGCTTAGCTAGAGTTTGTCGCTGGAGAAGACAAGAGATATGGGAAGGTGGTTTGGGTACTGCGGAAGCTGCACGGCGCCTGCTCTGCTGCCGTGTTGCGTGCCGCTATATGCTGTTCTGCTCTTGTGGCCTTGGTGCTTTTGTGTAGTTTGTCGGCGGTGCGTACGTCAGTGATGTCATGTGCGGCTGCACGTGGGGCCTGGTTGTAATAAGTGTGTTCGTTTTTTTTTTTTTTTGCCAAACAATAAGTGTGTTCGTTGTTTTTTTTTTCTGATAACAAGTGTGTTCGTTGTTCTGTTCACTCTCGCGAAGCAGCGCGTATTCGTTTCCTCGGTGCTCGGGCAACTCCAACACGCCCGACCTATTTGGTCAGTTTCTATCAGATTCTGTTCGATTTGAGAAAAACCATGGCCCAACTCGCGGAAGCATTTTGGTTTTTGTCTGCTTTTCTATCCGCGCGGACTCAATTCTGGCCCAAATTTTAGCGGACTTTATGTAACATCCCAAATTTGTAACCCAGTGTTATTAGTCAAAAATTGTGGGCCAACAAAAACTTTTGTTACTTTATGAGTGCTTGCTTGTGTTGTTTGTTGAATTGTTGAAGAAAAGAAAAGAAATAAAATAATAAAACTAAAGTGACAAGTGTCACCCTAAAAACTCCAAGTAAGTTTCAAAATTTCTTCCAAATAAAAATCCAGTGGAGAGGAGTGACCTCTCTCATTCCATTCTTATTTCTTTTTCCCTCTAATTCTATTTCCAAAATTATTCCAAAATTCTATTTTCAATTTCCAAATGTTTCTTGAACTTTGGAAAATCCTCAAGAACACCATGATGCACTTCCAGAATAAATATTCCAGTGGTACCACAAACCTTGGAAAAATATTTGGAAGCAAATCATGAAAAGAATTTTCAAAATTTCAAATTTGGTTTTGGTTCGGGAATTAGATCGAACACTTGTTGAGCACCACTGTGTTCTTCTTCAACCCGAAAATCAACTCCAAAATTGGAGCTCGATTTCGTGTAATTGAGCATCCCCGCGACCTCCATTCACCCCTCTCACCTCACTCCACCGACGGAGGTCGATTGGACGTGCTCATTGACCTCAGAGGAGGCAGGCCAGTGGCGCCACGCCATGGCGGCCATGGCGAGCTGCCGCTCGGGTCACCTCCGTGGAGGAGGCAGGCGCGACGCCGAGGCGACGCCACGCCGTGCCCGCCACACCACCCTTCCACTCCTTCACCTGCACGACGAGACAGCACCGCCGCAGAGGGCCGCTTGCGTGCTCACCTTCCGTGCCCACGCGCGCGACGCACGCCGCGCGACGCCGTGGTCAACTACACACACCGCACTGCCCCCACCTTGCCCCTCTTGCCATCTCTGCTCCGCCACCACGCCACGAGCACCACAGACCCCTCTGGAGCACCCCAACGCAACCGACCCGTCCCTAGCGCACGCGTCCGTGCCGCCGTACGCCATGGCGAGCAGCGCACGCCACCGCAGCTTCACGCGCCACCCCTGATCCCTCCCGACCAGCCGACCGTTCCAGAAGCTGCCCAAAGCTCTCCGCAACCCCGTGGACAACCCCTCTGGACCCAGCTCCCCTCGAGCACTCGCTGCACCACGTCCACGGCGAGCCCGAGCTCGCCGATAAAAGGCCACCCCGCACCCGTGCTTCCACCCCGCCTCACACCTCACTCTCGCACTCTCCACTCACTCAGTGCACCGCCAGGAGGGCGGAGCCCCTGCATCCCAGCCTCTGCTGCCCAGGAGCTCCCTCGAGGTTCCGCCGGAGAAGAAGGTGGGCGACGCTCACGGCCGAGCCGCGCTGCTCTCTCCCCCTCTCTTCTCTGCCTCTCCCTAGCCTCCCCATTACACCCTCGTTCACCCGCCGTGTTTTGGCTGTGTTTCGTGCACAGCAGCGCCGCGGAGGGATCGCCGGAGTTGCAGGCCGTGACGGAGGGAGTACAGCGGCTCGCCGTCGACGATTCACGCCGCCCCAGCACGCACCACTCCGCCCAGACGTCCGCACGAGCCTCCGCCGTCGATCTGCACCATCTCCGCGTCCACCCGAGCCCCTAGGTGAGCTATCCGTGCTCGCCACCGTCGCCGGCGCGGCGGCGCCGCCCAGTTATGGTCGTCGCCGTTCGCGGCCTCTATGCGCCGTTGGATCTAGATCCAACGGCAGCATACCCGTTCGTTAAGTCAGTCGCTGACAAACTGGCCCCACCCGTCAGCATTTTAATAATTTTCCCGCGCACACTGAGTCACTGACCGAAGGGCCCCACCTGTCATGGTTTTAAACATTATCCAGAGAATTAGGTTTTTCGAATTTAAATCTCTTCTGAAATCCAGTACTGGACCCAACTTTGAAATTCAATAACTCGAGTTCTAGGAATCCAAATAAATCAAACTCAAATGTTCTGGAAAGCTTGTGAAAATATTTAACTCACTAAAGTGGTCTCATCTCTTTTAAACAAATAATAAAAACGTATTAATAAAAATGCTCCAGAAGGTTTTAAACACTAAACCATTTGTTTCTGGAGTTATATTAATCCAATTGACTTGAAACCAATTTTGGTAGACTTGCTTTAGGATCTTTTAGCTCCCCAATTTTTGGTAGAATTAATTGGGTAGTGTAAAATCCTTAGCCTTTGGTTGAACTTCAGTGCACCCTTCTGCACTAAACCAATTAGTGTGAACTGTTGGTAGATCCAATTGGTCTAAAACCAATTTTGTTAGGTCACACT
Organism: Poa pratensis; assembly: GCA_947311845.1. NCBI lineage: Eukaryota > Viridiplantae > Streptophyta > Magnoliopsida > Poales > Poaceae > Poa > Poa pratensis. The sequence goes on from CAMZMU010000068.1 coordinate 23,374,663, forward strand.
CAACCAAGGTTAGATACCCCTAAAAGGATTTAATTTTTGGAGCAACCAAATTTGTTTGGTAGCTAAAACTTGTTTAAAACCCTTCTGAACTAAAACAGATGTGTAGGGAGTTTTGTAACTCCAAATGATCCCAAACCAATTGGGTGATCTTCTACACACCAGTAGCTATCCATAGAATTTTAGTTTGAATTTTTGTGACAAACATAGATTAAATGGTGAATTAATTAGTGTACAACTAGTTTCTGCCTTAGTTTGAAATTAATTAAATAAAGTTTAATTCAATCAATTTGAAACCACCTTGTGTTGCTTGATGTGTGCAGTAGCTATGTGTAGCAATTGTGATGTTGTGATGATGGTTGAGTTAGTATAGTAATTGTTTGTATCGCTTGTTTGACGTTAGACGAAAACGCTGCCGGAGTCTTCGAGGAAGGGGAGTACTTTGATCAGCAGGAACAAGACCCCGAGAACTTTGCTGAGCAAGGCAAGCTACTTCACTGAGCTTGCATTTATATACCTCTATTTTAGTCTCAAGAGTTGTTCAAAGGAAACAATGAGTTTTGGAAAAACCCCCTTTTTACAAACTACCGGAAAAACTATTTTACCACCTTGTGTAGAAGTATAAGGTAGTTATTTAAAACTATAGGATGGGAAAAACAATGTTTTCTTGAAACTCCTTTGAAAGTACTTGGATAGACCTGCCGGAAGGTCGGTGCTCAGTTGAAGAAGGATGGTGTTGTTTTGAGAAAAATGCACATTGTGTCCTAGTACTATGACTACCAGCCAAAAATCTGTGCGACCACATTTACCCACATATGGGCAAGGGCGTAGTCATATAATTTGCTCGTGTTAGTACTGGATGCCTCAATAACGAGGAGAACCTCGTTCCATGAGGGGATGGTCTGAGGACCTACCCCCTGACCTGGGTCCTCTTCATTGTAGTCTACCGGGAGCCGGTATGAACGTGTCGGAGGAAGAGGATTGAAGGGCTCCCTTGGGTCCGCCGGGCAGAACTACGAGTCCCCACACTTAGTTTCTGAGGATTTGAGTGTCGGTGGAAAGTGTCGTAGCGGCAGGGTCCTATACTAGCATGAGCAAAGGACAGGCTATGGCCGGGAACTCAACTTCGCATACCTCTGGTATGGCGGGACGTGGCTGACACGATGAGTGACCGGATGGGTGTGGGAAAAGCGTACTACCTCTGCAGAGGGTAAAACTATTCGAATAGCCGAGTCCTCGGATATGGACAGTTGGAAGGCTGTCCTAAGACCATGTGCAAGTTTTGATAAAAGTGTTGAGTTTGGAAAGGAAGTTGAAATGGAAAGGGCATTTCGTACCTGTGCCATTGAGTTGGTTTGAGGTAGCGACGTGCTTGGTATCATGTTGAGAACTGGACAGAAGGAGGTGGAGTTTCGGAAAAACAGTCAAAATGATGTTTTCTTATAAGATAGCTATATTCTTCTTCTCACCCCTTTTCAATAAAGATTTTGGAGAGTTTTTAAACAAAAGTTTTTAAAAAAGTAAAACTAGTTCTAGCGCTTACTCAAGTTGGGGTAGTTTGCGAGTACAATCAAATGTACTCATATTGGTTTCGTCCCTGGCTATTGTCTTAGCCAGATTTCGAGGAGCCCTACGTTGAAGAGGAGTTTGGCGACGTCTATGCGAACTAAGATCTTCATAAGTCAGCTGCCTGTCGGGTGTTGTCGAGATGGTTTAGCCCTACTACCGTAGCTTCCGCTGAATAAAGATGATTGGCCCTTGAAGGCACCTATGTATAATTAGGCCTGTATGGCCAGGTTTGTAAGACTTTAAACTCGGTATTGTATGGATGTAAACTTTGATCTTCAGTTCGGATTATGTGCAACGACAGACTGATCACGGGATCGTTGTGTTAAGCATAATCGGGTATTTCGGACGGCTAGTCCGGGGTCCCCACACTTTACGTCGGCGCGGACACGCACGCACGACCACGCACTCGCTCCCTTGTCCCCCGGCTCGCCGGCCAACGATAGAAACCACCACTCTTGCCATTTGCTCTCCCGCCTTTTACTTGACATTGTTACAGCCAAATATTGCACAGCCGATGTTAGTGATGATAGCCAATCTGCATACGAGAAGTGACATTCTTACATCTAAGTTGAGAATATTATTGTTCCATATTGGCCAGGCCAGAAACTTGACCATATTCAATTGATGCAACTACGAATTCATCTGAAAGTCCGAACTGTTGGATAAAGCCTGCTATATATTTCAACAATATAGTTTTTTTCTTGATCTTGTAAGACATATGACATATGTGTCAATTTTATACTCTAAAACAAGAAAAATAACCGAGAATGTTTTTAAACAGGAGATTTTAATTCTGCTAAACCTTTCTTCTTTAGAACTAGTGCGAGGGCATCATCTATAGTTGGTTGAGAGTGTTCAAGAAATAAAAATATGGTTTCACTTATATCACATTATTTCCCATAGTGTGACAATAAATTAAATTGTTTTGGTAAGCAAAATATCACGTATGCGCCTAACATCTTTGGCAATCTAAAAATTTGCGGGAAAATAATTATCATACCATATTTTGGTGCACAAATGAACCGATATTGGATTTGTAAAGTGAACTATAGTTTTACACGAGGTTATACCAGTACTCGAGGTTAGTTGTCCTCGATAAAGTCCGTTGCATTAAGATAAAACGGTGTATCCTCCTTAATAGATAGGTCACATTAAATAGTGAGAATTATCTTGTTATGATGCTTTCACTCATTTACTCACTCATGTCACAATGTGCAAAGTTCTACAATTATGAACGTGCTGAAACTTTGCCAATTATTTTATATACGAATATACTGCTACAGGTAAATTATTTTCTTCTACGCATATTCCTTAACATGTTTATACATCAATAGTCAAAATTAGACAAGTCCAACTCTAAATTTTCTAGACTCTTAACTTATCGTGAATCTCATTCAATGGTGTGTATTTTTCCGTGTTATGCAAAATGACTATGCGGCTTGGTAGCATAGTTCAACACTCTTAATTAGTCGTCAGTTTTACTATGCAGTATGAGTGACATGTATTCTTATATTGAATTTGTTACCTGATATAAAGACCCGTACAATAGTCCAATATGTCTACCATGCAAACCAATCAATATCCGTGAAAACCATTCATAAGAATTGAATGTACGCTTTTCAAGTCCTCGGATTAAATAGTATTGACACACCGTGTGGATACTAAATATGAAATATTTCAACCGGCATAATCTGTGGTCACTTAACCCTATGTGTATCATTAAGTCAAAATATTTGATAGTGTGAGGTCGTTCCCGTCCATAGTGTGTTCACTAATTTTGTATCTTCAATTTTTTTGAAATTTGATGTTTTTTTGTCTCATTATGTGGGAATATTTTTTTTTCAGTGGAGGACATGCTCATCCTCATGAGAATATGGGTTGACTCAACCTTGTGTGTATCATTAAGTCGGCAATTTTCTTAGTGTGGGGGACGCTCCCATTGATAGGGCAGCTAATTTTGTGACTTCATTAATATTAAAATTCCATGACTCCAATCCGAGCTTACACTTGCATTTTGTGAGAGTGTTGGTCAGATGGCGGTAGAATAAATTTGTCATTTATGTGTACCCAATAATAGAAACAATGTACGGAGTGCGATTAATGTGGTGACTTCATTAATTGTAAAATTTCACGAATCCAAACTTTTGTAGGTCTTGTGAATGTGTTGATCTGATGACAGTCGAATAAATTTGTCATTTATGTGTACTCAATCACAAAAATAACATAATCTCTTCATTCACTCTTAGCCGGAACTTTATAAAGTTTGACCAAATATATAGTAAAAAATATCACCATATAAAATATATAAGCATTATTATTAGAACCATCATAAAATGCATTTTTACATTATCTGAATTTTTTATTGTGAATGTTATATTTATATCTACAATCTTGGTCGAACTTTACCAATTTTGATTTTTACTAAACTCAAAAGCCGGATTATAAAAAAACAGAGGAACGTTCTTGCAAGTTTTTATATATATATTTTTTGTTTACAACTATCACGTTCCAGCCAAAATATTTAGTCTCGTACACGGTTTGTTTTTTAAACGGACGGTAATCTGTGGTGACTCAACCCTATGTGTATCATTAAGTCTGCAATTTTTCTTAGTGTGGGAGACGCTCCCGTAGATAGGGCAACTAATGTTGGGACTTAACTAATATTAAAATTTCACAACTCCAATTTCCAAACTTACGCGGGCGTTTTGTGAGAGTGTTGGTCAGATGGTGGTAGAATAAATTTGTTATTTATGTGTACTCAATAATATAAACAATGTACGTAAGGCGATTAATGTCGCGACTTCATTAATTTTAAAATTTCACGACTCCAATATTTTGAAAATGTTTTGAGGGTGTGTAGGTGTGATGCACACGCGTTAGCTAATAGTTGATCGCATGATTCGCGTCGATCAGCTTTTGCATTTTTGCCCCCAACTATGGAGCAAGCTGCCCGTACGTATTGATTAGCTTTTGAGTTTTTTTTTTTACTCAGCGATCGGGTTTGGAGATAAATTTCCGGATGTTTCAGAGCAGCCAAGGTAGTTCATCTCGTGATTTTAAACATTCGCAGCTTACAGTCCGGCGGAAGTACATGTTTTTTATTTTTCTTCCGGCTATATATCACGTGCTAGCCAAGATTAGTTTTGGCTGTTTTTTTTTAACGGACACAAACTTTCATTTTAAGCTGGCCTTTTTTTTTTGCGATTCAATAACTTCCATTCACTTAATCAGCGGGCTTACAATCGTTATACAAACAATCGACTATAAAACTAGGTATATAATTAACCCAGATACATCTCCTTCTGATAGCCGATGCTTGTTTAGCACAGAGGTGTGCTCCTTCATTAGCATTTCTTCCAATGTGATTTAATTGGAACGAAGCAAAGTTGCCGCTGAGTTCTTCCACTTCCTGGATGATCGGCACTATTTCTGACCGATCATTGTTCCTCTCCTTCCACAACTTGACCACTTCTGCAGAGTCCGATTCCACAATTATATCAGTAAGCCCCAAATCATAGGCCAGTCTCACTCCATCACGCACAGCCAGTGCCTCCATGGCCATAACACTACCAGCATGGTCATACCAAATTGCTTGACCTCGCAGCATAACTCCTGCATGATCTCGTAAGATTGCCCCTGTAGAGCCCTCATCTGAATCCGAACTGAAGCCGGCATCAACATTCATTTTCAGAACACCATGCGTTGGTCGTTACCACTTTACCTTGGGCCTCTCTATTTGGTTTACAGTAGCATGTCCAAGGATCTTCAAATCCATCGCTAAATCCACAGCCCATTTGACAGATTCGGCTACCGTCCGTACTCTTTCATCATGTTGCCGAGCATTCCTCTCTGACCAAACGGCCCAGGCTCCGCATAGGATTACTGCAGCATCCTCGACAGTTACAAGACTAGTATTCAGTAAATCAATAGCCCAACTATTTGGATGGAATTGAGGTATCTTGATGCCTGTTGCAGATTTGAGCTCCTGCCAGAAGTTCTTAGCCCAAGTACACTGAAATAAAGTGTGTTCAATAGATTCATCTCTACCACATTCTTTGCAGAAAGGTATCTTTTCTACATGCCTCCCATGCATAATAGCTCGGCAAGGAATAAACTTTTTAATGACTCTCCACCAAAAATTACGAACTTTCGGAGGCACATTCATTTTCCAAAGTTTTTTCCAAAACGGCTTTTCAGGTCCGCTCGAACCCAAGTCTGGTATTATATTGTTAGCTTGCAGTAGTGCTCTATATGCTGATCTAACTGTAAACATGCCATGCTTCTCCAACTGCCAAGCCCACAAATCCTCATCTAGCCGGCCCACAGGGATTTTTAAAACCGCTCTTGCATCAATCGAAACAAAGTTTGCTTCAACTTTCTCCTTATTCCAACCACCTGTAACAGGGTTCAGAAGCTCCTCAACGTGTATCACTTCAGAGTTTGGCAATCTAACAATGGGTTTAAATTTGGGATTTGAGGGGATCCAAGGATCCTCCCAAGCTCTTGTGCTTCCACCATCTCCTATTCTTTTGATCAAACCCAAGTTCAGAGCCTCCCGGCCATAAAGGATAGCTCTCCAAGTATGAGAGGCATTTCTCTTATTCCTTGCCGACATGAACTCTGTCCCATGATAGTACTTGCCTTTTAACACTCGAGCACAAAGTGACTCAGGGTTACATATCAATCGCCACCCTTGTTTCGCTAACATAGCTTTATTGAAGAGTGTGAAATCCTTGAAACCCATACCCCCACATGATTTGGGGATAGCCAACTCTGTTCATTTAATCCAATGCATCTTCCTTTTGGTCTCATCTCCACCTCACTAGAACCGTGCTATCACATCCGTTATTTTCTTGCAAAGCCTCTTCGATAATTTGAAACAACTCATCAAATATGTTGGAATAGCTTGACAAATTGCTTTAATAAGAACTTCTCTTCCAGCACTATTCAGGAACTTTGGAGCCCAACCCGACACCAATTTTTTGATAGTGGCAACAATATGCTCAAACTGATCATCCGTGGAACGACCCAATGCTGTAGGTAGACCCAAATACTTCTCAATCAATGCTTCTGTTGCTATTTCAGTCCCATGGTGTACAACCCTCTTCATATCAGAGGTGGCATTGCCACTGAAAAAATGGCTGATTTATCCTTATTCACCATTTGTCCCGACCCCCTTCTATAACGACCCAGAATTTCTTGTAGTCTGTTGGCACCTTCAGCTGTGGCTTGTGTGAATACCAAACAGTCATCTGCAAAAAGCAAATGAGATATCCATGGACAATGAATGCCCACTCTTACTCCTCGGGACAAATATCCAGTTCCAAAAATTTTAAGCATGCAAGAAAAACCTTCTCCACACAATAAAAACAAATATGGTGATATCGGATTCCCCTGCCGAATTCCCCTTGTTGGTTTAAAGATGTCCGAGTAATTACCATTCACTCTAACGGAAAAGGATACCGATTCCACGCAGCACATAACTCTGTCAATCCAAACCTCTGCAAATCCGAGTTTCCTCATAATAGCTCTGAGGTAAACCCTCTCTACACGATCATAAGCCTTTGCCATGTCGAGTTTAACCGCACACGCCCCAGCCTTCCCTTTCTTCCTCTTCAAATAATGTATACTTTCATAAGCTAGCAACACATTATCAGAGATTAGTCGACCGGCTACAAAGGCACTTTGTTCTTCTGATATTAAATCCTCAAGAATTGGTCTCAGCCTTAATGCTAAAACCTTAGACGCCAATTTATATAAAACATTGCACAAGGATATAGGCCGAAATTGTGAAAGTTCTTGTGGATTTTTCACCTTCGGTATAAGCACTAGGACCGTTGTGTTTACCAAATCTGGCATCTCTCCCCCATTCAAGAAATTTCTTACTTCCGCGCACACCGACTCTCTCAATAAATTCCAATGGCGAACATAAAATCCTGCAGTAAATCCATCGGGTCCTGGTGACTTGTCCGGATGCATCATAAACAGAGCCTTTTCAATCTCTTCATTTGTAATAGGAGAGCATAAACGACTATTCATATCATCATCTACCTTCCTTGTGACCCACTCTGTCACCAAACCCGGATCCGTATCCTCCTGTGCCGTGAAGAGGTTTTGGTAAAATCCTATAGCCTCAGATTCCAGCTCAGCCTGCACTGTCACAACCGAACCATCAGCTCTTCTCAAACTTTTAATTTTATTTGTACGTGATCTCTCCTTTGCTTTAGCATGGAAGAAGGATGTATTACAATCTCCATCTTTTAGCCATTGAGCTCTAGACCTCTGCCTTTCAATCACCTCCTCACGCGACAACAGCTCTGAAATTTTAGCCATGAGACTTTTTTCCTCTCTAGAAGGACCAGCCCTCAAAGAGTTGCCTCGGATGAATCCCAGTCTGTCCCTCAGGGCCTTGAGCTGTTTTTTCACAGAACCAAACTCAGCCCTACTCCATTTTACAAGCTTCTCACGCACCCCTCCCAGTGCATCATAAATCCCCTGTAAATTATTTTCTCCAAGACACAATGATTCCTCTACAACCTGTGTATAACGGTCATGTCTAGTCCAGGCATTTTCACACCGAAAGGGTCTTCCCACCATACCCTCTTCAATCCAGTCTGATCTTCTAACCGTGATGATCAAGGAACAATGGTCAGACTCCGTACACTGAATATGATTAACAATTGTATTATCAAAACACTCAGCAAACTTGTCATCGCCCAAAGCACGATCAAGTCGTACTTTAATATTTCGATCCCCTTGTTGCCGGTTGTCCCAAGTATACGGAGTACCATAATATCCCAGATCCTCAAATCTGCAGTAATCAATTGTGTCACGAAAACCCTCCATCATCCACTCCTGTCTCTCATTACCTCCAATCTGTTCTGTGGCATGAAGCACCTCGTTGAAGTCTCCAGCACAGATCCAAGGATTATTGAACTCCCTTCTCATATATTTCAATAAGTCCCAACTCAGCTTCCTCTTGGATCTTACTGGATCCCCATAGAAACCAGTAAACCTCCACTCAACGTCCCCCAAACAATCGTTTTGATCATGACATCAATATGTGAATTACTAAAAGATTTAAGGTTCACAATCGAGTCATTGTTCCAGTACAAACACAATCCTCCACTCAACCCTACAGCCTTCACTCCAAAAGCATTACTGAAACCAAACTTCCACCTTAATTCTTGTGCTCTCTTGGCCGACAACTTGGTTTCCGAGAGAAAGACCAGAGCAGGACGATGTAACCTAATAAGGTCAACAACCTCTCGAACTGTCCCATGTCTACCACAACCCCGATAGTTCAGGCTCAAAAGATTCATTATGCACCTCAAAAGAACCGAGCTTTAAGACGGACTGCTTATCGTCTTCTCGCACAATCCAGCGGGGCATACCAAACACAGCCAACCGATCCCCAAGAATCCACGGAAGGTCTGATCCGATGAGACGATCAGCAAAGGTCTGAACCAGACGAACAGCCCACGCTTCCCCTCAAGCAGCCGGAAAACTTCAATCAAAACAGAAAAAACGAACCACAAAACTCACCTCTGGACTGAATCCAGGGGAGGAAGGAGAGACCCTAAACGGGGACAGATATACGATGCTTAAACAAGCATGGGAGGAAACGGCCGCCGGCGCCGGCAACGCTCAAGACCTAGATCGCCTTCATAATCGCCCTTCACGACAGAGAAAACGTTTCGACGTCAATCAAGGATGTGAAGCTCACATGCATGCCATTTAATACGTGACAGAAGAATCGTGCTGGACAATGATAATTAAAAGGTTACATCATCTTGCATTAAATCTTAACCGTGTATTTTAGATCCGAATACTAAAATTAATTTAGATGATGTGGATTACTGTTGTGGCTCTATTATATTCATGTATGTTGCTTTTAGTATATATATATATATATATAATCTTTATCTTTATCTATACCTAATAATCTCTACTATATAATATGTCTTCAGGTGATGGTCCGTTTTTCACTTTCCGGTTTTACCCCTCACTGCTAGGCTGATTTAGAAAATAATTACCACTCTGCCACCACCAAGTTAAAGTACCTGTTCGGTGAAATAAAAAATCCCGATGAACCCGCCTCCCTCTGTCATCCTCTGCCCAGCTCGATTTCTCTTTTTTTTCCCGGAAGCCCAGCTCGATTTCTCGTGGGTGGTGCCTAGGTGCAAGGCTCTACGTCGTGTACACGCTCACCGCTCTAGGAAGCGGCAGTGACGGGACAACACCCTCGCCGCGTATTTGGTGGGATCCGGCCAATAACTGATTGATGGACGAGAGGAGAGGAGGACGCAGAGCCAAGGGAGTAGTACAGATCGAGGCAGCAGTCAATTCCTCCGCCGTTCCTTGTGTGTTTGATTCGTTTGAAGAAAGACTTCTTGGTGCAGCAGGGATGTGGCGCGCGCCATGCGGCCATGGGCGTGGAGCTGGACCTGCTCTCGAATTTGTTTCATGCTCCTGGTCTCGTCGTCCGAGTAGATGCGGATATTTTCTGCATGCTTATACTGCTAGAATGCTAGATGTGTTTGCTGTTGTCTACATGGAGCGGATGTGATTGCTCCTACCTGCTAGATGTGTTTGTGCAGTTGTGCTGCTAGCTGATATATTTATGAGTCATATTTGTGCAATAATAAGTTGTAGTATAATTTCAGTAGAGATCTCATACTAACAATTTTAAATGGTGCAGAAAAGAGTACAATTAGTTCTGTGCTCACCAGCAGTAGTGAGGTATTTCAAGGGATACTATCAGGCTTTATCTACTTATCAACTATGGAGAAATACTCAAGAATTGCATCTGTGAATAAGCCCTTCCCATTGATGTTCCATGAACCACTGAGCTTAATTGAGTGCGTAACTGACAAATTGAGACAAGCTAGAGCTGTACCGACAAAACATTACTTTGTGAGGTTTCACGGCGCATATTTAATCTCTTCCGTTGCAACGCACGGACAATTTGCTAGCAAAAGCACTAAGCCTTCCGCCGTTTGGTTTGGTAGGTTATTGGATTTGCCCTTACAGTTGTATATAATTACCCACCTATGCCACCCGTAAGTTAAAAAAAACGTTTCAATTATCAACGTCCCCTCCTGGGAGACTGATTTCTCCCCTCCCTCGCGTTTCCTTTCGTCCGTCGTCCGTCACGGACTCATGGTTTCCTTCATTTGGTCCGTTCGTTTCCTATGTTGGTTTTGGTCGGAGGATGTATCCATGGTCATTACGGCACCTAATGCAGTCATAACATAGTACGTTCTGAAAGGAAAATTTGGCAAAGGAACGTATAGGAGTAGGACTCTATGTCCGGATTGCTTTATAATCCAGTAAAGAGAACCTGGGAAGTTCATTGCCGGGGAATTTTCAGACGAAGGAGCGCAATATGCCAAGCCCAGCGCCAGCACCATGAGCGGCTAAATTTAGAAGCGCCATCTTCTTCGAGGTCCGCCCTCAGCAGCAGGACAACGTCCGCGACGTCGCGATCCCAAGACTGTCTCTAGCGTCCCCACTGGAGAAACCAGGCCAAGGGCCATGGCCGGTATGAGGACCATCGTCCGCAGATGTGGGCTCTACCGTGCCAGAACTCGCACGAGGCAGGGAAGCGCGAATGGAACGGAGGAGAGGCGAGGGCGGTGCTGTCGACGTCCGCCCGCGAGAACCCCCAGGCCGAGGGCGGTGTAGCTCGGCATGCCCACCCCCACGCCCTCACGGCAGCACCGGCGAGAGCGCTCCTGGCGTGACTCCCAACGACCCCAAGGAAGCGCCGGTGAGAGCGCTCCCGGCTCAAGCATCGGATATTGGCGTAGCGCTCGCCTCGCCTGCACCCAAGACACGCTAGCGCCGCGCTTGCCTCAGATCCGCTTGTGATGAGCCTCCACAGCATCGGTAGCGATAGCCTGAGACGGACACTGTCGCTCGCACACACCCATCATGGTACGTACGTACACAAACCAACGCATAAGTAATCGTGCATCCCCATAGCAATTGGGTGACTCTTCGAAGGCACGATCTTGGATGATCGAATGCTCTCAACTCTGGTGCTAAACACGGTCCAGTGCTTGTTTGTTTTCTAGCCTGGCGGGACGACGAGCGAGAAGCAGGTGCACGAGCCATGAGAATTATTGAGTTTTCATATGATTGTTGGGTTTTACCTGTTCCTCCCGCAGCCGTATGGACGCTCGCGCCGAGCGACACCCTCTACTCAATATCAGCCTCCCCGCCTACGTGCCATTCGTCGATGCTCTTGCCTACCACCAACACCTATAGGCCGACACTGTCCCTCTGACATCTCACCGCCCGATTTCCACCCTTGAACTGGCTCCGAACTCACCGGATCTCGCAAAACCCTAACCCCACATGTCATTGAGGATTCGCCTTCCTCCTATGGCCACCTGCTGCTTGGTTTAGCTCGGGATGCATCGTTATTACTCTTAGACCCAAGAATGCCGACATAGACACCGCACGAACACACTGGCCGAGATCCCTAGCGACCCACGCTTCCGCATGCTTGGGTTTGCCATCTTTTTGCATATATGTACTCATACTTTTTTCTGACAAACCCGTAGCAACGCACGGGCATATTTACTAGTAATAATAAAAGCGCTAAGTCTTCCGCGGTTTGGTGTGTCGTTGGATTAGATTTGTCCATAAAATTATGAATAATTACCCACCTATGCCATCCATAAGTTAAAAAAAAAAACGTTTCCATTGCCTAATAATTTGTTTACCTAAAAAAAAGTTCGCTCTCCTCGCTCGCTCCTTCATTATCCTGGCCGCCTCCGCTTCGTTATAGTCGCACTATGGGAGAACGTATATTTAGAGGCACTTTGCTTGAGGCACTACTTGAAAGTGTCTCAAAAAATGATTTTTAAGCGCATTTTGTACTAAGTGCCTCTATAAATGCTATTTTTACAGGTATTTTCTTACAAGTGTCTCTGTAAATGCCATTTTTAGAGGTATTTTTTTGAATTGCCTCTGTAAATGTTATTTATAGGGGCATTTTTTTCAAAGTGCCCCTTAAAATGCCATTTTTAGGGGCACTTCACGTAAAAATGTCCCTAAAAATGTTATTTTCAGGCGTATTTCCCCAAAGTGCCCCTAAAAATACTCCTATTCAGGACATAATTTTTTTTGTAATATTTATTTCCAACGAAATGACTTACCCTGTGATGTGCTTACGTCTGTGTATTTTTAATTTTACTGATCACCCAAACGGGTCATTTTTTTGGGGAACCAAACGGGGCATTAGTATTTGACTTATGCCACCGGGCGATTTGGACCAATCCAGCCCAAGCGGGCCCAATAACATCTACAGCCCAACCCAACCGACACACCAGGCACCTAGCTTTCTCTTCTCTCTTCCCTAAAAAAAAGCTACTCCGTATCTCATCTCTCTGCTCCCCATTGTCTCAAAAAAAAAAACTCTTTGCTCCCCAGCGATGGTGGCGCTCGATCCCTAGCTCGCCCCCGTCTTCCTCATCGCTTCAAACTCCCAGCTCCGCCAGGAGCAGCTCCCCACTCGCCCGCCTCCTCTGCTAGCCCCTGCCAGCCGGCGAGCAACCCCTGCTTCCACGGTCCCCTCTCTCCTCCGCCGCCTCGAGCTCCTTTCACCGCGTGCCGTCGATGTCCAGGACTTGCTCCGGCCAGCTTCTGCTTCGCCCCGTTGACCATATTGGCCTCGACGTACCTCCCCGGCCGCATCTCGCGTAGTCATCTCCGTCGGCCCTTTCTGCTCCTCGGCGGTAGGGAAGGCGTAACTGAGTGGCGGCCAGGGTAGCGGGGCCATGGACCCCGCGGAGGCGCTCCGGTCCGACAAGAGGCTCCGCGACATGGACGACTCCGATCCTCATCCGCGAGTCCCCGGTGCCAGAAATGAGTCCGACGATCGAAGGAGCAACATCTCCCGCGCCGCCCCAGGATCCTCGCGCGCTTGGTGTTCGAGCAAATGCTGCGCCCAGGTGAAGGTGGCGAGGGACTCGCGGTGGCACCGAAGCATTTCGTCGTCGCATCGCCAGGGTGGTGTACACCCGCTCTGCCGACGTGGTCGCCAACGGCGCACGGGACATAGATCCACACCGACGAGGAATCCGTGACCAATTCTGACAAGGTGCTTGTGATCTTCGCGCCGTTCGCTTAATGCGGCGACCTCTTCTCCTCGCCGCCGCGGGACATGCGGCTACCTCCTCGCCGAGCCGCGCAGGTGGAGTCGCACAATCTCGTTCCTATTATCCGTGAATCTCCTTCCTCTACCTACCCTAAGCACTGTCCCTTTTTCCTCTGGCACTCCAATATGTTCTCTATTGCGAGTCAGTGGGGATTTATCCCGCCCATTGGTGCCCAGAGGTGAGCGACAAAGGTATGGATCAGTAAGTATCTGACGTTCTAGTCTGAATCCCATGTCACCATGGTGGCATCATGAGATCATGGAGAAACAATACTCATTGCCTTGTCTTTGTCAGATGCAGCTAACAGCATGTCAAGGTTTGGCTGGCTTGTCAGCGTCCTGGTTGTGTCCTGCGATGTCGGACTATGGGTTGCTACTGTGGAGAAACCAAAGTGGGTCTCACATTCACTCCTGAGGTAGATTCTCACATTCACTCCTAAGAAAGCATGGATGAAATTGTAGGCAATATTTTCTGCAAATCATTGCAGTACTGATTGTTTAGATGTATTGATTGGCTATATATGTCAAGAGAACTGGTTATTGGAGTAGAACTGATTAGCTAGATATGCCAAGAGATGTACCGAGTGCCTAGATGTACTAATTGGAGTAGAACTGGTTATTGGACAGTTGAGTCCTGATGGGCACAACTGTATCAGAGCTTGTGTCCATGAACTGATTCGCTACATACGTTAAGAGAATAAAAAATGAATTGAATTCAGGAACGAATAAATTCCTGAATTTTCTGAACTGTATGAAGATATCTCAAACCCTCTTCATGACTTGCCAGGCCTTCTATTTTTCTGTTTCAAGCTAAACTTTGTCACCTGGAGCTGTTTTTTTTTTTTGGAGTAGTTCATCAGGTTCTGGTTTCATGCAGCTAGTTACACCTTTGAGATATCAAAATGATTAATTCATCTTTGTGTAGTAACGACTAAATGACTCCAGATTTAATGTTTGCATATACCCTTGTGATGCCATATAGGTATAGTTGCCTATGCAAGGAATTTATCCTATCTACTCCATTTACCTTTTTCTCCTGTGCCATCATGTTCTTTGTCATGATAGTTAAAGGAACATAATGATTTAATGTTTGATCAGGTATATAAGCTGGAAACATCTTGTTGACTTTGCTAAGATATTCTGGCAGTTACATTTTGTTTACTGTCAACTGCATTATGTTACTGTCAATCTTACTTCAACTGTCAAGTTGAACTAGCTTGCATTATACTCAAGTTTGCAACTATTCAGTTTACAAATTAGTCCGTTTGTTTGCATTATACTCAATGTTTGCTATTATTCAATTTGCAAATTAGTCAGCAACCTCCTGATCTCCCACGATGGTTGACTTCCAGGTTTATATGGTGCTGGTGATGTGGTGCTGGTGGTGCTGCCGCTCGGTTACGCCTACTACCTCGCCTTCTTCCACGTTCCGCCGCTGCTTGACTGCGGTGGCTTGGCCACACCGCAACCGCGACGGTGGTGGCTGCTCCTCTGCGACCCCATCGGTCCAGGTGAGTCTCATGTGTTCCGTCTCTTCTAATCTCCCCCTCCTTTAAGATGGACACTGCCGTTGTGCCATGATTATTTTAGAATAACCATTTTGTAGAGCAATTTTAGAATAACCATGGGTTTGTACATATCTATTTGACACAATATGAAAGTGCAAGTGTAATTGATGCCACATTGGTTTTAGAGGAATTGTGGATGTACTTCGATGGGAATATCTCCCCAATATGTATAAATATTTTGTCTCTACTGTTCACCTCTCCCCAAAAGTATGATTCTAGCTGGGTCATTATTTGTCTCTACTGTTTCCTCCTTGAGTGCTTTATAGGATACCAAGTGTGGTTAATTTCTAGGTGTACTTGAACTTTTCTTGGTTAATTTCTAGGAATACTGGAACTTTTCTTGCAGGCTTACAAATAATGTCCTTAGCAGTGTTCTCTAGGGTGTTCAAATTTTACTATAAAACCACTAGATCATTGCCTCTGCCTTTCATCTTAGAGCAGGTTCTTAGAGTATCAACTGTGTGTATGGTCTCATTGTACTCCTACTTTGAAGTCAATAGCTCAATCTACTTGTCAAGTCAATTGCTATTTTGACTGTCAATTGCTACACTTTAACCTATGCAACTTGTGTAAGTGATATCAAGTAGGCCCGAAAAGGAAACTATTAGCCACACTTAACATGTGCAACTTTGGCCTGAAGTGTTAGTTTGGTAATTGCACCAATGTTTAGCTAAGTTCATCAAGTACAATATTACTTTTGGCTAGCCTGGCAACGAGCTGGAACTTAAACTTAATCCAATCAATAAAGTTACATAGTGCACAGAAAGGAAATAAAGTAGCCAGTCAAAGTTGTTGTTTTGGCAAAATTAGTGGCAATAGTTGCTGCATCCTTATATTTTAATCGGACATGTAAACTATTCAGATTATCTGTTGTATAATCCATTCTCATTTGTCGGCATCATGGATTACGAGTCGCGCGACTAATCATGATTAGTCGTCGACTAGTCTACGAGTCGTAACTTGGAGGTCGACTCGAACTGTCCACTCGACTGGTTGGGCGAGTCGCTCGACTCGCTCGACTAGTCCTGACTTATCTTGACTAGTCGCACCTGTTCGGTCGATCGACTAAAAAAAAGGCCCCACATGTCATATTTTTTTCCAATATTTTGCTTTGACCCGGCTGGAAACCTAGATCGAGCGGCCCTTTTCCCCCGTGAAACCCAAAATCGAGCCTGGACTCCCGCCTGGCGCTCCTCTCCCTTGGCGGCCGCCGCCGCTGCGAGTCTGCCAGCGGCGCCGCCGTGAGCACATGGCACCCTGGCCTATACCTTCTGCCCCGTAATCTGCTCCTCCACCTGCTATTCCGCTTCCGCCGGCTGCTGCTGGTGGCCTGCTCGTCGCGCCATCTGCTGCTGGTCTGCTCCTTCGCCGGCTGCTGCTGGTCTGCTCCTTCTCCGGCTGCTGCTGGTGTGCTACTCCACCACCAGCTGCAGCTCTCAGGCTCCTCCATACTATTGCTTGTGTTATACTACTAGTAGGAATATAATATGATATTTTATAGCAAATATTACTGTATAATCATGTCGACTAGTCAACATGAGTCATGACTAGTCACGACTAGTCTACCAGTCGCTACTCCAGATCGACTCGTCGACTCGTAATTCTTGGTCGGCATTAATCGGACATGTAAACTATTCAGATTATCTGTTGTGTAATCCATTCTCATTTGTCGGAATTAAGTTTCTTGTAGTAGTAGTAGTGAAGGGTGGAGGTCATCGTATAGGAAATGTATAAACCAATTTTAAGATATGTATGTTTTTGCAGGCTGTGTAGTGAGCAGCTAACGCTGAGGGACATCAGATAACTTGCAGAGTTGTAAAGAGTTGGATAGGTATCTATTTTACCAACCTTGTGTAACCATTTTAAACCTGGTGTTCACATCTCTAAAGGTCTTGTTATGCTTGATCTGCTCAAGTGTATGTGTGGTGCTGTACTGTTGAGCATGTATGTAATAGGGCTTGTCTTCTTTGGAGCATGAAGTGGTGCGAACTTCTAATTTCTGTCAGTTTGGAGTAGATGATATGTTATGAATTCCTGAATGTATGTTATGAATTCCTGTCAACTTTGTGAAGAATATGTTATGAATGCAATTACTGACAGAGAAGTTCGCACTGTATGTTATGAATGTATGTTCTGGACATTTGAATGTTTGTTACGAATGCAACTACTTTTTACAATGGCATTAAAAAAAATTGGCACTGATATTGATTAGAAGCATTCGTGGAAATGTCTCTAAAATAGTTAGAGACAATTCAAAAACAGTGCCACTAAAAAACATAAGAGGCATTTCTGAAAATGCCTCTAAAAATAGTTACAGGCAATTCAAAAATAGTGCCACTAAAAAATATAGAGGCATTCCTGAAAATGCCTCTAAAGATAGTTAGAGGCAATTCAAAAACAGTGCCACTAAAAAATATAGAGGCATTCCTGAAAATGCCTCTAAAAACACTCATCTTTAGGGGCATTTTCCTTGAAATGCCTCTATGATTTTTAGCAACACGATTAAATGCAACACTATTAAAAGTGCCCCTAAAAATACTTAGAGGCACTTTCCTGATTTTTAGGGGCATTTCGAAGTGCCTCTAATTTGACGTAGTGTCGGAGGGTTCCAGCGGTGTCGTCAAGGACATCTGCTGCGCGAGGAACAAGACATGCTCGTCCTCCGTACGCAGCAGCGGGTACACGGGCGTCATGTCCTTGGGAAGGTCTCCGAAACCCTCGAGCCCCCACAAGGTCTCGACTCTCGAGTCGGAGCTCGTGCCCCAGCAGCCTCCAGAAAGAGTGTTTTCCTTTCGTTCGATCGATCGCTGGGTGTGGTGTCCGCTTCGATGTCTCTCACCTCTATCGTTAGCCATGGGAACGGAGGTTCTTCGAGCCCACGAGGCCACGATTGCCTCCCCTTCGTCCGCCACCACGCCCACGCCAGCTTCAAGCGGTCGCCGTCGGTGGCGAGGATCACGCGTCGTCCGCATCGCCCACGCCGAGGGAGGTCCGGATCATGGCAAATTCAGACGTCGTGTATACATGGCCGGCTGCAGTGCCGTCGCAGTGGGCGCTGCCGCTGCCGTTATTTAGCTCCCAAGACGGCCACCGTAGACGACTCGGCTACGCGGGAGCTACGGCAGGTGCTGAGCATCGAGCGAACGAATTAACCATGCGAGCGATCAATCTGACAAATATATGGCCACGGATGCAGCAACGGAAAAGGGCTATCAATATACACATCTACGTGTGGGTCTTTTCCAATGATTCTTTTTGGTTAATCTCTAGCTCCGTCTCACCGGCGGCGCGTTCCCGGTCAGAGTACGCTCCGATCTGGTTGTCTGTTGTTTGATGGAGGGAGGTGGGCAGCGACGGTGTGCTTGCTACCGTTCTCGGGAAGACGGGAACCCATCGTTGGAGATGGGTCTGATAGAGATAATGATATGGCGGGAAGTTGAATGTGAATTTCAATTTTGGTTTGGATCCAATAATCTTCAGATTTTGTTTTCGCCATTCTTCAGTGGACTTCTTCCCTTTCGAGCGCCATACACCTGAGCACTGTGTGTGTTCAGCTTCCTTTGCTCTTCAGGTGATGAAGAAACACTTGAGCACTTATTTTTTTACTTACCCATTAGGAGGTTTGGCTTGCTGGAAAGGCTTAACTCACCTGGCTCCTGTCCTCATGCAGTCTGGGTACTACTGTATTTGTCAAGCTAATCATATTTCCAAGTTATTGTTATGGAAATACTTCGGCTGAATATAATGTTCAGTCCTTGAGCACTGTAAGAAAGTCACGCATGGTAACAAAAGCTAATGCAGCAGTTTTCTTCTCAAGAATACATGATTTTTTTATTTGGAATAAGTGACTCTATATAAACTGATCAGAAATCATATCGAAAATATTTTAAGATAATATAAGACATTTCTCAAATAATTTTTATAATTCCATAGCAACGCACGGGCATATTTGCTAGTAGATAATAGAATAGATAGATATTAACTTAGAATAGTTTACAAGGATGAGCTGGGTGTTGAAAATTCCATGATGTAAACAACATGCGTAAACAATCCTTTATGTTAGAGAAAGAGATTTTGCTATTCTTTGCCAACGCACGAAGACGGTGCAGCCAATTACAACCGGCCTCTACACTGTCAAGTCTTTATTTTGGACGTTTTCAAAAATAAGAAGTGGATGCTATTTTAGAAACATGACGATCGAGTCACTTATTCACTTATGACGCAAATGCAATAATGCAGGGTACTTACAAAACTAACAAGGAAATACGTTTGCCAAAGAAAAGAAAAGAAAAGAAAAGAAAAGAAAAATGAAGTACACCTATTCGTGATCCTTATTAGTTGACCATGCATGTGAAATGTCAACCACGCTCTAAATCTCCATGCAAAAGAAACTAATTAATTCTCAAACTTGTCTCGCATGAAGTACACCTATGATGCAGTCCTGCCGCGTGACACCTAACTCCGAGAACATCTGGCCATCGTTGCGACCTAGCCGGCATACCTGCCAAGGTACAGGGCTGGACTCGAATTGTGCGTCTTGGTTCTGCATGATGACACCGAGGATGACGTCGTGGCCTCGTGGGGTAGAGCCGGTATAGAACCATCTTGTGCACAACAATATCCATCCTTCAAGTACAACAAAGTAACTTTCCCTCTCAAGTGTGCCTATTTGTTGATAAAACGGTTTCCCTAATTTCAGGATTTCATTTTTGAAAGTACTACATAGAAGTTCAGGATATGTAGAAATATAATCAACTCTGCTCGGTGCCATTGCCTCCTCATGATCGGAGAGGAGGAATGCTCTGCTCATTTCTGAAGTAGTCACCGGGATCCACCATAGCCTTCACTGCCGCGAGCCTCTCAAAGTTAGCCTTGAAGTACGGCTCACCCCAAACTCTTGCCTTCTCATAGCTGCTCCCGTTGCCATTGTCGTACAAGTCGTTTACGCCAAGGTCCAGGTCCCTGTAATTCACGTACGCGCCCCTGGGGTTCTTGGACACGTACGGCTCCATCTCCTGATGCAGCCCCCTGATCCAGCCCATATGTTGCTCCGACGCCTCTGTCCCGTTGTCCCACCAAAAACTGTAGTACTGGATGTTGTAGAGCGCTCGCCGGTGCGGGAAGGGCGTCGCCGACGGCGTGACGCGGCCCATCCTGCCACCGTAGGGGTCAAGGATCAACAGCCCGGCCCCGTCCTTGAGGAACCAGCTCCACATGCTCTCCCACACGTGCATCGGTATGGGTTCGTGCACGAAGTCGGACTTGGCCTTGAAGTACCTGTCCGGTTTGGTCCCTCGCTCCAGGAGCATCGCCATGGGTTTCCCCGTGTCGTAGAATGCGAAGTAGAGGACGGATTCGATCCAGCTCATCTCGATGCAGTCCTGCCGCGTCATGCCCAACTCCGGGAACATCTTGGCCATCGTCGCGACGTGGCCGGCGCACCTGCCGAGATACAGGGACTCGAACTGCGCGTCCTGGTTCTGCACGACGACTCGGAGGATGACGTCGCGCGGCAGACCTGGTGCTACGTGTTGCCACTTGGTGAGGAGACCGCTGGCAGATCGGTTTCGTGGCCGGTGGACGGTGAACGCTGTGACGATGGACGGCACGCGCACCAGCTGGAGCTTCCAGGACACCACGATGCCGAAGCTCCCGCCCCCGCCGCCTCGGATGGCCCAGAAGTGGTCCTCCCCCATGCCGGCCCTGTCAAGAAGCCTTCCCATGGCGTCCACCACGATGGCGTCGACGACGTGATCGGCAGCAAGGCCGTATTTCCGCATCATCAGGCCAAAGCCGCCGCCGCTGAGGTGGCCGCCGACGCCAACAGTTGGGCCGATACCGGCGGGGAACCCTAGGCACGCGCTCTTGTTGGCGATGCCGTAGTAAAGCTCGCCGAGTGTGGCCCCTGACTCGACCCACGCCGACTTACTGCGGACGTAGACGCGGACGGCGCGCAGGTCCGCAAGGTCGACGACGGCGAACGGGCATGCCGCGTCCATGGAGCGGTAGGAGAGGCCCTCGTAGTCATGGCCACCGCTGCACGGGCGTACGCGGACGCCGTGCGCCACGCCGCAGCGCACGGCGGCCTGGACGTGGGAGGCGTTGGTGGCCTTGACGATGACGAGGGGCGTCGGGGTGGCCGGCGTGACGAAACGGAGGTTCTTGATGGAGAACTCGAGGACTGACGCGTAGGAGTCTGACGCTTGGGTGTAGACGATCCCCGGAGGAAGGTGGACAGTGAGGCAGCTTACGAAGTCAGTGGTGTTGGTTGGTGCAGTGGCCCCGGCCGCGGCCGTGGAGATGGCAATGCAAACGGCGAGCAGTGCAAACAGGAAGCTCCGAGCTGTGGCCATTGTGTGTAGCTTGGTTCGAGAGGAGTAAAAACGCAGGAGAGATCGTCCAACCTTGTAAACAGGTTGGGAAAGGAGGCTCAGGCTCGCCAAAAAATCACTTATCGGAACCAGTAGGAGTGCACTATGTAAATACTTGGTTGCTGTTTGTTTCCATCGATCTGCTAAGTCTTAATTCGGCTGGTTTTGCTAAGCTTCAAGAAGAAGTCACAATATGTTACTGGCCGACAATTTAGTCAACTTCGAGCTATTGATGGCGCTTCTGGAATTCTCCACTCGGCACAGATCCGCTTTATATGAAAAATCGTATATATGCATTCATATGTACTTTCTCCGTTCCATGATATAACATGTTGTAGAAATTTCAATACAGACCATATATGGATCGAAATGAGTGTTACAACACACTAAAATATGTTTCACAAAAAAAAAACACACTAAAATATGCCTATATACGTACGAATCATGAGAAAGTAAAATACCTTATATAAAGAGAGAGTACGAACAAGTCTGCCGCTCCTACCTGAGACTAAGTCTGGCGAAGAACACAAGAGTTAGCTAGAGTGATGTTTACGTTATACAAAGGTGGGTTACTTAAGAGTGTTGTTTCTTTAACCAAAACTACAAACGCCCTTTTTTCATGTGAAAGATAAGGAGGGGCAAGGCGCTTATGAATATCTATTCATTAGAGGGGACCCAGTGATTCTGTGAACCAAAATAGTCTGCTGCCATTTAGATCCTACGGAAAATATTTTCCCAAATTTCAAACTGGCCATGAATAATTAAAAATATATCGGTTTTGCTAATTCTCAGTCGCCTGACAATTGTCTAAATCTCAGTCCCCTCCGTCACAGTTGGATTTGGGTGCCAAGATTGGTGCAGTTTGCCTATTTTTAACAAGCAAAGCCTATTGTATTCTGCCTGTATACCGTTGTATGAAGCGATGCGGCAAGCCGGCAACGAGTTTGCGCTGCTGCAGCCGCACGGGTGTGGGCTTGTGGATGCCGTGCGTTATCACAATGGGAAGTATCATAGATCGGTATCATGCATATGATACTAGTGTATGATGCTACCCCTAGAATACATAGTATCATATAGTAGTATCATAGCCACATCTTATTTATTTATTTGTAGTATCCCATAATCCCAATACAAATATGTGTACACGATTAACTTGCTATTAAAATATCTTATTTTACGTGCTATGATACCGTAACATAGGTAGATACCATTATACTCTATTTTTTTCATTAATTGCCATGCCACATCAAAAAAAAATTACAACTTGGCATGCATGATACTCCCTCCATTCCGGTTTATAGGATGACTTTGACAATTCTCTACAACCTAGGTGGCTAACTATTGGTGCCTTGAATAGCACAATTGCTGACATGCATTGGTTGCCTTCCTTCTATCTCTCATAATTACTCATTAATTGATCAAATTGGTGCATATGCATTGGTTACCTTCCATTTTCTCTCTCCTAATTACTTATTAATTGCCTAAATTGCATCTTATTCTTGGAAAAACCTGATTTTGGAAATACATCCTATAAACCGGAATGGAGTGAGTACTAGCTATGATACCCCAATTATGGCTAGTTATGTTTCTTGCTGGTGTTGTTTTTCCAAGGACTACCGTGGATTTTTTTGATGTTTTTTGAATATTTCATGAATATTTCAAATTCGGCCAAACTCAAGCCAAATCAGCATTTAAACAAGTTTTACACACCAAAATGGAAAAGTAAGCCTGGATCATTCTTAGTCACACCAAAATGAAGGTTTGGTGAGGTTTTGGACAATTTCATGTTGCAAATCCCAAACCACCTCTCTTCGCACATGAGAGTTCATTGTTTGAAATGTGTGATTTCACACCATATTGAAGCATTTCTTGTTTAATATGTGTCTAGACCTTGTTTATCAGTTGGAGATGTTACTACATGACAAAATAAAACCATGTGCACTGGATTTGCATTTTTTTAATGTTTTTTGAATATTTCATGAATATTTCAAATTCGGCCAAACTGAAGCCAAATCAGCATTTAAACAAGTTTTACACACCAAAATGGAAAACTAAGCCTGGATCATTCTTAGTCACACCAAAATGAAGGTTTGGTGAGGTTTTGGACAATTTCATGTTGCAAATCTCAAACCACCTCTCTTCACACATGAGAGTTCAAATGAGCTCTAAAGGTAGTGTAAACGGCTCCATTTCTAAGCAAGATTTTTTCCACCTTCTCTAAATCAGCCAAATAACTATCCTACACATCTACTCTATATATAAAAACCATGTGCACTGGAATTTCATTTTTTTGAAGTTTTTTTGAATATTTTATGATTATTTCAAATTCGGCCAAACTGAAGTCAAACCAACATTTAAACAAGTTTTAAACATGAAAATGAAAAAATAAGCATGGATCATTCTAAGTCCCACCAAAATGAAGGTTCTGTGATTATTTTAATTTTTTTCTGAATTAGTTGGTCAACCCACACAAAATCCTACGAAGCTTCTGTGATTTAACCCTGGCCGTCCGATCATGCCTTCTAGAAGGAAATCCCCCGATCCGCGCCAGTCCCAGTTCTGCGCTCTGATTGGCTATTGATTCTTTTTTTTTTAGAGGAGGTTGTTGAATTTTTTTAGCTGCAGTGTTTCGAACGCGCATAGGCCACGGCCCAACAAACTCCACGGCCCAACAATTTTTTTTTAGCTTAAGTGTTTTATTAATTTCAAACGCGCATAGGCTACGGCCCAGAAAACTCGACGGCCCACGGCCCAAATCCTGTCGTGCCCTAGCTATTGCTCTTCTTATCCACTAACCCTGTCGTGCCCTAGCTATTTCCCCACCCTGTCATGCCCGAGCTATTTCCCCAACCTCGCCGCCGCTCGCATTAGCTCGCCGCCGGTGATCAAATCGAGCTACGCCTATAGATCCAGCCCCGCAGCCCGCCGATGTTTAGGAGGGGAGGTCGAATCGCCGGCCGTGGTGGCCATTCCGGCGGTGGCAACGGCGACGAGGAGCGGAAGGGGAAGAGGCGGGTTTCGGCTGACCCCGCTAGGAAGGCCGTGGCCGCTTCCGACGGCGCTCGTAAGTGAGGCGCGTGTGCGTGGATGAACCTCGGAATGCGGCCTCCGCCTGCGTACGAGCGCCGCGAGCTGCCTGAGTACGACCGCCGCATGGCGATGGCTGGAAGCTCTTCTGGTGCGGGGAGCTCCTCCGGTGCGGGGAGCTCCTCCATTGCTCGGGGTCGGGCACCGCTGCCGCCGCCGAAGAGGGAGGAGGAGGAGAAGCGCCGTCAGATGGAGATTGAGCTCGACCAACGCCGCCTCGAGGTAGGGATTTACAGTTCCCTCAACGACGTCATCGACATCAGCTCGGACTCCGACAGGGCCGGGCTATTCGATTCCGACGAGGACTAGGACTGAGCGGCGCCGCCGCCTTGTTGCCGCTGCCGCACCCCCGGGGCTCCGGTGTGAGCCCAATTTAGGGTCGTAGCTAGGGGTAGGAGCAGCAGCGAATCGTCCCCCTTGTATTTTCAGTTCTTCTCTGCGTGGCTTTTGATCCGATGAGCCACGAGCTTCTGTAATGCAGTCTATGTCGAATATATAGTTTGTCTACTATATGCACCCCACTTGTTTATTTTATCTGCATTTATTTATGTTTTGTCTCGCCAGCGTTGCCGCGCTGCGTCGATGTCGCTGGAGAAGAAGAAGAAGAAGCAGCAGAGAAAGCGCGCGCAGGGGAAGAGATGAAACGGTCGTCGTTGCTGACGTGGAAAATTGGGGTCCCACCCGCCTCCCCTTAATCCTAACTGACACTGGGGTAGGAACTGATTAAGAGCAATGAGTTAGGTAAGTTATTTGAGCTCAATGAGATGTCGCACTGGAGCTATTACAAGCAACGACGTCGTTCCCCAGTGAATAGGGTGAAAAAACGTCGCATGTGAGCTATTTACCCTGATCTATCTGTGCTAAAAAGGAGCTGCATGATCTTCTTTTCTTGTCCTATTTATTTATTTTGTCTGTTGTATGTACATCGGTTTGTTAGCATTTAGTGGACACCGTATGACTATTTTTCTGAATAATTGTTCCATGAGTTCAAAATAAGGCAGGATAATTATTTTGTAGTTTTTTCTTATATTTTTCCTAACCGTATGGGGTTGCAACTGTAATTTATCCAATAGGATTTGCTAATTCTCAATCGATTTACAATTAGTTAAATCTCAGTCAATTGTGCAGTTGTCAAATTTTGTGCGGAGAGCCGGAGATTCATGTGATTTTAGTTGTTTATTTTTTCCTAACTGCTGGGGGACAATTTTTTCAAATGGGTCGTGTCGTTGGGTGCTGGTTTTAACCCATCCGGATACAGCCGGACCAAACGGGTCATTGAGTTAGAGTTGCCCCCGAAAGTGCGCTCGTTCTGGTGGCAAGTTATCAAGAAATTTATACCGACAAAACAGATTCTCCAGGCGCGCCATATGGAGCAAACTGCACATTGTGAAGCATGTGGGAAGCTCTTAAAATCACATCTGTTTGAATGTACTTGGGCTAAGTTGTTTTGGTCAGCTCTTAAAATCACATCTGGGACCAAGTTACCAACTCTGCACCAAAATACATGGGCGATGGATTTGCTGGACTGCAAACTCTTGTCGAAAAAACAGGTATGCATGATTTTGTGCGGCTGTTGGGCTGCATGGCAGGAACGTAATGCTCAAAAGCATGGAGAAGTAGGGAGGTCGGTTACTGAATCTGTTCGCTGGGTCATGGAAACTACTCTAGCCCTTGCTCAATCAGGTTGTGTGAAACCAACAAGTGTAGGAAAGCAGAAAGCTCGGTGGAGGAAACCACCTGATGGTGTTGTGAAAATAAACACGGATGCTAGTTTCTATTCCCAGTCGATGGCGGGAGGGACTGGTCTAATTATTAGAGACCATAATGGAGCTATGATTAGAGCCCAGGCTCTATGGTATGACAATGCTGCTGATGAATTGTGCATGGAGGCGAGGGCGATATGTGATGGAGTAAGAGCTGCTGTGGAACGGGGATACATGCATGTGATCATAGAAAGTGATTCTAATTAAGGTGGCAGTGAACTTGTGCAATGATGAGACCAACAATACATCTGAGATTATGTCAATATGTCAAGAGGTCAGAGAGATCAGGAGAGCTTTATCTAGCTGTAGCATTTCTTTTGTTGGGCGGGATGCAAATGTAGCGGCCCATTTACGTGCTAAGCAAGCTAGTGTCGATAGGAGGAGATGCCTGTGGATTAACTATAACCCTGGCTTTCTCGTAGATACTCTTCGGAGTGATTGTAATTCTGTCGACCGATTAATAAAGCTCATTAATTTGCAAAAAAAAAAATATAAAACGTTTTTTTCGTCACCTTGTCAGCCATTAGATTTAGTGTGCTAAGATTCGTGCAGCCCATTAGTAGTCTTTGTTCGCTTTGTGGTCGGCAGCGCGACTCACTTTTTTCTGCGCAGGCGTGAAGCGTGGGCTGCTCAGCTGTTGGCCCATGAGCGTAGGCTTTGGTAGGTTGTCCTTTTTTTTGTAGATTTATTTTTCTGTTTTCGAATTTTGTGTTTTTTTTTTGTTGTTGCAGGCGTGCATGACAGTTTTATGAAAAAAACAAAAGCCTGACCCTGCCTTTTTTTTTGAAACATGTTCTTCAGACATGGTTACTTGGTGTGAGTTACATGTAATGTGCAACTGAAGGAAAATTATTTACACTCCTAAGGTCAATGGTATATTTAGTAAACAATCCTTGTTTTGTCATAGAAGTTATGCACATTTTTGGAAACATTTTCGCATAGGCCTTCCGTGATATATGTAGAATGGTTTTTCTAATTCTCATCCAACTTTTGTATTCGTTTGCGTCATGACTCGTGCTTGATTGGTTCCAACTGAGGTTCCCAATTGCACATCGGTTGCAACTAAATTTTTTCTAGTTGCACATGTATTGAAAGATTGAAGTTAGAGCCAAGTTGACTACTGAACCGTTCGATCGCGTCGTATTTGTGAATATAATGGGATTATGGGAGTAGCAAATAGCCTCCATCTGAGATTTTTTAAGTGGGTTACAACTGAGATTTTTCTAGTTGCAAGTGGATTGCAACTGAGTTTTTCTCCGAGTTGCAAGGGAGATGCAACTGAGATTTTCCAGTTTTAATTGGGTTGCAACTGAGTTTTTTTCAGCTGCAACTCAGTTTTCTTCCAGTTGCAAGTGAGGTGTACCTGGTTTTTTTCCAGTTGTAAGTGGGTTGGGCATGACTATTTTCCAGTTGCAAGTCAGTTGCAATTGTGATTTTCTAGTTGCAACTAGATTGTACATGAGTTTTTATCAGTTGCAATTGCAATTGAGATTTTTGAGTTGCAAGTGAGTTGTATTGAAGTTTTTCTCCAGTTAAAAGTGGGTTGCAACTGATATTTTTGACATGCAAGTAAGTTGTATATGAGTTTTTCCATTTGCAACTTGGTTGCAATTGAGTATTTTTCTGGTTGCAAGTTGGCTCCAGTTGAGATTTTTTAATTGCAAGTGGGTTTACAATTAAATTTTTGAGTTCTGAGGAGGTTATATCTGAGATTTTTTGGTTGCATGTGGGTTGCAACTACGATTTTCGAACTGTAAGTGGGTTGCAGTTAAGATTTTTGAGTTGCAAGTGGGTTAGAGCATCTCCACTGGCACGCCCAACTGCGCTCCCAATCCCAAAAGTTGCCAACACGTCCCAATACAGCGTCCGGCAACCCCGCTTCGTGCCAGGTTCTAGGGACACAACCGGGCGTGCCAGCAACCGCGGCAACGCGTGCCTCGTCGATTCCTGATGGGCGAGCCCGACGCGTCAGTGACACAACGGTTGGTGCGGATTTATTGTGGCCGGTTTGTGCGTTTTAATGACGCAATGGCTCCCAAGGCGGGCGCAGACGACGCGACGCGTCAAGCGCAACACTGGAAGCTCAGGCGGTGGCGCGCACGCGTCGTCGTCGTCAAAGCGCGTGGCAGACGAGCCGGTGGTGGCGTTAATGCGGCCATCGGCCTCCTCCGCTCCCGCCGGCTTTAAAACGGCACCTGGGGCGCCTCTCGTCTCCACAGAACTTCCACCATATCCACCATGCCTGGCACTCGCAAGCCGCAACCGGAGATGACCGAGGAGGACGAGCAGCGCCGCATGCTGGCGTCTGCCGACCGACAAGCTCGGCGCGCGCGCCACCACCGCCATCGCCACCCCCGAGCGCCGCCAAGAGGAGGAGATGCAGCGCCGCCTCCTCAACGAGGAGAGGATGATGGGGGTAGGCGTTTGCCCACGAGATGCGGCGCGAGGAGGAGGCCCATGAGCTCCGAGAGAGGGCTCGCCGCCATGGGCAGCTCGAAGCAGAGTTGTTCGTGCGCCGTCCTGAGCAGGCGAGCTCTTCCCGAGCGCCACCGGCGGCACCTCTACTGTCGCGGGGTTTTCTTGCAGGTGTGGCGAGCTCTTCCCACGTGGTGCAACCGGCGGCACCTCTGTCTCCTATCGTTCTGTCGGTCGAGGAGGCGGAGGAGTACCGCCGCCACAACCTGCAGGTTCTAGAGGGGTGGGTGCTACCGGAGGGCTGGGTACTGAACCCCGTCAGGGTGCTGGTGGCGCCACCACTTAGTGGACCGGCCCGGCGCGAGTACATCACGACACGGTGGAGGGACTTGCCGTGGGAGCAGCGCTGCGACCCCTTCTACTACGCGTCGGCGCCTCACTGGGACGCTGTCATTGACGCGGAACACTAGGCGCGTCTCGGCTCCTTCTTCCTCCCAAGTGGGATGAGGGAGCCACCACCGGAGTGGTTTCACTCGGATGACGAGCGTGCCCGCTCTTCATCCGACGACGAGTTGCCCGATCTCCCCTTGCTACCACCATCACCGGCACCGGCACCCGCACACACACCGGAGGATGACGACGATGACGATGACGACGTCGACTGGTCAGAGACGGAGTGGGAGGGAATGCAGGCCGCCATCGAGGCCTCCCTCCGTCGCCGCTAGATCAAACCCCACCATGCTCGGCGACGGCGGCGACCCAGAGATGTTCCTCAAGGCCGGAGCCACGGCGGGTGAAACCAGAAGCCTCAGTAACAGCGGCGCAGATAAAACTTCCTCCTCAAGAGCTGGAGATCATCTTCCTCGACGTTGTTGTGTAGCTGGTTTCGCCGTCGCCGGGATAGGCTTCCTTCTCGAGCGTCTGCCGGTAGAGCCGCTAGATCTAGGGTCTAGGGTTTAGTTAAATTTCGTTTAAGTTTGTTAAATATCGTTTGTCAAATTTCATTTAAGTTTGTTAAATGTCCTTCAAATTCAATGAAATATCGCCGGTTCGTCCATAATCGTATCTCAAAGTTTTTTTCTCTAAACCCTATTGGGAGCGCCCGGTGGGGCGCGGTGCTCCCAATAGGCGGCAACTGTTACCGGCGCGTCCAATAGCGTATGTCCGGCAACTTTGCCGGACGCTCTATTGGGCGCACCGGTGGAGATGCTCTTACAACTAAGATTTTCAAGTTACAAGTGGGTTGTAACGATATTTTTTCAGTTGCACGTGTGTTGCAACTGTGAATTTTCCGGTTACAAGTGAGTTCCGAGTAAGATTTTCTCCTTGAAAGTGAGTTGTAAGTGAGATAAACATTTCCGGTCGTTAGATTAACGTGATAATAAGTACTGGCTTGTAGTTGCAACTTAATAAATTTTCATGGTTTCTCTACGATTATTTGTATCTCGTACCATTAAAATTGCATGTGATTATTTATTTCTTTATCATTTTTTTATAAACTCATTTGTAAATAGACACGGTGTTTTTTGGGGATTGTTAAGAGACACGTAAAACTCTTGAAGACACTAGTAGCCCATCGATGTTTAACGAGTTGCCACAAATTTTAAAAAGTTATAAACTAGTTAGCCCAAAATCAAAGGCCCATGGGTCCAGCAAAGGGAAGGAGCTCCTACGTTGCTCCATGGTCCAGGCAAAATATCAATCGTTGGCATCGACTGAGACTAGTCACAGTGGCTAGTAATCTAGACTAGTAACATACACATGTTAGAGCATCTCCAAGCGGAGGCCCCAAACCCGCCCTATACGTCCGGGCGGATGGTCCGGAGGCCATTTGGTTCAAAAAACACCACCCAACCGCGGTTGTCAAACCCTTCCCAAACGTCCGGACGGTCCGGCAGTTGCCAAATCCAGCCCATATTTGTGGAGGGTTTGGGGGTGGCCGGACGCATCCGGACGCGTCCGGTTGGTCCACTTTTCCTTTCTTTTCTTTTCTTTTCTTTTCTTTTCTTTTGGCCTTCATTGATTCTTCTCTCTCCTTCTCCACCAATCACATGTAATTGGCCCCACAATTTGGGAAGACTTTGGGGGATACGGTTGTAGGAAGCAATATTTAGGGGCTGTGACAGTTTGGGGGCACGTTACCACCATTCTATCTTTATTTGGATTTTACGTTGGATTCGGTTCCATCTTTTGTTCCACATTAATGCAAATGCCGCCACTGCTAACTAACATAATCACCATGCACGTCGTACTTTCTATACGCTGTCATGCATAACCTTACTTAAAAAATCAAAATCACGGGCTCATGTCTTGCAGTTTCATGCATGTGACGTTTCTGAATTCCTTAGGAGACGATGCAACCTAATCACTCCGTAGACAGTTCGACAATGCGGCAGGCTGGCGATAGCATGTCACACAACTACAAAATCCGGTCACGGGGACTTTCTCTTATCCAATCAATTATCTCCACGAGCACCCCACAGGAATCGTTGACCGTTACTTTTGTATGTAGCTAGTGCGGGCTAATGAATTCACGTATCCCCCGAGGTCATACTCATAACTAAAGTCTTACTACAACAAATTTCACATCGTGAGCAGAGCAGACCAACCAAGGAGTAGTATATAGAGAGAGCTTAGGGCAGCTAGCTTAAGCACAACACTCTCGCTGTGAGCAGCAAAAGATCGATGGCTACGATCAAAGGCTTCGCGTTCGCGTTCCTGTGTGCTTCTTGGCATGCCACCTGATCTTGGTTCATTTCCAAGCTTCATCTGATGACTTCCTCCAATGCCATCGTAGTATTGGAGTAGATAGGAGGAAAAGAGCTCTCGCGGTCGAGCTCGCGCACGACCGCCGCCGCCAGCGCCTGATCTCCCTCCTCCGGCAACCTCCGGCTCGGCCGAGCACAGATCCGGAACGCCCTCGGCGCCCTCTTTCCATCCATCCAGAAGCCCAGCACCGTCTTCGCCGGGTCCGCAGCAACCGTCGTCTTCCTCGGCGTCCGTCCTCCGACCTCGAGCACCTCCCCCGTGCCGCTCCCCAGGCGGCACCGGGGGATTCAACCCCGCCACCTCCAGGCCCTCCTCCGCTGCTCTCCTCGGCGCCGCTGCCGCCGGCCTCTGCGCCGCGGTGGCGGCGGGCCCCTGCTGCCAAAAAACACTTGGCTGTGGGGGTGGTTCCCCTGCTCGTCCTCGCGCGCGGGCGGCCGTCGGGCTCGTCTGGGGCAGCGATGGCGGTCTGCCGGCGCTTGCAAGCCGGAGCGGCGGCTCCGGGACCGCGCTGTGCTCATCGTCTTGGCGGCCGGCAGCGGGGTGGCGGTTCTGGGGGTCCTGGCGCCTAGTTCTGATGGGGAGACGGGCCGTCGTTGGTGTCGGCGGTCCGGCAGATGCGCCGCTGCTCTGGCCATAAGGATGGCAGGGCGACGACGCGGGCCACGAGGTACGGCGGGGTGGCGCGCAGGCCACCGACGGGGAAGAGGAAGCCGGGGCGGCGGCCCCGGATCGATGGCGCGGCGTGGGGGCCAGGGCGCATCGGTGCGGTCGGGGTTTGTCCCGGCCGTGTGGCCGGCATGAGGTAGCCGTGCTGCACCTCCGGCTGGGGGTTCGTCTTCCAGCCGATCGAGAGGATGCCGGGGCGGCGGCCCCGGACACGGCGTCATGCTTCTTGCTTCCTGCCGCGGCGTGAGGTGCCACGGTGGCTGCGGCATGCGGTGTGGGTGGTCTGGCCGGTCTCCGATGAGCGGATGCGGGGTTTGTGACGCATCGCCGGGCGAAAGCCCTGCCCAGGTTGTCTACCGGGGCCGACGACGGTGACGCCCTCGGGGCGCCGCTTCCTTCCTGAAGGCGTCGTCGAGGTGGTCTCTTGCTTCCCCACGTCGGGTTCTCCGGGGGAAACCCTTGATCCCACACGGGATCGGGCGAGGGCGGCGCTCCTGCGTCGCTTGCCTCTTGGGGACTCGTTTTGGATGTTCCACCGGCCAGGGGGACCAGTGGATTCAGATGGTGGTTGGCGGCGGCGAGCCTTCGTTTTCGGCTAGGGGGTGCGCGGTAATCGGACCGGTGTGGATGTCGGAGCGGTGGCTCCGGTTTTCGTCTTGCGTTGAGATCGTCTCCGCCGTGTTGGGTGTCGGCTATGGTCGCTAGGGCGACATGGTCGTTGACTCGTTTTTGGGGCGTGGCCTTGGGGCCGGTGTGGATGTCGGAGCGGCGGCTCCGGGTTTTTGGCTTGCGTTGAGGTTGCCTCCGCCGTGTTTGTGTCGTCTATGGTTCGCTAGGGCGACATAGTCGTCGACTCGTTTTTTGGGGCGTGGCCTTGGGGCCAGTGTGGTGCGTTGTGTTGTACGGTTTTCGGCCGGTTTCCCTCATAAACTGTCCAACTCTTTTCGACTTTATCAATCAAAAGCATTGCCGAGGTTCAAAAAAAGACTTCCTCCAATGCCTAGCGGAGAAGATACCTAGCGAGCTGGTGTACGTGCAGGGGTCGAGCTACTTCACCGCGGTGCTGGTCTCCTCCATCAGGAACCCAAAGTTCTTCACCAACACTACGGTGAGGCCGCTGTGCATCGTCACGCCAACCGACGCCTCCCACGTCCAGGCTGGCGTGCTCTGCGGCCGCCGGCATGCTGTGCGCCTCCGCGTGTGCAGCGGCGGGCACGACTACGAGGGCCTGTCGTACCGGTCGGCACGGTCCGACGAGGTGTTCGGCGTGGTCGACCTCGCCAACATCCGCACCGTGAGCGTCAACCAGTACGAGTCTACGGCTTGGGTCGACTCCGGCGCGACCATCGGGGAGCTGTACTACACCATCGCGAAGGACAACTCACAGATTGGGTTCCCAGCGGGCGTGTGCCCGACCATCGCCGTGGGAGGCCACTTCAGCGGCGGCGCCATCGGCATGATGACGCGCAAGCATGGCCTCGCCATCGACAAGGTCCTCGACGCCAAGCTGGTCAACGCCAACGGTGATCTCCTGGACAGGGCCGGCATGGGGCAGGACCTCTTCTGGGCCATCCGCGGCGGCGGTGGCGAGAGCTTCGGCATCGTCCTCTCGTGGAAGGTCCAGCTCGTACACGTCCCCTCGACAGTGACAGTGTTCAACATCGGTAAGACGCTTGACCAGGGCGCCATAGACGTCTTGGCCAGATGGCAAGATGTGGGGCCATCACTCCCCAGCGACCTCACCATAAGGGCGATCGTGCAGGGGCTTTCCAGGCTCTGTACCTCGGCTCGTGCGGCTCACTCGTGGCGACGATGGGCAACCAGTTCCCGGAGCTCAGCATGTCGAGCGCTGACTGCCGGTCGATGACCTGGCTCCAGTCCGTGGCCTTCATCAACTTCGGCAACACCGACACGCCGGTGGAGGCGCTCTTGAGCCGGAACACCAGCCTGAGCACCTTGACCAAGAACAAGTCCGACTACGTCCGGCGCGCCATCTCCAAGGTGGTGTGGGAGGACATCTTCTCCAGGTGGTTCACGATGAACGGAGGCGGGATGATGATCCTGGAGCCCCAGGGCGGGTTCATGGGGAGCATACCCACGGACGCGACGCCGTATCCGCATCGGAGCGGCGTGCTGTACAACATCCAGTACATCGTGTTCTGGCAGGGCGACGGCACGGCTGCAACGACATGGCTCGGCAACTTCTACGACTTCATGGGGAAGCACGTGAGCGAGAACCCGAGGGAGGCGTACGTGAACTACCGGGACCTGGACGTCGGCCAGAACTTGGTGGTGGACGACGTCAGTACGTTCGACAGCGGAAAAGTTTGGGGCGAGCAGCACTTCATGAGCAACTTCCAGAGGCTCGCGTCCGTGAAGGCCGCCGTGGATCCGACCGACTACTTCAGAAACGAGCAGAGCATCCCGCCTTTGCTCCAAGGACGCCAGTGAGCAGAGTTTACTTGCCCACAAGCGGTTCAATTAGTTAATTCGACTCTTCGTGATTCGCTTGCATTCCTGAATAAGCAATATCGACTTTTATTTTTGTTGGGTACTCTGAATATTGTAAATATGTAATTGTAGAAGAGTTAAAAGAAAAAATAGCCAAGTCTATTAGGAGGTGAGGAACGGGAGAACGTATTTTTTGCCAAAAATGACCTATTGGTAGAACTAATGGCGAATCTGCCCCCGGACAAAACTATTTCCAAATATGGCCGTTGAGTTCGGCGCCAATGGCAATGGCGCCGACGTTGTGCAGCTCGGCGCCAACAAAACTGGAACTAGACCGGCCAAAGAGGTCGGCGTCATTGCCATTGGCGCCGACCCGGCTTCAACGACGATTTGGCCTGGCGCCGAACTGCACAAAGTCGGCGCCATTGTCTTTGGCGTCGAGCCGAGCGGCCATATTTGGAAATAGTTTTGCCGAGCGGCCATTTGCGTCATTAGTTCGAGAAAACGGCCAAATTTGGCAAAAAAATACAAGGAGAACAGAGTAGAAGCTCCGAGAAAGACATCCACTGTATTCATTTTTTTTTTTGAGGAAGGATCTGATCATATATTAAGGAGGCTACCCACTTTTACAAACAGGTCCAGAAGAAACAACGAAAATACAAAAAGACCCAGAAAAGTGCACAGAGCACCCTCAGCCACCGGAAAGAAGCGCAATCAGATCCACAGCCGCACCCAGAACCCTAGACGACGCCGGAGCCGCCGTACCGCTCGCCGGCGGGAAGAGGCCGCCACCACACCTTGTAGACAGCCGCAGGAGCCGCCCGCCGCCGCGCGACGGGACTGAGAGGCGATGAACGCGCACGGCCACAGCTTCCTCTCCCCGCTTCCGCCCAACAACCAGCCAGCTCGCCGTCGTCGAGGACCACCACCACCACCAGCACCCAAGCACCTCCAAGCGCCGCTCCCCTTGCCACCACGGCCGGCCGGAGCAGAACCACCGAAGGAGAAGACCACCTGCAACACCACCACCAAAAACGGAACACCCGCAGCCACCTCCTTCTCCCCTCACCACCACGGTCGGCCGGAGAAGAGAAGATGGCAGAGAGCACCCGACTGAGAGCCATCACGACCTCCCCGGCACCAAGGCCGGAACGGGGAGCGGAGGGGATGGACCACACCTCACTCGCCGACGCCATCGCCGCCGTCTCGATGTCGCCGAGGAACACACACCTAGAGACCTAACTACCACCTATCTACACGCACGAACAAGTACCCAAGCTCCCCCCACCTCACGGCGCCGGAACGGCGGCCGAAGGCAGAGGGTAGCGCTGGACTCGCCGGCGAGAAGCTGGACGCACGAGTCGCCTTTCTCTCCGCCTGAGACTACGGTAGCCGAGAGGATAAGGCGACATCCACTGTACTCATGTTCTTGAGATGAGTAAAATCGATGAGATCCCCAAACTAATTAGTTGGTAGTCTAATTGCTAGCTTCAACATGGTATCAGAGCAGTAAGATCCGGTGCGATCTCGCTGTAATCTAGCTTCAGGTGGTGCTGTGTCGCCGCGATTTGGTGGAGCAGTCGTCTTCTCATCGATTTTGGTGTTCGTCGTCCTCAGCGTGGGTGAATACGGAGCTGTGTGTGCCGGAGCGCAGATGCCGTCGACCTCAGCCAACGCGTGTCTCTGGTGGTGCTTGCCTGGAGCTGCCGCCAACTGAGCTGCGCACACCACGCCAAAGTGCCATAGTGTAAGACGCTGCCTGTACCCAGCTGAGTTCTCTTGTAGTGCATCTATTCTGGATTCGATTGCGCTTGCAGTAGTTTGTTGTTGTATGCTTGCTGATTGAGGTGGAAAGCAAGAAGAAATTGCTGCATACTCGTGTGTCAGTTTGAGCATTTTTTTTTAGAACACCAGGCCGAGGCCCTGCTTTATTAAGGAAAGCATAACGTTTTACATCCAACCTATCTGGGGACCTCCAGATTTCACAGTTTTAAGCACTAAGGCTAAACTCAAGCACCCCCAAAGACTACTCCACTCAAACAACCCAAGAAACCACAGTACAGGTAAACAAGATTACAGGACCACACACTCCGAAGCTAACACCATCACTAGCAACCTGTGCCAAGCTACCAACACAACCAACAACTAAAAGAGAGAAAAACCATCAGTTTGTATGACTCCCCCTTCTAAATCTTCTGATCTTGCGCTTCACCTCTTCACATGTCCAATCCATCACCAGCTTCATGCGATCCTCCCACAACGGACGCCAAGACTGTAAAAAGAAAATGATCCGAAATACAACGTCAATTGGCTTCTTCAACAGCTTCCCTTCAAAGATGAGTTTATTCCGAATGGTCCACAAAGACCACATCGTCGCAGCCACTCCCACCCAAATAAATTCAAAAGAGTTTTTCTCCCCAGTTCTAACCAGGGAAACAATGTCAGAAATGGACTGTGGGGCATCAGGCCAATCCACAGCGTCTTTTATAACCAGCCAGACAAACCTAGCTATCGGGCATTCAAAAAGATGTTCAAGTGTTTCCACACAAACACATAACGGACAGTTCCCTTTGGTTGGTCCTTTCTGAGTCAAAATTTGCTTCCTCGTCGGCAATCTATCCTGAATAACTTGCCACAGAAAAATCCGAATTTTCATAGGTACTTTTAGTTTCCAAATCCTCTGTAACTGCACGTCCGACACTCCCTGATAAGACAGCCATCTATATAAAGATTTAGTCGAATACTCCCTTTTGTTCCCAACAACCATTTTATTCTATCCTCCTCTCCAGAAAGGAAAACTTCCTGAACCGTTTCCAGTAACAACTCCCACTCTCTCATATCCTCATGCCCAAAGGCTCGCTTGAATTGAGTCTGAAGGTCGTAATTATCAGCAACAGCGGCAGAAGGTTTTGTCGCCGCCCAATATAACTTGGGGAAAGCCACCTTCAACGGAACCTGCCCCACCCATAAATCATCCCAAAACCTAGTCTTCCTTCCATTGCCTACAATATGTTTCGCTCCCCATGGAAACCATTTTTTCACTTTCTGAAGCCCATTCCAGAATTGAGAGCCTCGTACTTCAGACATCAAAATTGACTCCCCTTTCTTCAGATATTTGTTCGTCAGAATTTGTTTCCTTGGTGCTTGATCATCTCCGTTGAAAAGTTTCCAGATCCATTTCACCAGCAGAGCTATATTCATGTATCTGGTATTAATCAAGCCCAAGCCTCCAAAATCTTTAGGTCTACACACCCCTTCCCATTTCATCATGTGGTACTTAAAACCTTGCTTGCATCCTTCCCAGTAAAATCTCCCTCTAACCCTATCCATTTCCAAGTGTACTCCTCCAATCAGATAGAATCCCATCATGAACATAGCAATGTTATCCAAACATGAGTTCAACAAAGTTAATCTTGCTGCAGATGACATGTGCTTCCCTTGCCATGGATCAGTCCTCGTTGTCAGCTTGCCCACTAGAAACATGAACTGATCCAGGGTAAGCTTATGATCCCCAATTGGCAGCCCCAAGTAATGCATAGGCAACTCCCCTAACTTACAGTTAAACATGTTTGCAATTCTCTATTTTTTCCTCCCTGTCCACGCCCAACACACATACTTCACTTTTATGATAGTTGATCTTCATCCCTGACATGTTCTCAAAGCAATACAGCAAAAGCTTCAAGTGTAAAATGTTGCTGTCAATATTTTCTAAAACAATCACCGTATCATCGGCATATTGAAGTAGATTCACTCCCCCATTAATCAAATGCGGCACCACTCCTTTTATGTGACCAGCTTTCCTCGCCGCCTCAATCATAGCTGCCAAGGAGTCCACAACAAAATCAAATAATAGCGGAGACAAGGGATCCCCCTGCCGAACTCCCCTAGAAGTAGAGAAAAAAGGACCCTGTTCCCCATTTATGTTAATTGCCAAATGTCCATGTCTCACTGTCTGCATCACTATTTTGATCCACTGTTCCGTAAAACCTTTGCGCATCAAAACCTCTTGAAGGAACTCCCAGTCCACCCTGTCGTATGCTTTCTCAAAGTCTAACTTCATCGCTATAATTGATTTCTTCTTAATTCTAATTTCGTGAAACACCTCATGGATCACTATAATCCCTTCCATAATATTCCTCCCTTTTATGAAACCTGACTGACACGGACTAATCACTGCATGTGCCACTGGAGCCAAACGAGTAGCCAAAATCTTTGTTACTATCCTTAAAATCACATTCAAAATTGCAATAGGTCGGTACTGTTTGATATTTGACGCTCCTTTCACTTTCGGAATCAGAGTTAACACCCCATAGTTCAACCTCCCTATCCTTCCTTTATTCTGAAAAAGATCATCCAAAATCCCCAGAATCTGCATCTTCACCATACCCCAGCATTTTTTGTAAAACGTCACTGGATACCCATCCGGTCCCGGCGCCAAATTTAATTTCATCTCTCTGATGTTCTCAGCAATCTCTTGTAAAGTCACTTTCCTTGTCAATAATAGATTATCCTCGTCAGTCACCCTCTGGTCCCCCTCCCAAATCTGTTGATCTAACCCCATTCCACCATTTTCCTCCTTCCTAAACAGAGTCGTATAGAAGGCATAGATGTGGTCTACTAACTCTTTTTCCTGTGTTACGACTCCCTGTTCCATTTCCAGACTCACAATCATACATTTCCTCCTTCTTCCATTCGCTTTAGCATGGAAATAAGAAGTGTTCGCGTCCCCTTCTTTCAACTATTGTATATGACCTCTCTGCGCCCAATAGATTTCCTCTGCATCTAAAATTGCCACCATTCGTTTTTCCAACGAATATCTCACCGCCCACTGTCCTTCCGAAAGCCCACTCCTGTCAGCTTCTTCATCAATATGTTTAATTTTCTCCAACAATTCCAGTTTTTCTTTCTTAATGTCTTTTTGCCAATTAGCTCCCCACCCTTTCAAACTTTTCTGCAACCCTCTAGAACAAAAATTCCAACAATCAATTGCAGAGCCATCTCCCTCATAACTATTGAGCAGTTTTCTCCATTTAGAAACCAAGAACTCCCCAAACCCTTCTTGAAGGAACCATTATCTTTCCAAATAAAATCTGTGCATCTTCTTCTTTTAAAACTCCCCCGGCGTAATTACTAGTGGAGAATGGTTAGAACCCAACCTGGTCTCAATCTTGACCGTGCATAACGGAAACAGCATCTCCCACTCAGTGGACATAAGCACCCTGTCAAGAAGAGACATAGTAGGTACTAACTGGTTGTTAGACCAGGTGTATCTCCCTCCTACCGCCTTCAACTCCCGCAGCTGATGATGAGCTATAAAGTCATTGAAGAAACCCATCAAGTTAAAGTCCAACCGATCATTGTTTTTATCTGACGCCGACCGGATAAGGTTGAAATCCCCCGCCATCATGAACGGAACTGTAGTTCTATAGATTTTTGCGTCCAAATCCCGCAAGAAGTTTTCCGAAACGGCATGATTAGCTGGACCATAAACCACAATACATTCCCACACCACATCAGTAGCAATATGTTTCAGGGTTAGACTCACATAAAAACTCCCAGCTTCCTTACAAATAACTTCAAAGATATCCAAGTCAGCTCCCAACAAAATGCCACCTGAATGGCCTTTTGCAGCGAGCCAATGCCAATCAAAATGCTTTCCCCCAGCTATCCCTTCCAACTCCTCTTTTGAAAACTCTTGTCGAATCATCTACTGTAAACCAATGATATTAACAGGCTCCCTTCTAACAAAGTTCTTCAATTGTCTCCTTCTATCATAACTCCCAAACCCTCTCATGTTCCAAATGAAAGCAAAAATATTCAAACTCATTCTGATTTTTTTATAGTTTTCCTACTCGTTTTATGCTGCTTCTTTCCCTCTGGACTCCCTTTCACTATATCACTCCCCTCCAGCAACGCTGCTTTCATTTTACTCCTTGTGACCGTTGCCTCAGACACCACAGGTTTTTTCAAGTTCCCTACTTGACTCCCTTCTGTTACTGTGTCATACTCGCTCTCCCCTTGCTTTTCAGACTCCGCTTTTCTTCTTGCTTCCAACTCCTTCTGAACTTTAAAATTTGCTTCAGCTATATTTGCCTGCACTAATTCGTGAGCTTGCAGCATAGAAATTTGATGTACATTTGAGCCTTTATCAGGATTAAAAGCCACTTTACTATCTAAGGCATTTTTTTCTAAATACTCTAGTGAAACAGAATTTAAAATAGCGAAATCTAGGTTGGGTTTATCTGTACCTGTCTGATTCTTCTTCGCCGTGAGCATAATGGCCTTCTCTTCAATCGTCAAGCCTGGATTCCCCACCCTAAGACTCTTCCTAATTGCTTGCACCGGGATTGTCTTGCTTCTTTTATTCCCCCTCATCCTCCTTCCCTGATCCTTCACTATCAACCTCCATTCCATTTTCCCTATCGAGCACTGCATCTTCTGGCGTTGATTTCTGTATCTCAGCGTCTGACAGTTCTTCAGAAACATCCCCACTCAAGGCTGCTTCCTTTACCTTAGACGAGTTCCAGGAATTTTTCTCCTCTTCTCTTACTTCCTCAGCATTCTTCTTATTACTCCCCATCTCTACCGCCTCCGCAACCTCATCAGTAGATTTTAGTGTGTTATCATTTTCAGACTGCTCATTTGTTATCACATCATTCTGGGTGATTTCTTTGTCCGATCCCTTACTTTCTATCTCACCCTGGACAGCCTCTTCCTCAGCTCCCTCGACCTCTCCATTATCTGGAGTAAAGCAAGATATGAACATATCCCCACCAGCACACACTTGTTTACCCCCTAAACTCCCCCCATTTTTTGTCCCTGAAGTTGATCCCTTGTGTTTATTTTCCAGTTTCTTCAGATCCCATTCCTCACCCAAGCTTTCATCCGAGTACTCCTCATCACTTCCTTTGTGATCATCTGGCTTTTTGTCATCAGGTTTATTATTATCCAGCCTATCCCAAACCACTCCTCCTGCCTCAATTCTGAACTTAAACCCTTGGAGTTCAAGAAAATTTCAATTCTCCCACGCAATTTCTTGGGATCCCTACAATCCACTTTAATCCTGATGTGAGATTTGCTTGTCAAAGAAGACATATCTATCATGCGTGGCCTCCCAAAGTTTTTTGCAATCTCCTTCATCGCCCCATCATTTCTGGCCTGCTTCGGCACATCAAACACTTTAACCCACACTGTTGACAAAATTGAACTAGCTCCCGGTTCCATGGTCGATTCCTTCAGGGTAATCTTCATCTTGGATAAAGCTAGCTCAATCAAATCTCCACTCCTAGTACAAATTCGCAGCACTGATTTAGATGGAAACAATACAAAGTATTCTGATTCAGACACCGGTTTCACCTCCCACTTCCAATTCTCTTCCACCCAATATTTCAACTCTGCTTCAATGATCTTAGAAGAGTGATTCCCACTCACCGCAGTAATCACAGCCCCTGCACCCTGAGCAGCCTCCTTTTCCTCTGGCACATCAACCTCAAGAGCATAAAATCCCTGCCCTGGAATCCCAAATCCAAATAACCGGAGTTCCTTCTTTTTGTTAAGCTCCGGGCACCCAGAAGTCATATGCCCTGGCTTCTTGCACTGATAACAAATCAGTTTATTGGTACAAGAGGCCTGGTAGTGACCCTCCTCTCCACACTTGAAACACTTGACTCCTTTCGGCGGCACTTCCCCACCCGCTCTGTGTCCCTACTGGCCCAGTTCGTCCCTGCGACCACGATACGGAGAGCGATCCCTGAATTCATCTCTGTAGTCCTCCCTCCTTCTGTAGAAATACTCCTTCCTATCTCTATCAAACTCCCCGTCTCGCATCCTGCTATTCTCAAACTCCCTCTCCTTCCCTGACCAAAACTCCCTTGATTTCTGTCCATTCCCTGTCTCAATTTCTCCCTCAGATCTTCCTCTCTGCGGATATCTTCCCTTCTTCTAAACTTATACTCCTCTCTTTCTAGATCTCTTCCCCTCTCCCTTTCCGGCGATCTTTTTCTGTTCCCCTCTCTCTGAAACTCCCGATATCTGTCCGCACCTCTCCCCTTATCCATCTCTTCTCCAGCCAGAGCTTCCGCAAAAGATCGCAGTAGTGGACGTGGCAGCGGGCACCGGAGTAGAACACGAGCACCTGATAACCCCCAAGAGCAGGGGATCACTGTAGCACCTCTCAATGTGGAAGTAAGGTATCGATCCGCAGGAGTAAGAAGGAAAAAGTTATCTATTTCCTACAACTAAAGTGTCACTAGTTTTAGTTTATTATGCACTAAACAAGTTTAAAGAACAAGATGGTTGATTTAATGGATGGAAGTTTAACGTAACAAAACAAGAATGTAAAAGTGTACCAATCCTCTTCAATGCAAGAGGACAAGACAAAGGTTTTCTCTTATAGGAACAATGGACATGGGTTCATGGGTTCACTCAATCCTCTCTCCCATCTATGGTGATTATCATGTTATAGATAAAAAGTACACACAATTGTCATGCTTTAATGGT
Source organism: Poa pratensis (assembly GCA_947311845.1). Lineage (NCBI taxonomy): Eukaryota > Viridiplantae > Streptophyta > Magnoliopsida > Poales > Poaceae > Poa > Poa pratensis. The sequence continues at coordinate 23,417,987 of CAMZMU010000068.1, forward strand.
AAACTTCTATGACGGCTACATGTCTAAAACGCATAGTTGAAAGAAGTACTCATTTGTGTTGCACGTTGCCCTTGTAAGGCTAGCGTGGTTGCTGTCACTCCCACATCATATCTTCCTTTTTACCCCCAGATAAAGGATGTTGGGCTGTATTTCACATGTCACTCAATACATATGTCATTGTCACATCGGCCATCCCGTACCTACATTCATCATACTTCATAATGGACAATATTCTAAACACTAGTGCAATGATTCATATTTCGTGTGCATGACCACATCTCTCTCATCTATCCACACTTGGTGGTGTCAATCACCTCATGACAAGGATAAACAAGGCATTATGCATAAATCAAACCATCATATGTATCATAGAATATCTCCAAAGTATGACAAACATAGAAATCCCAACATGACGGTAAATGCATAACATAATATCATCTCATACCACAATATCCACCATAGGAATTACAAAGATAGTTCCATAATCATGCAAGGCACATCATATGGACTTCAACAATGATCATACATAGAGAGATTGGATCAAGTTACCACCACAAACCCAAAGTCCAGGGGGTGGACTACTCCCCCTTCATCATGGTGATGTGGTGGAGATGTTGGAGAAGATGGAGATGATCTTGCTGTAGATGTTGATGATGAACACGCCGGAGGGGGTGGAGCCCTCCGGAGGTGATTCCGGCGGCGTTTCCCCCTCCGATCTTCTCCGGCGGCAGCCTTCTGACTCTCTGTTTCGTGGTTTTGTGTTTCTCCGCCGCCTCCTCGCGAAACTCCTCGGGGACTATTTTTATAGACGTTTTTAGGTCAAGACGAAGCCACGGAGATGAAAACGGACGGCATCGGAGCCACGAGGAATAAAAGAGGTGGTCCCACACGGCCAAGGAATCTGGCCGCGTGGGACCATCTATTTTCTTCCTCGGACTTCCTTTTTCGCGGATCCTTGGCTCGTACGTCTTCTTATTTCCAAATATTGGGCCCCGTAAAATATTAGGTCATTTGGACGTCGTTTGGTCCCTGAAAGTCAAAAACATGGAAAAAGGGGTTTTCTGGTTCTGCAGGGTTAATTCCAAATAAATGGGGAAACTGTGAATTATCCCCTAAAATCATTATAAAACATAAATATAACCCATATATGATGCAAATAAGTTGGAATATCAAGTAATAAAATGTAAAGTTCATGTATGCATTTTACATGCATCAACATCCCCAAGCTTAACCCATGCTCGTCCTCGAGTATGAAGGTGATAAAACTAACATGGACTTTGCATTTTAATACTACCAAAGGATATCAAAGATGATTACTATTGCTACATAAAGTCAAATGATTCATTCTCAAAGGAGTAGCAATATACAAGATAGATTATAAAGTGATATCAAATATTCAATGAAAGGATGTTCAATGATAATTCACAAAGTGTAACATAGAAAAAGTACTATGGACCAATGTATGCATAATGAAAAGTAAGAACATCCTATAATGGTCATAGAGTATTCATGAAAATCTGAATATAAAAGGTGGACACTTTGGAAAGATATATAAATGAGTAGAGGTAAAGCATGAATAAGTTTCATCTAACTTCCAAACTCTTCTACTTAAGTTAATGATTGCAATGTGGTAATCCTTGGTGTCAAGCTCTCATTACCCCTATCATAGCATCTTGAATGATTAAGTTTAAAGTGAAAGCAAATATGAGTAGTGTGCTTGACAAAGTATAGGTTGAATGTCTCATGCCCCTTGAATACAAGTACCTACACCATGTGTTACTCAACTTGGGAAACAAAGCAAGTTCAAGTTAAATATCATTGTAAGTAATAATAGTATCATTAAGAGCGTCAACTGGGGTACCTCTTGTCCCAGGATATGGAACAAGCCCATATCAAAATGACAAGACAAACAAACAAATGAACAATCTCAACACCCTTTTTATTTACCATTAGATAGCTTTTTATTGTAAGGTGTATCACTGAAGGTTCACCATAGTATGTAAGTAAATTTCCACCATGAATGATGCATGGCTTAGATTAGCGGCCCAGGCGTCTCTCTAACCATTTATACAAACTCATTTAAACTTGCTTTTCTCCACATTTATTTCACCCATGAAGCATCCATAAACAAAAGTACATGATATCAACTAAATAAAATGAAGAGCATGTTGAAAGCTTGCCATGTGACAGCACATATGAGCTAACTCTCAACCAAGACATTTGTCAAGCCCACAACATCATAATTTTAATCACAATGGGTCATGTTTATTTAATGCAATAAAAGTAAAGTGTGCATCAAGTTCGTGAGAGCTCTATAACCAACTTTTCCCATAACAATCAACAACATAAGCATTTTCATTCAGAGGTATAGATAACAAAATATCATGATAAACATACTCGGAATAGCATAAAGCTAATAGGTAGATATGGTGGACTCACTGGAAAAACTTTGGTTGAAGGTGTTGGAAACAAGTTTTTACTTGTTGGAATTTTTGGGCTAGCAAGAGGGAGAAAGTTGACCGTCTAAATGCATGCATGAGTGTCCATAGAACTAACCAATCCATGTTAAACAAAGTAAAGTAACATTCAGCATCAAAACATGAATAAAAGATAGCTCTTGATAAAATACTTGCAAATTATTACTCATTAACAAGCTCATGAATCATGCAACTATATGTATCTTTTAAAATCAACTCAAACATCCCTTTTCCCAATTTATAATAGCATCCAACATAATTCAACCCAAATTTCCAGTAGCTCTCTCATATATAAATGATAGTGTGGTGGTCTCACAAAATAAAAATCAAACCAAAACAAACAAAAAGACGCTCCAAGTTTATGCGATAAAGTGTTTCGATCGAAAAACAGAAGTTAGACGTGTGCAAACCGAGAGTGTGTAGGTCCAGTGGGGTTGTCTTCACATCCCCAAGCTTATGGTCTTCACCATCCTTGGATAGCTCTTGGTGCATCTCCTCTAATCCCTGTGAAAAAACTTCAAAACACCGTTTCTCCCATTTCTTTTCTGTGGGGTGCATTAGTAGTGATAAACAAATAGATTTCTTGCTGCATATAATCCTTGACAAAAATTCATATGAATGTCCAGAAAGTGTATAATGTTGTATGCCTACTCATAAACTCAATTGGATCAAAAAGATTCAAGTTAAAAGTTCAAAGCATGCATCAAACAAAATGGGACAGAATCTGTCCAGAAAAACAGCAGCAGCAAAACGTATTTTTCTACCCTACTAAACTTTGTCGAAAAATTCCGAAAAATTCATGCATACAGAGGATGAAAAGTTGCAACTACAGTTCAAATATGAGCTCATTCGGAGTTACAGAATAAGAATTAAAAATCATACCGTGCACAGATTCGTGCAGGAATAAAATCTCCGAACGCTATAAGCAACTTCTTCAAACCAAAATGGTAAAACTTGGCACTTTATTAAAAATTCCAGAAACTAAACTAAAAACTAAGTCTCTTGTTACAGCAAGAGGACACAAAGAAAATCACAAATAAAAACAACCGGGTTGCCTCCCGTAAAGCGCTTTCTTTATAGCCATATAGCTAGGCTTCTTACTTGATATCAAGATGGTTGGAGTGAGGTGGCTTGGCATCCCCAAGCTTGAATTCTTGTACTTATTTGATATATGTTGGGTGAGTCTAGGGGTAACATCCCCAAGCTTGAGTGGTTGTCCCTCTTGATTTGTTCATCACCCTCAACTCTTCCACTTGAAAATTCTCTTTACACAAAACTCAACATAAAACTTGATTAGAGGGTTAGTGTCTCCATAAATTAAATCCTCATAGGTACAGCAAAGACATATCATGAGTTGATTCTAAACATTAGCTACTGTTACTATGGTTGTGCATTGCTCTTTGATCAATAGAACTACACAAAACACAAGTAATGAGAGTAATGCAAAATAAAGACAGAATCTGTCAAAAACTGGACAGCCCGTAAAGAGTGAATTTTCAGAGGCACTTACGTTGCTCAAATCAGAAAATTTTGAACTAATGAAATGTGTATTAATAACTGAAGATTGCTGTCGTAAAATTTCAGGTCAAAATTCCTTTTCTGTGATTTTTAACATTTTTCGCAGTGAAGCTTAGGAATCTGTTTTCTGGACAGCCATGATAGTTTTAATGATGCTCACATAGGAACAAGAATTGAAATGCAAAAGAGAGCATCAAGAGAAAAATATGAAACACTTTTAAGTCTAACCCACTTCCTATGCATTGGGATCTTGTAAGAAAATAAATCATTGAAACACAAAGCAAGTAGCATAGGAAGATAAAACAAGAGCAATTTCAAGACTTTGAACTTAAAGAGAGGAAACGTAATAATATTGAAATGTTTAGAACCATGTTTTCCCTCTCATAATAACTTTCAGTAGCATCATGAATGAATTCAACAATATAATTATGACATAAAGCATGTCTTTCATGATCTACAAGCATAAAAGTATTATACTCTCCACATAAGTAAACTTCTTAGTAATAGTGGGAGTAAAACATTCATAATCATCATTGTAATCATCATATATAGGAGGCATAGTATCCTCCCCAAGCTTAAATGATTGCAAGATATAACAAAAATAAATTTAAAGTTTAGTGCACACAAGAATAGAAACTTAAGCGCTACGCTCCCCGGCAACGGCGCCAGAAAAGTACTTGATAACCCCCAAGAGCAGGGGATCACTGTAGCACCTCTCAATGTGGAAGTAGGTATCGATCCGCAGGAGCAAGAAGGAAAAGTTATCTATTCCCTACAACTAAAGTGTCACAAGTTTTAGTTGATTATGCACTAAACAAGTTTAAAGAACAAGATGGTTGATTTAATGGATGGAAGTTTAACGTAACAAAACAAGAATGTAAAAGTGTCCCAATCCTCTTCAATGCAAGAGGACAAGACAAAGGTTTTCTCTTATAGGAACAATGGACATGGGTTCATGGGTTCACTCAATCCTCTCTCCCATCTATGGTGATTATCATGTTATAGATAAAAAGTACACACAATTGTCATGCTTTAATGGTAAACTTCTATGACGGCTACATGTCCTAAAACACATAGTTGAAAGAAGTACTCATTTGTGTTGCTAGGTCACCCTCGTAAGGCTAGCGTGGTTGCTGTCACTCCCACATCATACTCTTCCTTTTTACCCCCAGATAAAGGATGTTGGGCTGTATTTCACATGTCACTCAATACATATGCCGTTGTCACATCGGCCATCCCGTACCTACATACATCATACTTCATAATGGACAATATTCTAAACACTAGTGCAATGATTCATATTTCGTGTGCATGACCACATCTCTCTCATCTATCCACACTTGGTGGTGTCAATCACCTCATGACAAGGATAAACAAGGCATTATGCATAAATCAAACCATCACATGTATCATAGAATATCTCCAAAGTATGACAAACCATAGAAATCCCAACATGACGGTAAATGCATAACATAATATCATCTCATACCACAATATCCACCATAGGAATTACAAAGATAGTTCCATAATCATGCAAGGCACATCATATGGACTTCAACAATGATCATACATAGAGAGATTGGATCAAGTTACCACCACAAACCCAAGTCCAGGGGGTGGACTACTCCCCCTTCATCATGGTGATGATGGTGGAGATGTTGGAGAAGATGGAGATGATCTTGCTGTAGATGTTGATGATGAACACGCCGGAGGGGGTGGAGCCCTCCGGAGGTGATTCGGCGGCTTTCCCCCCTCCGATCTTCTCCGGCGGCAGCCTTCTGACTCTCTGTTTCGTGGTTTTGTGTTTCTCCGCGCCTCCTCACGAAACTCCTCGGGGGACTATTTTTATAGACGTTTTTAGGTCAAACGAAGCCACGGAGATGAAAACGGACGGCATCGGAGCCACGAGGAATAAAAGAGGTGGTCCCACACGGCCAAGGAATTGGCCACGTGGGACCATCTATTTTCTTCCTCGGACTTCCTTTTTCGCGGATCCTTGGCTCGTACGTCTTCTTATTTCCAAATATTGGGCCCCGTAAAATATTAGGTATTTGGACGTCGTTTGGTCCCTGAAAGTCAAAAACATGGAAAAAGGGGTTTTCTGGTTCTGCAGGGTTAATTCCAAATAAATGGGGAAACTGTGAATTATCCCCTAAATCATTATAAAACATAAATATAACCCATATAGGATGCAAATAAGTTGGAATATGAAGTAATAAAATGTAAAGTTCATGTATGCATTTTACATGCATCATCACCGTGTCCAAATCTCCTTACCTCTTCACTCGTAGCTCGGAACCCTAGATCAGGATCCTGCGACCCTTTTGGAATCCAAAGCCAGCCCAACTTCTTGTTAGGATCATGTGCCTCCCATACCAACGGCCTTTCCCATGGGCCCAGCTCGGTCCATGCCGGCCCAACTTGACGAGTTGCCTTACCTCCCACATTTGATTTCAATGGCGGGAAGCATCCTGAGACTTGAAACTGCGGCTCTCTGAACTTATCCCTTCCCCTGTTCCTGCTTTCCTTCTCAACTCACCCCCTCTATCCTCTGACCAGTAGTTCGTCAGACAGACTTCGTCCATCCAGTTTCTCTGAATTTCCGGCGAACCCTGAGTCACCAGATTGTTCTTCACTATAGAGAAATCCGATGGTTTTACCGGGATCATCTCCAGACTATTCATCACAGGTTTAGATCTCCATTTGGGCAGAATCTCCCTACGAACTCCCACTTTATGTCCATCTGCTGGCTCCCTACGCAATTCACTCCTCTTCGCTATACAAAGCAATTCCTTCTTCACTCCCAAGGATTTCAAATCACACGAAATCGATCTGATTGGCGACGATGATCTCGCCCGTGGGATCGCTACAAGCTCGTTGGGCCTCCCCGACGGCGCCAGCGATGTGATCACCATTGAAGAAAACTTAGAGCCCGGGGCAAACGCCCGCCGTGCCAGCTTCTTCAACGCTGCCTGCAGAAAATCTCCCAACTGGATCTGCTGTGTCGCTCCTCGAGGGAGATCGTCAGGCTCGGAATCCGATCCACAATCCCAGAACTTACCTCCGGGTGGAGGAGTCTCCGCCGCCGCACGTCGCGATGGTCCTCCTCGCTCCTGAGTCCGCTCCTCCGCCCCTCCGCCAAGCCCTAAGTCCCGGGATGACGGAGATTGGCCAGCGCACCCGTCCTGCGCGACTCGCTCCTCCGCTTCCCGGAAGATCCCATCAGGTCGCACCCCGCGGTCCTCTTCCCTCACCGGAGCGCACTGGAGACCCGAGATCCCCGGCGCGGTGGCGGGGAGCGTGGTAGGCGGGCCGATCGCCTGAGCTTGCCGTGCGACACACTCCATCTTTCCTCAGGTGTGCTCAATATTAATAGGATTTTATTTTGTCTTGTGGATCATTGCCTCAATTCCCTGCAGGTAGCACGCAAACTACGCACCAACATCCGGCGTCAGTTTGAGCACCCTCACATTTTCCACCTCAGCCTCACTTCCAGCAACAATGGAACCAATTTTCCACACCTCAACACAACTACACCCACCCTTATCAAATTCCACAATACCCTGACCCATACAACCCATATAATCCACACCCATACCCACCACCACAATTCCAAAATTCCACCACAGCAACCTCAACACCAAAATTTCATCCATGGACACATTACACCATAGCAACAGACCCACCCTCTGTTACCTCCTGCACAACAGAACAACCAACAGAACAATCAGGCCTACCAGAGACAAGGAGAGCCACCTGATAGAGGTCTGTATAACAGAGGAGGTCGCAATCAAGAATTTGATCGAGACGCCCAATTTTACAAATCAATTGCCAAGGCTCCAAAAATGGATTTCCTTCGCTTTGATGGAAGCAATCCTTAAGAATGGCTTCGTATGACTGAGAAGTACTTCAACATGGTATATGTGCCTGAAAATGCAAAATTTGACTATGCACAGATGTATATCACAGGTAGAGCGGATACATGGCTCAGAAACTCGGGAGTATTGGAAGAGAACCTTGACTGGAAAGAATTCTGCATGCACTTATTCAACGTTTCTCCACTACTAGTTCCTATGAAGCAGTAGAGGAATTCAACTCCATTAGGCAAGGGTATAGCTCAGCGAGTGAATACACTGATAAATTCGAAGATAAAATGGCAAATTATAGGAAGGAGAACCATGATGTCAAAGAAGCTTATTATGTGAAGTGCTATATCAATGGCTTGCGTGGGGAGATCAAGCATTATATGAAGCCTCACAAACCTACAATACTCTATGAAGCAGTGGCCCACGCCAAGGACTTCGAGTTGGGTATGCAAGCTACAGCTCAGAGCCACAACAGGCGATTAAATGCAGCAAACGAATCCAATTTCACTGTCCCAATTCATCCTCGGCCAACATTCAGTCCTGACAACAATCCTAAAAGGATTTTGACAACCCAAGGACTAGACCTGAAGCTAAATTCAATGAGCATGGGAAATGTAAATACTGTGGTCAGAAGTGGTTCTTCGGACATCGCTGCCAGCAATACAAGTCATTGAATGTAATGACAGCAGATAGTCCCCAAGAACAGGAAGAGGAAGAATTCCATTATCTACCACTAGAGGTTAGCAACAAACCACAAACGACACCGGATCAACAGGAAGATACACCACCAATGCAAATGTTATCGAAAAGATCTTCCCAGAATTCTACACCAAAACCTTGAAGACTTGGTTCCCATCACATAACACTTGAGGACAAGTGTGCTCTCGAGGGGGAGGAATTGCCGTGTCCTCCTGTTACCGGGTTGTGCCTGTGTATGGGCCTTGGGCCTTGTATCGTGTGTGGCGGGCTTTGAGCCCATGTCGTGTGCGTTGCTGTGCCGCTGTGGCCAGCTATATACTTGGTTGAGACTTCTGGAGTGGCATCGAAGAGAATATTGCCAAGAGCTATTTCTTCGTTCCCTTTACCTTTTCTGCAATTTAGGGTTCTTAGCCTAGGTAGAAATCCCCAATTCATAGCGGGGTCTCCACATCGGGAGCAATCCGTCGGGTGGGGAAGAGGGTGTCCAGGGTCAGTTTGAGCATTCTTTGCCTGTGTGCCTGATAGCTTGTAAGCAAATAATTACTAGTCTTGCTTCAGTCGGGAATCATGGGAGACAGTAGTACTAGTGTTGAGAAATTGTGTGAAGCCATGCAGCAGATGCTTGTCCGGCTAATGGAGCAATCACAGTCAAAGTCTAGTAGTGCTTCTGAAAACTTGAAGATTATATTAGAACCCAATCCGGTCAGGTTGTCTGGTCCAGGGGACTATTTTAGCTAGGCTAGAAATGCATCTCTGATATTAGGAGCACATGGACTGCAAAAATATTTGAAGGAAGATGAGAAGAAACCAGGTGATGGTATAGAAAAAGATAGTGGGAGCAAAGTCAGCAACGTGTGATGGTTTGGCTTCTGAGCTCCATGGAAAAGACAGTCCGAGAACAAGTGGAGAATCTCCAAACTGCAGCAGAGATATGGAAGGATATTGAGAAGCAATTTTCAGGGAAGTCCAACAAGATGCAGGTTTGCAGAATTTTGTTTGAGATGAGGCACATTAAACAAGAAAATAAATGAGTAACCAAATAAGGTGGGGAACTAAAAAAGTTATATAGGGATCTGGAATTCTTTAGGCCATTCAAACCTCATGATCCAAGAGATCTGTCACTCCTGCGAGAGTGGTTTGAGCCACTACTTGTTGATATACTCCTGCAAGGTTTGAACCTGAATTTCATCTTCGATCTCAGTTAATATACATAACAGCCACATGGCCAACACTGGATGAGGCTATCTCTAGCATCCTAGAAGAAGAGACTCGTTTGGCTAATCATTCTCCAGTACCCCAAGCAAGTGCAGAAACAAGGGCTGCATTATCTACACTTACTCAAATTCAATCAGCTAGTGATCTTAGAGGAGTTCAAGCAAGTGCTGCGAGGACTGATTTTAAGAGGAAGTCAAGGATGGTGTGTGACCATTGCAAGAGGCCAGGGCATGTGAAAATGAATTGCTTGGAAATAGTTGGGTATCCACCTGGCTGGAAACAAAGGCAAAATAAAATATTTAGAGTAGGTGATAATAGAGAGAAGAAACAAGAACGTGTGCACTTTACCTCTGCCACAGATGAATCGACATCCTCAAATGCACAAGCTCTCGAGGCATTCAAGTCTAAACTCATGGCAGCCACTAATGCGGGATCCACTGAATTTGCTTCTAGCTTCCATGCTGCTCGAGGTGCAGAATATCCACACAAATCATACACCGGTAATTCTAATCTTTGGATAATAGACTCTGGTGCCACTTGTACAGAATGACACATCGGAAACGGGCCAAAAACCCCATCGGCAACGGAGAAAGGGTCCGTGTCCCCGACCCTGTCACTGATGTGAAGGCTCTCATCGGCAACGGTGGAGATAAACCGTTTCTGATGTATTTAACATCAGACACGGAGTTTTGCTAATAACCGTTTCTAATAAGGGTTACAGGAAAACAAAAAAAAACATGGTGACGGGCTGTGCTGTCGATGGAGCCCCGCTCCATGCGACTAGACGGCCGCCCGGTCATCACCGTATTCCTGTACGCCCTGCTTTACAAAAGTTCATCAGTGCGCGTGGCTGGAGCTCTGCTCCTATGTCTTCACGACCGCCAGATGAACATCTACTGTCTTTCCTGCTGCGCCAAATGTACTGCTCCTGGTGACGGCACCGTGTATGGAGCCCCGCTCCTAGGTCTTCACGACAGCAGCATCATCACCAAGCATCCACCAAGCCCTTGAAACAACGAATATTCTTTGTTAAAAACAGCAAACAAAGCTAATAAACAGAGCCAATAAGCAGTAAACAAAGTAAACCGAGCTAAATACATAGCTGAAGAGCTAACTAACAGAGCAAACCAAGCTAAATAAGTAGCTAACATAGCAAATACATAGCTGAACAGAGCAAACCGAGCTAAATAAGTAGCTAACATAACAAATACATAGCTGAACAGATCTAACTAACAGAGCAAACTGAGCTAAATAAGTAGCTAACATAGCAAATACATAGCTAAACAAAGCAAACCGAGCTAAATAAGTAGCTAACATAGCAAATACATAGCTGAACAGAGCTAACTAACAGAGCAAACTGAGCTAAATAAGTAGCTAACATAGCAAATACATAGCTAAACAAAGCAAACCGAGCTAAATAAGTAGCTAACATAGCAAATACATAGCTGAATAGAGCTAACTAACAGAGCAAACCGATCTAAATAAAATAGCTAACATAGCAAATACATAGCTAAACAAAGCAAACCGAGCTAAATAAGTAGCTAACATAGCAAATACATAGCTGAACATAGCTACTCCTCCGTTTCAATTTAAATGACTTTCATTTGTACAAATGTGGATGTATCTAGACTTGTAACATGTCTAGATACATCCACATATGGATAAATAGAAGTCATTTAAATTGGAACGGAGGGAGTAACTAACAGAGCAAACTGAGCTAAATAAGTAGCTAACATAGCAAATACATAGCTAAACAAAGCAAACCGAGCTAAATAAGTGGCTAACATAGCAAATACATAGCTGAACAGAGCTAACTAACAGAGCAAACCGAGCTAAATAAGTAGCTAACATAGCAAATACATAGCTGAACAGAGCTAACTAACAGAGCAAACCGAGCTAAATAAGTAGCTAACATAGCAAATACATAGCTAAACAAAGCACACCGAGCTAAATAAGTAGCTAACATAGCAAATACATAGCTGAACAGAGCTAACTAACAGAGCAAACCGAGCTAAATAAGTAGCTAACAGAGCGGTCATTTTCCTTAGGCGAGGCGGGGTCGCTTTCCGTCGCGGATTGCGTCCCAGGCGTCGTCGCCGGAGCCACTGCCAGAGGAGACGTCAGAGGAGACCTCATCCTGCTCGAACACCGGAGCGTCCTCCTCCTCCTCCTCATCCTCCTCCTCCGCCGCCACCACCGCTGCCGCCGCCGCATCTGGCCCAGGGCCCTGGCCAGGGAGAAGAGAGCGGTCTATGGCCACCCGGAGCCACGTCTGGAGCAACGCCTCCTCGGCGGCTTCTATCGCGTGCTCGGCGGCGGAAAGGCGGATAGCTCTCTGCATCTCAGACACCCGAATGACACCCTCGGCGCGCTTGCGCTCAAAGGAGGCGCGAGAGAGGAGGAGACTGACCTCCAGATCCTTGTCCTCATCGTCCGAGGAGGACGATGAGGACGAGATCCGGGCGTCGGTGGCCGCCGCCGCCGTGGATCCGGATGGGATTTGACGGCTCGGAATGAACTCGCGACCGCAGTCGCCGGGGATCTCGCCCCAGTTGTAGGGGAGATCTGAGCTGCGCCTCGGAGGGTGGGAGGAGGAAGATGCTCCATCCTGACTTCCATCGGTGCCGGAAGGGTTCGCCATCGATGGGTGAAGTAGGAGGAGAGCGTGTGCGGCTAGGGTTAGGATCTGGGGAGAGTGAGACTGAGAGTGAGAGTGAGATACAGTACTGGAGTGGGAGATATTAATACCGGCACCGCTTAATGTGCCTTCACATGTGAAATGGAGATAGACCGATCTCCGTTTTTTATGTGGCAATATCGGCAACGGAGATATTCTTTCCTCCGTTGCCTATATATGAGCAACGGAGATCTTTTTAGCCTCCGTTACCATTATGTCGGGCCCATCGACTGACTAGCGCGCGCGCACTCGCGGAAGCGCGTGGAGCTCATTTTTTCCGTCGCCTAACTCTTGCAGTTGCCATAGAGGGGTATCCGATGTGTTGTTCTGTACTAGTGTGCAACTTATCATATGACAGGCTCCTCCAAGGATTTCTTGTCCTATATACCACGCTCAGGGAGGGATAAGGTCCGTATAGCTGATGGCTCCACAGCTCCTATAATGGGCAGTGGAACTATCACCTGTACACCTTCCCTATCTCTAAACTCTATTTTACATGTGCCAAACTTCCCTGTTAATCTATTGTCTGTTAGTTCAATTACAAAATCCCTATGATGTGGAGCTTTGTTTGAGCCCGAGTTCTGTGTATTTCAGGAGATCAAGATAGGGAAGATACTTGGGACTGGAAAAGAGCATGATGGCTTGTATTATCTTGACAATGCCTCGGTCCCACTTGCTCTCACTGCTACATCCTCATCATTCACAGATGAGTTGTTGATGCTTCATCGGAGGCTTGGACATTTCTCTTTCTGGGTCCTAAGCCGTATGTTTCCTTCATATTTTGCTTCTTGTTGTAAGGATAAGTTAATATGTGACGTGTGTGAGCTTGCAAAACACACACGAGCTACTTATCCGAGTAGTAATGAAAGAAGTAGAGAACCTTTTGAGGTTGTTCATTCAGACATGTGGGGTCCCTCTACCATAATCTCTCTTTTAGGAGAGCGATGGTTTGTCACTTTTATTGATGGGTTTAGTCGTTGTACTTGGCTGTATGTGCTTAAACAAAAATGTGATGTGCTGCCCGCATTTAAAGACTTTTATGCCTTGGTTGGTAATCAGTATAATGCAAAAGTCAAAATACTTCGATCTGATAATGGTACAGATTATGTTAATAAATAATTTGAATGTTTCCTGTCATCTAATGGCATTATACATCAAACAACTTGTGTGGATACTGCAGCACAAAATGGAGTTGCTGAGAGAAAAAATAGGCATTTGCTAGAAGTGGCCCGATCTATTATGTTTGAAATGAATGTTCCAAAATTTATTTGGGGAGAAGCTATCAAAACAACAGCCTACTTGATAAATCGTATGCCATCAAGGGTTTTGAATTTTAAAACTCCAATTGAATGTCTAAGTGGTACTAATTCGTTTATTATGCCACCAAAGGTATTTGGTTGTACATGTTGTGTTCATGATTACAGGAACTCTGTTGGAAAACTGGATCCTCGTGCCATCAAATGTATTTTTGTTGGATATTCTCCTACTCAGAAGGGCAATCGCTGCTGGACTCCTAATGAAAGGCTCTTCTTCATGAGTATGGATATTACCTTCCGTGAGACAGAGCCTTATTATATCTCATCCAACAGAGTTATTAAGGAAATTGGTAATAAGGGGGAGAAAGTTGATGACACACAAATACGTGCTGGTCAAGTCTTAGTTCTAGTAATAGACACAATTCAAGCTGAGCAAGAAAAGGAAGGAGAAGAAAATGTAAATATTGATGATGAGAACATAAACTCAAATATTCAGGAAGAATGCGAGTCATCATTACCACAACAAGTTGAAGTGGCTGAAGGGGATTTAGGGCATACACCTGATGCTTCTACAAATATTGAGCCTTCATTGCTAGATGATCCAGCTAATACTACAACTGAAGAAGGGACTGAAAATCTGGTAATAATTCCTGATTCTTCATCAATTAATTATCCCATTACTCTACGGAAATCTGTACGTCACCCTGATATACCAGCATGCCTTAAAGATTGCATTGGCTATAAACATGATATTACAAAGTTTGTTTCTTATGAAAATTGCAGGTCGTCATTGTTGCGTTAGAAACGCATCACATGAACACGTCCTTGTGTACCCGCTGTGCCGGGGGAGATACTCCGTAACTCGTCTCGCGGAAGGCTGGCTTACAGCGCGATACGCAAGACAGGAAGCCGGCTCTTTTGAGACCCGGACGCCCCAGCCCCTCGAGACAAGCCCCGTCGAAGGAAAGCCGGTGACGATCGGGTGAGACCCGGCCGGGCTTGGCCGCTCCGGGTTCTCGGTTGTCAATATTCGGTGAAACCTAGAAGAAGTCGCCGAACAACGGAAGCATGAACAAGGGTTTGCTAAAGGGTAAAAAAGTAGGGTTTGGATTGATATATCGATTGTTTTCTTAATTTCAATCGGCCATCACCTCTCACATATATATGAGGCGGCTGGACTTCCCATGCAAGTATTGGACTTCTACAAGGATTGCAATTCATAGTCTAATTCGAATTCTATCCCTAAACTAGGCAAGTCTAGGTCGGTTTCGTCCTGAACCCAGACCCAAGTGTCCTTCTCCGACTCCTTCGGAAAGTCACCTATTGTTCTTCCGCGTTGACTTCGAACTTGTCTTCTTTGTACGCTCGAATTGACTTGGGCTTCTTGGCCTCCGTGTGGCTTCACCTATTTTTGCCAGGTCTGCATGTCGCCCTACCCATCTGCCGGGTTATCACCGTGCCAATTCTCCCTCTTCCCCAGGTCTTCTTTGTTTGCCAGGTTACATAATTCTGCCGGGTCTTCTCTCTGAATTTGTAGCACTTCCTTCCTTAACAAAACCTGTAACTCAACACGGGCCATTTCTTGCATAAGCCGGCTCTGATGAAGATTCGGGTCACCTTTGGGTCGCTTCTCCAGGTTGCCAATCCTCTCTGGGGCAGATAACCGGGTCTCGATCTAACCTGCCAAAAATGGGTGCTAACACATGCCCTCCTATTTTCTAGTAGAGCTTGTGTACTAGAAAATAATCAACATAGAAGCTTTGTCTAAGGACGATGTTTAAGCCCATCGGCCATATGCTAAGGGCGATATATGTATATCGGCCATACGCGTATCTTACACAGTTCTCCACACGCTTGGGTGAAATTTCTTCAGATATTTCCCATTGATAGCCCGAGGAAGCATGCTGCCCTCCAATGTTTCCACCAGATAAGAATTGCCGGGTGTTATCCTCACGACTCGAAGTGGCCCCTCCCAGGTTGGTGACCATTTGCCAAACTTCTGGCTCTTAGAACCAACTGGTAGTATAAATTTCCAGACCAAGTCGCCTATTTGAAAATCCTTAAGCCGGACTCTCTTGTTGTAAGTTCTTGCCACCCGTAATTTTTCTTTCTCAATGTCCCTCAGGGCAATTACACGCTTGTCAGCCACCTCCTCTAAGTTATCCATCATCAAACTGCGGTAGTCCTCGGCCGACAAATCATTTTGCCTAGCAAACCTCAAGGCGGCCAGATTCACTTCTACTGGTAAAACGGCCTCTTGCCCATACCCTAGCTCGAATGGGGTTACGCTGGTTGCTCCATGCCTTGAAATTCTGTGCGCCCACAATGTTTCGGACAGTACCTCATGCCACCGCCTCGGGTGATCCTATACCTTTTTCTTGATCAACTTGACCAAGATTTTATTACTTGACACGGCTTGTCCAGTTGCTTGAGCATAATACGGAGAAGAACTGAACATTTTGATCCCTAATGACTCGGCAAACTGTTTAACCTCCTTTGCCATGAAGGAAGTTCCTTGATCTGTAGTAAGAGTCTGTGGTATGCCGAATCTGTGAACAATATGCTCTGTTATGAATTGAACTACCTCCTTGTGGGTCATGTTTTTGAGATGTACTGCTTCAGACCACTTGGTAAAATAATCAGTGGCAACCAATACAAACCGATGCCCCTTGGATGAAGCCGGATGGATCATACCAATGAAGTCAAGTGCCCATCCTAGGAAAGGCCACGGTTTTATGATAGGATTAAGAAGTGAAGCTGGCACTAACTGAATATCTCCAAACTTCTGACAAGCTTTGCATCCTTTGTAGCATCTAAAGCAGTCATCGATCATCGTCGGCCAATAAAACCCGGCTCTCCTGAGCATCCACTTCATTTTGTGGGCCGACTGATGTGTCCCACATAAACCATCATGCACCTCTCCCATGGCGACTCTGGCCTCGTCTTCGTTCAAGCACCTTAGAAGAAGACCATCAACTGTTCAGCGATATAAAGTATTGTCCACCAACGTGTACTTGAGCACTAGCCGCCGAATGGCCCTGTCTGTTTTCTGACTCGGATTCTGCAAATAAGTGCTGATTGGTGCTCTCCAGTTAGAATCTCGGGTTATGCCAGATTCACCCAGCCGGGTTACACCGACCTCCTTCGGCCGTGTTGCAGATTCTCCAGGCCGGGTCTCATCTTCTGACCGGGTCCCGATAGAACCTTCCTCCAGAGCCGACTTGGCTAAGCCGGCTTTCCCTCGATCTTTTGAATTGGCAAATTTTGACATCGGTTCCTCTGCTATAAAGAATATGCCCCTGCTAACATGATAACCTGATGCTTGCTGTGCTAATTCATTGGCGAGCCAATTATCCTGCCTGGAAACATGAGATATGTTGAAGTAATCCAGTTTTGAGATAACATCCAAGCATTTGTCAAGGTATATATTGAGCGATCCGCTATTGCACTGAAAGATCTTGGCCACTAGCCGAACAATAAGTAGCGAATCTCCATACGCCTCAACATGAGTCACCCTGCATCAATCAAAACTTCTAGCCTGAATAAAAGTGCTCCGTATTCGGCTTCATTATTAGTGCAAAAATATTCAAGACGACAAGAGGCCTCATAAATAGTACCGTGTGGTGAGATGTATACAATACCGACTCCCTGTCCACTGCTGCAAACTGAGCCGTCAAAATAAATCTTCCACAATACAGCCGACACAATGTTTAAGCCGGCTTCTTGTTCTAAGTCAATCCGATGCTCAATGATGAAATCAGCTACAATCTTGCCTTCATGGATTTGAGAGGTTCATAGACCAAATCATATTCAATTAATCCATGTACCCACTTGCCGATTCTACCACTCAAAATCGGCTTTTGTATCATGTATTTGAGAACATCGGTCTGACTGAAAACTTTGCACTCACTGGATAGCAAATAATGGCGCAACCTGGTGCAAGCAAAATAAAGAGACAAACATAACCGCTCCACAAAGTTGTACCTTAACTCGGCATCCAGCGAACGCCTACTCAGATAGGTGATGACATACTCTTGTCCTTCGGCTTCTTGGGTTAAGGCGGCTCCAACCACCTTTTCCTCTGCAGCAATGTAGAGCCGGAATGGCTGACCATGAGCCGGCTTTCTCAGAACCGGGGATGTGGTCAGGCTGATTTTAATCCTGTCAAATGCCTCTTACTGTTTTGCCCCCCAGGTAAAATCATCACCGTTCTTCAGCTGAAGGATCTGAATAAATGCATCAACCTTTCCAGACAAGTTAGTAATAAATCTTCTCAAATAATTTACCTTGTCTAGAAACTTTTGCATCTCCTTTTACAACCTGGTGCTTGTAATTTCTGAATCGACTCAATCTTAGCTGGGTCTATCTCTATGCCATGCTCATGTATGATAAAGCCAAGGAATCTCCCAGCCGACACACCAAAGGCACATTTCAAAGGGTTCATCTTAAGCCCATACTTTCTCATCCTCTCAAATGCAAGCTGTATGTCGGCCAAATGATTTGACTCGCCGTCCGACTTAACCACCACGTCATCAATGTAGACTTCTAGCACGATTCCTAGAAGATCATGAAATATTAAGTTCATCTCCCTTTGGTATGTAGCTCCAGCATTCTTCAACCCAAAGGTCATCACTGTCCATTCAAACAAACCAACAAACCCGGGGCAGCGAAATGTTGTTTTGGTCGAGTCTCTTCAGCCATGAATATTTGGTTATACCCCGCGTTGCCATCCAGAAAACTGATAACCTTGTGACCTGAGGCATCATTGATAAGCATGTCGGCTATTGGCATAGGATATTCATCTTTAGGTGTGGCTCTGTTTAAATCTCTGAAGTCTATGCATGCCCTAATTTTGTCGGATCCCTTCTTCTCTACCTGCACAATGTTTGAGAGCCAATCGACATATTTGCAAGGCCGGATAAAATTTGCTTTCAGAAGCCAGTCAATCTCCTTGATCCTATCATATATGATCAGATTAAATTTGCGAGCCGGTTGTTTGTGAGGTCTAAAGCCGGCTTTTATGGGCAACCGATGCTCGACGAGCTCTCGGCTTAACCCGGGCATCTCGTGGTACTCCCAGGCAAAGCAGTCCACGTATTCTCTGACTAGCGCTATTAATTGAACTTGTAATCGGCTTCCAAATTCCTAGCTTACGAATGTCGGCCTTGGTATTGTACCATCCCCTAAATCCACTTCCTCGAGTGGGTCGGCCGACGTAAAGCCCTGTCCTAACTTGTCCATGTCATCTGGTTCTTCAATCGCTTCACACATATCGTTCCTCTTGGCCCGATACTTGTCCAGACGCTTCTGCAGCCATTCATCGCTAGGATCCATCTACTTGATTCGCAGCTGATTCCCCTCAATCGGCTTTAGAGAAACTGGAAAGAATCCGTCCCTGGTAGCACTGAAGAAATCAAACCCGGATAAATCACGCCCAGATAGGCATGTAACATTAGAATGCTGCCAATCAACAATGGACTCGGCTAAAGCAATGCATGCCGAGTCATCTGCATGGACAATCTCAACTTCATCGTCCACCCATTGCACAAGCTGCTGATGCATAGTAGATGGAACACACTGATTTGCATGAAGCCAGTCTCATCCCAACAGTACGTTGTAATTTCCCTACACCTCAGCAATGAAAAAGGCAGTAGCCAAGGTCTTGCTCCCCACTGTGAGTTCCAAACTTATAACCCCTTGGCTTCTACTCCTTCTCCTCCTTCGAATCCGTTCAGCACCATATTTGTCTTCATCAAGTCACCATCGTCTAATTGTAGTTTCTTGAAGACAGAATACAGCATCAGATTTACTACATCACCACCGTCAACCATCATCCTGGTGACCGACTTCCCATCAATATGACCTCTGACATACAAAGGCTTCAAATGTTTAACCGGCTCTCCAGGTTTCTCAAAGACATTGTTCTTGGGTCCGAAGTCAATTTGTGCAACCTCGCTTTCTTCCTCAGCAGCGTGGAACTCTGCAGGCAGATAGTATACCATATTAATATCCATACTCATTCGAGCTGGCGATTCTTCATAATCCAACAAGTCTTCATCCGTTAAGTCGCCTGACTCCTCCACTGCTGATTCTGACATTGCCGGGTCTCCAGCTGGCTCTTCCATAGTGAGGTCTCGATTTGCCGGCTCATCAGGGGCCGGGTCTAACATTGCCAATCGTTTCATGGTCGGGTCTTGTATCACCGTCTCACCTATTGCCAAATCCGCTGCCTCCACTTCATCAACACATGAAGAATAAGTGACAGCCGGTGTGATTGCCAGCTCTGTCTCATCGTTGATAGTAGAAGCTGGTACGATTGTCGAAGAAGCAGCCATGATAACTGGCCTTGGGATCCAAATCTGGGAAGGTGCCATACGGTGCTTAAGTTGAAGATATTATCCCTTGACTGCTCTGCCTTCTCTTCCACCTTCTCACGGTTCCTGGCTCTCTGCAACTTCCGCTTCTGCGTCTTTGTTATGCCGCGTGGGCACCACTTTGGCTGGATGTATTTTGGATCCCGGGTTGAGCTGCTGCGGCTTGACTGGAACTGGCTTCATGATCATTTGCCGTCGCCTTAGGCACGATAACATGCATCGACCCTTTTTGCTGGCTCAATAACCGGGTCTTTTAGTTTCAACACATGGGTACCAACAATAATCGAGTCACCTGAAGATAACCCGGACTTAGGTTCATCCGCCTTAACACCTTGCGCCTTGACCTGCCAGTATGATGAGTCGCCGGGGTATGTAAGCCGGCTTTGCAGAGATGGCCGGGTCACCCGGCGCTTGGACTCGCCTGCCGGCTTATGCCGACTACCCTCTTCTGTAGATGGTGATCTTGGTCGCTTTCCATGCTGCCATTGGCGTGATCTTACTCCGGCTTGGTGCGCGTACTTGTTCAACAGCATGTCAAAAGTCGGCTTTTCTGCTTGTATTTGGCATTAACAGTGTTAACTTTCCACTGACCGACTTCCGGGTTTGGCGGTTTGATAAATCTTGGTGGCGGTCTAGCCGGCTCTTGGCGTTGCCCCCCGAGCGTGGTGTTGCTGACGGTAATCTTGATAACCTCCTCACCCCCGGGTTGCCGGCTTATGGTCACTCTCCTTCCAGGTGACCTGATTCTCCCTTCGTTGCTCCTGGGCTCACCAATAACAACATTAAACTTATTAGCGGCTTTGGCCGCCTCTGTCCGAAGTAGGACCTTCTTTCCCTCTAGGTCTAGCGCATTCATGGGGAACGGCTGTGCATCAATTGCCATGCCAGCAAAACTCAATCGTCCATCATTGAGGGCCGATTGGATCTGTTTACGGAAAACATTGCAATCATTAGTAGCATGAGAGAAAGAATTGTGATATTTACAATAAGCCCGCCGCCTTAATTCTTCAGGCGATGGTATGACATGGTTAATTTTTATCACTTTATCTTTTAACAAGGCATCAAATATTCTATCACACTTGCCTACGTCAAAGCTACATTTAATTTCTTCATCCCGATTCTTGCGAATCGGCTTCAAATCATCACACATATATGGTTTGGCCTTGCCTGGCCAAACAAACTTGGCAGAATAGACATCGGCTTCATCGCCTGAGTCGAAACTGTTTTCAACAGTGTTAAGCCGGCTCCTGCTCATCCGATGTGAGTCGTTGGACTCATTAACCCGGCTTTCCTAGGCCAGAGCTCTTTCTTGGAGTTGGCCAACAGACAAGAATTCATGCCCTTCTAACCGTTCTTTTAGATAAGTTCTCAGGCCATTGAAAACCAGGTCATCCATATCCCTCTCAGTTATCGCCAGATTATAGCATCGGTTTCTGGTGTTCCTGAATCTCTTGACATAATCGGATATCGATTCATCATGCTTTTGCTTAACCGATGTAAGATGTGACAATTTCAGTTCTATTTCCCCGGTAAAGAAGTGCTCGTGAAACTTTTGCTCCAAGTGAAACCATGTGTGTATAAAATTAGGAGCTAAAGCCGAAAACCAAGAAAAAGCAATGCCGGTTAAAGATAATGAGAACAAGCGAACTTTGATATGATCATGATTAGCTTTGCCTAATTGAGCCAAATACTGACTAATATGTTCCCATGTTGACTTATTGTCTACCCCATTAAACTTAGAAAATTCAGGAACTCGGTAACCCGGGGGATAAGGTCGCAGATCAAAATATAACAAAAGTTCTATGTTTTGGCATCACCCCAAGTTTATCAAAAGCTATTTGATCCAACTTTCTCCTGAACTCAGCAATCGAATCGTCCATAATGGCCGATTGAGCAGTCACAAGAGAAGAGCTGGTCGAAGGGCCGGCTTGTACCCAAGGAACCAAATTTTGATTCGGCAGTGACTCGTGACCCGAGAACCGCACATGACCCAGCTGTGTTGCCGGGTTAGGCATGCTCTGGATCGGAGTTGGACATGGCAAAGTAGGTACAACTTCCCTAGTCTGACCTATCGGCTGTTTATCCGATAGCTGGGTCCGGAGCATGTTTTTCTTAGCCTTTTCACTATCTAGCATAAGATAATAAACATTGGCGGTGCCTTGCGAAACATGATATTGAATCTCGGCTATTTGCTCAGGAGAAAAGAAGGATTTGCTTACCGCGGGTTGGTCGATATTGATGTCCAGAGGTATGAATTCCGGCTCCTTGATCGCCGAGATTACACCTTGCCGATCTACCTTGAAGCTGGCCAAGTATAGCTCTTTATCTTCTTGTTCCCGCTTGAGTCACAGTGCCTCGAACTCCTGCTTTCTTTTTTCTTTCCATGCCTCCAGACCTTGGCGTTGTTCTTCTGACAAATTCTCGAGAGTAGCCTTGATGATATTGATGGTGTTGATACTAGCGGCGTTGGTCTTGGAATTGGTCATTGCTGCCCAATTTTTAGATCGAATCGTCCCCAGCGGAGTCGCCAAAAAGTGTGTTGCGCTTAGAAACGCGTCACACGAACACGTCCTCGTGTACCCGCGGTCCCGGGGAGACACTCTGCAACTCGCCCCGCGTGAGGCCGGCTTACTGCACGATACGCAAGACATCAAGCCGGCTCTTTTGAGACCCGGATGTCCCAGCCCCTCGGGACAAGCCCTGCCGGAGGAAAGCCGGCGACGATTAGGTGACACCCGGCCGGACTTGGCCGCTCCGGGTTCTCGGTTGTCGATATTCGGTGAATTCTAGATGAACTCGCCGAACAACGGAAGCATGAACAAGGGTTACTGGAAGGTAAAAAGTAGGGTTTGGATTCATATGTTGATTTTTTGCTTAATTTCAACCGGCCATCACCTCTCACATATATATGAGGCGGCTGGACTTCCTGTACAAGTATTGGACTTCTACAAGGATTACAATTCATAGTCTAATTCGAATTCTATCCCTAAACTAGGCAAGTCTAGGTCGGTTTCGTCCTGAACCTAGACCCAAGTGTCCTTCTCCGGCTCCTTCGAAAAGTTACCTTTTGTTCTTCCGCGTTGACTTCGAACTTGCCTTCTTTGTACGCTCGAATTGACTTGGGCTTCTGGGCCTCCGTGCGGCTTCACCTATTTTTACCAGGTCTGCAGGTCGCCCTACCCATCTGCCGGGTTATCACCGTGCCAATTCTCCCTCTTCACCGGGTCTTCTTTGTTTGCCAGGTTACATAATTCTGCCGGGTCTTCTCTCTGAATTTGTAGCACTTCCTTCCTTAACAAAACCTGTAACTCAACACGGGCCATTTCTTGCATAAGCCAGCTCTGATGAAGATTCGGGTCACCTTTGAGTCGCTTCTCCAGGTTGCCAATCCTCCCTGGGGCAGATAACCAGGTCTCGATCTAACCTGCCAAAAACGGGTGCTAACAGTCATTCAAGGCATTCCTCACTTCTCTTGACTCTACATCTATACCTAAAGATTGGAGACAAGTTGTACAAGATCCCAAATGGAAGGCTGCAATGATGTAAGAAATGAAGGCTTTGGAAAAGAATGGAACATGGAAGTTAGCTGAACTTCCTTATGGTAAGGAACCTGTGGGCTGTAAGTGGATATTTACAGTTAAGCAAAATCCTGATGGCAAAGTAGAGCGATATAAGGCACGTTTGGTGGCAAAAGGCTATACACAAACATATGGAATTGATTACGAAGAAACGTTTGCACCTGTTGCCAAAATGAACTCGGTTAGAACCTTTATCTCATGTGCTTCTAACCTTAGTTGGGATCTAAATCAACTCGATGTCAAGATTGCATTTCTACATGGGGACCTGCAAGACGAAATTTATATGCATATACTACTAGGTTTTGATACCAGTCAAACTGAAGGCAAAGTCTTGAGACTATATTGCTCTTTGTATGGTCTCAAGCAATCACCTCGGGCTTGGTTTGAGAGGTTCAGGCGAGCTATACTTAAAATGGACTACAAATAGAGTAATGTTGATCATACTCTATTTTATAAACGTCACGAAGGAAAACTTGCCATATTAATAGTCTATGTTGATGATATTGTCATTACAGGAGATAATGTGAAAGAAATCAAACGTCTTAAGGATAAACTTGCTCAAGAATTCGAAGTTAAGGATCTTGGGCAGTTACGGTATTTCCTGGGAATTGACGTCTCTAGAAGCCCTCAAGGTATCTATCTTTATATTCAGCTAATGGAAATTTAGCTAATGGAAATTTAGCTAATGGAAATTTAGCTAATGGAAATTTAGCTAATGGGTGCCCAGGTCATGGCTTGTTATATTCAGCTAATGGAAATTTACAAGTGGAATGTTACACAGATGCAGATTGGGCTGGTGCTTTGGATGATAGGCGATCTACATCCGGTTACTATGCATTTGTTGGAGTGAATTTGGTAACATGGCGCAGTAAGAAGCAAAGTGTAGTAGCACGTTCCACTGCTGAAGCAGAATTTAGATCGATGGCTCATGGAGTTTGTGAAGTTCTATGGCTGAGGATTCTCTTAATGGAGCTGGGATTGTTTGACTCAAAGCCGTTGATGTTGTATTGTGACAATAAAGCAGCAATTGACATTGCAAATAACCCTGTTTTGCACGACCGCACGAAACATATTGAAATTGATAGGCATTTCATCAAGGAGAAGTTGGATCAAGGAATTATCTGCATGCCCTATGTGAGTTCATCAAACCAACTTGCAGATATTTTGACTAAAGGTTTATCTGATAAGTTATTCTCAATATTTTGTAGCAAGATGGGGTTATATGATGCATTTGCCTCATCTTGAGGGGGAGTGTTGGGTACTCTGAATATTGTAAATATGTAATTGTAGGAGAGTTAAAAGGAAAAATAGCAAGTCTATTAGGAGGTGAGGAACGAGAGAACATAGTAGAAGCTTCGAGAAAGACATCCACATGAGATGAGTAAAATCGATGAGATCCCGAAACTAATTAGTTGGTAGTCTAATTGCTAGCTTCAACAATTTTGCAAGATATTGACATGTTGGCTTACTGAGATAGTGAGATGGCTATGTACTACAAGCAATTTCTTTCTGGTTGAGTCCACTTTTGAAAAACTAGATAGAGTTCTATTCCTTGGAGTGGACTCTAGCCTTTCCTCTTACCATAGTCATAACGGTGAATAGAGATATTGCTGGCCATGTTCTCTTGCTTCTGTCTTGTGTCAACACCCCAACCTGTTTAGGTGTGAGAATTGTTGGGTAGAGTGGGAATGTTTAAATGATATTGTGAAGAAAAGCTAGAAGGCTAGCTCTTTTTGTAGAAATGATATTGATAAATGGCAAGGAAAAACCAGAAGGTTGAATAAGACATATCGAAGAGTGGCACATTATGGTAGAAGGTATTTACTGAAAAGAGAAGATATAACTGCTTGCCAAGCTTGACATGCTTGCTAAAAAGCAGAGGCAGTTATCTACTTAAGAGTGAGAATCTCAAGTGGATATGTTAGGTAAAATGAGAAAATTGCAGAGAGAGTAAATGGAAACCCTAAATACTCTGACCTCAAAACTAGGGGTAGAAAGAAGAAACTGAAGTCACATGTAGAGTTTTGCAGTACAATGTTCGAGGATGAAAATTTAATCAAACAGGTAACTGATTCCGCAGAAACCCTTAGGATAGATAGAATTGACAAATCTAGGACTTCATGGGATAGATTATGATAAACTAAGTGCAGATCGAGCATATAAAGTTTATGACTAGAGTGGGTTTTGACTTGAAGCATTTTACAACTGTCCGGCTTGATTGTTTGCACACTGAGTTATATCAAATATTTTGGGATACTGTCAACTATGATCTGAAACATCTATTTTGCCATGCATGTTCCTGACGATCAAAGTCAAAGCAAAGAGTTCAGATTGATGGCGTATCAAATGAGGATCACTACCAAAGTGTCATGTGTGCCATCATCGATTTACTACATGTGGACCGTTTCAGTGAAAGCAGAACCATCTTGCTTCTTGGAATGGGTTGTTCGGATCCTTCAAGTTCTTTCTCTAACTTTGAGAATGAAACAATATTGGCGATGGCTCTCTTGCATCCTCACGATTTTGCTACCGAAAGCAAGATTGAAGAACTCAGTTACGAACTTAATAATTGAGAACATCCGGGATGAATCCAGATTCTTAGATTTGAACAGTGTTGGCGATCTTTGCAAAAAAATACTTGTAAAAAAAGCATACAACTTTTTCTCTAGTGTTTCTTTTGTGAAGCTACTATTGGTTTTGCCGGTCGCCATGGCAATGGTTGAGAGGGCATTTTTTGCAATGAAATATATCAAGTATGATCTGCGAAAATGTCTTATTACTTATGTTGAAACTGATGTATTTCAGTTGATAAGTGCTGATGCCATCATGCATACCTATCAAGTTTATCATAACCGTGGGGAGCTGTTGCCATAGTTTTTACTTCTTTATTTCGAGCTTGTTAATTTTTTAGTTTGTTGCTGATGAAATTCAGTATGGTTTGAAGTTTGACCCCACATGGTTTTTTCCCTGGCTCCGCCGCTGGTTACATCCAAATATAATCTTCCAAATATTGGGTAACTGAGGTAAGTGATGATAGCCAATCGACATAAGAGAAATAACATTGTTACATCAAAATATTCTCATCAACATATTGGAAATTTGATGTTAGGATAATGGCCGATTTTTGTAAGAGAAATATACTGGGTGCGGAAATATTGTTGAAATATTAGCATATAACAATTCAGAAAAATCCCTAAAGGCCCATGTTGTCATGCGGTCAACTGAAACATTTGCCTTAATGGAAAATGAATATGAGTTGAAACGTCTGTATTAAGTACAATTAAGTACGGGAGTTTTCAGAATTCGTTGCGAGCTGAAACGTCCGTCCTAAGTACTATTAAGTACGGGAGAATGAATTTGAGCTGAAACGTTTTGTCTTAAGTGCTCTTAAGTACGGCCGTTACCAGTCTCTTAATTCTACCCTTAATTGCGCGTGTTTCCGTTGGTCTTCCGCCTGCGTGTGTATATAAGAGAGGTCGCTCCTCTCTCGGAAATACACAACAGACACCACATCGCATTTGCTCCTCGCATCGTCGTTCCTCCCGCTGTTGCTGCCATCGCTGATCCCATCCCGTCCACCGCGTACACGGCTGACGAGAGAGCAGGCTTCCGAAACTCTGTCTCTCTAGATCCTGTACGGGAGAGGGGCGATTAGGTTTTTGGGAAGCGTCTCCTACGTGACTACTCGCTCTACTACATCTGCTTCAACTACATCTGCATCAACTACGTCCGCGCCACCTTCCTCTTCGTCATGGCCACCGACGCCGACATCGAGAAGGCTGCTGCCGACAAGAGGATCGCCGACGAGGCTAACGCCTCCGCTGCTACGACCAACTGGCCTACTGGAGGGTACACGTTTATCCCTCTCCTGATTACTTGCATGTTTGTCGTACTAGCTATTTGTGTAGATGTATCTACTATTTGTCTAGTACATGATTTTATCATAGAATTTCAGTATGTCATTAGCACTGCTCACGTCATGTTCATGATTTATTATTGGATTAATTTAATCGAACAATTGCCTAAATTCTCAGCAATCCAAAAACCTAATTTGTGTAGGCAATTTTCGATCCAAGGTTTTGCTGCTTCAGTGAAATCAGCCCCGTTTACGGGGACATATTTGAGGCGTTGGCAAACCAAAACCACCTTATGGCTCACTGCGATGAACGTGTTCTGGGTCGCCGGTGTTACTCCCACTGGAACGATTGCTCCTGAACAGGAGAAGGCGTTTTGGGAGGCCACCATCGTCTTTGTTGGAGCTGTTCTGACCGTGATCGGAGATAAGTTGGTTGATGCATATTTACATGTGCGGGTTGCCAAGGACTTGTAGGAGGCGCTCGAATCTAAATTCGGCGCAACCGATGCTGGAAGCGAGATGTAAACTATAGAGCAGTTCCAAGATTACAAGATGGTTGAAAACCGTTCTGTATTGGAACAAGCTCATGAGATACAGTGCATCGCTAAGGAGCTTGAGCTTCTAAAGTGTGAGCTACTGGGAAAATTTGTCGCGGGATGCATAATCGCTAAGCTGCCTAATTCCTGGAGGAACTTCGCTACTACTCCGAAACACCAGAGGCGTGAATTCTCAGTTGAGGATGTCATCGGCCATTTGAGTGTCGAGCAGAACTCGAGATCAAAGGACTCGCACGGAAAAGGGACCGAGGGAACTTCTGTCGCCAATTTTGTACAGAAGAATTCCAACTTCCACAAGCCCAAGGGGAAACATGGAGCCAACAGAATACCGACTTCAAGAAGAAGGGCAAGAAGCCCTTCAACAAGGATAAGAAGAAAGGAGCTTGCTTCACATGTAGTTCAGAGGAACATTGGGCTCCCAAGTGCCCAAAGAAGTTCAAGAAACCAGGACAGGACTCCAAGTCTGTCAGCATGATTGTGAGCAACAATGAGAATGGTGCATCTGGGTACGGTAATTTGTTTACTGTATTTTCTGTTTGTCAGTCTAATGATTGGTGGATTGACATAGGTGCAAATATTCATGTATGTTCTGACATCTCATTGTTTTCTGCTTATCAGGTCACAGGAAACGGATCTGTATTGATGGGGAATGGCGCAAGTGCTTCTGTTCTTGGTGTTGGCACGGTCGATCTGAAGTTTACTTTGGGAAGGATCATGCAGCTCAAGAACATGCAGCATGTCCCCGCCATCAAGAAGAATCTCGTTAGTGGCTCCCTTCTATGTAGAGAAGGGTTTAAGTTGGTATTTGAGTCTAATAAAGTAGTTGTTACGAAATATGGACTGTTTGTTGGAAAAGACTATGAATGCGGAGGCTTGTTCCGCTTTTCCCTCGCTGTTTTTTGTAATAAAGTCGTGAACAATATTCATTCGAATGTTAATGAAGTAGAAGTTTGGCATTCACGTCTTTGTCACATTAGTTTCGGTTGTATGACGCGGCTAGTAAAATCGAATTTAATCCCAAGTTTCACTTTAGCCAAAGGTTCTAAATGCCATTCGTGTGTACAAGCAAAGCAACCTCGTGATACGTCCAAAACGTATCTACTTTCCCGAACACTTTTGCTATTGTTTTACCTCTAACTTGTGTTTTTGAATACAACTAATGCGGACTAACGCTGTTTTCAGCAGAATTGCCCTGGTGTCTTGTTTTTGTGCAGAAAGTCAACTTTCGGGAAAAACACCAGAAAAGATCGCAAACCTCCTATTTTACCAGAAGACTCACGGAGCCAGAAGGGGAGTCAGAGATGGGCCACGAGTGGCCCAAACCACAGGGCGGCGCGGCCAAGGGGCCCACCGCGCCAGCCACTGAGGAGGGCGACTCGGACACCTCCCCGAGTCCCCCTTTCGACTACTTAACCCTCTCTGACCTAAAACGCGAGGGGGTCGTCCACTTCATCCAGAAACATCACCGTACGCCGCCGCCATCGCGAAACCTATTTCGGGGACCAGAAACTCCGTTCTGGCACTCCGCCGGGACGGGGAATTGGAGGAGATCATCATCATCACCGACGCTTCTCCATCGACCATCCATGTTTCCCCCATCCATGTGTGAGTAATTCCCTGCTGTAGGCTGAGGGGGATGGTAGGGATTGGATGAGATTGTTCATGTAATAAGTTATAAGATCATTAGGGCATGGTGCCTAGTATCCGTTGTTAGTACTTATTGATGTTGTTGCAACTTGTTGAGCTTAATGCTTGTCACTAGGGCCCGAGTGCCATGATTTCAGATCTGAACATGTTATTGTTTCATAATGATATGCACTGTTTATTGATCATACCTGCAAGTTGTATACACATATTGTTGTCCGGAACCCGAGGTCCCAAAGTGACAATAATTGGGACAGCCGAGGGGAATGGCTGCGATGTGAGGATCACATGTGTTCACGGCGTGTTAATGCTTTGCTCCGGTACTTTATTAAAAGGAGTACCTTAATTACCAGTAGATTCCCTTGAGGCCCGGCTGCCACCGGCTGGTAGGACAGAAGATGTTGTACAAGTTTCTCATTGCGAGCACGTACGACTATATACGGAACACATGCCTATGTTTACTTAGTACTTGGATGCTTTATCATTATTATCTGCAATGCCTATGTCTTGATTATTATATGAGCTATCTTATCCATGCAGCGCCCGTTCATCCATCCCTATGCCTACAGTGTTTTAATCCTACTGTTTACTGCAATCACTACTGCTGTCTCTATTTACTGCTGCTATTATTTCACCGCTACTACTGCTATAAAACTGTTGCTACTGATAATCTGTGTCGAGCAAGACTATTCACAGGTGCAGCTGAATTGACAACTCCGCTGTTAAGGCTCTCAAGTATTCTTTGGCTCCCCTTGTGTCGAATCAATAAATTGGGTTTTACTTCCCTCGAAGACTGTTGCGATCCCCTATACTTGTGGGTCATCAAGACTATTTTCTGGCGCCGTTGCCGGGGAGCATAGCTTTATTTGTGAGTTCACTTGTGATCTATATTGCTCGCTGAAATTTATTCATCATGGGTAAAGCTCGTGATGAGAGGGTCCGTGTATTGCCATCCACTACAAGAAAAGGTACGACACTTAGTACCTCTGCTGCTCTTGACTCACCATCTGTATTGAGTCAACTTGTTACACCACCACAATCTTCACGTGTTGGTACTACTGCTGAATCTGAAATTGCCTCTGATAATATTGATGATGCTTCTACTGTGATTGATGAGAGTATTTCATTAGGTCCACTTTTAGATGCTGCTATTGCTAGGTCTAAACAACTTGAAAATACTAGAACACCTAATGGAAGTCCTACTACTCCTGTTTATTCACCTGAGTTAAGGGATTATACTTGTGATGATGATCCTGATGAAACTTATGTGGAACTTGATGATGATTTTATTGATAAATGTAATGCTACTACTGGTGCAAGTAATATTAGAAATTTTCTTGCACAACATGCTGTTAAATACAAGTTGTCACCTGATCCTAAGTTTGCCACTTCTCCTATAAACATTAAAGATAAGGATTATGATTTTTCTCTTGATTTATCTCATATATCTATTGTTGAGAAAACTCCTTTTTGTGGCACTAAGAGTGAAAGTGCTGTAGAGCACATGAATGAGCTCTCTACTTTGAGTGGCTTATTTTCTGATGATATCAAGAAGCGTAGCTATTTTGTTGCTAAGATTTTTCCTTTCTCATTAAAAGATGATGCTAAAGCTTGGTATAACAACTTGCTCCTGGTTCTATTACTAGTCCTACTGGTTTGCTTAATGTTTTCTTTCAGAAATATTTCCCTGCTAGTGCTCAACATGATGCTTTGCAGAGAATTTATAACTTTGACCAGGAAGATGAAGAGAAACTTCCAGAGGCATGGACAAGGTTTTGCTCTCTTATCAGAGCTCGGCCTGGACATGATTTGGAAAAGCATGATCTACTTGATATATTTTACAGTGGACTAACTATTGAATCTAGAGCATATCTGGATAGTTGTGCTAGTTGTGTTTTCAGGAAAAGAACCCCTGAAGAAGCTGAAGAATTATTGGCTAAAATCAGCCAGAATTATGATGATTGGACTCTACCTGCGCCGACCCCCACACCTACACCGACACCAATATCAAAGAAGAGGGGAGGTATGATTGAATTGAATGATGAAACAATGAGGGAGGCCAAGAAGACTCTCATTGAGAAGGGTATTAAATCTGAAGATGTGAAGAACCTTCCACCTATTGAAGATTTGTGTAAGCCAATTCCTCATCCATCCATAATTGAGGTTCACTCTCTCCACAGGTTCGATGAAGGAGATATTCCCTACTCTAAACCACCTGATCAATGCTTAGATGAATTTGATAATTATGTTATTAAGCAAGATAATTTTAATATGAGAGTAGAGAATCATTTGCATGAAAACTCTCAAGCTATTAGTAAGTTGCATGATATTGTGGAGAGAACCTCCAATGATGTTAAGATGCTTATTAAACATTTCCATATGGTTCAAACTCAAATTGATCAACTCACTAAAGTGCAACAAGACATGTTAGCCAATGCTTCTAAAGAAAAATTAAAACCTGTCTATGTTAGCACTAGAAGTGGAGCTCATACTCAGGATCCTTTATATCCTGAGGGACATCCTAAAAGAATTGAACAAGATTCTCAACTAGCTGAAAATCCAGTTTCTCCTTCTAAGAAAAAGAAGAAGAAGAAACATAAAAATGTTGTAGAATCCTCTGAAACTGTTAATGATCCTAATAGTATATCTATCTCTGATGCTGAAACTGAAAGTGGTAATGAACTTGATAGTGATAAGGATAAAAATGATGCTCTTGATAAAGAAGTTAGTGAAAAGGAACCTGAAAAGCATACTAAAAACACAAAGTACACTAAGGAAGACTTCATTGCTAAGAAACATGGTAATGAAAGGGAACCTTGGGTTCAAAAGCAAATGCCTTTTCCAACTAAGAAACTAAAATCAAAGGAAGAAGAACATTATAATAAATTTTGTGAATGGATGAAACCCTTGTTCTTGCAAATTCCTTTGACTGATGCTATTAAATTGCCTCCTTACTCAAAGTATATGAAAGATATTGTTTCTAACAAGAGGAAAATTCCTAATGAGGAAATTTCTACTATGCTTGCTAATTATTCTTTCAATGGCAAGGTTCCTAAGAAGCTTGGAGATCCAGGTATACCAACCATCCCTTGCTCCATCAAGAATAATTATGTTAGAACTGCTTTATGTGATTTGGGAGCAGGAGTTAGTGTTATGCCTTTTTCTCTCTATAAGAGACTCTATCTTGATAAATTGATACCTACTGATATATCTTTGCAAATGGCTGATAAATCTACTGCTGTTCCTGTTGGCATTTGTGAGGATGTCCCTGTTCAAGTGGCTAACAATTGTTTAATTTTGACTGATTTTGTTGTTCTTGAAATGCCTGAAGATGATAATATGTCTATTATTCTTGGAAGACCTTTTCTAAATACTGCAGGTGCTGTTATTGATTGCAATAAAGGAAAAGTAACTTTCAATGTTAATGATAAAGAACATACTGTTTATTTCCCCAAGAAAGTTGACAAGATTTATGGAGTCAATACCATCTCCAATTTTAAAACTATCAAAGTGGGAAGTATTGATTGCCCTATATATGATCATCAAGAAGGATATCAAAACATTATGATTGGATCCATATCAATACAATACAAGGTAACATGAGTGTTTCATGATGTTTAAATCATTTGTGTCATGTAAATTTATTTGGTGCCAAGACTTGATCAACCTTGTTATCAAATGTATTTGCATACATGAAAGAGCTAAACAACATTTCTTTCTTCAACTTTGTTTTACCTCCTGTAGTGATAATTAGGTTGCAAAAGTTTAGTTGTTTTGAATTTTAAAAATAATTTTTCTGCCCAAGTTTTATTAATTTAAATATCCAGATTTCGTGTAAATTGAAAGTTTTCAAAACTCTGTAAAAATTATACCATTGGTCCTATTTTTCAAAGAGCATCGTGGGAGTGCCTGGTGCTGACCAAGGGGACCCACCATGGGGTCAAACCACATGGTGGCGCGGCTGCCTCCTTGGCCGCGCCAGCCACTGAGGTGGGGCACCTTGGCCCTCCAACAGTTCCCCCACCTACCACTTCTTCCTCTTGCATCACTCAGCTCGTTTTTCTCTCTCACACCGAGTTTTTGCTGTTCTTCCTCGCGATTTCGATCTCTTTGTTCAGCCCATCTCAGCTGCTGAGATTTGGGGCAATTGCTCTCAGGTATGTGACTCCTCCATGTATCCAAGTAGAATTTTGTTTAGTAAGTATACCTTGAGTATTTTGCTGCTGTAGGTGACTTGTTAAGTGAGTATGCATGCTTGTTCTATGTTGATATAATCAGTTTTGATGCATGTTTAGTCCTCTAGCAAGTCATATAGTAGTTCCCCTCATTTGTATGCTTCAAAAATCAATTTTTATGATATGTGTTGAAAATTTCAGAAAGGAAAATGCATAACCACAACTTTGGAGAGGTGTTTGAGAGTGACTCTCAGAGGGTAAGAAGACCCTTGAGGGCATCCACTCGAGTTAGGCGCTCCTATGATGAAGATGTCATTGCACCAAACATTGGAGATGGAGGGGATGATCAAATCCCAAATGCTTCATCCTTTCCATGCATTGAGTTTCTAACTAATGCAGGTTTGCTTGATGACTTCAGGTTTCTCATCCAGAGGGTTGGTTTAACTACTTATATGCAGGATGAGGGTGTCCAACATTATTGGCTCACCAAAACTTTTGTTGAGAGTTTTAAATTCACAAACTCATCTTATGGACCTGTTGTTAAATTTAAGATCTATGATATGCCTGTTACCATGAGTTTGAATGACTTTTGTGCTGCCATAGATATTGCTCCTATAGGTACAGCGAAGAAGATTGAAGGAAACACCCGCGACTTGGTGGAACTTTATCGAGCAGTGACCGATGACGATAGCCGCGACGCTCATCGCGGCAAGATAAGGAATATCCAATACCCTGCCATCAAGTATTTTGTTTTCTACCTTGCTACTAGCATTCTTGGTAGGGAAAACACCAGCAACATTTCTAATTATCATCTTGCTTTTCTTGCTGCTGCACTTAATGGTAACACTGCTTACAACCTTGGTGCTCTTATTGCTCGCCGCTTAGCCGCTAAAGGACCCATCTATGGTGGGATTGTTGCGAAGCGTGTTGCTGCTAGTTTTGGTCTTTCTGCGACACCTACTGATGATGTGCTAGCCCCTGTTAGGCTTGATCTTGCTACTATGATAGATCATCAGTTTGCTGCACCAGGCTCTCGCATAGGGAACATTGTTTATAAAGTGTTTTATACTAACGGGGAGGCAACCGAGGTCCCTTTGCCCCAGGCCGATTTGTTTCCTATTCACAGGAGGCCGTGGTCGTACTCCAAGGATGCATTGGAGGAGCAGCTTCGACTGCAAGGTTTTCACCAGCAGCATCAGGAGGAGGAAGAGGCACCTGGTGATCACTACACGTCACTTATCCTGGTGCGTCGTCAGGCTCGTACCAGGATGAGTACCCTTCTTCATCATATCACGACAGTGGCACATCATGGGGACAGTGGCATTGACCTCCACTTAGGCCAAAAGCCTAAGCTTGGGGGGAGGTATATCGACATCTCACTCATTTACATATCATATCTTGTCGATACTTTGTATATCCATGTTGCAGTTTTCTTTCTTTCTTTTTAATTGTTTACCTTTTATTGCTGCATTCCAAAACACAAAAAGACCAAAAATATTTCTGTTGTTTCTCTTCATTTGTTTCTTTAAGTTTCAGTATTAGTTTGCTTAGTTTTAAAATTCGGTTTGTTATTCAAAAATCTAAAAATATTTTGCTTTATTGTTTGTTTCTTTTTGCTCTTGTTTCAAAAACTCGAAAACCCAAAAATATTTGTTGTTTCTTTTTGGTTTTGTATAGTGTTTTCAGAGTTGGACAGCCATCCGTGACTCCGAAGGAGCTTGGTTTTCATTCTTATCATTCGAAGCAACACAAGTGAAAAAGCAATAAGGATGATCTACAACAACTCGAGTTGGGGTGAGAGGCTGGTATGAACTCTATTTGTTTTCATTTTTGTACATATACTCATCTATGTGAGCATGCTTAGTTGGTTCATGTGAGGTATATGTCATTTAGTGGATGCTTAGTAGTTCTTGTTCTCTCATGATCGGTCCCAATTTATTAATAGTGGTAGCATGTTATGTTGATGTTTGCTTGCATTGTTCTATTCATAGAGGGTATGACATTGTGGTATCCTCCTCTGAATAATTCATTCGAATTGACTTGGCACATGCTCATGCATGCATATGACTGAAAAACAAAAGTCAATTAAGCCTTGATGATTTATTTTGACTCAGAGTTCTTGTATCACTTTTATGCCTCAATTAATTTCATTTTGTCGCAAGCATGATTATGACGGTTATTGCTCTCTTGATTGTCGCTTCCCAGTCTATTGCTAGCCTTCACTTGTACTGAGCGGGAATGCTGCTCGTGCTTCCAAAACCATGAAAACCAAGTTATTCCAAAGTGTCCACCATAAATACCTATGCATGGCATTTCGAACCATTCAAGTAAATTTTCATGTGCTACCTTTAAAACCTTCAAAGTACTTCTCAATTTGTGTCAATGTTTTATAGCTCATGAGGAAGTATGTGGTGTTTTATCTTTCAATCTTGTCATTCAGACTTTCACCAATGGACTAGTGGCATATACATCCGCTTATCCAATAATTTTGCAAAAAGAGCTGGCAACGGGGTGCCCAGTCCCAATTAATTATAACTTTCATCAATAATTCTCTTCACATGTTTTGCCCTGATTTATCAGTAAGCAACTTAATTTGCAAATAGACACTCCTCCATGGTATGTGAATGTTGGAAGGCACCCGAGGATTCGGTTAGCCATGGCTTGTGCAAGCAAAGGTTGGGGGGAGTGTCACCCATAATGAAACTAAAATACATGTGTAAACAAAAGAGAAGAGGGATGATCTACCTTGCTGGTAGAAATAACATCCTTCATGGGAGCCGCTCTTGAAAGTCTGGTTGACAAGGGGGTTAGAGTACCCACTACCATTCGTTGACAACAACAAACACTTCCCAAAACAATTTTGCTCTGTTTTAAAAATAAAAAGCTCTAGCACATGATAATCCCTGCTTCCCTCTGCGAAGGGCCAATCTTTTACTTTCATGTTGAGTCACCATCCTTTCTTTGAGCACTTTCTCGAGAGCATAGTTGTCGTTCTTAGTGTAATGTGCTTGTCCCAGAATGTGGTTAACTGTGATATAACTTTGATGCTTTTATCTTTGATATCTTTGATTCTAGTCTTCCCATGAACTTCAGAGGTGCCTGGGCATTTATGTTTTGCTGTACAAAAACGGGCAAGCGAGATACCATCTTATCATATCCTATTATGAGCATTACAATCTTGTGAATTAATATGTTTCATGTTTGTCGCTATTAGTATGTTGGTATCTTTTCATAGTTTACATGCCTATTGAGTGACATTATTTGCATTTGCCTCATCTTGAATTGCCTAAGCATTTGTTCATATAGTGAGAATATATGCATCATATGAAGCAAATGTGTTCGTGAAAGTCTTTTATCGCACTCAGTTGTTAACTGAATTGCTTGAGGACAAGCAATAAGCTAAGCTTGGGGGGAGTTGATACGTCCAAAACGTATCTACTTTCCCGAACACTTTTGCTATTGTTTTACCTCTAACTTGTGTGTTTTGAATACAACTAATGCGGACTAACGCTGTTTTCAGCAGAATTGCCCTGGTGTCTTGTTTTTGTGCAGAAAGTCAACTTTCGGGAAAAACACCAGAAAAGATCGCAAACCTCCTATTTTACCAGAAGACTCACGGAGCCAGAAGGGGAGTCAGAGATGGGCCACGAGTGGCCCAAACCACAGGGCGGCGCGGCCAAGGGGCCCACCGCGCCAGCCACTGAGGAGGGCGACTCGGACACCTCCCCGAGTCCCCCTTTCGACTACTTAACCCTCTCTGACCTAAAACGCGAGGGGGTCGTCCACTTCATCCAGAAACATCACCGTACGCCGCCGCCATCGCGAAACCTATTTCGGGGACCAGAAACTCCGTTCTGGCACTCCGCCGGGACGGGGAATTGGAGGAGATCATCGCCATCATCATCACCGACGCTTCTCCATCGACCATCCATGTTTCCCCCATCCATGTGTGAGTAATTCCCTGCTGTAGGCTGAGGGGGATGGTAGGGATTGGATGAGATTGTTCATGTAATAAGTTATAAGATCATTAGGGCATGGTGCCTAGTATCCATTGTTAGTACTTATTGATGTTGTTGCAACTTGTTGAGCTTAATGCTTGTCACTAGGGCCCGAGTGCCATGATTTCAGATCTGAACATGTTATTGTTTCATAATGATATGCACTGTTTATTGATCATACCTGCAAGTTGTATACACATATTGTTGTCCGGAACCCGAGGTCCCAAAGTGACAATAATTGGGACAGCCGAGGGGAATGGCTGCGATGTGAGGATCACATGTGTTCACGGCGTGTTAATGCTTTGCTCCGGTACTTTATTAAAAGGAGTACCTTAATTACCAGTAGATTCCCTTGAGGCCCGGCTGCCACCGGCTGGTAGGACAGAAGATGTTGTACAAGTTTCTCATTGCGAGCACGTACGACTATATACGGAACACATGCCTATGTTTACTTAGTACTTGGATGCTTTATCATTATTATCTGCAATGCCTATGTCTTGATTATTATATGAGCTATCTTATCCATGCAGCGCCCGTTCATCCATCCCTATGCCTACAGTGTTTTAATCCTACTGTTTACTGCAATCACTACTGCTGTCTCTATTTACTGCTGCTATTATTTCACCGCTACTACTGCTATAAAACTGTTGCTACTGATAATCTGTGTCGAGCAAGACTATTCACAGGTGCAGCTGAATTGACAACTCCGCTGTTAAGGCTCTCAAGTATTCTTTGGCTCCCCTTGTGTCGAATCAATAAATTGGGTTTTACTTCCCTCGAAGACTGTTGCGATCCCCTATACTTGTGGGTCATCACCTCGCAAGCCCCACAAGGCTACGGAGGAGAGACACTTGGCACCGTTAGAACTTATACATTCTGATCTATGTGAGATGAATGGTGTGTTGACTGAAGGTGGAAAGAAATACTTCATGACTCTGATAGATGATTCCACTAGATATTGCTATGTATATTTGTTAAGCACAAAAGATGAGGCTCTACACTACTTTAAAATCTATAAGGCAGAATTTAAGAATCAACTTGAAAAGAAAATTAAGCGAATCCGATCAGATCGTGGTGGAGAGTACTTCTATAATGAGTTTGATTCTTTATGTGCGGAACATGGTATTATTCATGAGAGGACGCCTCCCTATTCTCCCTAGTCAAATGGGGTTGCTGAATGGAAAAACCGTACTCTAACAGATTTGGTTAACACCATGTTAGATACATCGGGTTTATCCAAGGCATGGAGGGGGGAGGCTATATTGACTTCATGTCATGTTCTGAATAAAGTTCCGACAAAAGATAATGAGATCACTCCCTATGAACAATGGGAGAAGAGAAGAACGACACTCTCATACTTGCGTACTTGGGGCTGCTTGGCGAAAGTCAACGTGCCGATCCCCAAAAAGCGTAAGCTTGGACCAAAGACCGTGGACTGTGTTAATTTGGGCTACGCTAAGAATAGCGTCGGCTATAGATTTCTAGTAGTGAAATCTGAGGTACCTGACGTGAAGGTCGGTATAATTCTAGAGTCTAAAGATGTTACATTCTTTGGGGATATTTTTCCTATGAGAGATATGCCAAGCACTTCTAGACAGGAATCTGATAAGACTCCTGAACCTGCCATTCCTATGGAATATTATGAACAAACACATCACGAAAATCGTGAGAAGGATGACGAGGAAACCCTTAGTAGGGGCAAGAGACAGAGGACTGCAAAGTCCTTTGGTGATGATTTCCTTGTGTACCTTGTGGATGATACTCCCACTTATATTTCAGAGGCTTATGCGTCTCCGGATGCTGATTACTGGAAAGAAGCGGTCCGTAGCGAGATGGACTCCATCATGGCTAACGGAACATGGAAAATTACTGAACGTCCCTATGGTTGTAAACCGTTGGGATGTAAGTAGGTGTTCAAGAAGAAGCTTAGGCCCGATGGTACAATTGACAAGTACAAGGCTAGGCTTGTGGCCAAGGTTTATTCCCAGAAAGAAGAGGAAGATTTATTCGATACTTATTCACCTATAGCCAGACTAACCACCATACGAGTATTACTCTCTTTGGCGGCCTCGCATGGTCTTCTCGTCCACCAAATGGATGTTA
Source organism: Poa pratensis (assembly GCA_947311845.1). Taxonomy (NCBI): domain Eukaryota; kingdom Viridiplantae; phylum Streptophyta; class Magnoliopsida; order Poales; family Poaceae; genus Poa; species Poa pratensis. The sequence continues at coordinate 23,457,980 of CAMZMU010000068.1, forward strand.
AGACGGCTTTCCTGAATGGAGAGCTAGACGAGGAAATCTACATGCAACGGCCAGATGGCTTTGTATTAGATGGTCATGAAGGAAAAGTGTGTAAGTTACTGAAATCTTTATATGGCCTGAAACAAGCACCTAAGCAATGGCATGAGAAGTTCAATACAACTTTAACCTTTGTTGGTTTTGTTGTTAATGAAGCTGGCAAATGCGTATACTATCGCCATGGTGGGGGCGAAGGAGTTATACTGTGCTTGTATGTTGATGACATACTGATATTTGGGACCAACCTCAAAGTGATTGAGGAGGTTAAGTCATTTTTATCTCAGAACTTTGAGATGAAATACCTTGGTGTGGCTGATGTTATTTTGAATATCAAGCTACCGAGAGATAATGAAGGTGGGATTACACTGTTGCAATCTCACTATGTTGAGAAGATTTTGAGTCGCTTTGGATATTCAGACTGCAAAAAATTTCCAACACCATATGATCCTAGTGTGCAGATTCAAAAGTTCATAGGCACAGCTAAGCATCAGCTGAGATACTCTCAAGTAATTGGTTCACTCATGTACCTAGCGAGCGCTACAAGGCCTGACATCATGTTCGCTGTGTTCAAACTGAGCCGGTTTGTTTCCAATCCGGGTGATGTACATTGGCGTGCTGTTGAAAGAATTATGCGTTATCTGAAAGGTACAGAGAACTATGGACTTCACTATACCGTAAGCCCATCAATGCTTGAAGGTTATTGTGATGCGAATTAGATCTCTGATGCCGATGAGATGAAAGCCACAAAGGGTTATGTGTTTACCCTTGGAGGTGGTGTTGTTTCCTGGAAGTCTTGCAAGCAAACGATCCTGACGAGATCGACAATGGAAGCAGAATTAACAGCATTGGACACATCTGGTGTCGAAGCAGGATGGCTTCGAGATCTATTGATGGACTTGCCTGTGGTTGAAAAGCCAGTACCGGCTATCCTTATGAACCATGACAATCAGACAATGATTACCAAGGTCAAAAGTTCAAAGGACAACATGCAGTTCAACAAACATATAAGAATGAGATTAAAAGTTGTCAGACATTTGAGAAACTCCGGAGTGATAGCGCTGGATTATATCCAGTCGGCAAAGAATCTGGCAGATCCCTTTACTAAAGGGCTATCACGTGTTGTGATAGAAAATGCATCGAGAGAGATCGGGATGAAACCCACATGAGTTGCCATGGTAGTAACCCAACCTATGTGATCGGAAATCCCGTGAAGTAGGATCTGGGAAAACAAGCTAGTGGCTAACTGAGGAGAGTACTTTTACTAACCCACTCCGTTGGAGATGCAATACTCTCGGTAACTGTATGCAGGTTGACATTTGTCTTAATGTGTTCCAAGGCTTTGCATAAGTAAGATGCTATGCTACAGAGCGATCTTTTTAGGAACACACCTATATGAGCCTGACTGCTGGTCACAGTCTATGACATTGGGTTGATCTCTAGTAAGTTCATGAATAGGTCAGGAGTGTGACTAATATGCTCCACCCGAGGGGCCAGCCTTCGGCAGCCTAGTACTGGTAAGACGTTTGGTGAAACTAATTTACGCCAAATTGACAATTCAAGGCATAGTCCATTGTCAGTTGTGAAGGAGTGTAGCTATTCGTTCTAGGTGGAGCTCAACCTTAACATGTCTCCACTGAAAATATTGGTATATCAAAACAATGTTTGGAACAGAGAATAACATCATGGGTCTTTGGGATCTGGTGGGGGATTGCTGAAATATTGTTGAAATATTAGCATATAACAATTCCAGAAAAATCCCTAAAAGCCCATGTTGTCATGCGGTCAACTGAAACACTTGCCTTAATGGAAAATGAATATGAGTTGAAACGTCTGTATTAAGTACAATTAAGTACGGGAGTTTTCAGAATTCATTGCGAACTGAAACGTCCGTCTTAAGTACTATTAAGTACGGGAGAATGAATTTGAACTGAAACGTTTTGTCTTAAGTGCTCTTAAGTACGGCCGTTACCAGTCTCTTGATTCTCCCCTTAATTGCGTGTGTTTCCGTTGGTCTTCCGCCTGCGTGTGTATATAAGAGAGGTCGCTCCTCTCTCGGAAATACACAACAGACACCACATCGCATTTGCTCCTCGCATCGTCGTTCCTCCCGCTGTTGCTGCCATCGCTGATCCCATTACATCCACCGCATACACGGCTGACGGGAGAGCAGGCCTCCGAAACTCCGCCTCTCTAGATCCTGTACGGGAGAGGGGCGATTAGATTTTTGGGAAACGTCTCCTACGCGACTGCTCGCTCTACTTCATCTGCTTCAACTACATCTGCATCAACTACGTCCGCGCCGCCTTGCTCTTCGTCATGGCCACCGACGCCGACATCGAGAAGGCTGCTGCCGACAAGAGGATCGCCGACGAGGCTAACGCCTCCGCTGCTGCGGCCAACTAGCCTACTGGAGGGTACACGTTTATCCCTCTCATGATTACTTGCATGTTTGCCGTACTAGCTATTTGTGTAGATGTATCTACTATTTGTCTAGTACATGATTTTATCATAGAATTTCAGTATGTCATTAGCACTGCTCACATCATGTTCATGATTTATTATTGGATTAATTTAATCGAACAATTGACTAAATTCTCAGCACTGGGATCAATGAAAGGCTGCACGTATTTTATTAAGCACCATGTTGGCGGTAATTAAAACTTGAAACCTCTTAACTGTAATACCAAACTGACTGATGCACCTACCAGTTTATTTGAATGTCTGAACTGTTGCATAATGTCGTGCTATATATTTCAACAATATAGTTTCTTTGTGGATCATATATATAAGACTTATGCCATATGTGGTCAATTTATATTATAAAAAAGGAAAATAACTTAGTATTCTTGTAACGGGATATTGGAACTCTACTGAATCTTTCGTCTTTATAATATGTACTTAGAATAGTTTAGAAGGGTGAACTGGGCGTTCAAAATTCCATGATGTATATAACATGCGTAGAAAATCTTATATTTTAGATAAAGAGATTTTTTCTATTCTTTGCCACCGCATGAAGATGGTGCAGCCAATCACAATCAGCCTCTACGTTTTGGATGTTTTTGAAAAAGGAAAAGTAAGAAGACGTGGATGCTATTTACATATGAAATATCAAACTTGGATTAATATGTGGACCAAATTAATACTCCCTCCGTCCCAAAATAATTGTCTTACATTTGTGAATGTATCTATACATGTTTCATGTCTTTCATTTTTTAGCAAATCTAAGATAGTTATTTTGGGACTGATGGAGTAGTTTAGAATTTATAGAAAATCCAGTGTTCCCAAGAAGTAGTTCTAACACATAACGGAACTCATGTTAATCTCTAGAGCGAACCGGTACAGGAAGGGAGAGCGAGGCAGCGGCCTAGGGTTTTAACCCTAGCCGCCGCCGCCGCCGCGGGAGACATCTGCATTTTCATCGTCGTCGCCGGCAAAGATTCGATGGGTCCTCGCCTCCTCTATGTGCCGTTCTGGCACTAGAAGGGGTGGGGACCTCGGACCTGCGCACGGCGCTTTTTGAAGGTCCTTAATGTTAGAGCTTCGTTTTGATCGTCATCTTATTCGTTAATGGAGATGGTCTCGTCTGTAATAAAGTGATCTTCCACGCTTCGTTCGACGGCGAGATACTCTTCCCGGCGTCAATGGTGGATTTGGAAGATTAATTCTGTCTAGGTATGGTTCTTCAGATATTGCTTCGGTAGATCAATATTGGATTGTTTCTCATGGTTGTCGCGAGGAGATTTTTCCTCACAATATCTATCCCGGCTGCTACGTTTTTGGCATTGGTGATTCGTTCTCTCGGTTCCCAACGACGTCGACAAAGTGGTTCGGTTATTTGTCCCTGTAATATCAGTGGTGGTCCTCTTGCCGATGTTGCTTGATTAATTTAATGGTTGCGTGCGTGCACAAAACCTTGGCATTGCGGCTCAAAATTAAAAAAGGGAGAATCTTCGGTGGTATTCACAGGTCTGTGTTTTGTTGGTTTCGACGTTATTCTACGGCTGCCTTCAGAAAAGTACAAAATTGTGTCATGGATGAAGAAAGGGTTTGAAGATCTCATAGATTTGCTAGTCTCTTTTAGTTTTGTTTTTGTAATCGATATAATCGTGTACTCTTTACTAGTTTAATATATGTAGAAAAATTCAAAAAAAAAAGTTCTAACACATAACGAGTTACATCACTTATTCACTTATGAAGCAAATCCAATAATCCATCCAGGTTAGATACAAAACTAAGAAGGAAAAACATACATTTACCAAAAAAAAAGGAAAATGAAATACGCCTATTCGTGATCCTTATTAGTAGGCCATGTAGAATACCAACCACATTCTAAATGTCCATGCAAAAGCACCTAATTAATCCTCAAACTTGACTTGTCGAAATGCATGATCAAGCGCTCCCTTGATGAATCAGTACTTTTGGATGAGTGGCGGGATGCTCTGCTCGTTCCTGAAGTAGTCGGTGGGATCGACCTTGCCCTTGGTAATGGCGAGCCTCTCGAAGTTATTCTTGAAGTACTTCTGTCCCCACACCTTGCCGCTGCTGTAGGTGGAGACGTCGTTGACGACCTCGTTCCTGCCGAGGTCGATGTCCCTGTAGTTGGCGTAGGCCTGCCTGGGGTTCTTGCTCACGTAGGGCTCCATGTAGTTGTAGATCTCCTTGCTCCAGGACAGGGGCGCGGCGCCAGCTCCCGGGGTGAACCAGTAGTTGACGTACTGGATGTTGAAGAGGACGCCCTTGCGGTGAGGGAAGGGCGTGGCGGATTCCAGGGTCGCGCTGATGGTGGCACCGTAGGGGTCGAAGATCATGATCCCCGCGCCGGGCTTGAGGAGCCAGGTGTTGAAGATGTTCTCCCACACGCTCTTGGGGAACGGCTCGTAGACGTAGTCGGATTTGTACTCGGCGAAGGGCTTGAAGGAGTTGTTCCGGTTGAGGAGGTCGTCCTCCAGGCCGTCCCTGTGGCCGAGGTGGACGAAGGGGATGGACTGGATCCATGACATCTCGTTGCAGTCCTTGGCGGTCATTCCAAGCTCGGGGAACTTGCTGGCCATCAGCGGCGTCAGGGTTTTGCAGGTGCCGAGGTACATGGCCTCGAAGGTGGCCTTGGGCCCCTGCGCGATGACGCGGATCATGAGGTCGGCGGGAAGTTGCGGCGCCACCACTTGCCACTTGTTGATGATGTCCACGGCGCCCTCGCTGACTGTCTTGGGGATCTTGAATATTGTGACGGTGGGCGGCACAGGCTGAAGCTTCAACTGCCACGCGACCACGATGCCGAAGCTCTCGCCGCCACCACCCCTGACGGCCCAGAAGTGGTCGTCGCCCATGGACTTCTTGTCGTGCAGCTTGCCGTTGGCGTCGACGAGCTTCACGTCGATGACGTTCTCTGCCGCGATGCCGTACTTGCGCAGCAGCATGCCGAAGCCGCCTCCCGCAAGGTTGCCGCCCACGCCGATGGTCGGGCACACGCCGGCCGGGAACGCCAGCGTCTTGCTCGCCTTGTAGATGGCATAGTAGAGTTCGCCGAGCTGCGCGCCGGAGTCCACCCACGCCGTGCGAGCCTTGCCGTCCACCCACACCGCCCGCATCTTGTTGAGGTCGACGACGGCGAACGTCTCGGGCTGCAGGGAGCGGTACGACAGGCCCTCGTAGTCGTGCCCGCCGCTGCGCACGCGGATGCGGACGCTGTGGCGCCGGCCGCACACCACGGCTGACTGGATGTGGGAGGCGGTGGTGGGGGTGATGATGTAGACCGGCTTGACGTTGTCCGGCGACGACCACCTCGAGTTCCGGATGGTTTGCCCGAGCACGGAGGGGTAGGCGGGCGAGCTCTTGGCGTATACGAGGCGGGGCGGTATGTTCTTGACGAGGCATCCGAGGAAATCCTCCTTGGCTGCCGGCGGCGGGGAGTAGGAGACGGCGACCTCGCAACAGGACGCCAAGGCGCACAAGAGGAGCACCAGCGCGAAGGCCCTGGAATTCGCCATTGCAGCTGAGCTTGGAATGTCCTCAGTGGCTCGGTGTACGTTGCTGTGAGGACAGGAGATGAGCTTATATAGGGGGTTTCGAATGAGCACCTCTCGTCTCTCCGTAGTCTGGCTACAAGCGCGGATCCATCAACTTTGTGAACCACTGGCTACCTAAATCGGGAATGTTTAACAAGTCAAGGCCTCCGTTTGTACAGGATTGTTCGTGATGTGGCGATCTGGCACCGCATCTTCGCGCACTGCCGTGCGTTTGGTCCAAGCACGAAACAGTCGGGACTGTAGCACCTTTCTTTTAGGAACGAAACTGCAAGATCGTTGAAGGCAATATTAAAGCCTCGAGGTTTTTTTCCCACAGAATTTAAAGTTACTGACGCGTTTTATTAGTTGCGGAATCTGTTTTCTAGCTGAGAATGCGTGATCTGCTGATTAAGTTTTTCTTGTTCAGAGAAATCTGCTGATTAAGTGCACTACACAGATTCACCATTAATATTTTTGTCAGAGAGAAGGGGCGCACAAGAGGAGCACCAGCACCAACACTTGTACTGTAATCTCTCCGAGCAGTGCAATCAAGTCAAGCAGGAAGTAGGGTATTACACCATCACAGTACTGTAATCTCTCCTTCACCGAGGTCTTCGAGAGCTTCGTCGAGAGCGTGTTTCAGTCCCCAGAGTTTGAATAACACTACAGTAGAGGGTTTTTCGGGAATTCCTCGACAGGGCGGAACACGGAGAATTCGATGAAGGGGAAGGAAGGGGCGGCACGTGAGAGCGGGACAAAGGTGAGGGGAGGGCCGTGTCGACAGGTAGGAAAAGGGGGACATATCCATATCCCGGCGAGTCGGAATGGTGCGGAGGCGTGCGCTCGTGGAAACTGGAAAGCGGGGAGGCGGTGTGCAGTTGAAGGTGTTATGCGCTGCCGAATTTATCTCAGGGGTTGGTAAGGAGGATGAAGGGAACATGTCAACAGTATTTTCTTCGGGTGAGTGGGATGGTTCGATAGTCGAATGACAATAATATTGGATTTTCGGGTAGAAGTTTCCAAATATTATATTTAATGGTAAACTCACAGCAACACACAAGCATATATCTGTTAATGAATATACAAGTGGCACGCTCAAATGGACTCGAGCACAAACATGTTTTATCTTTTCTGAATTACTGCAAGCCACCTGGCTTGTTTACATGTCGTGGTAGATTAAGAAACTTCTTCTGAGCGACATGGTACAGAAACTTCGTGAACACACAAACTTGTCATGTATACACAACTCACTAAGTATACATGCCACTATCTAGCACAATAAAAGTTGCCATTGTTTATTCAAGGAAGAAGGCGAATCTCAACCCATAGTCATCACCAAGGATCGAGTTAATTAATCGGATCACTCGCGGGCAAGTAAACTCTGCTCAGTTGTGCCCTTGGAGCAATGGCGGGATACTCTGCTCGTTTCTGAAGTAGTCGGTCGGATCCACGGCGGCCTTCACCGACGCCAGCCTCTGGAAGTTGCTCATGAAGTACTGCTCGCCCCAAACTTTGCCGCTGTCGAACGTAGTGACGTCGTCCACCACCACGTTCTGGCCGATGTCCAGGTCCCGGTAGTTCACGTAGGCCTCCCTCGGATTCTTGCTCACATACTTCCCCATGAAGTCGTAGAAGTTTCCGAGCCAGGTCGTCGATGCTGTTCCATCGCCCGGCCAGAACACGATGTACTGAATGTTGTACAACACGCCGCTCCGATGCGGATACGGCGTCGCGGCCGTGGGGATGCTCCACATGAACCCGCCCTGGGGCTCCAGGATGATCATCCCGGCTCCGTTCATGGTGAACCAGGAGAAGATGTCCTCCCACGCGACCTTGGTGATGGCGCAACGGACGTAGTCGGATTTGTTCTTGGTGAAGGTGTTCAGGCTGGTGTTCCGGCTAAGGAGCGCCTCCACCGGCGCATCGGTGTTGCCGAAGTTGATGAAGGCCACGGACTGGAGCCAGGTCATCGAGCGGCAGTCTGCGCTCGTCATGTTGAGCTCCGGGAACTGGCTGCCCATCGTCGCCACGAGTGAGCTGCACGTGCCGAGGTACAGAGCCTGGAACAGAGCTTGCTGCCCCTGCACGATCACCCTTATGGTGAGGTCGCTGGGAAGTGACGGCGCGACATCTTGCCATCTGGCCAAGATGTCTATGGCGCCTTGGTCAAGCGTCTTTCCGATGTTGAACACTGTCACCGTCGAGGGTACATGCACGAGCTGGATCTTCCACGCGAGGACGATGCCGAAACTCTCGCCACCGCCGCCGCGGACGGCCCAGAAGAGGTCCTCCCCATGCCGGCCCTGTCGAGGAGATCACCGTTGGCGTTGACCAGCTTGGCGTCGATGACGTTGTCGACGGCGAGGCCATGCTTGCGCGTCATCATGCCGATGGCGCCGCCGCTGAAGTGGCCACCCACGCCGATGGTGGGGCACACACCTCCGGGGAAGCCGATCTCTGAGTTGTCCTTCGCGATGGTGTAGTACAGCTCCCCGATGGTCGCGCCGGAGTCGACCCAAGCCGTAGACTCGAACTCGTTGACGCTCACGCTGCGGATGTTGGCGAGGTCGACGACGCCAAACACCTCGTCGGGCCGTGCCGACCGGTACGACAGGCCCTCGTAGTCGTGCCCGCCGCTGCGCACGCGCAGGCGAATGCCCTGTGTGCGGCCGCAGAGGACGGCAGCCTGGACGTGGGAGGCATCGGTCGGCGTGACGATGCACAGCGGCCTCACCGTGGTGTTGGTGAAGAACTTTGGGTTCCTGATGGACGAGACGAGCACAGAGGCGAAGTTGCTCGAACTCTGCACGTACACCAGCTCGCTAGGTATCTTCTCCGATAGGCATTGGAGGAAGTCATCGGAGAATGCTTCAGAGGGAACCAAGATCAGGGGGCATGCCAAGAAGGTCACGAGGAACGCGAGTGCGAAGCCTTTGAGCATCGCCATCTTTTGCTGCTTGCAGCGAGTGTGTTGTGCTTAAGCTAGCTGCCTTAAGCTCTTTATATACTACGCCTTGTCGCCTTGGTTGTTCTGCTCACGATGTTAAACTTGTTGTTGTACTCCTAGTAAGACTTGAGTTATGAGTATGACCTCGGGGGATACGTGAATTCATTAGCCGGCACTAGCTAGATACAAAAGTCACAGTCCACGATTCTTGTGGGGTGCGCGTGGATATAATTGATGGGATGAGAGATTGATTGGATAAGAGAAAGTCCCTGTCACAGGATTTTGTAGTTGTGCAATCGCCAGCCTGCCGCATTGTCAAACTGTCTAATTTGGTTGCCTCACCTAAGGAATTCAGAAAGGTCACATGAAACTACAAGACATCAGCCCGTGATTTTGATTTTTAAGTATGGTTCAGAGATGCATGACAGCGTATAGCAAGTACGACGTGCTGTAGCGAAAATTAGAGAGGAGGCCCATCTTTGGGTCTTCGCGGGTGCCAAACCCTTGAGTTGTATAATGCCGTGAGAATAGGTTTTTATTCCGGGAACCACCTCCGAGACTTATTTGCCAAACTTCTTCTTAATTAATGAGATGAGGCAAAGTTTTTGCCTCTGTTGGGAAAACAAAAAAGTACGCCATGCATAATTATTATGTCAGTTAGCACTTAGCAGTGGTGGCATGGAGCTAAGGTGATTCAAATTAGCCGGAATTTTTTTTCAGCTTGGAGGGAGGTTCTGGAATGGCGACGGCGAATAGGTTCTGGGCGCTCCTCACGGAGGACGGCGACGGGGATGGCGACGGTGGTGATGACGGAGACTACGCGGCGCTCGGGAGCGGTTTCCCGACGCCATCGCTGACTGGCGGCGAGGAGATACGGCGGCGGTACCTCGCGACTACCCCGCCTTCCTCTTCTCCTCCACGGCGACGCAAACAACGATCGAATTCCCTAGATCCGCATGGGGAGGGTGAGCTTCTACGATCCCCTTGCGATCTCGATCTCTCGGCCATAGATTCCCCCAATAGGGAGAACCATGGAACTCTGGCGATTCGGGATAGAGGATTTTGTGGTACGGAGGTCATCGAATCTCTGAGATCGGATCCTTTCCCTGCAATTCCGTCGGTTTTCGATCACTGTGATTTCGATTTTGGGGGAAACACCATTGATGGACCTTGGCGGGAGCCCATGAGTTTCGATTTGGAGGTTAGGGATGGCGTTGGGCCTCTGATGGGCTGCGTCCATGACCACTCGACATGGAGGAGCTCTGTGATTCCAGCCTTTTGGGACACGGACTCCATGGATACGCGTTCGACGCCATTGGAGCATCTCTGGTCGGTTTTCTCTCTCTCGAAGAATTTTTTCGAGTCGAGAAAACAATTCGCTAGGGTTAGACTCTCCCTTCACGGTGGGCGGCGGCGACGTCCAGACCACTTCATTCACCATGGCCGGAGATCAAGGGAACGGTGGTGGACAAGGCCGTTTTGGGCGTGGAGGACAGAATTTCAACAGCCAGCCGAGTAGAGGTGGTCTCCAGTACCAGCGGAAGGCCTATGCTCCCACGAACAACCACAACAACAATCGTGGGACTGGATACAACAATGGTGGACAAGGTACGAGATCGAATCAGACTCAGAGCTTTGGGAATGAGGGCGAAATAGGTGGGATCCTTCATCGCTACAAGGTGGTGCGGGAAGCAGAGGTAGTGGAATTGGTGTAGCAACTCGAGGAGTTCAGATGGTAGGGACAG